>BSWB01000005.1:44094518-44694518 GCA_033239125.1 Fagopyrum homotropicum | reverse complement strand
ATGAAGACGAAGATGAAGACGACGATGAGGACGACGACGATGACGATGGAGACGATGATGATGACGACGACGATGAGGAAGACGATGAACAAGAGGTATTTTCTTAAAACTAGTTCTTTGTTTACTTCTGCTTTAACCGTAATCGTAAAACTAGGGTTCTGTTGCTGGATTTTCTTTTTTCAGGTGGTTTCTAGGATCTATCATTGATTTTCTCTGTTTAGTTCGTCCCTTGAAATGCCTACTTGTTTTAATACAGAATATCCAGAGATCTGATTGATTTTTCTGTCTAGATCTGTAGATCTATACAATTACCTTTTGGTTTTCAACCAGTCAAAGCAGTTTGCGACCGAAGTTTACACCTATTGCTTGCAGTCGATACTTCTCTCTTTTTGGGTCAGGCTTTTCGTCTTCTTACTCATCTAAAGTGAGCAAGTTTAAAAGCTGTACAAAATACTTTTTTTCCTTTGTTTTTGTCTATGATTTCCCTTTTTCTATTTTTTATTGTGAAGATTTCTATAGAAGACTATCAGATCTGATGAGCATATGATTGGATTTTACTGTTAAAATAGTTGATGTAATACTTTGATGGCTAAAAATCTGGCCATTCTGATCAGGACTTGACAGAGATGAACACATTTCAGCCTTCAAACTAATTGATTAATCTTATGAACCATCTTTTCTTGGTTCATGTATCTGATGGTTTTGGAACAAAATAAAAAACTACTTGCAAATTCTACTTAGCTGATTCTCTGTCATAATTGCAAGTTTCCCCCATTTGATTGTTTGCCTTGTATCAATAAGGCGTTATAAGTCAACATTGAGCCTCTCATAGTTTATTATTATTTGATCAAAAGGCCAAGGTATATGATTGTCCATATTGTCATCTGAAGTTCCTTGTCTTTTTGCTTGCTGTATATTTGAATTTGTGAAATAGTTTATTTGAGTTCAATGAACTAAAATCATACCTAGCTATTTCCGTTGTCATTACGGTTCTTGAATTAATGTCTGTATTGCAAAGTTGTGGTAACTTTGATGACATGTAAATGCAATGAGTGTATGCTCTGAAGCTTTCTTGTTTTAACTAATAGTTCACTGATTTTATTGTGTTTGCATCGATAATACCTGAATGTTTATTGATTAATCATATTAATTGTGCTGTTGATGCTTGAAAACTTTAAAAATACTTGAGAGAAAGTTATAAGAGCATTATACACTACCCTTCAATCATCAAGAACAGTGCTAATTTACTTGGATTCTAATTCTATGTACGTGATAGGAAGACCAAATCAGTTTTGAATTTTAATAAGACTACTTGTTCAATTCCTTTTTATGGGTGTGTTTTTTAGTGTTGAATGTACTAATTTCATGGTGATTAAACCTGTATATTTTGGAGTGCATGCAATTGTGCAAAAAGGAGAAGCTTGTATTGAATTGAATTTATTGGATGGTTGATGAATTGGATATCTTGAGTCTGCTACTTATTGACATTAATAAATGAGATTGACTGGTGTTTGATGCATAGGATGTGGGAACAGAGTACTTAGTTCGTCCTATAGCACCTGCTGAGGAAGAGGAGGATCAAAGCGACTTTGAGCCACAGGAGAATGGAGAGGAAGAGGATGACGAGGACCCACGTGGAAAGGTGGAAGCTCCACCTAAGCGCAAGCGGTCTGGGAAAGACGATGACTCTGGTGACGACAGTGAGGATGATGAGGACGAGAGACCACCCAAAAGATGATCAATAGGAGGCGTTAGATTATGGTTGGCCAATTGCTGCAATGTAGGTGAAATCATCTCCCTCTGTTTTCATCTCGTAGTTTTAGCTTATTCTGCTTCAAACATATGATTTCATAAGTTGGTTGTTGTAATATGAATATAAGATGTTGGCATCTTGATTCCGTTTTATTTTAGTATTTTAGGCTACTAGTGTATGTTTCTTTGCAATTTGGATCAGCTATTAAAAAATACCCAAAACATTACCTCTAAAATAGTGATTGTCTTCCTTTCAGAAAAAAACAGTGATTGTTTAGACAAACTAGTTTTTTAATCTTTCTTAACTAAAATTACTTGGCATGTTTAGTGCAAATGTTATATCGTTTACTTTTAGTTCCAAAATTTCAATAAGAAAACATTGATATTATTTTACGGAAGTTATAAAGACACAAAGACACGATGATTTTCCAAATTTTCATAAATATAATTAATTAACTAAGATGATTTTTCAAATTTTCATAAATATAATTAAGGGAAATTTTGGATACTCTCCTCCTAGTTTGAGGTTTATCGGATTTTGCCCAATAATTTTTTTCCAGTTCGAATGGTTACCTTAGGTTTTCGTTCTTTTTAGATTTTGTCCAAATTTATTAAACTTCTTCAGATTCGTATAACGACATATTTGTTCACAAAAATTAAAAGAAAGAAAATAAAGTAAATTAAAAAAAAAATTTTAAATAGAAATACTTATTTATTTAATTTAAAAATAAATTAAAATGTAGATTTTTTTTTTTAATTTTTACAAGAATCCTTATCCGATCTTTTTAATTGTCTAAATAAAGTATAACACTTATGTTTTTAAATTTTGTTAAAAGAACGTTAATTCAATTTATTTATTTTAAAATAAAATAAACATTGATTTTTTATTTATTTTTAAAACTCATCTTATGATTTATTTTTTAATTAATATGAAACACTTTTGATTTTTTTTATATAAAAAAAACTATTTTACTTTATTTTAAAATAAATAAATTAGTATTTCTATTTTAATTTATTTTTCAATTGTATTTCTTTTAATTTTTTTGTGGGCAATTGTTAATTGAATTTGAAAAAGTTTAATGAATTTGGGCAGAATTCGAAAACAATGAATACTTAAGGGTATCATCCGAACTGGAAAAAACTGTAGGGCAAAATCCGAAAAATCCTAAACCACGAGGGTATCATCAGGAATTTTCCTATAATTAATTAAAAACAATTAAGTGTATAAAATTAATTACATTAAATTTAATTAGGTGAATAATTTATTAAATTTAATTAGGTAACGCCTCTACTCCTATAAATTTTAGCGGGGAATCTAGAGATGGTGAGGCAGAGCCGCGGAGGCATCCTAGGGCCTCGGTTCGTAAAGAAAGATCTCGCGGGTCGGGTCGATATACTACTACGTCTCATGTTGTAGCCCTGACACCATGACCATCATTTTTGGTCATCTCTGGCACTAGGACCGTCTTCATCGAAACCATCCCCAGTTCTTCGTTTGGATGCGTTACCGGATCCCTTATACACTATTGAGACCAAGAAGGAGAAGGATTTGAGCCACAGTTTTACTAGGCAGTCATAGTTGTCACTTGATGATGTGACTTTTGTTAAGTATCCTACTGATATCCTAGTTGAGGAGTCTGCCGAGATCCCAACTGAAAAGCATGTAGAAATCACTACTAACGAGCAAGTAGATATCTAAACTGACGTGCATGTAGAGACGCCAACTGAAGAACATGTACAAGATGCTTTTATCCCCGAGGCTACCTTGTTTTAGACACGGGGACACCCTTGATCGACGATGTGTTGGCATACTATGTTGGTTATCGTGCTCACGGTAGTTGGATGGACGAGGTATGTAACTTGATCATACTTGTGACAAATTATCATACAGTATAATATAATAAAATGTTTAATTGAATCTAGATTTGTTTATGAAGGAGGATTTCAAGAAGCCCGTTACAGCACTAATGTGGTTGGACTATATCAACATGTTGAGTAGTTGGATATCAGATACGAATAGAGAGAACCCCACATTTTGGTTTGCGATCGTAACTCAAAGTGGTCTGACTGATCTACTAGATGTCTTGTTTGTCGGTGTCGACCATGCACTTATCCATACATTCTTGGAGAGATGTCATCTTGAGACTAGTAGTTTTCACCTTCCATGGGGTGAGATGATCATCACTCTCCATGATATTGTTGATATCATGGGCCTGAGGACTAATGGAGATCCTTTGTTGATACCGCTCCCCCGACGTGACCGAGTATCCTAGTTGTGTGATACCTTTTACATCATTGAGACTGAGACACGTGCACACCAGACCGCACTATCTGTCAATCCCATGAGGACGACATTCTCCAATTTATGTCACGACCCATCCCTTCCAGCTGAGAATATTGCTTTTGTGTTCCTTTTATTCTTCTTGGGGTCCTCTTTGTTCATCGATAACTCGACGAACAAGATTCGTCCTTGGTTGATTGATTTGGTTTGAGATAACTAGCACACATGACGATATGCATGGGGCACTAGCATCTTGACATACTTATACTGGTACGTACTACTATCACTTTAGCTAACTATTTTTGATATTAATTTGTATTGATAATAATCTTTAATTAACAAATCGTTGCATTGGATGATGGACGACGCTTTACGACTAAAGGTGAAGACGATCAACGGTTGTACATCGCTCTTACATGTATCATTTTTTGAACCTTAAATACGATTATGTAATAATTATCTAATAATAACGATTATATCATAATTAAATGCGTACAGTTTTGATATACGCACGCTTCCTCTCATTAGGTTGTATTGCGGCCGAGGATCCAGCATACACGGATCAACTCGGTGGGCTTCGATTCTAGCTGTCCCGAAGACACTACCACAAACACTATAGAGACTAAGATCACACAATGCACACATAGACCAGATGTGAGGTGGGGATATCAAGTTTATGCCCTATGGAGATCGAGTTCTAGGTTTTGAAGGTGAGTTCGCGGTAGCTACTTACAAAGGCACGATCCAAGTGGGAAACATTATCGAGCCATACATGTCAGGTAGGGTCCTTTGACAGTTTGGATTTGTGTAGATCATGCCTCTACAAAGGATCATCCCATATCTCGAGGTTTGTCCGGCTTTTGGCAAGAAGGGGTACAAGGTGTGGTTTAGTTCCCCGAAGGATAAAAGGGCTAGTAGACATGATGCCACGAGCCGAGTATCACTATATGTTCGGATTCCAGCTCCTGATCCGTGGACTTTATCGGAGGACTACATGTCTTGGTTCAGTGAGTTGGGTCACCCATTCGTATTACCCGGCTCTGCTTTACAAACTCCACCACCGGATCGTCCACCACCAATTACAAATTCAGATACTCGGATACGTGTTTACTAATTTTTGTCTATTATACAAGTTAAATATCTAATAATTACTAACAAAGGTTTGTATCATTACAACATTTGCATATACTTCAGACACGTATCATAAATCTTGATGTCTGCGGTGAGCCATCCATGGTATCGGAGCTACATGCCTTATGACTAGTCCATTGCCCACCAGGTTAGGGCATCGTAACCCAAACGAGATTAATATCGGTTTAGTTAGGAGCATCCCGGATTATCGTTTTGGACTATGTGTATATCGGTTTAACTATGTATTTATTAGTTTGACTATGTGTTTCTTGGTTTGATATTACGTATTTCTGCTTGACGCATATTTCTGTTTGACACACTACAACTAAACAAAATAATGCAAAGGAAAGTCCCATCCATATAACACTTAGTCATAAAACAAGAATAAGACATAACAAAAGAAGTGACACACATTTTACACTTAGTCGATTAATATGTTTGTTTTTTAGGACACTCTAGCTGCGGGAGGTCATCGTGTTGCTTAAACCTATCGCGAAAAGGAATGTCCCATGCATCCACGCTTGAATAATGATGACGTTTCCACAAAATTGATAAAATGAGTACTAGTGAAACTCGTTTGGTCCAAACTTGAGAAATTAAAGTCACATTACACTTAATCATTACGCTTAGTCATTATAGTAGGATCATAAACAAGTTATTAAAATGAACTAACTTAAAGCTACAAAGTGATTACCATCAACCAATGCTATTGTACGAATCTTTGACGGGAGTTCTTGGTTCTCAACCGTTGTCATCATAGGTAAACATGTATCAGGACTTTGTCCAAGTATAACCACAACGCAACAATGATATGTCGTTGTTGTCAAACTAACATTTGGTAGGATTGAGTTCTTACGCGTTTGTTATCCTCGTATCACAATAATGATTGTAACACCCCAATTCTGATATACTCGGGATGCTACGGGCTAGGACCTCACAATGGGGCCCGACCCTTAGCCTGACAGCAACTTCACCGGACCTTACAACACGGCACAAATAAAAGCCAAATGGAAAGAGTTTTAATGCATGATGAGTATTTGAAATACAACCAAAAAACATAACTCCAGCTGAGTTCTCAAAACAAACAACATGACAACGTCCAAAACAATAATAAAAGATAAACTGATCTCGTCCTATAATGTACGGAACCCCGGCTGCTCACTACCGCCGGATCATTCGACCGCCTCCCTAACCTGCAAGGCATCTACAAACGGTATAAAACCGTTAGCTAAACATTCTATGCATTAAAGTAAAGGTAAAGACACATAAACACATAACGAACACATACAACATGCAAGCACTCAAGTCCATTTATTATCTTCATTTACGTTATTCCTTAATGATACTTATTTTGTGACACGAGGGATTCCCAAACCTCACCTCTGTCCCCGTTTACCAACAAGGAATGATAGTAATGCATCTGACCGTCTACCTGCGTGGGCTAGTCGCAGAGAACCTCCTAGCTCTCGCAAGAGCTAGACAGTGATGTCACCGCCCGTTATCATACACTTGGACCAATTACGTAATATATATATGTCGTCCTATTCCGATTTCGTTGTTTAACATGACTAACACACACCACAAAAACACAATACGCTAATACAAAGAAGTCATCTAAATAAGTCCGTGGACTTACCAGTCTCAAAGCAAAACCCGATCGAACTCTCTCAACCTCCCGTGGAGAAACAAACAACGCTTGTTCACACAAGGCACACGGATCAAACAACATTTTAGTCAACTAGAAGTCCTTAGACTTCTAGGCTCAACATCCTCACAAAAACAACATCACTCTAGTCAACTAGAAGTCCATAGACTTCTAAACTCAACATTCTCACAAGAACAACAACTCAAGATAGATCAACACTTTCAACCCCCTGCCTCAAAGGCTTCTAACATAACAACTCAGTCCCAAACCGATATCCTTAAAGATCTCAAGAGATCATGCCACAATATCACAACCAACATACCCTCAACTCTCACAAGAAAACCCTAAGGGTCAAGCCACTACTTGGAATTCCATAACACTTATGTTAAGCCAGCCTAGCATACTACTAAGATGGATCAAGATCAAGGAAGCGAAAAGAAAAGGAAGGAACAAGATATCGGAGGCTTACTGGTGCAAAAACCTCCCCTGCGGTGCCAAGACGCTGCCCTTGCGGTGTGCAGGACCCAGAGTCTGCCCTTGCAGGTTGCAGAAGCCGCCCCTGCGATTTACAGGATCCGCCCCGCGGCTACAGTCCAAAAACGTCGACTCTTTGGTTTTTCGATTGTGCAACAACCTTCCTATTGTCTCCTTTGATGTTGTGAAGGCCTCATAGCCTCCAACACAAGATCTTAGCCCTCCTCTCCGGTCTATGCAAGTCATCAACACAAGTAAAACACAAGAGAAGCCTCCTTTAGGTGGACCCATGGATTCCCATCTGAAGGTAGCAAGAAGAAGAAGGACGAATAAGGAAGAAAAGGAGGATAAAGGAACTTACCCTGGAGCACGTCTCTACAGTCCGAACTCCGTGTGATAGCCTCAAGAGAAGAGAGAAGCAAAATGTGGAGAATAACGTAAAGGAGATGAGGAAGAAGAAGAGAGAGAATGAAGTAACGTGAAAAAAAATGAGGGAGTGGGAGTTAGGCTGCATAAATGGGAGGGATGCCAAAATACAACAACCATGATTCACTCCTCTCATAAAGAGGACGAAATTTAAAAGAGTTAGGAGATGAAAGGTTGGACGAGAAAGGCACAACTCTCTCTCTAACGTGTCACCTCCCCCGCGGGACTTCCAAGCCGCGGTCGCGGAGGCGAGCCTTCTAAGCCGCAAGGGCGGTAGCCCTTACTCAAGGCTTCTAACACCTCTCGTAAATGGAACCGTAATTCCGGGCGCTACAATGATACAAGTCACACCATGCTCGGACAATTGTCTCTTTGTATGGGATTAGCCATGAAGCCTTCAAAAATTCCATCAACCTCGGATAACTTTGTCAATTAATTTTCATCTCAGCCAAACACCTCTCGTAACTCGTAGAGGATCTGCATTCAAAAAAGGCATTGTAGTGTGATGCAAAAACCGCTTGTTCTTGCTTTGATTGTGTCACCACCCAAGATCTATGTTGAATGTTTCACTTGACATGAAATGTGCAAATCATGTGCTTCACATCCGGGAAAATGACACCTAGTGCACTTATAAGTCCAAACTCTTTACCCGTCACAATAACCCCGGTGTATCACTTCCGCATACATGTCGGAGTCTCACAAATGTTCACTCGTAGTGATTCGAGTTTTCCTTAGACATGAAAACAAATATTATTGTGAACGTCAACCTCGTTCTAGTGATACCCACAATCTCTAACATTGACATCATGTACCTATAGAAAGCAACAAATCAACACTCTAGTTTTTTAGGACTTGAAAACAAATGTGCATATATGTAATATATCAAGACTCATACAAAGAATGTATATTAAAACTTACTCGCCCATCTTGTATGTCGTGTCCATAATGATGACGTAAGGAAATAAGTTGAGAAAATGTCTAGAATTTGGATGCATGGTAAAAAAACCTAAAACTTCATTTGAATGCAAACATCTCTTCACATTGACATAGTAACGACATTGCTCTAGTATATGGAGTGCTTGTTGGAGTGGACCTCATCCTTCAGCTTGTAGCATCTTAATCTTCAATCAAGCATTGTATACTTGTCTTATGATGATGAAGTTCTGGAGTCAACCAACTGTAGTGACTTCAAAATATTCCATGACTTGAAACCCGACCCAAGTTTACGTCCCACCCTCCGAAACTGTGTGGGCATCAATCGGCCAACGTATGTATGTTCCTTTTACTGCTCGGAAAGTGTATGGTTGTGCACTCCACATACAACATGCAACGTCCATCCAACAAATTCGCTTTGTATGCCCTCAAGCTCAAATGAACTTCCGTCTTTTCTAAATTTTTTGCTCGACTAGATAAAAGCTTGGTATCAGGATCAACATCTTTCTATTCCGAGGGTTTCCAAAACGTTCGCATGTCAATCGAAACATAACGAATCCCCTAACATGTCTCCATAACCTATTTCTAACTAACACCATATTCATAGTTTCTCGCATGAAACAAGCCCAATCAACCATTGTCTCTTGATCATAGAAAAAACCGCAAATTTCAAATATGCAAAAATAACCGGTCCATCATGCGAATAATTCGGTACACCCTAATTGAAAAAAACAGAATAATAATTCTTCTTTTTCAATTTAATGATCAACTTACAATAAGTTAAATATTCTTACCTCAAAATGTGGAAGAAATTCGTTTGGTTGACTAAATTTTGTATAACCGAACGGAATCAACATCTCTTCATCGTCTTGTGTTGTCATTTTTGGTACCGATTTTTTGGAGAGTTATTTAAGGTTGATCCGCTTCTTCTTTGACTCTCAATATATATAACCGAACATACATAACGTTCGAATCACAACGGTCAAATCAACTATCATATTTCAAATTTATTAGCGTTTACAACGGCTATTTTTAAAGATCAAATCAGAACCATCACGGTTTCTGAGCCCGTAACTGTGTCGATTACGGCTTCTGAAACCGTGATGGTTCTATAACACATTCGCAATGCGCAAGCGTGACGATTACACATTGCGAATGTAGTTGGCGTTTAATATCATCGTCGTGTACTTAAAATCCCTCTATTTTTAATCCATTAGTTACTTTAACTTGTTTTGGTAAGCAACCCATTTTGATCGCAATTAAAAACAAACTTTAATTCGATTTGATCATAAAGAATAATCTACTTGTAAGTAATTAGATCCAACCTCTATCCGGATGAAAAACTTGACACAAACATAACAGGTTTATAGATTGTAATCTTGGATAAAGATATAGTACAACTGGCTAACTTGAATCCAAATGACAAGATGATAAACAAACCAAATCACTAGTCATTAACCTTATCATATTTCTATATTTCATTTGTATACATCAATTATCTTTGTAATTTGATAAGTCCAAACTTACGCTTTTAAGCCATAATTTGCATGCATATTTAAGTCTCATTCGGTTTGGTTTATGTTCACATTGAGCATACATTCTTCCTATTGAATATTGTGGTGTCTACTTTGGTTTATTTCGTATTCCACACGTTCGATGTCAGGAATGAGAAGAAACAACGAAAGAACACCTGAGTTTTGATTTCAATCCTCCTTGAGGTCAAGGACATCATGAAAGACACTTATATTGACTGAGGATCAAAGTTTCTAGGTAGATTTATATTGGAGGAAGAAGAATTGAAGAACCTTGTGAAGATCATTGACGTTAGATACAATTTTATGACGACATATGAGAGATTTCCGTTTTTGACAATCTTTCCTTTGAATTCGGACAACTGTGTCAACTTCAAACTTGTAGATATTCGAAAGAGCTTCTAAAGTAGTATTCACGGGTCTCGTGGTTCCAACTAGAGCAGTGGAAAAGCCAGTTTTACTAAACAATCAAAAAGCTGCTAGAAGACAAATACGGCTCATGTACAAACACATATACGGTTTATATGTTATTATACGGTCCAAGACCGTATATTATTTACACATAGGCCGTATTTATCCCCTGATGGCCATATTTCTCTATAGAGATGCCGAAATTATATTTTATCTAAGACCTTTCTAGGTCAGTTTAGAGGTCTCCCGTTGTTTAGCGGTTGATTAGGGTTTCGGAGTTCCAAGTCCGCGCCACGGCACAATAGAGTTAGATTTCCCTTTGCTTTGTTCTGTAAGTAATTTACAGCTATGATATTTATAAAAGTATTTTCTTTTATCATGTCTGGTTGATTCTTCTCGATCCAAGGATTAAAATGACCCCTATAATGGTTTAATTTATTATTACATATATATTTGTGAATTGAGATTGCGATATTACTTCTTTTCAAAGTGTTTCATTCCTACCTTTTTATTTACTTTTGAAAGAAGTGGTGTTTATAACTGGTTTAGATAAAAACAACTAAAGAGCCACAAGCGAACGATATGGGTAGTAGTAGATCCGTTCACAAAATTTGCTCAGTTCATAGCCATCAAGGTCGCTTTATGTCCATTTTTGGAAGTCTCTACATGCCGCTATAGGGACAAAGTTGAGATTTAGTACCGTCTTTCATCCACAGACAGATGAACAATCTGAAAGGACCATCTAGACTTTAGAGGATATATTACGGGCATGTAACTTGGATTGGTTAGAAACGTGGAAGACATGTTTGCCCTTGGTAGAGTTTACCTACAACAATAGTGACATGCATCGATTTAGATGGCACCGTATGAAGCCTTGTATGGAAGGAAGTGTACATCACCCTTATTTAGGGATGACGTGTTTATTGTATTTATTGAAAAGAACTTGGTTTTGAGAGTAACATTTTATCATTGCCTCAGGGAATTCTAACTATCGTAGAAAGTTCTAGTCTTTGTACCTTTTTTCTAACTAAAGAGACAAAAGTGAAGGTTGTTCTTGATCTTTTCCAGATTTCTAAGTTTTTAATGAGTTTTCCAATACTTGTTGAACCGTTGCTTGAGAGCTACGCAAGTTGGAAAACACGGTCTTTGTTTGTCTATGTCAAATGTTATTTTAGATGGTTACCTGGAATGTTCATGAGTTTCATATATGTAATCTTACTTTGATTCATTATAGTGAGAATTCATGTTTCCTTAGATCGCTTACCTTCTTATTCTTGATAACTACCATCATTGATTTCTTGCTCTCTTAAACATCTTCAAAGACAAATTTTCCTTTTCCCTTTCTCTTTCTCTTCTCCCTTTAATTAGCATAATTATATCATATATACCTAAACAAATGCGGTCCTTGTGAATTCGATACACGAATAAACTACTTCTTATCTCGTTATTCTTACGGGTGAGATTGTTGTTGTTAGGATAATATCGTAGATATATTAGGTTAGTTTATATTTGAATCCTTCTCAACTAGATTTGGACTTGAACATGTACCAACAGTTGCATGCACTTCATAGCATTTCTAGTTTGGCTTTTCACCACTCCTTGCAGCCTCACTAGTCCCCGAAGAGCCTTGTAACTACTCCATGCCTGAATCACTCGTCAATTCCAACCTAATCGGTTAAGCTATGATCTTGGTAAAAACAGTGACATAAAGGCAATGGTCGCTTCAATAGTTAAACAATGAAGAAGCTAAAGTTCGAGAGTTGGTATCAACATATTAAAGGTGAGGTATGTAAAAATATATTAGAATAACTATATTAATCACAGAAAGCTAAATTCCTTACTTGATCCTCAATGTTTTGGAGTAGTCCTTTGATGGACCTTAACCTTTAACTCATTTGTTGGGACCATTGTGAAACAACCCTCGAAGATTGAAGACTAAAATAGGACAATATACATACTTTGTAGCGTTTTGCATTAGTTAGGAACAAACATACGATTGCTTAGAAATGTCGAGAATCAAAGGCTTATCTAACTCATCTAAAAACACAAAATTACATTGATTTTCATCAAGTATGCTATGATTTGGGTAGTTTAAGTCTCAACTTGAACTGAAAAACAAATTGGAACTAGAAACTGAAAAACAAAACAAGTTAATGCTAATAAAAGCCAAAAAATAGTTATTCGTTATGAAGATAGTTTGAGTGAAGATAACTAACTGTACTACCCCTATAGACAATTTAGATCAAGCAAAGATCGAATACAAAGACAAGGAAAGAGATGGAAACAAAGAAATGAAAAGCATATGTTTTTTAGGGGTTTTGTGGTGATCAAGCAAAGATCACAATCAAGCAACAATGTCAACCAAACAACAAAATGAACACAAGATATAATATCAAAGTATAGAAAGCGGATTCTAGAGATTCGGATGTCCGGTTATGGCATGGACTCAAGCTTCTAATCAACGTAGGAACAAGCTGCGGTAAGTTGGGAAGGAATGTTTCTCTAATGGGATCAATCACTAGGTAGATCTCATGGTCTACTAGTCCCACACCTAAGGTTCCATTACCGGGTAAGTCTTTAGGAACCTAAGGTTGGGAATTCTACACAAACCGGATCACTACTTAGGGGTCAAACTCCTCCTTACCAGGTAAGTCTCGGAAAAGTAAGTCCTAAGCAACAATCTTAACACACTCAATCCAATAGCAGCTATTGAGGCTGACTACTACCTAATGTTTGTCATCTATATACCTAAGAGCGGGAATTACCGGGTAAGTCTCATCACTCACCTAGTTTACTAACATAGATCATTCTATCGCTAAATTAGGCTCAACAAACACTAGGATTTCAACTCTCAAACTTCCTAACATGAAGATAGAACACTATAGGAACTTCAGCTCACACACCTCGGGTGGATCATGGACATCTCGGCCGAAATGGATGAAGAACAAGCCGAGATTTCAAACTGAGCTAGGTATTCCGAGCAAGCAACTTTCCTAAGATACATCTAAGTCCAATATATCATTATCATAGCCATAACCTTTCACCCTTCTCCCTAGAATCACATGCTACTTAGCCAACAACAATCATCTTAAGATCCTTCATCATCAAAACATCAAACATGCATGTCATAGCTAGATGAAGGTAAAGGAAGCAATATAAAGCAAAGACAATCTGAATATTAAGTTTAGATCAAGCTTACAACCATCCAAGAGTAGCTTCAAAATGAGGTCAACAATCTCTACAACTTTCCTCACTATAAGTCTCTCAAAAACTCACTCTAAGACTATGAAAATGTGTGTTCTTCTTCCTCCCTTCAATGGAGTCTTTCTTCCCTTCTCCTCTCCACAATATGGAATCTCCCAAATCAAAATGAGGGACCCCCTGAAAAAGTGTCTCTACACCAATACAACCCTCACTCTACCAAATCAAGGGTCGGAAGTTAGAAGATGTGTGCCAAGTGTCGTGGCTGTCCAGAGGGCGATCTTGGTTGCTTCTGAAAGCATCTCGTTCGAGATGGGTTGGCCTTGGACCGAGATAAGTTTCTGCATGGCTCGCACCAACTAAGGTCAATTTCTTTTTCTTTTCTCCATGCTCGCTCCATCGGGACCTTGAATTCGGGCCGTCACGTGGCTTGAACCTCGGATATGATCAATAATGAATGAAAGATCCCTAAAATACCTACAAAACTGACAAATTCTCGTGTAGACGTCTATTCCGGAAGTATGACTCGATAAAGCATGAAACGTCCCAAACATGTGCAAAACCATGCATGAATGAATGTAAAAACTACCTAAAAGAGTGCATAAACTAGTGTAATAAATCACGTCATCAAGCCTTTATAAGGGAATTTTTTTTGTCGGAAGGAGAGTCAGTGGTCTCGCGCATCTAGCCGCACTTATTATAAGTGAAAAGAATGCTAACAGATCAACACTCGGGGGATAGTTTGACCCCTTGCATCAAACATTAAAAGATCCATTATACCCTCGAGAGTTGGGTTAAGAAATACATTTAAGCCAAATGGAAAATCAAAACACAAGCTAGCAGTACAATCCACAACTTTATTTGCATCGTGGTAGGCATGTCAAAACTGGATATCTCAGTCCCTTCTAAGAAAGTCATGACACTTATGAACCAGACTAGAAAGAGGATGGTGGCAGGGAATGATGTGTTGTAGGATAGTGACTAGTGACTACAAAAATCGTTTCAAGGATCACCTTGAGGTACCCACTATCCCAAGCCAACTTAAGCCCATGTAGAGCACCCTACAACTCAGTCATTGGCACAATACATAGACCAAGCTTAATATTAAACCCCTTCAACTACTTCATTATGATTCCTAATAACTCCAACCGTTGTTGCAAGCCCATCAATATGTTCAACCCCATCCGTATTAACCTTAACAAAAATAGGAGGTTCAAAAACCCATCTAACTAACATAGAGCCCCGTCGCAAACATGGTGTAGCCATAAAAGAAGGAGGCCAAACAACAACATATTCTTGTTCTCTCTCCCGAATGAACCTACTTCGACCCCCCAATTCCATAGTATCCTCAAAGATCATAGAGTTATGCAACTTCCATGACCACCAACGACCTACAACAAACACTCTAGTTCATAAGAAATTGTTAGTAAAATGACGAGAGGGAAAAAAATATTACCCCGTACCCACGTTGCAAAAGATGTGTAAAAAACAACTCAAAATGAACCTTTGCATGTAGACAACACTACAGACGCTTGACAATGGGGCAATCTCGTAAGAGATGTTCCAAGGATTCACCATTGTAGCACAAGTGAGGCAACCGGGATCCGGCATTAGATGACGATGAAACAACTCTTCCTGTCTCAAAATGGACACACAAAGGACCTTCCATGCAAAAGTATGAGCCCACTCCTACACACGTAAATGCTACAACAACTTAAATACAATACCCTCAAGAAGATGCAACCTAGCTCCCTACAAAGCCTCATCATACACACATTTGACTAAGTATTCCCCATGCGGAGTATGAACCCATGAAATCTCATCCTTGTGGTGCAAATAGACCAGCTGCCTAATCCGAATGACTCGTGATCATTCCCTCTGATGGATGGATAGCCACAAGCTTCATGGTGATATGATTGGGTAATAAGTTCCCAATATCCTCCATATTACAACTTGTTTTAGCGTCCCAGTAGTCACGCACCATAGTTTAAGACTACAAGCAAGAGACAACATCAACCCACAACCAAAGAGGCAAATTAAGCAACCAAATATCGTTTCAAAAATTAATATCCACTCCATCCCTAAGACCCACCAAGAGCCCGCAACCACCACATCTTGTAAGCTATGTAATATGCCATGCCAATAATGTGACAAAGACGAGTGTCGTGAACCATCCGACCATATATACTTACTTTGGAGCACATGAGACCAAATACTTCCATTTGAATCTGAACCTAACCCTGAACCTTTGAAAACCTCCAAACCAACTTTCCTTAAACTACATGATTCAATCCTTCCATGATGCAAAACGCTAACCCCTCTCTCTTTGGGCAAGCAAAAACCCGCCCAAGGGATAATATGCAATTTATATATAGTAGGCGTATGTCCCCACACAAAGTTCCGGATCAACCGATGCATCGGAGGTGTAGGAGTCCATGTAGAAAAGACATATTGAGGAGGAGTTGTCAATTGAGAAGGTATGAATGATGGCGTGCTTGTTGGTTGATCGTATGGACTAATCGTCCTAAAGTATATAAGATGGTGTTCACAATGAAAAAAGACCACACAAAAAATCTAACTTGAGGACCATCAACTTTTACCACCCAAAAGACGCTAGCCTTCCAAGCCACTATTGTATTAGCTCCCCTCTCGGAGATTATATACCTTTCGGAGGAGATCTTCTCTTTGGAGAGAGATTTCAACCTTTACCCCCCAAAAGTTGTCATGCTTCTTCGGCGAACCAAATGGGGTTCCGATATCTAGTGATAACCAAAGACCTCTAAAAACTGACAAAAATGGAATGAAATATTTTTTTTTTCCAAAACACAAACCACTAGATCGAAGCGCAAAGATGAAGTATTACCTTATCCTATCCCTTACTAATGCAATCTATGAACCTACTTTTTATTGGTTGAATCCCCATTTCTACGATGTCTTCCTATTTGCAAGTAAAAGAAATCATTGCTCTAATGTCTATATAAGCACAACTAGGATGTTGTTCTTAGTTTTTTTTATCCCAATCCAAATACCTTTATACATTTATAAGCTATTCGTTCATATGATATTCTTTTAACCCAAAAGACTATAATTGACAGGGATAGCTGACACGGATGGCGTGCTAGATGGAACTCTTAGAGCCATTCATTTCTGTAACAAAAATGTAACCAACTTGTGTATAAAGCTGAATATAGTAATACAACAAATTTACCTTTTGTTGCATTCAAAACACCGTCTCTCTCATATCCTTTCCTCTCTCTCTCTCTCTCTCTCTCTCTCTCTCTCTCTCCTTGAATCATTCTTCAGTTTCCCATTCATGGTTTAACATGGTATCAGACTCTAATTCCATGGATGAATCTTCTTCCGATTCTCTTCTTTTGCCATAAAATGCCAGTTCTCATCCCACTGCTCTTCTGCCATCTATAATCACTGATTCCATTTTCCTGGACCAGATGTAAATTCACCATTCAGATCCACCATATCTTCGACTTTTAACCACATTCCTCAATGATACTAACTACAATCACTGGAAGCGATCTGTAGAAGTGTCTCTTCTTGTAAAAAATAAGATCGGTTTTGTCATTGGTGAATGCAAACGTCTTGCTACAGATCTAAAACTCATCCTAAAATGGGATCAGTGCAACAATATGATTATATCTTGGTTCACTCACTCTTTTGACAAGGAGATAGCTGAATCCATTCTCGATTGCATGACCACTGCACAAATATGGAAGGAACTTGCTGCTAGATTTGGCAAGACAAATTGCACCAACATATATCAATTACAAAAGGAGTTGAGCTACATGACTCAAGGTAATTCTTATGTCATTGTATATTTCACACGACTAAAAAAAATTTGGGATGAATATGTCTTAGCCTTGGAAGATCAAGTATGTAGTTGTGGATCAAATGAATTGGCATTTTATCTTATCAAAGATCAGCAAATCATCCAATTTCTCAATGGTCTAAATGACAATTTTACTATTATGAGATCCAATGTGCATGATGACCACACCACCGAATCTTGGAGAGGTTTACAAAATGGTGCTTATGTATGAACCACAACGAGGTCTAGGTTCACTTCATTCTTCCACCGATGATGATGTGGCGCTCTATTCACAACATCGACATAATTCCTCTTATCATCGAGGTAATTTTGATCACAAAATTTCATCTGGAAAGAATCTTTTATGTGATCATTGTAAGGCAACAAATCACATTATCGATCGATGTTGGCGGTTAAATAGATATCCTACTTCACCTGCACATGGCATTCCTTTCTGTGAACATTGCAAAATGGATGGCCATGTTCTTGCTAAATGTTGGAAGGTGCATGGTTATCCTCCTGGCCATAAACTAGCAACAACTGCAACTACTTCTCTGTCCACATATCAAATGACTCGTCTTTTGTCTCTTCTTGATAAACAAATCCTTCAGAACATAGCCAAGATTCTCATGGAGCCTTTCTTGTTGGTAAGGCTTTATGCTTCATGTCCACTGATATTACTTCTCATTGGATTATTGATAGTGATGCTACAAATCATATCACTCCTCATCTTGATCTCTTCTCTTCATATAAACCGGTTGATCATTCCATTTTCATCACTATGCCAAAGGGTAAGAATGTTTTTGTAGCTCATATTGGCACTATTATTCTCACACCTGAGATCAACTTACAACAAGTAATTCATGCACTTGATTTCCACTATAATTTATTATTTGTACAGAAACTTGCCATTGCTTTGTCTACCCATATCATTTTCTCACTTGATTTGTGCTCTCTTCAGGCCCATTTAATGAACGAGCCCTTTGTATTGGTAAAGCTTGCAAAGGCCTTTAAGTTGTGAACAAGTCATAGACATCACTTAGCTCTATCTCTCTTTATAATAAAAATCTTGCATGTGAGCATGTTGTCCCTCATTCATACTATAATATGTCATGTAAACTACGTACTGAAATATGGCACTGTAGGTTGGGACATTTACCTTTCAATCAACTACATTTCATTGAATCTATTTCCAATATTAAATCACATGCTATTTGTTAAATTTGTCCCCAAGCTAAACAAACTCGTCAATCCTTTCCTACATCTACTACTACCACAAGCCAACCCTTCGATCTCTTGCATATTGATACATGGGGACCATATAAACAAAGCACATACAATGACTTTGCTTATGGCCCACAAAAGTAATGCACTCTCCATACTACAATCATTTAACTCTCTTGTTCACACGCGAATCCATACCAAGATCAAGATAATACGTTCTGACAATGCTCTTGAGTTCTCTACCTCCCAAGCCAACCTATTTTACACACAAAATTGCATCATTCATCAATCCTCTTGTCCTTACACACCCCAAAAGAATAGAGTTGTTGAACGTAAACATCGACATGTTTTAGAAGTTGCACGTGCCTTATTCCATCAATCCAAAGTTCCTTTAATGTACTAGGGCGAATGTATATTCATTTCCACTCATATCTTAAACCAATGTCCATTACAATTCTTACAAAACAAGTTTCCTTTTGAACTCTTGTTCCATGCTCCTGCCGAATATGCCTCCCTTCGTGTCTTTGGTTGCTTATGCTTTGTAAGCATCACACCTTCTCATCGAGATAAATTTCAGTCATGAGCTATTCCATATGTTTTTTTTGGATACCCGTTCGCTCCAAAAGGTGTGTGCAAGCTTTAAATTTTATAACCCAAGAAGTATGCTTGAACAATATGCGAACCCGCAGTGTACGGATCAATTGTAATTAAAACAAGAATTCCAAAGGTCGAACACAAGGACTATGGTGAAACAAAGCACGAAATCATGTAGTCAAATATTGTTAATAATTGCGAACTAAAGCAATCAAAGATGATATAAGTCAAATAAAGGGAATGCGGATTCTAGGGATTAAAGCATCTAGTTGTGGTTCCGACTCAAGATCTCAAAGGATAACACGGACAAAGCTGAGGTTTGCAAATGGAAGGTGTTTCTAAGGTGGTAATAGATTACCAGGTAAGTCTCACTACTCAATATCCCAAACCAAAGCTCCTATTACCGGGTTCAAGGTACTAAGGAAAGGAACTATAATCTCAAGCCAACACACCACCCAAGGGAATAGAATCAACCTTTACCGGGTAAGTCTCAGGCTAACTCTCAAAGATGGGATGAAGGCACACCCAAACCCCAATAAAGGATAAACCTTTAGTACCTACACTCATGATCTTGGGTAAACAAATAAAGGAATCACCGGGTAAGTCTCATACTAGGCTTGCATTGAACCAGGAAAGGTATAATAAGAATAGGATTTGGCAAACTTAAACTCTTAACTCAGATAAGGTTCAGGAAAGGTTCACCTCGCTCAGTTAAATTCCATCCCGGCCGAGATGTTCAATGACCGAGCGAGGTGTTCTACGGTTAAGGTAAATACTCGAGCTTTCAAGGTCCTACTGGGATTAAGATCATTCTATCATCGTCTTTCCCACAACTTTCAGCCAATCACCCTAGAATCGCATAAGAAACTTAGCCAACAATCATCATGATACCAATAATTAAATTAATAGGAAAAGAATTAATATCCGAATAAGAAAACCTAAAGAAAAAGGTCTCAATAACTGAATCAAACAATCAACAAACAAGTGTTCCTCAATCACAAATCAGCAAAGACAACAAACCAAAAGCAATCTAAGAAGATCTTACAAACTCCTTCAAAAAGCCAACTCCAACTATGATTCCTTCCTTATTTGAACTTCAATCCTCAACACTTCCTTCAAATCTTTCTTCAAAACTCCAAAAGACCCTTCAATTGCTGGATGCCCTATGCATCGTTGAAATTGTGGAAAATCCAACCCTTTATATAGGAGAATTATCTTCCAAATATAAGATATCTTAAAAAGATAATTTCCTAGAAAATTTATCCATATCTCTTAAAATAAATCAGCCAAATATAATATTTTTCTTCCAAAAATCCAGCCAAAAATATAAGATATCCTCCTTCCTAAAATAAAAGATCTCAGCCAAAAATAAAGATCTCGCCGGCAACAAGGTGTTCGCCTCGGTCGAGACGCTCCTTAAGATCACCTCGGTCGAGGTGGTACTGTAGCTGACCGAGGTGAATCTCAACTGAATGTGAAATCTCTCGAATCTGGTCCAAAGTCGATCTTCTTAATCATTTCCATGCTTCCTGAGATCTTCTTAAAGTTCCAGAATGTAGCTCCACTGACTCCTAAGCTTCCTTAGCTCCATTTTGGTCCAAAACATGCCATTTTACCTACAAGTACAACGAAAATAGGTGTAGACCTCGATTCCCGTAAAGGTAGATAAAACAACAATAAAATCAAAGAATATACATCCATACATGCAGATTTATGAAGATAAAACGTCTAAACCAGTCCCAAAATATAGACTATAATACATGCTATCAAAATACCCCATACTTGTTCATTGCTTGTCCCCAAGCAAGTTCCAAATCTTAGATACAAGATAGAATGGATTATAAGTCAGAAAAATCAATGAAAAGCATTTCAAAACATTTTTGTGGTGTGCTCCACTCATAGATCACTCTAAGAGAATGCTTCATGAAAATTGAAATAAAGACATGATCAAAAAATTTTATAAATATAAGAAAGTTGTTCATCTTTGCATAAAATCATAGAATGCATAATAAATTATAATTATCGAAGTTAATCATGTATAATCCAGTTTAAACCACCAAGTCAATCAATAAGCTCGAGGTCTCAAGGGCTTCCAAAAGAGGTCAAGAAACGTGTCAGGGTGGGAAGTATATAGGGTAATGTGGTGTTAGAATCTAGGAAAAGGATCTTACTTCACTTTCTTTGAAACTCAATGATAACACGATTTATGACTTAGGTTTAGGTAATCATTTAGATAGAATTCTCGCTCATTTATGCATGGTTTAGCACTAGTTCGCGACGTTTGCACTCAATTCACGTATTATGTCGAGATAGACATCTACACGGACTTGTGCATTGCTTTGTAGGTGTTTCGGGAGATTTAGGAGCTAAAACGATACGTTTGAGGATCGTTCATCAAGATGACACACCCTCGGACTCATTAGGATGCAAGCTAAAGGCTAGGGAGGACTCATGGAACCTTGCCAACACAAGCCATGCACCAAATCGAAGCTTAATGATCAAAGGCAAAGCTGAAGCACAAAATCACGGTCTACTGGCACTCCACGGCCGTGGTTTCAACCGTGGATTTTGCCAGGTTTTCGTGACAGCTGTGCCACGATCTCTTGACCAGCTCTTGCAAAGTTGTAGTATAAAAGTGGTCCTGTATTGGCTGGGAAAATCATCTTGGAGCAGCTCTCCATTATCCACTATCCTCTAATCAAAATATTCTCTCAACAAGAAGATTCTTTGGGAAGAAGGAGGTAGAAGGAAGCTACCATTGGAGAAGAGCTTCATTGGAGAAGGAGAAGAGCACACCATTGATAGACTAGAGAGTTTTTGTAGTGAAGGACTTCGGATTCAATTTCTAGAGTTGTATGAACCATTTGAACCTTCTTTAAGAAGGATTGTGAGTTATTCTAATTCCATTTTCAGCTTGGTTTTGTTTTAGTTTACTTGTTCATCTCTTTCTCTTCATTATCTTGCAAATGGATGCCATGATTTTATGTTTGATTGTTTCGATTTCTATTATGAATGTTTTAGGCTAAATAGATGTGGTTCTAGGGTAAGGAAAGGATGGTTATGGCTAGGGCTATGATAGGACGGACTTAGATTTACCTTTGGATGACTTGTGTGCATGAACATAGTTTCTGTTAGGAATCACGGCCAGTTCTTGCCAAACCACGGCCGTGGAAAGGTAGAACAAACCGTGATCTTACCTGGTTCGATGGATCTAGTTTTAGATTGTTAGAATGTTGAAATCCTAAGTGTTTGTTGAGTCAATCTATCCTAGGGTGACCTAGTGTTAGCAACTAAGTGTTAGGAGAGACTTATCCGGTAATCCTTGCTCTTAGATCTCAAGGATGACAAACCCTAGGTAGTGGTGAGCCTCATAAGCCGCCATTGGATTAAGTGTGCTAGGATGGTTGTTTAGGACTAACCCTTCCGAGACTTACCCGGTAAGGATAGGTTAGATCTCTAGGTAACAATCCGGTTTGTGTAGAATTCCTTCCCTTAGGTTCTTAGAGACTTACCCGGTGATGAGAGACTTTAGGGATGGCCTAGTGGACCATGAGACCTACCCGGTGATTGATCCTAATCTAGAAACACTTAACCCCAACATATCATAGTTAATCCAAGGAAAGAATAGATAACTTGAGTCCTATGCCATAACCGGAACTTCCAACCCCTAGAATCCGCTTTTCTATCTTTGATCTATATCTCGTATTTTTGCTTGATTGTTTGCGTTGATTTGTTAGCTTAGTTGATTATTACGTTTCGCATGATTTGTGATCCTTGATTGATCACCGAAAAACCAACCAAAAACAATTGAGATTTTCATTTCTTTATTTCCTTCTCTTTTCTTAACCTAGATCTTCATTAGACTTGATCCTAAATCGAATCAATATCACCTTAGTCTTTGTGTTCGACCTCGGAATACTATCCCTACTACAAACATCCCGTACACTGCGGGTTCGCTAGGAGTTAGGATAATTATAACGAGAATATAAATTTAAAACCCATTGCGTATCACATCCTGAGCGTGACAAGTTTTTGGCGCCGTTGTCGGGGACTAGGTCTAGATTGAGTCTATTTTGTGATTGTTTATAGTGTAGATCTTTCTTGTTGCTTTTGATCTCTTTTTAGTTTGTGTCTTTGCTTTTCAGGACATCTCACTCTTTAGGTGTATGCGAAGATCTCGTGGCAAGGATTTAGCTCCATTCGATCTCGAACCGGAGAAAACCCTTAGATCTAGATCCAAGAGCATTAAAAAGGGAAAGGAGATGGCCGGAAGAGATCTCCAAGCCGAGTTGGATGAGGCTTTAGAGCAAATTAGGATAAGAGATGAGGCTTTGGAGAATGAAAGGAGACTTGCCAATGAGAGGCAAGAGGCAACTAGGAGGGAGATTGAGGAGATTAGGCAAGCTCTTGTGCAAAGAGAGCTTAACCGTCAACAACCTCCTCCACCTCCACCACAACCGCAGCCGGCGGCGGTGAATATTAGGGTTGTGCTCATTACTATGGAAGAGCCACAAACGTTGGGGCAACGTATGGATCCGGCACAAAGAGCACACCGTCCGGGTGTGAACTTAGGAGATCCCGCAGCCCATGATTACGAACTCCGCCCTCAAGTTCTACAAATGATCCGGCATAATCAATTTGGAGGGATGGAAGGAGATTCTCCTCATCAACACTTGATGAACTATGAGATATTGATGGAGACTCTTAGACCGCCAAGATTGGAGAGCAACAACCATAAGCTTAGGGCTTTTTCCTTCTCTCTTAAGGATAAAGCCTTGGCTTGGTATCAATCTATTCCACAAGGGCGAGTTGGTACTTGGGAGGAGATGACAACCGAGTTTTTGACTAAGTTCTTCCCACCTTCCAAGACTACCGAGTTAAGAGGGAAGATCAATGCCTTCGTGATGAAGGATAGAGAGAGTTTATTCAAGTCTTGGGAGAGGTTCAAAGATCTTCTCCTAGATTGTCCACACCATGGCATACCAAAAATTGAGCTATTGGAGATCTACTTCAAAGGACTTGACGAAGATAGCCAATTCAAGCTCCAATCTCTTTCCGGTGGGACTTTCATGGAGAAGCATGTAGATGAAGCTTGGGAGTTTGTGGAGAAGCAAGCTCTAGTGATTGAGAAATACTCCCATAGGAAGAGTGAAGGGAGAAAGGCGGGAGCATATGAGGTGAGTGAGGTCACCATGAGCAATTTCAAGCTTGACGCCATCAACAACGAGCTAAAGTCCTTGAGGGAGTTGTGTGCTACAACCTTGAAGAATCAAGCAACTCTTCAAGTGCTTCCACAAGCTAACTTATCTTCCAAGGAGGAAGATGTGAATTACATGGGAAGGGGCAATTACAACAATTATCAAGGCCCAAGGAACTTCAACAACAACCGGCAATTCAACAATTACCGGCCTAACCACAACCATCCCGGGTTTTCCTATTCTAACCCGGATGGAGCCTTGAACCCTCCCGCTTCCACGAGCACAACTCCACCACCAAAAGCTTCACAAGAACCTCCACCCGGATTTACTCAACCTCCAAAGGATAGAACCGAAATGATGTTTGAGCAATTGCTTGGAAGGTTGAGTGGTCTAGAGAGCACCGTGACTTCAATCTCTAAAGCTCAAAAGGTTTTGGAAGCACAAGTGTTCCAAAAGGCGGGTGAAGCCCATAGAGATCCGGGAAAGCTTCCCAGAAGAACCGAAGACAACCCAAGAGGCCAAGTGTTGGCTATTACAACAAGGAGTGGGTTGAGTATGAAAGATCCTTTGCCCAAGGAGAATGCTAAAGGGAAACAAGTGGTGATAGAGGAAGAGACTTTGCAAAGAGATGAAGGCAAGAGCAAGGATGTAGAGCCAACCTATGTGGCACCACCTCCATACAAACCACCACTACCGTTCCCACAATCTCGAGCAAGAGCTCGCTTGGACAATCATTTTGGTAAGTTCCTTGAACTAATGTCTAAATTGCATATTAACATTCCGTTCATGGATGCTATTTTAGGAATGCCGGCATATGGCAAGTTCTTGAAAGAGATACTCTCCAACAAAAGGAAGTTGGAGGAGTATGGGGAGATAAGAATGACAAAGAGGTCCTCGGAATTAATCCAAACAATGAAGGAGGAGATGCCTCCCAAGCTAAGAGACCCGGGTTCCTTTTGTGTCCCAATAGGAGTGGGAGATGTGAAGTATGAGGCCCTTTGTGATCTTGGGGCAAGTGTAAGCATCATACCGCTTGCACTTTGCAACAAGGTTGGGCTAGGAGAGCCGAAACCGGTCAAGATGACCCTCTATATGGCGGACCGTTCTATCACTCATCCGGTTGGGATCTTAGAAGACATCCCGGTGCAACTAGGAGGATTCTATGTGCCGATTGATTTTGTTGTCTTGGATATTCCGGCGGACTATAGCTGTTATAGCTGTTGGTAGTAGCGCCCTTTGGTCTCATTGTCTCCATCATACACTCAAAGTTCTGCAAGTGTTGGTGTGGAGATTCAGCGCTTGTCCCGCCAAATTGGTTTTGGCGAACAAGAGTAATGACTTGAGGGTTGAAGCTAAACCCTTGCACATCTTCAGCATCGAAATTCACGCCCAAGCGGCGTGGTTGTTGTGTTGGATCCATCCGCTGGCCAAGAGTTTTTGGCTCATTATCTACACGTTCGATCCTCACATTGCTAGGCGGAATGCGGCGATTAGCAACTTCTTGTGGATGGAAAGGATTTACATTGATCGTGGGATCAATCTCCTCTAGCGGTGGCATGGAAGAATCACTATCATCAGCGGATGAGTGACTTTTTCTTCTAGACCTTGATGCTTTCCTTGAGAATTTCTTGCTTCCCTTATTCTTAAGGTCGCTCATCTCTACCCTCATCTGGAAGATCATGTCTTGTAGATTGTTAACTTGAGATTGATGACGATCCATCTCATCTTGGCGGAGAGTCTCATTCCATTGGAGTTGAGCTTCCTTCTCCGCTAACTCCGCCTGAAGATCACGTTCGTGTCCTTCAGCCATCTTCTTTTCCTTGCGCTTTTGCCTTAAAGTTTTCTCTAGCTCTTGATCAAGAGGCAAGAGATCTTCGGTGTTCCTAGACCTGCGCATGCACTCAAAGTAATATCAAATAACGAGAGCAAGCTCCCAAGCTTGACAACCGGCTACCGAATTCGGCCGAAACCAAATCCCCGGCAACGGCGCCAAAAACTTGTTCGCCCCTAGAGGTGTGTGCAAATAAGTTTTTAATTTATAAAACTAGAATCAAGCAAGCGAACCCGCAGTGTACGGATCGACGTAGTTAAGCAAGAATTCCAGAGTATCGAACACAGGGATTTGGGTGGGAACAAATTCAATTGCAGGTTATCAAGCGAGTAAATATGAGAGTTTTGCAAATATTGGGAAAACAACAATCCTAAAGATCCAAGTATCCAGCTGTGGCAATCGATTCAAGATATACTAATGATATAAAGACAGAGTTGAGATATGCAAATGTATGCTAATGTAAGGTAATCGTACGGTGAAGTTCCAAAAACCTTTTATGACTCACCTACAAGACACTCCCTATACAGGTTGTTGAGGCTCAATATAGAAAGGTTCTAAAAGCAAGAATTAATGTCAAATACCCAAACTTGTAATCCAAGGATCAAAACTAACTTAACCGATTATGGTTATGACACTCACAATCGAGGTAGAGGTTGTTGAGGCTTCACTACCACCTAGAAAAGACAAGTCTAAACTAAGTTAAAGCAAATCTTTAACTTTGGACTAAAGTAAAAGCAGGTTCGTAAACTTAAGGGAAATTACGGTTGGATCTTGAGACTCCACGGCCGTGGAACTCAAGAACAGCCCGTAATTTAGGGTTCGTCGACGATTCTCTCTAACTCTTAGGGTCTAATCTGTTTACGATCGATCTATCATCATCTAAGCCACAACTATCAACCCTTCACCTTAGAATTGTTAAGGGTTTTTAGCCAATAACCGTCATGTTGATATCAATTCAAGGATTAAGAGATAGAAAGATGAAAACTTTCGAAAACTTTCAATAATCTTCAAACCAATCTCAAAGTCACAATCGAGAACAAATATTGTCAATGGATTCAGAATAAAGCAAACAATCACAATCTTAGGAAAGAAGGGAGAACGGGATGTCAATCCGTTTTCCAAATCAAACCTAAATAAGAAGAGAGATCTTCTTGCAACAATCTTCCAAAAGCTTCGATCTTCCGCCAATCCGGAGATCTCAACAGCAATCTCCACCAAAAGTGCGAGATTAGGGCAAATCCCAGATGCGAACTTCGATCTCCAATGAGATGTCAATGGTTCCAAGCAAGAGCTTAAACGGCGTTGAAATTCTCTAAGCGGAGATGAAGCGTGGATTGCCAAAATTCCCTAAGCGAAGATCTCAACGAGGTGTAGGCGTCGATGACGGAATTTCTCTTTGTCCGTCTTTTTATAGGGCAAGATAAAATATCGGCCCGGACCAATCTTCAAAAGATCGTGGCTTCAAAATGTGGCGAAAAAGACCGCCAAGATCACGGTCGTGGAAGATTCCACGACCGTAATTTAGAGCGTGGATTGTGTCACGGTTTGGACCATATGTTCCACGGCCGTAATAGTTACTGGAATGCATCACGCCTCTCTTTGCAGTGTTCCACGGCCGTGGAACTAAACGTGGTTTGTAGTACGGCCGTATTTTAGAGCGTGGTTTAGGGCAAGAACGTGATTCTTCCCTAGCTTCGTGCATTCCTCAAGTTGAACTCCAATATGCTCCTAATAATGCCCTCAATCCATGGACATATTCAATCAACTCTTCTTTGCTCGATTCCGCTCGGAAATGACTCTCAATCACCTATAATCAACATAAAGCTAGTGTAGACATCCATATCGACAATATAGGTAATACTAGCTCACATATGTAATGATGCTCAATCAAAGACTATCAATATGAATCAAATACGTTTAGAAAACGTGCCTAAAATATCACAATATTTCATGCTAACAGAAGGCCACGAAGAAGTGTTGAACACCTGTAGGTTCCACGGTCTAGATTCATGTTCCACGGCCATAGAACTCTCTGGACAACTCCGAGAAGCAGGCTTGGCAGCTTCCACGGCCGTGGACTTGGATCAAACCGTGGATGCGGCCGTGGTTTCCCCTGAATCAGCCCTTGATGATGATCAAGCTTCTAGGAGCCATGGAGAGGCTTCATTTGCTTTGGATTCATCTCATCCAACCTTATTTGGACCGTCTCCAATCGATAAAGGTCCTCCTAAACTTGAACTTAAACCCCTCCCCTCTCATTTGAAGTATGCTTTTCTTGGTGATAATTCAACATATTCGGTGATTGTGAATGCATGCTTGAGTGATGATGAACTTGCTAAGTTGTTGCATGAGCTAAGATTGCATAGGAAAGCCATTGGCTATACTATTGATGATTTGGTTGGCATAAAACCTTCTTTGTGCATGCATAAGATAATGATGGAAGATAATCATAAACCCTCTATTGAACATCAAAGAAGACTAAATCTCATAATGAAAGAGGTAGTCAAAAAGGAAATCATTAAGTTGCTAGATGCGGGAATTATCTACCCTATCTCGATAGTAAGTGGGTTAGTCCCGTTCATGTAGTTCCTAAGAAGGGTGGGATGACCGTAGTGACTAATGAGAACAACGAACTAATCCCGACTAGGACGGTTACGGGGTGGAGAATGTGTATTGATTATAGGAAGTTGAACATGGCCTCTAGGAAAGATCACTTCCCTCTCCCCTTCATTGACCAAATGCTAGAAAGGTTAGCTCAACATTATCATTTTTGCTAATTAGATGGCTATAGTGGATTCTTCCAAATCCCTATCCACCCCGATGACCAAGAGAAAACCACCTTTACATGTCCATGGGGTACTTTTGCATATAGGAGAATGCCATTTGGGTTGTGTAATGCACCCGCCACCTTCCAAAGGTGCATGATGGCTATCTTTTCGGAATACATTGAAAATATCATGGAAGTGTTCATGGATGATTTCTCTGTTTATGGTTCTTCCTTTGATAATTGCTTGGCTAACTTGTCATTAGTATTGCAAAGATGTGAGGAGACAAATCTTGTCTTAAATTGGGAAAAATGCCACTTCATGGTAAGTGAAGGCATTGTGTTGGGACACTTGGTGTCCAACCGTGGCATTGAGGTTGATAGAGCCAAGATTGAAACGATAGAGAAGTTGCCACCACCTACCTCGGTGAAGGGGGTAAGGAGTTTCTTAGGGCATGCCGGTTTTTACCGGAGATTTATTCAAGACTTCTCTAAAATTTCTAAACCTCTCACTAACCTACTAATGAAGGATGTTGATTTTGTCTTTTCCAAAGATTGTCTAGAGGCTTTTTGTAGGTTGAAGAACGCCTTGATCTCCGCACCTATCATGCAACCTCCGGATTGGAGTTTACCGTTTGAGATCATGTGTGATGCAAGCAATGTAGCCGTTGGGTCTGTTTTGGGGCAAAGGAAAGAGGGGCGCACTCATGCCATTTATTATGCTAGCAAGACGCTAGATGATGCCCAACTCAATTATGCTACCACCGAGAAAGAGTTGCTAGCGGTGGTGTATGCTTTTGAGAAGTTCCGCTCATATCTTGTTGGAGCGAAGGTCATAGTTTATACGGATCATGCTACGATCCGTTACCTCCTTACCAAGAAGGATGCCAAGCCAAGGTTAACTCGGTGGATCCTTCTTCTTCAAGAGTTTGATTTGGAAATCCGGGACAAGAAGGGATCCAAGAACTCAGTGGCGGATCACCTTAGTAGACTCCCACCATTAGAGCTTGAAAGAGATGACATCCCGATTGATGACTCATTTCGGGATGAGCAATTGCAAATGGTGGAGGAGTGCTTGTTCCAAGTGTCTAGAGGAAGTGAGCCATGGTTTGCTGACATTGTGAACTACTTAGTGTGTGAGGAGGTGCCTCCCGGTTTGACATATGCCCAAAGGAAGAAGTTCTTCAAGGATGTGAGGCACTACTATTGGAGTGAACCACTTTTGTTCAAAAGAGGGCCGGATGGAATGTTTAGAAGATGCATACCGTAGGATGAGGTGGAGAGTGTGATCCGCCATTGTCATTCCTTGCCATGTGGAGGGCATGCTAGCTCACACAAGACATGTGCTAAAGTGTTGCAATTGGGCTTCTTTTGGCCAAGTTTGTTCAAGGATGTGCAAGGCTTTGTGGTAGCTTGTGATGCTTGCCAAAGGACGGGCAACATCTCAAGAAGGAATGAGATGCCCTTGAACAACATACAAGAAGTGGATATTTTTGATGTGTGGGGTGTGGACTTCATGGGACCATTCCCTTCTTCATGTGGCAACCTCTACATCCTATTGGCGGTTGACTATGTTTCGAGATGGGTGGAGGCAATCGCCTCTCCTACAAATGACGCCAAGGTTGTGGTGCGCTTCTTCAACCGAGTGATCTTTCCTAGGTTTGGAACACCAAGGGTGATCATAAGTGATGGAGGGAAGCACTTCACCAATAGGAACTTTGGGGCACTTTTGGCTAAGTATGGGGTGACTCATAAGGTGGCAACACCTTACCATCCCCAAACTAGTGGCCAAGTGGAGATCTCCAACCGGGAGATAAAAGCCATTCTCGAGAAGACGGTATCTAGAACTAGAAAGGATTGGGCTATGAAGCTCAATGATGCCTTGTGGGCATATAGGACCGCTTTCAAGACACCAATTGGCACCACTCCTTACAAGTTGGTCTATGGCAAGTCTTGCCACCTCCCGGTAGAGATAGAGCATAGAGCACATTGGGCCATCAAGTGGATAAATTTTGATCTCAAAGAGGCCGGAGAAAAGAGGTTGCTTGATATGAACGCACTTGAGGAGATCCGGTTGGATGCATACGAGAATGCCCGGATCTACAAGGAGAGGACCAAGCGGTGGCATGACAAGAGGATCATCCCCAAGGAGTTGAGTGAAGGAGACCTTGTCCTTCTCTTCAACTCAAGGCTGCGGCTTTTTCCCGGAAAGCTCAAATCAAGATGGACCGGGCCATATGTGGTGAAGAAGATCTTTCCCCATGGAGCTATTGAGATAGGAGGGGAGCATTGTGAAAACTTTAAGGTGAATGGGCACCGGTTGAAGAAGTATATCCCGGGAGCTCCGGTGGATATGATTGCCCCACTTTACCTTGAGTAGACGCCCCGAGTTTGGTCAAGCTAATGACCTTAAAGAAGCGTTTGGTGGGAGGCAACCCATTGGTAACGTTTTCCCTTTCTTGTTTTGTTTTTGTTTAGATTTTTCTGTTTTTGGTTGTGTTTTGTGTGCCTTGTGTGTGCTAGAACCTTAGTAGCATTGGAAGCCTTGCTTGGCAAGTGAATGATGATGATGAAACCCTCATCGATTGTGGGTGGAGCGAACACGGAACTTGGACGGCTAGCGGTGCCTAGCGCGGGTCCCGACGCCTTGATGAATACTTTGAGCTCTCTACCATGGTTGATAGGATCATCCAACATCAATTCCACTTGAGAATCCCAAATACCATAGCAAACCATTTTTACATTGTGAGAACCTTCTTTCACTCTTCTTTACTTCATTTACACATTGGGGACAATGTGTTTCTAAGTATGGGGTGGGGTTTGCATGATCCTTTGCATGATGAGCATCTAGGGTAGTTTAATATTTGCACATGTCTTGCATTGTATATATTCATTTCGAAAATCCCATAAAAATCAGAAAATTTTAAAAAAATTTTGTGCTTTCTAGGCTTGGATATGACCCTAATGATGAACCTTGTCTTGTGGATTGGCTATGGATGGCCTTATGTGTTAAATTGATGAATGCATATGTGGACTTGAAGTACTTCTCTTAAATTCCATGGATGATTTGTGATCATGATGTTTGCCTAGGATGGATTGAGTATTGAAAGTCGAAATTACATGCTAGTTCTTGCATACCATCTAGGAATGAATGAGGCAATTCATCTTTCTCTACTTCTCATCTTGATCATGATTGCTTGAGCACCTCAATGGATATAAATTGACCTCTTTTGACCCATCCGGGAATAGGAGCATGATAGTGTGTTGATGTGTGTGAAAAGCAAGTATGGGGTGAAAATGTTGATGAAAGAATATCATGCATAAAATGCTGAATTTGTTGTGAAAGTGTAGCCAAAAATATAGGCTTGGGGACGTTGGCTTAAATGACAAGTAACTCGGTACACTTCACATAATCGGGTGTTGGTGCCTTGCCAAAGTCAAATAAACCAATAGTCCTAACGAGCTTTGGTATGTGTGCCCAGTGTGGATGCACCTCGAAAAATAGAAAAAACCCGAGGATGGCTAATCACCAAGGTTTCAGCTTTTGTACACCAATGCCATTGTCTCAAAAATAAGTCAAAGAAAAAGAAAAGAAAAGAAAGAAAAGATAGAGAAAAATATACACTTGAGGGAAGTTGATCGAGAACAAGACTGTGGAGTTAGTTCCATTCCCGGATTAGCACCACATAGCCTAGAAAAATCCCCACCTAATCACAACGTTTCTTGGCCTTTTAGTTCATAAGACCTTATGACCTATTTGCATGTTTGTAAGACTTAGTAATCTAGATTGGATATGCTCTTGATCTTCTTGGTTTCTTCATTTTTACATTTCATGCATGCTTTTGAGTTAAGTACAATTGTCTTTCCATGCCTTCATTTATTTGATGCATGATTGCTTATCCTTTGCCATGAAACATGACTTTGAAGGTGATCCAATAGTAGAAGCACAAACCCAAAAAGATTTTGCCATTTTTCTGCATACATAAATCATGTTATCTAGTAGTCTATAGTTGAGAATTTGCTCGGGGACGAGCAAACCATAAGTATGGGGTATTTTTGATAACACGATTTATGACTTAGGTTTAGGTAATCATTTAGATAGAATTCTCGCTCATTTATGCATGGTTTAGCACTAGTTCGCGACGTTTGCACTCAATTCACGTATTATGTCGAGATAGACGTCTACACGGACTTGTGCATTGCTTTATAGGTGTTTCGGGAGATTTAGGAGCTAAAACGATACGTTTGAGGATCGTTCATCAAGATGAAACACCCTCGGACTCATTAGGATGCAAGCTAAAGGCTAGGGAGGACTCATGGAACCTTGCCAACACAAGCCATGCACCAAATCGAAGCTTAATGATCAAAGGCAAAGCTGAAGCACAAAATCACGGTCTACTGGCACTCCACGGCCGTGGTTTCAACCGTGGATTTTGCCAGGTTTTCGTGACAGCTGTGCCACGATCTCTTGGCCAGCTCTTGCAAAGTTGTAGTATAAAAGTGGTCCTGCATTGGCTGGGAAAATCATCTTGGAGCAGCTCTCCATTATCCACTATCCTCTAATCAAAATATTCTCTCAACAAGAAGATTATTTGGGAAGGAGGTAGAAGGAAGCTACCATTGGAGAAGAGCTTCATTGGAGAAGGAGAAGAGCACACCATTGATAGACTAGAGAGTTTTTGTAGTGAAGGACTTCGGATTCAATTTCTAGAGTTGTATGAACCATTTGAACCTTCTTTAAGAAGAATTGTGAGTTATTCTAATTCCATTTTCATCTTGGTTTTGTTTTAGTTCACTTGTTCATCTCTTTCTCTTCATTATCTTGCAAATGGATGCCATGATTTTATGTTTGATTGTTTCGATTTCTATTATGAATGTTTTAGGCTAAATAGATGTGGTTCTAGGGTAAGGAAAGGATGGTTATGGCTAGGGCTATGATAGGACGGACTTAGATTTACCTTTGGATGACTTGTGTGCATGAACATAGTTTCTGTTAGGAATCACGGCCAGTTCTTGCCAAACCACGGCCGTGGAAAGGTAGAACAAACCGTGATCTTACCTGGTTCGATGGATCTAGTTTTAGATTGTTAGAATGTTGAAATCCTAAGTGTTTGTTGAGTCAATCTATCCTAGGGTGACCTAGTGTTAGCAACTAAGTGTTAGGAGAGACTTATCCGGTAATCCTTGCTCTTAGATCTCAAGGATGACAAACCCTAGGTAGTGGTGAGCCTCATAAGCCGCCATTGGATTAAGTGTGCTAGGATGGTTGTTTAGGACTAACCCTTCCGAGACTTACCCGGTAAGGATAGGTTAGATCTCTAGGTAACAATCCGGTTTGTGTAGAATTCCTTCCCTTAGGTTCTTAGAGACTTACCCGGTGATGAGACTTTAGGGATGGCCTAGTGGACCATGAGACCTACCCGGTGATTGATCCCAATCTAGAAACACTTAACCCCAATATATCATAGTTAATCCAAGGAAAGAATAGATAGCTTGAGTCCTATGCCATAACCGGAACTTCCAACCCCTAGAATCCGCTTTTCTATCTTTGATCTATATCTCGTATTTTTGCTTGATTGTTTGTGTTGATTTGTTAGCTTAGTTGATTATTACGTTTCGCATGATTTGTGATCCTTGATTGATCACCGAAAAACCAACCAAAAACAATTGAGATTTTCATTTCTTTATTTCCTTCTCTTTTCTTAACCTAGATCTTCACTAGACTAGATCCTAAATCGAATCAATCTCACCTTAGTCTTTGTGTTCGACCTCGGAATACTATCCCTACTACAAACGTCCCGTACACTGCGGGTTCGCTAGGAGTTAGGATAATTATAACGAGAATATAAATTTAAAACCCATTGCGTATCACATCCTGAGCGTGACACTCAACATCTTCCACCAATAAGCTTTGCTTATTTTACTTTACTTTACTTTTTGGGATGCATGGACAGAGGTGCACAATAACCGAAGCCTAGGAGATCAGCAATCATCAGTTTCTCGAGATGCCTCAAACCCTTGATGCACATACCATGACCCGTTAGGAATATTTCTCAATCCGATTTTGGCAAGACACATACACCCGGCCATGTGAATGGTGCCGAGTTACTCATCATCATGATTGACTTTCCCAAACCTAATTGTTTCTTTCTAACACTTTCAGCCAACATCTCAACTTCATTTTCACTTTATTTTCTTTGCTTGCTTCCAAATTCCCGGATAGGTAAAGGGACGCAAATATGTATGTGAGGGGCTAAAGCATGATCAAGAAGAAGAAGAGAAGAGAATGAATTGCCTTTGTCATCCCAGAAAGAATATGAGAGAACTCATAATGTGATGTCAACCTTCAAATCCAACATAATTTTGATAAAAAAAAAAAAAAGGTATTAAACATGCTAAACTTTAAACAAAACATTTTGCAAACTTAACATATCATAAAACCTTTCGAGCTTATAAAAATTTCAAAACCAATTTGCAAACAAAATCATCACTGAGGTCATATCCAAAGAAGAAGCACAAAACATTTCGAAAAACTCTCAGTTAAGAACCCACCTCGGTTTTTCTCAAACAAAAACCTGTATGTATGCATGTAATGACAGATAAGCACATAAAGCCAAGTAAGCAGAATAAGATCATAATATCCGGGAGTCATACAAATCATACACACATGAGGTCAAATAAATACATCCAAATACCCCATACTTGGGACTCATTATCCCAATGGGTCAAATATAAGTCTAAGGAAACAGAAAACTCACCGGACCTAGTTGAATTGCATAATAAATAAAGAAAGAAAATCCATGCAGCTCTAATCCTCGTCAGCTGGCGGTGGTGGTGGATGTGGAATGTAGGGATGCTGGGACGGGTCAAAGGGATAATCCATCATCTACTGGTGTTGAACCTCCATCATACGTCTAGTGTAGTGCTGGCTCTCCAACATCTGTTGTGTCCAATCCTCAATACCTCGGCGTTGGTCCTCAAAATGCTCATGAATGTCAACGGTCAGGACAGCGTAAGCATCGACTATCTGATCGGTGATATCATCAATCCTCTGTTGCGCCTCGGGATCTCTGAACCTGCGGTGGGATCTGCGCTGAGGTGGTGGTGGTGGTGTTGTCTCCTCCTCTGTCGCCTAATCATCTAGATCGGCAACAGGAACACTAGGGCCACCGGTATCAGTACCGCTCTCCATGGCAGCTCCTTCCTCATCATCGTCGTCGTCATCATCAGCATCATCTCTGGCATCATGCATGTAAGGAAACCAGGCAGCGGACCAGTACTAACGGTCAAAGACTGAGAACTGGGATGACCATAAAATGCCTTGTGGAGCCGTCATCTCCCACGGCATGGCGACGTAAGGCGTGCTAAGACAACGAGGAACGAGAATACGCCTCGTGATCATCTCCTGAAGTCCCAGCGGCTTTGCAACCGTAACCCATGTATAAGTAGTCAGATCTAGACCTATAGCAGTAGCAATGTGGGTCACCAAACCTCTACAACAGATATCTCCCTTGGACTTGCCCTTGATCTTATGCAAGTCCTCTACTAACATCCCAGCAAAATCAGGAACTCCCCCTGTGACCATGCAGAACATACTCAGAAGCTCCCCCTGTCGGACCTTCTGGGGCGTCTCAATACGCCCCAGAAGAGTCTCGTTGAATATCCTATGAGCAAGGCGGAAGGCCAAATGGAATATGATGCGCTCCCTGGAATCTCCGGGTCTCCACCTATCACTATGCTCAACCACATGGGCTATCTCGCTCCTCAAATCTCGAGCTACGGCTCGGGAAGGAAAATCAATAACTGTCGGGTAGGGAAACCTAAGATCTCCCTAAACTGATCCATAGGCACGATGTAGTTCCGGTTCAGCAACCGGTACTTGATACTGCTACGCTCCGGCACGTGAGTGACGGAACTGACAAACTCCATAGTTTGCTCTAAGTAAGCCGGCGCTCGAATCTCCATGAAATCCTCCAGTCCTATCATGGATATCATCTTCCTCAAGTCCTCCGCCACGTGGAGGCACTCGAAGGCAGCAACTTCCAGAAAACGCGGGGCAACAATAGGACGCCCGCAAATACAATTAAAATCAGCCTGGTGATGCTCATGGATCACCAGAATCGTACGCTAAGATGCAGAAGAAGAGGAAAAAGTATTGGGTCTATCTCTCAAGACCAGCAAGCGATCAGATATATTGCTCATGATTTTTTTCTAACAGATCACCTCGGTTGCCTGAAGAACACCTCGGCCGAGACACAGCCGACTAGACCGAGGCGAAGGGCTGTTCGTTCGCAGCTCTCAAATTTGTAAGTTATTTTCCCCCAAATCACTACAAAATGCTTCTTAAGGGGTACTTATATCTTTTTCAACGAGAGACAGTGGCAACAAAACCAAGATCTGTGCTAAACCAGTGGAGAAGAAGAGTTAGGGTTTTTGAATGAAATACCCAGATTCTGCAGAATTGGAGTGTTTTTCTTGTTGTTTGATGCTTGAAAACCGATCCTCTTGCTTCCTCCGGTGTAATCGAACCAAAAATCATGGAAAACGAGCAAGATTTGAAGATTTGAGAGATAGGGCACGCCGCGGCCGAGGTTAAGCTTGGGAGGGAAAGTGAGGAGAGAGAAAACCGTCTCGCCTTTTATACCCCTCGGTGAATTTGATTTCACCTCGGTCGAGGTGGTCCCGACCGGACTGAGGTGTTTGACTGGATGTCAAACCTAGTCGCCTTGGTTGCCCCTAGAACATCTCGGTCGAGGTGTCGTGACAGCAGCCGAGATGTGTCTCAGTCAAACTTCGTCTTCTTAATTTTTCAAACTTCTGTCCTTCCAGTGTAGCTCCTGAGCTGTAATCCTTCCTTAGAAAGTACTTGATTTCTGTCTAGAGGACGCCAAAAACAAAGCAAATCAAACTATCTAAAACTAAGCTAGAAAAAGGGAAAAGAAAGCAATACCTTGGGTTGCCTCCCAAGAAGCGCTTGATTTAATGTCGCTAGATGGACTGTACATCATCCTTAAACAAGGTATAGCGGTACAATCTCCTCAACCTGGACTTCCGGTCGGTACTTCTTCAGCCAATGACCGTTGACCTTTAAGCTTCCGCTTATTTCACCCCAAATCTCAACTGCACCATAGGGAAAAATATTTTTCACAACGTAAGGTCCTTTCCATCTAGATTTCAACTTACCTAGAAAGAGGCGGGGACGGGAGTTGAAGAGTAGAACTAGATCTCCTTCTTTGAATTCGTTAGGATTGATATGTTTGTCATGCCATCTCTTCGTTCTTTCCTTGTAGATCTTGGCATTCTCATAAGCGTTCAAGCGCAGTTCCCTAGCTCATTGATGTCCAATAGTCTCTTCTCTCCGGCTTCCTTGATGTTGAAATTCAACCACTTGATTGCCCAATATGCCTTGTGCTCCAGCTCAACGGGTAGATGACAAGCCTTCCCATATACCAAATTATAAGGAGTGGTACCAATGGCAGTCTTGAATGCGGTCCTATAAGCCTTAAGAGTATCGTCCAACTTCATGGACCAATCCTTCCTCGTCCTAGAGACGGTCTTCTCCAAAATTACCTTGATTTCTCTATTTGAGATCTCGACCTGGCCACTAGTTTGTGGGTGATAAGGGGTTGCTACCTTGTGGGTTACCCCATACTTCGATAAAAGTGTCTTGAACTTCCGGTTGATGAAATGTGTCCCTCCATCGTTGATGATGATGCGTGGTGTCCCAAAATGTAGAAAGATAGTCCGATTGAAGAACTTCACGACCACCATGGCGTCATTAGTGGGGGAGGCGCTAGCTTCCACCCATCTAGAGACATAATCAACAGCTAGGAGAATGTAGAGGTTCCCTGCGGATGATGGGAAAGGTCCCATGAAATCGACTCCCCATACATAAAAAATCTCAATTTCTTGAATATTGTTGAGTGGCATCTCGTTCCTACTAGACAAGTTCCCTGTTCTTTGGCATGCATCACAAGAAACAACAAACGTTTGCACATCCTTAAATAATGTAGGCCAAAAGAAACCAGAACATAATACCTTAGCGCACGTCTTGTGAGAGCTAGCATGTCCTCCACAAGGAAGCGAGTGACAATGCCGTATAACACTAGCAACTTCATCCTCCGGAATGCATCGTCGAAGCATCCCATCCGGACCTCTCTTAAACAGTAGAGGTTGAATCTAGTAGTAGTGGCGTACATCCTTGAAAAACTTCTTCCTTTGAGCGTACGTCAATCCGGGCGGTATTTCCTGGCAAACAAGGTAATTGACAATATCAGCATACCAAGGCTCTTTTCCATCATAAACATGGCGGAGCCAGTGCTCCACCAACTGTAAATGACTTTCAGAAAAAGAATCAGGAAGTTTGTTGTCCTCAGTTGACAATATCTCGCTTGCTGTCTCGGTCAGTGTCCGAGGTGATTGACCGAGATGTTCTTCAGATAAGAACACCTCACTTGGTCTAGAAAGTGCCTCGGTCGAGATACTGGAACTGGGACCGAAACCTAAATTGATTTTCTTCTCTTGGATTAGTTTATCAATTTTAGCTCCTGGATCTGCTTCCAATGCTTTTAAGCTCCGTATATCTGCATCACAAGAGACATCTATACCTTCCTCCATTAAACTAAAACTAAGAACTCTTTCAAGAGGGTCTTTAATAAGGATAGAGCTCACCAATTCTCTCGATTCTTCTTCATCATAGATGTTGAAGATGTCATCTCCCATCAACTCTCCCTTCATTGCAGCAAGCAATGCAAACTCCACTTTATCTCCACCAATGTTGAATTTCAACTTGGCGTTCTTACAATCCACATTGCAACCCGAAGTTTCTAGAAATGGTCTCCCGAGAATAGTAGGAACGGGATAATCTGCGGGAATGTCAAGTACAACAAAGTCTATAGGTAAGTAGAAGTTACCTAACTTGATGAGAACGTCTTCCAAAATACCCACGGGATGGGTAATGGAGCGATCCACCATGCATAGCTTTATCTTCACCGGCTTGGGTTCTCCAAGGCCGACTTTCTCACATAGCTCCAGCGGGATGATACTCACGCTGGCTCCTAGATCACACAACGCCTCATAAGTTACATCCCCAACTTGAATGGGATACAAAATGAACCGGGATCTCTCAATTTGGGAGGCATCTTCACCTTCATGATTTGAATGAGCTCCGAAGACTTAGATGTCATTCTTACTTCTCCAAAATCTTCCAGCTTCCTCTTCCTTGATAGAATCTCTTTCAAAAATTTCCCATAGGCGGGCATCCCTAGAATGACATCAAGGAAAGGGATGTTAATGTGTAGTTTATTCATAAGGTCTAGAAACTTACTAAAATGCTTGTCTAGATGTGTCCTTGCCCTTGACTGAGGGAATGGAAGTGTTGGTTTATAAGCAGGAGGTGGAACATAAACTTCAGATTTATCTTTCGCTTTCTGGGGCTCCACCTCGGTTGGCACCTCGACCGAAGTGTTCATCTGGTTGTGGCTCGACCGAGGTACTAGATCTGCAGCTTTCAGTCCACTACGAGTGGTTATTGCCATAATTTGTCCCTTTGGGTTGCTGTGTGTCCTTGTTGGGAGCTTCCCTGGATCTCTTGGCGCTTCATTTGCCTTATTGAAGAATTGTTGCTCAAAGGCTTTTTGTGCCTTCAAAAATGAATTCATTGATGTCTCCATAGCGTTGAGCTTGATCAAAATTGCCTCCAGTACTGTATCCTTCTTCTCTGGTTGGGTTGAACTCGATCCAGGCTTCTGGCTTCTCCATGGAGTAGAAGAAGAAGAGGGGGGGTTAAAAGCATTATTAGCATGACAATAAGGGTTACCGGGATTTTGTTGAATGGATCTCCAATTGTTGTTGTTGGAGTTTCTATTGTTGTTGTATTTATTGTTCGGTGGCCCTTGATAGTTGTTTCTTCCTTAATACCTTCCATCTTGCTCCTTCTTCGTTTGAGCTACTAAAAGCTCCTTCAATGCTTTTACCTCATTGCTAAGCGAGGTGAGTTGAGCTCCATTTGATGATGTGTCCTGGAAGCTAACTCTCCTTGCTCCATTTTCAGTTCCTTGATGGGAGTCCTTCTCCATATGTAAAGCTTGTTTTTCAAAGAAATCCCAATCTTCATCTATTTGCATGTCCATGAATGTGCCGGCGGAAAGTAGTTGGAGATTGAATTGAGTAGCTCCATCCAACCCCTTGAAATATATTTCCAGCAACTCGATCTTTGGAATCCTATGATGTGGGCAATCCAATAGAATATCCTTGAATCTCTCCCGTGACTTGGGCAAACTCTCCTTGTCCTCAATAATAAAAGCATTGATTTTTCCCCTCATTTCAGCGGTCTTAGAGGGAGGAAAGAACTTAGTAAGAAACTCCGTCGTCATCTCTTCCCAAGTGTTGATTTTTTCGGCCGGAAGAGATTGATACCAAGCAAGTGCCTTGTCTTTCAAAGAGAAATAGAAAGGCCTCAACTTGTAGTTGTTATTCTCTAATCTTGAAAGTCTCAAAGTCTCCATCAGAATCTCATAGTTTTGCAAATGCTGATGCGGAGACTCTGTCTCCAAACCTCCAAATTGACATTGTTGGATCATGGTTAGAACTTGTGGTCGAAGTTCATAATCATGCTCAGCTGGATCACCTAGGTTGACTCCTGGACGCCTGACTTGCTGATTAGGGTCCATCCTCTGTCCTAGGGTGTGTGGAACTCCAGCAAAAAGAACATCTCAGATAGGCATCCGAGGTGGTAGGTGTACATCGGCCGGGGCAACATGAACTGGGTCTTACCTCGGTCGAGGATTTGGGATCGATCGAGGCAGAAACTAGGCCCTTAGAGCGGCCATATCTGCTTCAATTCCTTCAGTTCTTGTGCGAGTCTCTTCTCTCTCTCGCTGCAATTCTTCTCTATTGAGGCGTAGCTGTTCCAATGCCTCCTTCAACTCGGCTTCAAGATCGCGATCGTCTTGATTGGCCATCTTAGCTTCTCTCAATTCTCTTGTAGGTATTTTCTGGTTCGGGATCGTAGGGAACGATTTCCTTTCCAGCACGAGTTTTTCGCATAAACCTAAGAAAAGATCCTGCGAAAACACTCAAGTAGATTAGTCAAATGAAACAAGGGAAATAGCCCCGAAAAGACTACCGAAACCGGCTTGGTCTAGACCAAGTCCCCGGCAACGGCGCCAAAAACTTGTTCGCACCAAAAGGTGTGTGCAAGCTTTAAAATTTATAAACCAAGAAGTATGCTTGAACAATATGAGAACCCGCAGTGTACGGATCAATTGTAATAAAAGCAAGAATTCCAGGGGTCGAACACAGGGACTATGGTGAAACAAAGCACGAAATCAGGTAGTCAAATATTGCTAATAACTATGAATTAAAGCAATCAAAGATGATATAAGTCAGATAACGGGAATGCGGATTCTAGGGATTAAAGCTTCTAGTTGTGATTCCGACTCAAGATCTCAAAGGATAGCACGAACAAAGCTGAGGTTTGCAAAGGGAAGGTGTTTCTAAGGTGGGAATAGATTATCGGGTAAGTCTCACTACTCACTATCCCAAACCAAAGCTCCTATTACCGGGTAAGCCTCAAGGTACTAAGGAAAGGAACTATAATCTCAAACCAGCACACCGCCCAAGGGAATAGAATCAACCTTTACCGGATAAGTCTTAGGCTACCTTTCAAAGATGGGATGAAGGCACAATCAAACCCCAATAAAGGATAAACCTTTATTACCTACACTCATGATCTTGGGTAAACAAACAAAGGAATCACCGGGTAAGTCTCATACTAGGCTTGGATTGAACCAGTAAAGGTATAATAAGAATAGGATTTGGCAAACTTAAACTCTTAACTCAGATAAGGTTCAGGAAAGGTTCACCTCGCTCAGTTAAATTCCATCACAACCGAGATGTTCAATGACTGACCGAGGTATTCTACGGTTAAGGTAAAGACTCGAGCTTTCAGGGTCCTACTGGATTAAGATCATTCTATCATCGTCTTTCCCACAACTTTCAGCCAATCACCCTAGAATCGCAAAAGAAACTTAGCCAACAATCATCATGATAACAATAATCAAATTAATAGGAAAGGAATCAATATCCGAACAAGAAAACCTTAAGAAAAAGGTCACAATAACTGAATCAAACAATCAACAAACAAGCGTTCCTCAATCACACATCAGCAAAGACAACAAACCAAAAGCAATCTAAGAAGATCTTACAAACTCCTTCAAAAAGCCAACTCCAACTATGATTTCTTCCTTCCTTGAACTTCAATCCTCAACACTTCCTTCAAATCTTTCTTCAAAACTCCAGAAAACCCTTCAATTACTGGATGCCCTAAGCATCGTTGAACTTGTGGAAAATCCAACCCTTTATATAGGAGAATTATCTTCCAAAGATAAGATATCTTAAAAAGATAATTTCCTAGAAAATATATTCATATCTCTCAAAATAAATCAGCTAAATATAATATCTTCCTTCCAAAAATCCAGCCAAAAATATAAGATATCCTCCTTCCAAAAATAAAAGATCTCAGCCAAAAATAAAGACCTCGCCGGCGACAGGGTGTTCGCCTCGGTCGAGACGCTCCTCAAGATCACCTCGGTCGAGGTGGTACTGTAGATGACCAAGGTGAATCTCAACTGAATGTGAAATCTCTTGAATATGGTCCAAAGTCAATCTTCTTCATCATTTCCATGCTTCCTGAGATCTTCTTAAAGCTCCAGAATGTAGCTCCAATAACTCCTTAGCTTCCTTAGCTCCATTTTGGTCCAAAACGTGCCATTTTACCTACAATTACAATGAAACTAGGTGTAGACCTCGATTCCCGCAAAGGTAGACAAAACAACAATATAATCAAATAATATACATCCATACATGCAGATTTATGAAGATAAAACGTCTAAACCAGTCCCAAAATATAGACTATAATACATGCTATCAATACCCCTTTGGGAAGAAAGGTTATAAAGTCCTTACCATATCTTCTAGAGAGATCATATTTTCTAGAGACATTGTCTTCCATGATATAATATTTTCCTTCCATCACATTGATTCTTATTGTCCTACTTTACCAATTCCTCCTTTGATACTTCTATCTTCATCCCTTCTTCCACGACTTCATCTCCCACAGCTCCTCCTACATGTGATAATATCAATCCTCTTTCCACTTTCCCTCATCACGCCCTACAACTACTTCGTCGAGTACAACATCTTTATCCTAATCTCCCATACCTTCACAACCTGGTTCTTCTCTACCCATATCCCAATCTCTTGTACCACCTCGACATTCCACTCATCCACATCAAACTTCACTTAACCTTCATGACTTTGTCTGCAACTGTGGGTCGAGCAATTTACCTTCACCAGGTATGTTGTTTCATTATTCCTCCTACCCTTCTTCACACTTTGCCTTTATAACCTCACTCTCTTCTTATGTTGAACCCATCACATGTCACTAAGCCTCCAAGAACCCTCATTGGGTACATGCCATGCAACAAGAATACCACGCACTCCAAACAAACCATACATGGGATATTATGCCTTTACCTCCCAACAAAAAGGCAATTGGTTCCACACGGGTCTTTAAGGTTAAGTTAAAAGCTGATGGTTCACTAGAACGGTATAAGGCAAGACTAGTGGCACAAGGTTTTACACAACAAGCAGCCATCGACTGTCACGAGACCTTTTCTCATGTTGTCAAGATGATAACCATCCGTAGCATCATCACTATTGTTGCTTATAAACATTGGATATTTTATCAACTTGATGTAAATAATGCCTTTTACATGGGGATTTTCATGAGGATGATTATATGAAGCTCCCCCTGTCATACCAAACCCTTTATCTTTAGTATGCAAACTAAAGAAGTCACTCTATGACCTTAAGCAAGCCTCACAATAGTGGTTTCATAGACTTGCCACATCTCTTATCACACAAGGTTTTACTTCATCTAAGAATGATTACTCCTTGTTCATCAAACATCGCTAGTCTCTCACTACCATAGAGGCCATATATGTTGATGATCTACTTATCACAGGATTTGATCGTAATGAAATTTCTCACATTAAGATGCACCTTGATCAAACATTCAGCATTAAGGACCTAGGTATATTGCATTATTTCCTCGGCATAGAAGTCATATATGTAGATACTGGAATCATCTTGTCACAATGAAAGTTCACTCTAGAAACTTCTACAAGATGCCCAGACCAGAAGGCAAGTATGTTTGTACTCCCCTTTCTCTCAATTTGAAGCTACAACCTGGTGATGGTGATCTTATCCAAGATGTTGTGTTTATCGTTGCTTAGTAGGGAAACTCAATTTTCTCACAAATACTCGCTCGGATCTATGCTATGTTGTCCAATAGCTTAGTCAGTTCATGCAAGCGCCAAGAAGCTCTCATCTTCATGCTCTCCATCATACTCTCCGTTATGTACAAGGTACAATTGGAGATGGCATCTTACTTAATGGCAGTGATACTCATACTCTTCTGGCATACATAGACTCAGACTGGGTTGCGTGTCCTTCTTCTCGATGTTCTGCGGGAGGCTTTGTAATACTCCTTGGTCAGTCACCTATTAGCTGGGAATCAAAGAAGCAAGGTATTGCCTCTCGAAGCTCCTTTAAGGACGAATATAGAGCAATGGCGTGTGCTGCTGCTGAAGTAACATGGCTTGTTCGTCTCCTCAATGATTTGGGTGTCTCTACTACCACTCCCGTTCATCTATATTGTGACAAAAAATCGGCTATTCAAATAGCAAACAATCCTGTGTTTCACAAGCGTACAAAACACAGATGGCTGATATCTTCACTAAAATTGACTGTCATTTTACACGTGATAAGGTGATGGGGTGCTTGCTCGAACTTCACTTCACACGTACCTCTACTCAGATGGCTGATATCTTCACTAAAATTGTACCTTCCCAGCATCAAGATGTGCTTCTTTCCAAGCTTGGAATGGCTCGATTCTCTCCATCCCCATGCTTGTGGGGGTGACAAGGATAGATGACACGGATAGCGTGCCAGATAACACTCTTAGAGCCATTCATTTTTGTAACAAAAATGTAACCAACTTGTGTATAAAGCCGAAGAAAGTAACACAACATATTTACCTTTTGCTGCATTCAAAACACACACTCTCTCTCTCTTTCTCTCTCTCTCTCTCTCTCTTCCCTTGAATCATTCTTCACTTTCCCATTCATGGTTTAACAATAATGGTGATGTAGTGAAAATCGCTTACATAGAACTTATATACATATATCGATTATGGAATAATTTCCTTTGTGTATGTTCAACTCATATATTTTTTTTATCTCCATCATATGAATCAACTTGTACAGCTATTTTTTACAAATTGGGTCAATCATTTTGTCATTTACTATGTTACTTTGTTTTTGCTAATATGTGGCAAGTCTTACTTCAATAGAGTGCTTGATGTTATACCATCAAGTTTTCAAGAGCCACCATGTTGATAGCGGAAGCTATATACCCTCAAGAATACTTGATGAACAAAGGTGGAAAATATCTAGCCAAATATGCTCTCGTGTGATTGAATAATCAACCCTCCAGTAAAAAATGAAAAAAGTATGTGATATGATCTAGAGAAAATTGAGCAACTCTTCTAACAAATCACATGAGCAATTTTAAATTGAAATGTATGAGCACCAACACTCTTATGCGATATACACAAGTTATGAGAGTAGCGAGACAAATAAACAATCTGACATTCTTGGAGAAAAAGAGTATCCCAAATAATCACTTCCTCTTTTCTAACCCAACTTGAGCAAGCTCAAAACTAACTAATGAAAAGCAGACTAATAAAAAAGCACATGAGGAAAATGAATTTTTCTAGATGAACAAATAGATTCTTATCTTTTTTTAGTTTTGAACTATACCAAGGGTATAACATTTATGAACATGAGTTATGTAGACTTTCTATATATGCTCAAATTATGAACTCGTAGATAAAAACTCTACAAGTAACTATCTAGAATAATTTATGTCCTCTATTGATATTGATGATTGTATTGAGTGGTGTTTGGATCACGGTAGTGATTGTGTGCCTCTTGACAACTCCTTTGTATAGGATGTGCTTCCTTGGAGTCTCGTCTTTCACTTCCCATGAGTTCGACTCCTGTTGTACCTGTTTCCGACGGTGCTACTTCGGCATCGTTTTTTCACATTCCTCATCTTCATGGGATCTTCTTTCATAATCTAGATTGACCCGTTATTGTCCTCCTTCGACTCCACTCGTTTTCATGTCTTTTATTCTTGTTTGATTTATAGTTTGGTTTGAGTTGTTATCTCGACGATTGTTTCCGTCTGCCGAATTATTTCGGCCACTCGTTATATCGTTATCTCACGGTAACCGAGTCTCTTGCTTTTTTCTTAAAAATAGGAATTTTCCGTTTGTTGCCCTTGAGTTTTTGGCTTTCCCGAATGGTGCCCAAATTTTTTCACGTTCCTCTTGGTACCCTGAGGTTTCGGTTGTTCCATTCCGTATCCTTATTTCTTAAATTCTGTCCAAACTAACGTTCTTATATTAAAAATAAAAAAAAAAAAAGAAAAGTGATAGATAGAAATGGGTGGTACCCTTACTTCGACCTTTTGCACAACGGACAAAGGAGGAAGGTTGTGTTCGTCCTTACTTCGACCTTTCGCATAGCTGTGTTCGTCTCACAAAGTATACAAAAGAAAGTCCCTAACCGTAACTCCAATAAGTCACAGTCCAACCCAATCGAGAAAGGTAAGAACCTTAATCCCTAAATCTCTAATTGTGCATATTTGTGTTGATTTAGTGTTTGTTAACTTGATTTAGTGGAATTTAAGCCCGATTTTGGAAATCAAGCCCTCGATTGGTTGTACTTTGTCTTTTTGAAGTTACGGTTAGGGTTCTTTCCTTTCTCGATTGGGGTTCTCTAGTGTTTGTTAACCTTGATTTAGTGAAAAATTAGGATTCTCTAGTGTTTGTTAACCTTGATTTGTGAAGTTGTCTATAGATTTAGTTTGAGAAACTAGCCTAAATTTGTAACTAGTTGTGGATATCTGATGCTTCGAAATTCAGTAAGGATGGAAATTTGTTGAGTTATAACTGTGAATTTTCTGTAATAAAAAAGGCATATATAATTGTGAACTTATGGAGTTGTCTATAGATTTAGTGTTATGTTAGTATTTTTAGTCTTTGTTAGGGATTAGCCTTGAGTAAGCATCAATTTACTGTTTGTTAGGGATTAGCCTTTAGTTAGTCTTGATTTACTACAGTAAGGATGGAAATTTGTTGAGTTGTAACTGTGAATTTTCTGTAATAAAAAACACACATATAATTGTGAATTTATGTTGTGAATGTAGTGCACTTTTCATGGGTTCGCGTCATGAGTCAAAGAGTTCATCAACACAACTAAGAATGACTGATCAATATTGAATAAATTGTCGACCACGAAAAACACTTGTGGTCCGGATCTTGCACTCAAAAATGAACCCGGTAAGATGTATGTAAACGTGATGATTGCGGCTTTTTTCAATTTGTAAATCTTGATGGTGAATGAGCAAGAGGAACACGGGACAAGAAGTAGATATGAAAGAGACGCAACTTTGGCAAATTTTGTGAGTTTGCAAGATTTGAGGAATGATATCAAGGACTTAACGATATGTTCAAGGCGTCGTAAAAATAGCAATTTTGTTGTACTTAATTGTTGTAGTGACTGTGTTAAAAATGTGACTAGGGTACTTGATGTTGGCTCATTCAAGTTGTCTATGTAAGTTGTTATTTTATGTAAGCTGGCATGACATACTCGGGCTGCATATTGACTAGGGTACTTTATTATTTTATTGATTTGTCATGGCATACTCGGGCTGCAAATTGTCTATGTAAGTTGTTATTTCTATGTAAGTGTTATTTTATTAGTAGCAGATTGTCTATGTAAGCTGTTATTTTGTGAAATTATTGATCTGTTTCAAAACCGAACGCAAAACTATAGATCGCCAAATCACAGGAAATTGAAACTCCTCTGGCTAGACGAGCCACATAGGAAGCTAATGCCAATACTATTTACTCCTTCACTTGACAACAACAAATTTACAGAAGAAAAAAAACATCTCCACTGAATTGTTATAGTTTGTCTTTGCTTACCCGGATGTTAAAATCACTGAAAGTGAAGCATCAACAATGTCCTTGAAAACAACCGCAGGTTGCAAGCATGATAGGCTGAAAACATATTTCTAGTACACAAAAGGAATCCCTAAAGCACGTCAACACCAAAAATTCAGATAATTAAGTAGAAATGCAATTCGAACACAAGTAGCCAAAATACAACCAGCTACAATTCAGTCAATACATGAAGACTAATTAATAAAAAATAACATTAAAAAAATCCTATAAAACATGGTTAACACAGATGTTGCACAATTGCAAGTACACCGAAGGATTCCCTGAGAGCATTGAAGCTGTCATTATAACACAGTTGTTTCCATGAGGCAAAACAAACAGATCTGCTACTAATAAAATTGTTGCTTATCAAATAGAACTTGATTGGTATCAAAGTTGGCAAAGAGTTAGCCAGCTGAGTTGATACGAACTAAACCTGAATTTCCTCAACTGCACCATAAGCAATGGAGGAGCAACCACGGCCTTCATTAAGCCACAAAATCAATGGCTTCCTATTGGCCTTGGTTGATGAAAATTGAACAAGTAGCATGTAGTATATAAGGTTTATTATAGATTGAATCACTCATCACTAATTATTCCTTTCTCTATTCCCACTTAAACTAAAATCTGAACAAAACTATGTGTAAACTGGATCACACAGTGACAGCTGACAAAACTGAAAACACAGTGATAGTTGAACATAAACACAAAATCACTTTTGAACATAAACACAATAAGTTCACTTCTGAACACAAACACAAGTTCACTTCTGAAATCTGAAGATAAACACAACATAAACACAAGTTCACAACTAACAACAAATAATTTTAAAACAATCGTGCTACATAAACACGATAACAGTAACTAAAGATTTTGCTTCGCTGCTGTTGTTGACTTTCATCAATCCACGGAGCTGAACTCATAACATCGACTTGAACATCAGTGGGTTGACCTTTTACTTGTACGTTTTTGTCTTTTGATGTTATTCAACTCGAATTCCTTCTTGCTCTCTACACTCCCTTGTAGTCAAGTTGCCTTTACACGTCTTCTTATTATGTCCAAGTGACTAGCTCCATGTGAAAAGAATCCACCAAATGACTAGCTCTAGGTGCTTATTAGAATCTCACAATAAGCTAGAAGTTTCGCAAACAAAGTCTCATGACAACCCTCAAGCTTTTCACAGCTAAACTCCTTGCATCATATGTTTTTGTTATCCTTAATGTAATTTCATATCTACTTTGAGGGAGATCGTTTATTGCCTTGCCTGAAATATCTGGTTGTGCTTTTACGTCATCCATGATCTTTTCAGCAACCCAATGTACAGTGGCCATAGGGTTATACTTTGTCAGTCTGGTGCAAGTACGTTCACCATCGATTTTCTTAATAGCCTAGGAGTAGCCATCTTGTAATATGAAGCATTTGTTCTCCACTTATATTTTGTTGCGTGACAAACCACTGTTATTCATTTTTTGTCAGATTTTTGAAAAATTAAGCACACCCCTTCTTGGATACAAAAATCCCTCAAAACACGTGACAAATGATCTTTGTCAAAGACAAGTATCCACTCCTTTATCTCAATCAGTCTAAAATGGTTTTTGGAATTGAACTCTCCATTCTCATATAGCTTGTCAAAGTAAGCTTCCTTATCAGGACCCCATTCACTTGACTTTTCAGGATCATATCCATCATTTACATAAGGCAAAAGAGTAAGATCCTCCACACACTGATCATTTTCAAAGTCTTTTGAATCATTTGCAGAACTATCAGAAGGTTCATAATCTATATCAATCTCAAGATCATGAAGTTTACCATCCGTGTTTTCATCCAACGGAATCACAATTCCACGTGTTCTACTAAGATTATCGGGTGTTGGTGGAGTATCACTAGAAGGGGGTTTTTCACTCGGCATAAATATCCTTTTTCTTCTTGTTGTTGTGGGAGGGATTTAACTGATTTGCAAACTCAAAGGATGAGGGATGGGTTGCAAAGGGTCACTACTATTTTGCTTTAGCTGGTGAAATGGAAGATTAAAAGATATTGCTCTTCTTGGAGGAAGATTAGAACTTTGGGATTCTAAAATTGGATTTTCGGGAACTAGTTGAGAGGGCTATGGGATTGTATGAGATGTGTTTCGTCCATAAACCCGCCAGATATCATAGTATTATTAGAAGATGGAAGTGAAACTGATGACAACCTTGACTCAACTAAACCCCTTGTCAAATCAAGAATTTCACATGGGGTCTCCGCAAAGCAAATGGCAATTTTTATCACCGGTAGATCATGTAATAACCTAAACATCTCAAGTAAATCTTTGTCCCTCTCCAACTTATAACTTTTAGATTCATATATATAGAACAAGCTTGATTTGAAGGAATTGTTAAACCTTTTTTTGGAGCGCATTAATAACTCAATGAATACATCCAACATATTACTCTTGTCAATATCTTCCACCATTATATCAAAGGACTTTTCGTCGCGTTTGTGACCTAATTTCAACACCTTTTTTTTTAATCTCTCATCTATCATCAAATAAAATGAGTAACTCAACAAAACTCAATTAAGAACTTAAGGCTAACTCATAAAAAAAAAAATCAACAAACAAATTATGACTAAATCCCACCAAATTAACTCAACAGATTCACATTCTTAATGCAGTAAATCAAGGTTAACAAATTCACATCCTCAACTAATTACAAATTTAGGCTAGTTTAAGGTTAACAATTAGAGAATCCCTATTTTTGCACTAAATCAAGGTTAACAAACACTATATCAACACAAATATGCATAGTTAGAGATTTAGGGATTAAGGTTCTTACCTTTCTCGATTGGGTTGTACTGTGACTTGTTGGAGTTACGGTTAGGGACTTTCCTTTGTATCCTTTATGAGACGAACATAGTTGTGCGAAAGGTCAAAGTAAGGACAAACACAACTGTGAGACGAACACATCCTTCCTCCTCTGTCCATTGTGCTAAAGGTCGAAGTAAGGGTACCGCCCAATACTATCTATCGCTTTTATTTTTAATTTTAATATAAAGGCGTTAGTTTGAACAAAATTAAATAAGGATGCGAAACGAAAAAATTGAAACTTCAAGTACCAGGCAAAAACGTAAAAAAATTTGCACACCGTCCAACCGTCCAGAGAAGCCAAAAAAAACTCGACTTATCAAACGGAAAAATCTAAAAAAAAAAAAAACTGTAACCCTAGATAGTCTCACACGCCCCCCGCGTGAGCAGCACCTGAACGTTTGGTGCGACGTTTGGTTTTCTTTGCCCTAACAAGAGACGAAAACCAACCTATCTCCAACTGTGGCCGTCCGATCTTTTGACACGTCAGTCATCCTCTCAAGTTTCTAATTCAACGGCTGAGATCACGACTGGTCAAGGTACTGGTCGGGGACGAAGAACATCCACTCTTCTGCTCTGTTCTCACTTTTCACCGTTACCCAAAATTTCCGACTGATTTTTCCGACTTCGATCCCACGAATCTTGGGTTTTCCATTCAATCTCAAAGAAAATATCCATCTAAGATGAAGGTCACGGAGGAGGCAGAAATCGAGGAGGTTAAGGAGGAGATTTGCCTAGTGAACGGGAAGAAGCATGAAGAAGTGGAGGTTGATGACGATAGCGTAGTTGATGAGGAGGATGAAGACGACGATTATGGCGAGGAGGAGGAGAACGATAGTGAAGACGACGATAACGACGAAGATGACGACGATGATGACGACGATGATGACAATGACGACGATGAGGGGGAGGAGGAAGAAGAGGGTGGCCAGGAGGTTCTCCAGTCATCTGGTGGTCCTCCGGTTCCCATAATCGATGTTGACGATGAAGACGAAGATGAGGACGACGACGATGGAGACGATGATGACGACGACGACGACGACGATGATGAAGACGATGAACAAGAGGTAATTTCTTAAAACTAGTTATTTGGTCACTTCTGCTTCAACCGTAATCGTACAACTAGGGTTCAGTTGCTGGAGTTTCTTTTTTCAGGTGGTTTCTAATATCTATCATCGATTTTCTCTGTTTAGTTCGTCCTTTGAAATGTCTACTTGTTTTAATACAGAATGCCCAGGTACCTGATTGATTTTTCTGTCTAGATCTGTAGATCTATACAATTACTCATCGAAAGTGAACCAGTTCTAAAAACTGTACAAAATACAATTTTTTTCTTTGTTTTTGTCGATGGTTCCCCTTTTTCTATATTTTATGGTGAAGATTTCTAAGGAAGACTAACAGATCTGATGAGAATATGATTGGATTTTACTTTTAAAATAGTTGATGTAATATTTTGATTGTTAAAAATCTGGCCATTGTGAATATGGGCTCCTTGTTGACAATTGTGCTAATCAAGACTTGACAGACATGAACCCATGTCGGCCTTCAGACTACTTAATTATTCTTGATGGTTTTGATACAAATCTAAAACTACTTGCAAATTCTTCTTAGCCGAATTCTCTTTCTTCTGTCACAATTACAAGTTTCCCCATTTGATTGTTGCTGTATTAATAAGGCGTTGTATGTCAACATTGATCCTCTCATAGTTTATTACTCAGTTTATTATTTGATTGAAAGGCCAAGGCATATGGTTTTCCATATTGTCATCATATGGGTCATGAATTGTTTCTGAGGATTCACCTAAAGTTCCTTGTCTTTTTGCTTGCTGTATTTTTAAATTTGTAAAATAGTTTATTTGAGTTTAATGGTCTAAAATCATATGTATCTATTTCCCTTGTTATTACGGATCTTGAACTAGTTTGTGTTTGCATTGATCATACCCTGAATCTTGACATTGATTAATCATCCTAATTGTGCTGTTGATGCTTGAAATTTTAAAATAACTTAAGTTATAAGAGCATTATTCATCAGTCTTATTACTGTGCTTCTCGATTTTTATTAAGACTAGCTTACTTTGTTTTATGGGTGTGTTTTTTAGTGTTTCAATGTACTAATTTCATGGTGATAAAACTTGTATGTTGTGGAGTGCATGCAATTGTGCAAAAAGAAGAAGCTTGTATTGAGTTGACCTTTATGGATTGTTTGATGAATTGGATATCTTGAATCTGCTATTTAGTGACATTTAATAAATCAGATTTACTGATGTTTGATGCATAGGACGTGGGAACCGAGTACTTAGTTCGTCCTATAGCACCTGCTGAGGAAGAGGAGGATCAAAGCGACTTTGAGCCACAGGAGAATGGAGAGGAAGAGGATGACGAGGACCCACGTGGAAAGGTGGAAGCTCCACCTAAGCGCAAGCGGTCTGGGAAAGATGACGACTCTGGTGATGACAGTGAGGACGACGACGACGGGAGACCGCCCAAAAGATGACCAGTAGGAGGCGTTAGATTGTTGGCCAATTGCAATATAGGTGAAATCATCTCGCTCTGTTTCTAAACCTCCTAGTTTTAGCTTATTCTGGTTTTAACATAAGATTTCATAAGTTGGTTGTTGTAATATGAATATAAGATGTTGGTATCTTACTTGATTTCGTTTTGTTTTAGTGTTTTAGGCTACTTGTGTATGTTTGTTTGGAATGTGGATCAGCTATTAAAAATTACCCAAAACATTACCTCTTACATAGTGATTGTTTAACAAGCTATTTTTTTTAATCTTTCTTAACTGAAATTAATTGTTTTGTTCATGAGTCTTTATTCACAGAATAAAGGCTCTTGATTTGAAATTGTAAAAAATTGACACAAACTTCAGAGGTTTATTGATTGTAATTTTGGTTAGAGATGTTGATAGTCCAACTGGGTATCTTGAATGAAATGACAAGGTGATATATACAGACCAAATCATTGTCATTTTCTATCATATTTTCAATATTTCATTTGTATACATCAACTATCTCTGTAATTCAACTGAAATCATCATCATACTCACTTTTAAAAAATGCCAGAAACAAAGCTGAAAGCAAAACAATTAACAAACACACAAAAGTGAAAAAGAAGGTAAACCAAATCATCACACGAATCTGTTAAATGGCCTCCTTCCTACAGTAGCGGGCATAGAAACAGTTGAATCCACACTCAAATTCCCAATAGACTGAACTGACACCTTCTCAATCATCTTCTCACCTCCTTTTTCCCTATTAGGTGTATTTTTAGTTGAAAACAATGAGCCTCTCTTATTCCACTTGAATGACCCAATCCCTTGGAAAGAAACCCGTCTCTTCGACTGAACGTCAGGCGATGCTTCATAGTTTTCCTTTGTCTTTGCCTTAGCCGAAGCGGTTGGTTCCATGTATCGAGGAGCCGAGAATGGTGGGCAACTCGTAAGGCTGTCGTCATCCTTAAAGCGTGAGCCTAAAGGAGAGTTGTAGACATTTGTTGCTCTTGCCCTTGTGACTTTGTTTAGAGGAGTTGGAGATTGTTTTGTTCTTGAAGGGATTGTTACTGATTTGGTAGATCTTGGCGTGGCTGGACCCAAATGGTCGAATCCGGGGCTTTGTTGGTTGTAGTTGCTTGTACGAGGTATAAATGGGCTTGTCACAGTTGGCCCTTGAGGTGTTGGGAAAAAGTTCTTCATTGCTTGGCTTTCTGATGGTTTTGTCGGTGTGTTTTTGTCTGATCGGTCTAGCCAGTTCCACCACCATGGAAATCCGCCTGAGGATCGGATATCCATTAGAGCCGCTTGAGGCGTCTTTGGACTCGCTTTCCATAACTGAATAGAGACAAACATCACAAACACCAGCCTAATTGATCAAAGGAAAGTACTCAAACTAGTCTTATAGATAAACACGAGTTAAGAGATGAATCACACGGTTAATATGATTATCGATGTAACATACCTGATGGGAGTATGCATAGGCCATGGCTCTTTCTCTCTTCATGATAGCTTCAAACTTCCGCTGTGTCCTCGCCTCAATCTCTTCTTTAGTCAGTCTACTATCATCCCATTCGTCCGGGTTCTCATACTGCCAAAAATCACACTCATCAGTACATTGAAGGCATTATTCTGTGAATAAATTGCTGTAATTTTAGTTTCATGTTCATTTCTCTTTCTATGAGCTTACCAGTTGGCTCAAATTCCACTTCTCCAAGTCTTTCTCATTCTTTTTCCGTTGGAGCGCCTGGTTTTCGAGCATTTGAATCCTTCTCGACTGAATCTGGGTTTGAACGCGTACCAGAAGTTGCATGCACTTCAAAGCATTAACAGTCTGTCGCTTCACACTCTGGCCTTTCACCACTCCTTGCAGCCTCACTAGTCCCCGAAGAGCCCTGTAACTCCTCCTCGCCTGAATCATTCGCCAATTCAAACCAAATCGGTCAAGCTATGTTCTTAATTTAATGCTCATAAGACTAAAAACAGTAACATAAAGACAATGATTCCTTCAATAGCTAGAAAATGAAGAAACTCAAGTTCAGCAGTTGGTATCAACATATTAAAGGTGAGGTATGACAGAAAAGGCAATTCTACCAAATTTGCTTGTGAAACACATTAAAATAACTGACTGATATTAATCAGAGAAGGCTATAATTGATGATTAAATCAGAAAAACAGTTATAAAGACCGTTTGAGTTCAGATAACTAACTGTGTAACCCCTATAGGCAGCTTGGATCCTGGTAGCACACAAATTTTGGAACCTTAATGTAGGCTCAGGTCTCGGGCGCTGAACATATCTAGAACTAGTAGACCTCGAAGGATTAGAAGCATTTGAGAGTGCAGCAGGCTGGGAAGAAGAAACAACCTCCTGATGAACAGCATTCCAAGGAGGAGGAGAAACTATCCTATCAGGAGTAGTAATTTTTGGTACCGAAAACGCCCTTTGAGATGTAGAGCCTTTGGCAGAAGTGACCCTTTGAGAATGAGAAATCTTTGGGGTAGAACCCTGCATTGGAGGTGTAGGAGTCCATGGAGAAAAAGTATACTGAAGAGGAGTTGTAGATTGAGAATGTATGAATGATGGTGTGCTTGTTGGTTGCTCGTATGGACTAATCGGCCTAAAGTCTATAAGATGGTGTTCGCGTTCCGCCTCTCCCAGTATCTCTTCTATAGTACTTGGCTCTTTGAATAGAGGAATGAATGAAGGTCCATTCCTTAGTTTTGTTGTCCCTTTTTTACTCTTTTCTTTTGCATCTTTCTTCTCTAATCCCTGCAATACAAGAGATCATGTAATGAAATTGAATTATGCATATGATCACAATACTTGTTTGAATAGGAATCCATTTTCCGAAAGATCCTGGCTTACATCAACTAGTTTATCCTTAGAGCTAGGAAGAAAGACCCTTTTGATAGCAGAAAACCAGCTTCCTTTCTTCCCCATCTTCCTACATTACTTGTTTCAGTTTCTGGGCAATGAAATTGAATACAATTGCTGTGGTTAGCAATTCAAGAACCAAATAGAAATGCTTAAAAAACCCAGACAGCAATTCAGGAGATTCATACCTTAGGGTTTTGAAAGCTTGAGAATTTTGGCAAGAAAGAAGCAAAGACAGAAAACCCAGAAAGCCTTTATCTTTACAAACTTGTTGAAGAGTTGATATAAACTATGATCTTCATCTCTGTTCCCCACATGGGTAATGTGAGAAATGAAGATTATTCTTCTTCTCTTTTTCAAACTTTTTGAATGGGGTTGAACTGGCTCAGCTTACCCGCTGGGACATGAAGAAAAAGAAGAGCAAAAAGATTTCACCTTTAAAAAAAATATGAATTTGCTTTGATGTTTCTGTCACCTTTTGGTGGATTGACAAATTTTTTCTCTGGATTGTTGATTAATATAATGCCTTTGATGATGATGATGGTTACGAGAGATTGATGTTTTTATTTTGATATATGGTATTGGTTGGTCGCTTTGTTACTCAATGTAGCTCAACTTCATTCTCAACCAAACGCCCCCACAATGCTTTACTTCCTTCCAAAGACTATTTTTTCACACACATTTTCACCCTCCAATTGTCAGATTTTCTTAATATATTCTTTTTAACTTTCAATTCAATACTTTTGTAAAGTGGTTTGTACAAAGTTAAAAATAATGTTTTTGTAAGAATAATACAAAAATGAGCTTTGCTTCACCATCTATCCAACTACCTACTATACTATTACTCTATTATACAAACCACAAACCAAACAACCTGCCATCAAGTGATTTGTTTATTTATATAATATTTGATTTGATTGATGATGATCCCATGAAATTAATCTTGTAATGAATTCTTGATTGGAATAATTTCAAAGTCCACAAAAATACTTATTTTTTTTAGTTTACAACAAACCTCTTTCTTTCTTTTCTCGACAACCGATGAATCCTCGATATACAAGATCACATTAAAAAAAACTCTTCATGTCAGGTCATGTTATCATGTTATTCTTTCCTTCAACATAACAAAACGTCAAACAAAGAGATATTTGGCGAGAACAATCTTAGAAAATGAACGTCGTTTTGGATTCCAAAATATAAGATAAGTTATTTAATTTACATTATTATAATCATCTTCCGTTCAATAAAACTTTTCAAGTTTTCATTTTTGGAATTAAAAATTGTATAGAAAGTTATATATAAATCATAAGTTTTACGATCTTGGTTATTACAAGCCCCACTAAATTATTAGGACTTTTTTAAAAACCTATAATAGTTTTAAGGAGGCCCTCTAAAATTATAATAACTTTTGTATGAGAATAAAAGGTAATTGTAAATATCGATCGAAAATGATGAATTGTGGTTAGTTGATACGTATTATTTGCGGCATGAATCAAAATTCCAATATAAGTCAAAGTCAATTCCAAAGAGCATAGCTCAAGCCTCAAGGTATTGTATTTCCCGGCCTTGACTTCAACCCCGCCAACATTATTTATACACAAATTACATCAACCACACCCCTGAATTAGGCAATTTTCACTTTACCACCCATACTTTTTTTTTTTTTCTCCTTTGATTTCTATCACCCATCTGCCCGCGTATACTTCTAAATTTCCCTCCCCTCCTATTTTTTCTAATTTTTTTTTTGTTAAGTTTGGAGTTGTCATTGTCATTGAGTCTCAGAATTTGTTACCAAGTTTCATTAACGTTTGTCACTCTTGTCAACAAGGTTAAGAGTTGTCACCAAGGTCCGAACTGAGCCATTTGGACCGTTTAAACACCGGATTATGGTTTGGTCCAAGTAGCCCGAACCGTTTGAACACTGTTTGGACAGATTCACGCATTTTAATTAATATTTTAATTTATAATTATGTTTTTTAAATTTTTCAATATGTCAAACATTTTGCGGTAATTTGGTGTTAGAAATATATTGAGCTTTGATTCTCTATTACCGAAAGCGAATTCCAATATTTTTGTAGACGTCACTTGATTACAAAAATATATAAATATAAATAATTGTTTCACCCATTTTTAGATTCTATATAATATCTTATATTTTATTATAAGTAATATCCTATATTTTATTATAAATATCAATAACTGATCGCATCTAATCTAAATACTAAAAATACGAATATTGATGCAACCAAGATGACAACCGAATAACTGGATCCATGCTAACATAACATACTAATTAGTTAATCATAGATAAACAATAAGTATGAGAAAAATTAAAAAAAATAAATTGCAATATTTAAGGCATAAACCAAAACTGAATATCAATGACATTCAACAAGATATGTTTATCCTTAAACAACCTAAAGTTACTTCATCCATCTTAAAAAAAAAACTAAATAGTGTATGAAGTAGCATACCGTAAATTAAGAGTAAACAAAGAATGTTATTTCATTAATATCAATCGGACAATTCTTCTCCAAATATGTACAATACATATACATACAAAAAAAATACTTCCTTGAAAATATTTACTTGAGATATATCATAAACATTAACAATAAACTTGAAAAATATTATTTTCTTTTAAGACACTTTTTTATCTAAGTCCTCTACATTATCCTTTTGGTTTTGTTGTTTAAGCGCAACTAATTTTGGGTACATACAAGTGTTTGTACCGTCTTATACAAAAACACAAAATCAATTAACATAATTAGTAAAAACACTTCAAGTATTTAGATTTTAAATGGAAAATACTTACTTGATTAGTCAAACTACTATATTATGTAAGGTGACGGCCTCCTGTGCTAAATGCAGATTCTTATAAAATAAGTACATTAAACCTCACTAATCTTACACTCCAGTCTTCCGATCGTTCATGGTGCATATGGCTTTGTATTTCTGTGGTTCATCAAATCTTTTCACTAGAGACCATACCTTATCAGGATTGCACTCGTTTAAGTACATGTCTGTCTTGAAAACTTTTTATTTCGGGGGTGGGTATTCAAAATTTGCATTAGATTGAGTTGATTAAACCTGATTTCACATTCACTTTTTATTGAAATCTTCCATTTAGTGATTTTGTTTTGGTGTTGAGTTTTATATTAATGATGGTTGATTAAACGCATGTGTGGCGATCAAGGTGCTTGATCTATAGTTCATCGATCGGTTTGTTCATATATTAAAAATGTAGGAAATGAGATTTTTTATTTGGGTTCATTCAAAATAAAACCCTCTCCGATTCATGTAATTAGAAAATTTCAACAAACCGTGTAATTTTTTAGAAATTATAATAAAATATTTAAAAGTTGGTTCCATTGACGATAAAATTGACGGATTTAAGTGGGGATAGTTGGGTGTGATTTGAAAGGGGATAATTGCGTGATTTAAAAAAGAAAGAATTTGGTCAAATAGACCCTTTTCTATTTCTATTAGGTTTGTGTAACCCTTTAATTTTTACCACTTTTATTAAATTGAAGTTGGAAGGTAAAGGGTTTGCTTAGGAGTACATCTACTAAACATATTTATATCATGAACCTAGTTACTTAGAGATAAACTCAAAAAACACTTAACTAATTTGGCCTTTAAACAAATAGGAGATAAATGGGGTTAAATGAAAGTCAAGGCAAGAAGAATAAGACATTTAAACTTGTACAAAACATATTACAAAATGTCCAATTGATTGAAAATTAAGATGGGAGGTAATTCATGTACTAACAAAAACATGAAGCTTAAAGACCACAAAATTAGTGTTTGTTAGGAATATCCCTAAATCATGATTGCTACTTAGCAATGATGGTTAAACAAGGTTGAGATTGAAAGTGGATATATGGTTCTATCCAATTTTGTTCTCCGTTGATTATGTAAAGATATGTTTATTAAAATTTATTTTAGATATATATATATATATATATATATATATATATATACACACGCGTGAATGATTACTTTTTTTAGTCTTCAGTAAACGTATCTAAAGGTTACAACCCACCAAAAACGAAACTCGCAACCAACTTTTATCGTAATTACAAAATAGGTTTTTTTCAATTTCATTTCTACTTTTCTCTTCGATCTTTTATTTTCTCCAAATTTTCTTCCAATCTTCAAATTGAGATTTAAACTTCAAACCATAGTACATTTCAACGTTTGAGGACTCAAAACGCATCTACATTGAACAATCTATGTGTTTTAAGGTACGACTTTTTAAAACAAAATAATCAAAATCCATTTGTTTTCACGGATTACATTTACGGTTATAGGCTTAGGGTTTACATTTGAAAGTTGTATTTTGGAGCATTTAAGTTTATTTGTTTTTATGTATGAATGGTTGAAACATGTTAGAAATGCATAAATAAATGTTATTAGGCCAAACAAATATGGGCAAACACATCAAAAAATAGATTTAAAGGCATTCGGAAACTCGAAAATGACCGTTCCTAAGCTTTGTGCGTGCGTTGTGATACAACGTAAAAATTCAAATGTTACATTGATAGACCCTGTGAAAATTCAGTTTTCACGCTAGGACTCAACGTGATAGTTGTATTTTCACCTTTGGTGTTAGCGTGTAAATTATTTTTCTACGTCGGATCCTAGTGTGATTTTTTTTAAACAGGTTTTTTTGACCTTTTGTCTTTGTTCTATAATAAACCGTGGTATATACCTATACTTTATAACCTAACTAGTATATAACCCGCACCTTGTGCGGAGTTGAGTTATAAGAAATTGTTACCATCATATTTCTAAATTTTCTTTCAACCTTGTATGGGGTTCAACTATGATAAATTGTTACCATCATATTTTTGAATATTTTTCACCATCATGTTTTAAATTTTCTTTCAACTATTTTCCTCTTAAAATACTTTTATTGTAAGTTTGTAACGGGACATGATGACTAATTGAGTACGAATGAGATTGCATTATAGCATTAGCTTTCTTCTTTTTATAAACTTTTTTCCTTACAAAAATCTAAATACTTTAAAAACATAAAATAAAAATTTAACAAACCTTTTGATTAAAAAAACATATTTTGTAATTACATATGTATCTTTATTAAAAAAAAAGGTAGTGTATGTACTTTTTTTTGGTTTAATACCACCTTACAAAAATAATCTAAATGAGTATCATAAACACTTAAGTTATTTCAAACGAACAAATTATTATTGTAGAACTATATATTGTATTTTTTTTCTTATTCCGATATTATTAATATTGAAGTACAAAAAAATATATTTTGAAGGAAAATAATTTTTTTGTAGTATTTCTAAATTTCTGATTTCAATGTACTACTAATATTATTATTTTTAATTTTTTTTTCGGATGTGGTTCAATGATTTGAAGATTTTTTATTTATTAAAAGTTCCAATTATAAAATATTTAAAAGTTTAGTTATTTTTTTTCGTTATATTTGGAATTGGTTAAATGACAAGTATTTTAAATTTAAATTTCGGTTGTAGATTCTTTTGTTTTTAAAAAAAAATTGAAGCTTTGATTTTAAAATATATATATATATATATATATATATATATATATATATATATATATTTAAATTGCTTTCTTAGATTTGGTTACATGATTTGAATAATTTTTTAAACAAATTTGTTGAATCAGTTATTTATAATTTATTAATTAATATAGAAGATATACTTAGATATAGTTGTTATGATTTGATGATTTGATATTTTTCCGTGATGAGTAGGATGATGACATGTAAAATATTTTGTTATGATTTAAATTTATTAGATTTTAACGGCAATGTTGTAATTTTTATATGGAAAAAATGTAAATATTTGCCAAAAAATCCTAGGTGGCATGTTTCATTGATTGACAAGTGGCATTAGTGGGTTGTGTTTTAGTAGTATATATAGATTTCAACCCAAACCGGGGTAAAAGATCAAAAACCGGATAAAACCACTCACGTGGGCTTCCAACGCGAGATTCATTTCTTATATCGACGACCGTTGTAGAAATTCTTTGTAATTTAGGTGGAAACATAATGTAACTATTTATTTTTATAGGTTGCGACTTTCATTTTTTATAGATTTGTCCATAACTTTTTGCCTTTATGATCTACTATTTTTTTTAACCAATTGATCACCCACTACTTTTGTAATCGCCAAGAACTACTCATCTTAACCATTCATAATATACTTTTATAATCGCCCGACTAACCTTCATCGCCTACTACTTTATTAATGACCATAAGTTTTCACTATCCTATCTTAAGCACGGACTACACATCAACTTAATCTGAAATCTCAATTATTTTCTTAATCGACTTCTAATTTTAATTCTACTATACTTTCTCACAAAAAGTTTGAAGCTAAACACCTCCCTTGCAGTTTGCGAAATTCACAAAATCAAAGTAATCACCTTCGCGGAAACTAAATCTAAAGACTCATTGATGAATTCTAATATCATGTTTAGTGTTAATTTTGCATAAACTAGCATCCTTACCCTCTTTTATGAACATATATGGTCAAATGGATGTTTGCTTCATCTTTGTAGGTTTTTGAAGCTCAATGGCACAAATTCTGCCTTCCTGCAAGTGGTTTCAAGCCTTGCAAAGATCCGGCTAGCATGTTCACCCCTCCACAAGGAGCAATGAAGCTAAATTGTCCAAGTAAGTCTCCCACAAATCCAAAGGATCATCTCGTCATTCCAAACAAACTAAAAAATCTAAAGGAACTCTCTCCTACATCCAAAGCATCAAGCCTAAGGAGTCCTAGAATCAATCTTGAAGAAGTTGATGAGGGATGAAGTGTGAGCTTCTAGTCATGCAAATACATACAAGACCCGAAGTACAAGGGCTCAAAATCAAACACTGGAAAGCTAATTTAGTTACGAAATGAATAATATAATAGAGGGGCAAGCAGATGGAAGAAAGCTAAGATTTTTTGGAAATTTAGAGGCCAGGTAGAACATAGAGCACAATAAACAATAGATGATTAATAACGACGAAGCATTCCAGAACCAAGATCACCAGAACATGCATATAATAGGTCTCAAAAGGCAATTTCACAGTATCACAAGTACACTAGAGTTATGTAAATATAACTTTTTTTATTTTCACTTCGTGGTTGAGTCGTTGCTTGCGGTACATCGTTATTGTTTCCATGATTGTCACTTCGTACCCAAGAAAATTGCCGATTATCACATCAAATGAGGCATTGAGGTGTGAGAACTCCATTGCCACTTTGAGTTAAGGTCACCCTTTAGAGAACACATAATATAAACCATACTAAGTAACTCATAGACATACAAGCAATACATAAAATCAATACAATATCATATGTAAGAGCTAGGATTTTTGAATCCTAATTAATGATGATTAAAGTTGATTAACTTAATCATCGATAGTAATTGACACATAACTCGTGAAGAGTGCGTAAGTGATGAGTATGAGTCCCACCGTTATGTTTCTGGCGTAATTTTGGACTTACGGAGAATTTTTCACTTTTTCCCCCGGGTAATTATTTTTACCCTCTGCTGTTATTTAGAGCATTTGAGAGCTTCAATTAATAAAAATGCAGTTGACAGAAATGATCAGGACATCGGACATGTCCTAGATATAAAATAACATGGAAAGGCAAAACGGCCAAAAGAGTCGCTATTTCGTTTCTTAGCGGCTAAGAAAGACGACTTAGGAATACACATTTTCTGAGACAATTGCGGAATAATTATCCATACAATATTTCAGATTTATTATTCAAATTCCGAGAAGTTTGGAGGGGCTTAAACTGCATTCGGATTGGTGAAAGAATAATTATCGAATTCGCTAAAGGATAATTATCGTCTTCGCTATAAATAGCGGAAAATCGTTTATTAATTCATTTCCTTTCACGTTTCCTCGTAAAAGCTCTGATTTCTCTCAACCTTAAAACTCAGATCTACTCTCCGTTTCTAATCCAATTTCAAATCCGTTTGAGTTTTTGGATTCCTCTCTTCATTCTTTTCATTATGGTACCGAGTTTATGCGTTTCCGAGCAAGTGAAGATCTAGTCGAGCATATATGCTACTGGTTCGGTTCTGTTGTGATAACACGATTTATTACTTAGTTTTAGGTAATCATTTAGATAGATTTCTCACTCATTCATGCATGGTTTAGCACTAGTTCACGACGTTTGCACTCAATTCACGTACTTTGTCGAGATAGACGTCTACACGGACTTGTGCGTTGCTTTATAGGTATTTCGGGAGATTTAGGAGCTAAAACGATACGTTTGAGGATCGTTCATCTAGATGACACACCCTCGGACTCATTAGGACACAAGCTAAAGGCTAAGGAGGACTCATGGAACCTTGCCAACACAAGCCATGCACCAAACCATGGCTCAACAAGCCTAGAAGAAGCTTCTGGAGCAAACCACGGTCTAGACCAAGACCACGGCCGTGGTTCTACCCGTGGATTTTGCCAGATTCTTGTGACAGCTGTGCCACGACTCTCATGGCCAGCTCATGCAACATTTGTTATAAAAGTGGTCCTTCATTGGCTGAGAAGAGCATCTTGGAGCAGCTCTCCATTATCCAAATCCCCCAATCAAAAATACTCTCAACAAGAAGTCTTTCTAGGAAGGAAAGTGCCAAAGAGGAAGAAGAAGAGCTCCATTGAAGAGGAGAAGAAGAACACACACCATTACCACACCTTGATAGTTTTTGTAGTGAAGAATTTCGGATTCAATTTCTAGAGTTGTATGAACCATTGGAACCTTCTTTAAGAAGGGTTGTGAGTTATTTCTAATTCCATTTTCAGATTGGTTTGGTTTTAGTTTACTTGTTCATCTCTTTTTCTTCATTATCTTCCAAATGGATGTCATGATTTTATGTTTGATTGTTTCGATTTCTATTATGAATGTTATAGGCTAAATAGATGTGGTTCTAGGGTGAGGAAAGGATGGTTATGGCTAGGACTATGATAGGATGGACTTAGATTTGCCTTTGGATGACTTGTGTGCATGAACGTAGCTGCTGTTAGGAATCACGGGTAGTTGTTGCCAAACCACGGCCGTGGAAAGGTAGAACAAACCGTGATCTTACCTCATTTGATGGATCTAGCCTTAGATTGTTAGAATGTTGAAATCCTAGGTGTTTGTTGAGTTAAATCTATCCTAGGGTGACCTAGTGTTAGCAACTAAGTGTTAGGAGAGACTTATCCGGTAATCCTTGCTCTTAGATCTTGAAATAACAAACCCTAGGTAGTAGTGAGCCTCATAAACCGCCATCGGATTAAGTATGCTAGGATGGTTGTTTAGAACTAACCCTTCCAAGACTTACCCGGTAAGGATAGGTTAGATCTCTAGGTAACAATCCGGTTTGTGTAGAATTCCTATCCTTAGGTTCTTAGAGACTTACCCGGTAATGAGACCTTAGGAATGGACTAGTGGACCATGAGACCTACCCGGTAATTGATCCCAATCTAGAAATACTTAACCCCAACATATCATAGTTAATCCAAGGAAAGAATAGATAGCTTGAGTTTTATGCCATAACCGGAACTCCAAACCCCTAGAACCCGCTTTCCTATCTTTGATCTATATCTCGTATCTTTGCTTGTTTGCGTTGATTTGTTAGCTTAGTTGATTTTTATATTTCGCATGATTTGTGATCTTTGATTGATCGTCGAAAAACCAACCAAAAACAATTGAGATTTTCATTTCTTTATTTCTTTCTCTCTTCTTAACCTAGATCTTCACTAGACTTAATCATAAATTGAATCAATCTCACCTTAGTCTTTGTGTTCGACCTCGGAGTACTATCCCTACTACAAACGTCCCGTACACTGCGGGTTTCGCTAGGTAGTTTAGGATTTAGTTCGAGATATAAATGTAAAGCTTCTTTTTGTGCTACATCCTAGCGTGAACAAGTTTTTGGCGCCGTTGCCGGGGACTAGGTCTAGATTGAGTCTATTTTGTGATTGCTTATTAGTGTAGGTCTTTCTTGTTACTTTTGATCTCTTTTTGGTTTGTGTCTTTTCTTTTCAGGACGTCTCTTACTCTTTAGGTGTATGCGAAGATCTCGTGGCAAGGATTTAGCTCCATTCGATCCCGAACCGGAGAAAACCCTTAGATCTAGATCCAAGAGTATTAAAAAGGGAAAAGAGATGGCCGGAAGAGATCTCCAAGCTGAATTGGATGAGGCTTTAGAGCAAATTAGGATAAGGGATGAAGCTCTGGAGAATGAGAGGAGACTTGCCAATGAGAGGCAAGAGGCAACTAGGAGGGAGATTGAGGAGATTAGGCAAACTCTTGTGCAAAGAGAGCTTAACCGTCAACAACCTCCTCCACCTCCACCACAACCGCAGCCGGCGGTAAACATTAGGGTTGTTCCCATTGCTATGGAAGAGCCACAAACGTTGGGGAAACGTATGGATCCGGCACAAAGAGCACACCGCCCGGGTGTGAACTTAGGAGATCCCGCAACCCATGATTACGAGCTCCGCCCTCAAGTTCTACAAATGATCCGGCATAATCAATTTGGAGGGATGGAAGGTGAGTCTCCTCATCAACATTTGATGAATTATGAGATCTTGATGGAGACTCTTAGACCGCCAAGATTGGAGAGCAACAACCATAAGCTTAGGGCTTTCTCCTTCTCTCTTAAGGATAAAGCCTTGGCTTGGTATCAATCTATTCCACAAGGGCGAGTTGGTACTTGGGAGGAGATGACAACCGAGTTTTTGACTAAGTTCTTCCCACCTTCCAAGACTACCGAATTAAGAGGGAAGATCAATACCTTCGTGATGAAGGATAAAGAGAGTTTATTCAAGTCTTGGGAGAGGTTCAAAGATCTTCTCCTTGATTGTCCACACCATGGCATACCGAAAATTGAGCTATTGGAGATCTACTTCAAGGGACTTGATGAAGATAGCCAATTCAAGCTCCAATCTCTTTCCGGTGGAACTTTTATGGAGAAGCATGTAGATGAGGCTTGGGAGTTTGTGGAGAAGCAAGCTCTAGTGATTGAGAAATACTCCCATAGGAAGAGTGAAGGGAGAAAGGCGGGAGCATATGAGGTGAGTGAGGTCACCATGAACAATTTCAAGCTTGACGCCATCAACAATGAATTGAAGTCCTTGAGGGAGTTGTGTGCTACAACTTTGAAGAACCAAGCAACTCCTCAAGTGCTTCCACAAGCCAACTTGTCTTCCAAGGAGGAGGATGTGAATTATATGGGAAGGGGCAACTTCAACAATTATCAAGGCCCAAGGAACTTCAACAACAACCGGCAATTCAACAATTACCGGCCCAACCACAACCATCCCGGATTTTCTTACTCTAACCCGGATGGAGCCTTGAACCCTCCCGCTTCCACAAGCACAACTCCACCACCAAGAGCTTCACAAGAACCTCCACTCGGATTTACTCAACCTCAAAAGGATAGAACCGAAATAATGTTTGAGCAATTGCTTGGAAGGTTGAGTGGTCTTGAGAGCACCGTGATTTCAATCTCTAAAGCCCAAAAAGTCTTGGAAGCGCAAGTGTTCCAAAAAGCGGGTGAAGCCCATAGAGATCCGGGAAAGCTTCCCGGAAGAACCGAAGACAACCCAAGAGGCCAAGTGTTGGCCATCACGACGAGGAGTGGGTTGAGTATGAAAGATCCTTTGCCCAAGGACAATGCTAAGGGAAAGCAAGTAGTGGTAGAAGAGGGAAAGTTGCAAGAAGATGGAGGCAAGAGCAAGGATGTAGAGCCAATCTATGTGGCACCGTCTCCATACAAGCCACCACTACCGTTCCCTCAATCACGAGCAAGAGCTCGCTTGGACAATCATTTTGGTAAGTTCCTTGAACTAATGTCTAAATTGCATATTAACATTCCGTTCATGGATGCTATTTTAGGAATGCCGGCATATGGCAAGTTCTTGAAAGAGATACTCTCCAACAAGAGGAAGTTGGAGGAGTATGGGGAGATAAGAATGACCAAGAGATCCTCGGAATTGATCCAAACAATGAAGGAGGAAATGCCTCCCAAGCTAAGAGATCCGGGCTCTTTTTGTGTCCCAATTGGAGTGGGAGATGTGAAGTATGAGGCCCTTTGTGATCTCGGGGCAAGTGTAAGCATCATACCGCTTGCACTTTGCAACAAGGTTGGGCTAGGAGAGCCAAAACCGGTCAAGATGACCCTCTATATGGCGGACCGTTCTATCACTCATCCGGTTGGGATTTTAGAAGACATCCTGGTGCAACTAGGAGGATTCTATGTGCCAATTGATTTTGTAGTCTTGGACATTCCGGCGGACTATCCGGTTCCCATCATCTTGGGAAGGCCTTTCCTAGCCACCTCCGGATGCCTAGTGGATTGCAAGAATGGAACTCTCTCCTTCAATATTGGAGAGGAGAACGTCAAGTTCAAATTGTCTACAATGATGAAAGGGCCAACCCTTGATGAGGATGTTTTCAACATAGTCGAGCAAGAGGAATCTAGAGAAGTTGTGAGCTCGATCTTGATCAAAGATCCCTTGGAGAAGGTTCTTACCTTAAGTATGATGGAGGAAGGCGTCGAGGAGGCTTGCAATGAAGAGATCAAGGCCTTGGAAGCATTAGAAGAGGAGCCAAGAGTTGGATTTGAAGGCCACGAAGAGGTGTTGAACAGCTGCAAGTTCCACGGTCGAGATTTATGTTCCACGGCCGTCAAACTCTCTGGACAACTCCGGGAAGCAGGCTTGGCAAGAACCACGGCCGTGGAAGTTGAGCAAACCGTGGTTCCAGCCGTGGTTTTCCCTGGATCAGCCCTTGATGATGATCAAGCTTCTAGGAGCCATGGGGAGTCTTCATTTGCTTTAGATTCATCTCATCCAACCTTATTTGGATCGTCTCTAACCGATAAAGGTCCTCCTAAACTTGAACTCAAACCCCTCCCCTCTCATTTAAAATATGCTTTCCTTGGTAATGATTCTACATATCCGGTGATTGTGAATGCATGCTTGAGTGATGATGAACTTGCTAAGTTATTGCATGAGCTAAGATTGCATAGGAAAGTCATAGGCTATACTATTGATGATTTGGTTGGCATAAAACCTTCTTTGTGCATGCATAAGATAATGATGGAAGATAATCATAAACCCTCTATTGAACATCAAAGGATATTGAATCCTATAATGAAAGAGGTAGTCAAAAAGGAAATCATTAAGTTGCTAGATGCGGGAATTATCTACCCTATCTCGGATAGTAAGTGGGTTAGTCCCGTTCATGTAGTACCTAAGAAGGGTGGGATGACCGTAGTGACTATTGAGAACAATGAACTAATCCCGACTAGGACGGTTACGGGGTGGAGGATGTGCATTGATTATAGGAAGTTGAACATGGCCTCTAGGAAAGATCACTTCCCTCTCCCCTTCATTGACCAAATGCTAGAAAGGTTAGCTCAACACTCTCATTTTTGCTATCTAGATGGCTATAGTGGATTCTTCCAAATCCCTATCCACCCCGATGACCAAGAGAAAACAACCTTTACATGTCCATGGGGTACTTTTGCATATAGGAGAATGCCATTTGGGTTGTGTAATGCACCCGCCACTTTCCAAAGGTGTATGATGGCTATCTTTTCGGAATACATAGAAAATATCATGGAAGTGTTTATGGATGATTTCTCTGTTTATGGTTCTTCCTTTGATAATTGCTTGGCTAACTTGTCATTAGTATTGCAAAGATGTGAGGAGACAAATCTTGTCTTAAATTGGGAAAAATGCCACTTCATGGTAAGTGAAGGTATTGTGTTGGGACACTTGGTGTCTAACCGTGGTATTGAGGTTGATAGGGCCAAAATTGAGACGATAGAGAAGTTGCCACCACCTACCTCGGTGAAAGGGGTAAGGAGTTTCTTAGGGCATGCCGGTTTTTACAGGAGGTTTATTCAAGATTTCTCTAAAATTTCTAAGCCTCTCACTAACCTACTAATGAAGGATGTTGATTTTGTCTTTTACAAAGATTGTCTTGAGGCTTTTTGTAGGTTGAAAAACGCTTTGATCTCCGCACCTATCATGCAACCTCCGGATTGGAGTTTACCATTTGAGGTCATGTGCGATGCAAGTGATGTAGCCGTTGGGGCTGTTTTGGGGCAAAGGAAAGATGGGCGCACTCATGCCATTTATTATGCTAGCAAGACGCTAGATGATGCCCAACTCAATTATGCTACCACCGAGAAGGAGTTGCTAGCGGTTGTGTATGCATTTGAGAAGTTCCGCTCATATCTTGTTGGAGCGAAGGTCATAGTTTATACGGATCATGCTGCGATCCGTTACCTACTTACGAAGAAAGATGCCAAGCCTAGGTTGATTATGTGGATCCTTCTTCTACAAGAATTTGATTTGGAAATCCGGGACAAGAAGGGATCCGAGAACTCGGTGGCGGATCACCTTAGTAGACTCCCACCATTAGAGCTTGGAAGAGATGACATTCCAATTGATGACTCATTCCGAGATGAGCAATTGCAAATGGTGGAGGAATGCTTATTCCAAGTATCTAGAGGAAGTGAGCCATGGTTCGCCGACATTTTAAACTTCTTAGTGTGTGAGGAAGTGCCTCCCGGATTGACATATGCACAAAGAAAGAAGTTCTTCAACGATGTGAGACACTACTATTGGAGTGAACCACTTCTATTCAAGAGAGGGCTGGATGGAATGTTTAGAAGATGCATACCGGAAGATGAAGTGGAGAGTGTGATCCGGCATTGTCACTCCTTACCATGTGGAGGCCATGCTAGCTCACACAAAACGTGTGCAAAGGTATTGCAATCCGGTTTCTATTGGCCTAACTTGTTTAGAGATGTGCAAGGTTTTGTAGCGGCATGTGATGCTTGCCAAAGGACGGGCAACATCTCAAGGAGGAATGAAATGCCCTTGAACAACATCCAAGAAGTCGAAATATTTGATGTGTGGGGTGTGGACTTCACGGGACCATTCCCTTCTTCATGTGGCAATCTCTACATCCTATTGGCAGTGGACTATGTGTCAAGATGGGTGGAGGCAATCGCCTCTCCTACAAATGATGCCAAAGTGGTGGTGCGGTTCTTCAACCGAGTGATCTTCCCTAGGTTTGGTACACCAAGGGTGATCATTAGTGATGGAGGGAAGCACTTCACAAATAGGAACTTTGGAGCGCTTTTGGCTAAGTATGGGGTGACTCATAAGGTGGCAACACCTTACCATCCCCAAACTAGTGGCCAAGTGGAGATCTCCAACCGGGAGATCAAGGCCATTCTTGAGAAGACGGTCTCTAGGACGAGAAAAGATTGGGCTATGAGGCTCAATGATGCCTTATAGGCATATAGAACCGCCTTCAAGACACCGATTGGCACCACTCCTTACAAGTTGGTCTATGGCAAGTCTTGCCACCTTCCGGTGGAGATGGAGCATAGAGCTTATTGGGCCATTAAGTGGCTAAATTTTGATCTCAAAGAGGCGGGAGAAAAGAGATTGCTTGAATTGAATGCCCTCGAAGAGATCCGGTTGGATGCTTATGAGAATGCCCGGATTTACAAGGAGAGAACCAAAAGATGGCATGACAAGAGGATCATCCCCAAGGAGTTGAGTGAAGGAGATCTTGTCCTTCTCTTCAACTCAAGGCTAAGGCTCTTTCCCGGAAAGCTCAAATCAAGATGGACCGGGCCATATGTGGTGAAGAAGATCTTTCCCCATGGAGCTATTGAGATAGGAGGGGAACATTGTGAAAACTTTAAGGTAAACGGGCACCGGTTGAAGAAGTATATCCCGGAAGCTCCGGTGGATATGATTGCCCCACTTTACCTTGAATAGATGCTCCCGAGTTTGGTCAAGCTAATGACCTTAAAGAAGCGCTTGATGGGAGGTAACCCATTGGTAACATTTTCCCTTTCTTGTTTTTCTTTTGTTCTAGATTTTTCTATCTTTTTGTGTGTTTTGTCTACTTTGTGTGTGTGCTAGAGCATTAGTGGCATTGGAAGCCTTGCTTGACATAGGAATAATGATGATGAACCCCTCATCAATTATGGGTGGAGCGGACGCGGAACTTGGACGGCTAGCGGTGCCTAGCGCGGGTCCCGATGCCTTGATGAACACTTAGAGCTCTCTACCATGGTTGATAGGATCATCCAACATCGATTCACTTGAGAAATCCCAAATACCAAAGCAAACCATTTTACATTGTGAGAACCTTCTTTCACTCTTCCTTACTTCATTTACACATTGGGGACAATGTGTTTCTAAGTATGGGGTGGGGTTTGCATGATCCTTTGCATGATGAGCATCTAGGATAGCTTAAAATCTTCACATGTCTTGCATTGTACATACATATTCCGAAAATTCCAAAAAATCAGAAAATTTAAAAAATTTTTGTGCTTTCTAGGTTTGGATATGATCCTGATGATGAATCTTGTCTTGTGAATTGGCTATGGATGGCCTCATGTGTTAGGATTGATGAATGCATATGTGGACATGAAGTACTTCTCTTGAATTCTATGAATGATTTGTGATCATGATGTTTGCCTAGAAATGATTGAGTATTGAAGATCGAAATTACATGATAGTTCTTGCATACCATCTAGGAATGAATGAGGCAATTCATCTTTCTCTACTTCTCATCTTAATCATGATTGCTTGAGCACCTCAATTGAGATAAAGTTGACCTCTTTTAACCCATCCGGGAATAGGAGCATGCTAGTGTGTTGATGTGTGTGAAAAGCAAGTGTGGGGTGAAGTTGTTGATGAAAAGAACACCATGATTAAGATGAGAATTTGCTCGGCGACGAGCAAACCTTAAGTATGGGGTATTTTGATAACACGATTTATTAATTAGTTTTAGGTAATCATTTAGATAGATTTCTCACTCATTCATGCATGGTTTAGCACTAGTTCACGACGTTTGCACTCAATTCACGTACTTTGTCGAGATAGACGTCTACACGGACTTGTGCGTTGCTTTATAGGTATTTCGGGAGATTTAGGAGCTAAAACGATACGTTTGAGGATCGTTCATCTAGATGACACACCCTCGGACTCATTAGGACACAAGCTAAAGGCTAAGGAGGACTCATGGAACCTTGCCAACACAAGCCATGCACCAAACCATGGCTCAACGAGCCTAGAAGAAGCTTCTGGAGCAAACCACGGTCTAGACCAAGACCACGACCGTGGTTCTACCCGTGGATTTTGCCAGATTCTTGTGACAGCTGTGCCACGACTCTCATGGCCAGCTCATGCAACATTTGTTATAAAAGTGGTCCTTCATTGGCTGAAAAGAGCATCTTGGAGCAGCTCTCCATTATCCAAATCCCCCAATCAAAAATACTCTCAACAAGAAGTCTTTCTAGGAAGGAAAGTGCCAAAGAGGAAGAAGAAGAGCTCCATTGAAGAGGAGAAGAAGAACACACACCATTACCACACCTTGATAGTTTTTGTAGTGAAGAATTTCGGATTCAATTTCTAGAGTTGTATGAACCATTGGAACCTTCTTTAAGAAGGGTTGTGAGTTATTTCTAATTCCATTTTCAGCTTGGTTTGGTTTTAGTTTACTTGTTCATCTCTTTTTCTTCATTATCTTCCAAATGGATGTCATGATTTTATGTTTGATTGTTTCGATTTCTATTATGAATGTTATAGGCTAAATAGATGTGGTTCTAGGGTGAGGAAAGGATGGTTATGGCTAGGACTATGATAGGATGAACTTAGATTTGCCTTTGGATGACTTGTGTGCATGAACGTAGCTGCTGTTAGGAATCACGGGTAGTTCTTGCCAAACCACGGCCGTGGAAAGGTAGAACAAACCGTGATCTTACCTGATTCGATGGATCTAGCCTTAGATTGTTAGAATGTTGAAATCCTAGGTGTTTGTTGAGTTAAATCTATCCTAGGGTGACCTAGTGTTAGCAACTAAGTGTTAGGAGAGACTTATCCGGTAATCCTTGCTCTTAGATCTTGAAATAACAAACCCTAGGTAGTGGTGAGCCTCATAAACCGCCATCGGATTAAGTATGCTAGGATGGTTGTTTAGAACTAACCCTTCCAAGACTTACCCGGTAAGGATAGGTTAGATCTCTAGGTAACAATCCGGTTTGTGTAGAATTCCTATCCTTAGGTTCTTAGAGACTTACCCGGTAATGAGACCTTAGGAATGGACTAGTGGACCATGAGACCTACCCGGTAATTGATCCCAATCTAGAAATACTTAACCCCAACATATCATAGTTAATCCAAGGAAAGAATAGATAGCTTGAGTTTTATGCCATAACCGGAACTCCAAACCCCTAGAACCCTCTTTCCTATCTTTGATCTATATCTCGTATCTTTGCTTGTTTGCGTTGATTTGTTAGCTTAGTTGATTTTTATATTTCGCATGATTTGTGATCTTTGATTGATCGTCGAAAAACCAACCAAAAACAATTGAGATTTTCATTTCTTTATTTCTTTCTCTCTTCTTAACCTAGATCTTCACTAGACTTAATCATAAATTGAATCAATCTCACCTTAGTCTTTGTGTTCGACCTCGGAGTACTATCCCTACTACAAACGTCCCGTACACTGCGGGTTTCGCTAGGTAGTTTAGGATTTAGTTCGAGATATAAATGTAAAGCTTCTTTTTGTGCTACATCCTAGCGTGAACATGTTGCTCAAATTCTGGTGAATTTGATAGTGTCCGAGCGTAGTCTGCATCGTTGTGTTTCCGAATCTTCTTTCGGATTGTCAATTGGGTTAGTAACGAATAAGTTATGAATTTATTCGTTTTTCTAGTATTGCGAGTTTACCTAAATTGATCTTAGACTTGTCAAAATGGATGATTGGGAATTCCATTATGCTTGGTATATTATTTTGGTGATTATGGGTTGTTTGTTTGATGAGATCTGATGCCAGGTGGGTTCAGAAATTGCTTGCGGGCAAAACGTTATTCCGGTGAAAGTTAATTAATTAATTAGGATTAGATTTGAGATTGAGGATGATATATCGTGTTGAACGCATTGGCCGTCTTTGAGGATATTCGATGAGATATTGAGGATTATGTTATGGTTTATGATCTTGCGGGATCTTGAAGACTAGTAGGTGGAATCTCCTAGCATGTAGATAGTGATTGATATTTGTATGCCTTGTTTATCAGGGGTGGTGATTATTCCTACGGGAATTCGAGGTTGATCGATTGTTGTGTATATATGGATTCAGGTAAGTCCATAGGACTTACTTAGCTGCATTCCTATATTGGATGTATGCATGAGTGTTGATTGTTATGAGCTTTATATCATGCGATATTGATTATTACCAACACATGATTGACCCCCTAGAAGCGGGTGTTGATAACCTTTTTCATTTCTCCTGAGGGAGTTTGAGAGGTTCTCTAGGGTCAGGCCAAAACAGGTATAAGGGGACGGTGCTGCATCACTCTAAATGTATACGGGAGGTACTCTAAACTACTCCAGATGGCTATAATACCCATAGACGATAATGATATACTTCTCGTGTCACAACCATAAATATGGTTTTGAGTGTATAACGTTATAAAGATAATTAAACGGGAAATGTATGATAGCATGCTTGGTGTTTATTATTATTTTGATGGGTGTATATGGTTATGCATGATCTTATATATGAATTGTTAGCTAACGGTTTCATACCGTGTTGTATATGTTTTGCAGGATAGGAGGACTATAGAGTGATCTGGAGGAGTGATCAGCCGAGGGCTTCCGTACATCTAGGATGTTATGGGTTTTTGGGATGTGTATATATACGATGATGTTGTTTTATACTCGGCTATGGGGTTTTGTATGTATTATGATACTTGATATTTATGTTTTATAAAGGTTATTTTATATTTATTTGTGCCTTTTTGTAAGATCCAATGAACTTGTTGTCATGCTAGGGTCAGGATCCATTGTGAGGTCCTAGCCCCGTAGCACTCTAAGTCCTATAGATTTGGGGTGTTACATCATAGATCCGGCACGTCGGGCTCACTAGACCCTAGAACAAAATACCTTAGAATAACAAAACAACGTATTTTATTGATCCTACGTTGGGGCCATCATCCGATGGGTATAGAGGTCGCAACCTGGTGTGTAGAGTTTGACCAAAAGTTTCGTAAAGTTCTAGAAAATGAGATATCTAATCTAATGGCTGAAGAACCTTATTTGTAGGGTCTAGAAACGACCCAAAGACCCTAGATCTCTAAGGGTTCTATATTTTATTGAGATAGAATAAAATATACTCGATCTTATCTCATATTATGATAACATTGAACTAAAGTAAACTAGAACCAAACTAGTAAAGATAAATGTTGAAGCGGACCGATCGAGCATATGTGCCGTCGTGTGATCTCATGGGCCAAGGGTGTGTGCTTGGTCAATAACACTTCAAGATCATCTCACAACAATGATTGATCATTTTGGGGCCAAAAAGCAATAGCGGAGGTAGGCCGTCGTGCGGCCTAGTAATGGTCCACCACTCTTGGATCTTTTCCCGATGTTCTTCTTCTCCACTCTCGGGCTTCAGTCATTTTTGCCAATGATCTTTGAATTCGATGACCGTATGGAAACCTTTAGTGTGTATCAGGACATTCAATAGTAGATATATCATTTCTGCTCCTCGAGTGTCTAAAATGTCTGCATATTCATAAGCCAACTAATAGATCTCCAAAATAGGAATATAAGGGAAATAAACCAATAAGATATGTTTATTAATTCAACAGGATAAAACAATTAAATATAATAATTATGGTAAACGTTAATTGGAGTTCTATCGGAATCCCAATACCAACCTTGAAGAATTCCTAGAACCGACCTCAAGGAAGCATCATCAGGACAAGCACCGACCGTCGGGACCAAAGAAAGCCCTGAGGGGCATGGTATGGGACCGAGAAAGACACAATTCACATGTTGAGTTTTAGGGTATTTTGTAATGTTTGGGAAGTGGGACCATAGACACAAAATTTTACTAGAAACACAATACCTCCCAAAAACATTAATCTTATCTTCAACCTTTATATTTTAGCTCTCAAAATGGAATAATGTAGATATTGAAAAGTCTTTTTTTTTCAAGTTCTTGAAGAACAACTTTGAAGCTCCATCTTTTTGAAGGTTTGAATTAAAATCAAGATATTTAGCCTCGTCTCTCTCTAGTTTTTATTGTTCATCTATTTTTTCGAGTTTGTTTATTCGTATTGGAACTATGATGCTTCTTTCTCTTCCTATCATTCTCCATATGTATCACTACACTCACTTCTAAGATTGGAGGGTGGGGTGGTGAAAGCCCCAATCCATGGTTGATTTGTTATGATCAAAACTCTTTCATGATTATTACACATTAAGGTTATGTTTAGATAAAGGGTTGAGAGGGGGGTTTTAGATTTGTTGTTGAGTTTTTCAAAAAATGATGGTGCCTAGTTTGGGTTTTCAAAATTAGATTTGAGTTCAAATCGAATTTCAGTGGATTTGAAAAGTACAATTTTAGAATATCCTTCCTTGGAATTTTGGGAGATTTGTGATTTAGATATGATAATTAATTATCTTTATGCCCTCTTCTTCCTTCTTCTTTCTGACGCACGCTTCTTCTCCATTGTTCATTTCAAGCATCGCCTTATTAAAATCAACGAGTTCTCTCAAGGCCTTATCCTTTTCTTTTTACACCTTTTCGTATGTACCTTCTCTAACTTTTCCAATTTCTCGCACTTCTTCATAATTTTCGAGATAGATTGATTTGAATATGATGTTTTGAATCATAAGACAAAATGGAAAAACCTTAGAGTTTGTCGATATGAATTTGTTAGTTCTACACTATTCCAAAATAGATTATGCAAATCCCTTCCCAAAAAGGTAGAAGATGAGCGTCGTCTTATATATTCGTCATTTCCAGTTAGCCGGAGTGGCCCCTCGAGTTTTACGATCTTTTCTCATGTGCTTATATTGTTATTTAGGATATTGGATCTGCTAGTTTTTTTTTACTTCTCTACCATTTTTTATGTCTCAAATTTCTTGGATATGTTGGTTTTCTTGTCTTATTGAAATGTCCGCCAATATAGTCCTAATTCTAAACTATTTCACTAAACATGTATCGAATTGGAACTTGGTGAACCAATATCAATGACGTTCATTCTTACCTTAGTTGATAACTATTGTAACACCCGGTTTCTTCAAAGACTTTAAGGGTAGGCCTTGGGTAAATCACCCGCGGGGGCGACCACATAGTGCCGCAGGTGCATCTATCCGCGGGGGCGGTAAAGCAGTGGGCCGCGTCATTTTGATTCGTAACCTTCGACGGTTACAAACCCTACCCCCATTTATTATTTCCGAAACCCTATCTTTCTTCTTTTTCTCTTCTGAACCCTTCCTTCTTGCTTGAGCTCTTCACTCTTGGAGATTTACGTAGGTGAGATCTTTCTTCCTTTCCGTTCCTTTAATCTTTTGCCGCGGCTGCGGCTGTTGTGTCCTTGCCGCCCCTTCACCACTGCGGCTGCAGTTTTCTTCCAGTGAGACACTTAAGTCGTTCTTCCGACTTAAGTGTATTATTGTGGTATGTCTTCCCTCCTTCCTTGTACCCCTTTGAACATGATGTAGTATCATGATAGGTAGCCTAGAAGATCTTGAGCAAATCCCATGTAGTGGGCTAGTTTTAGGATGTTTTCCGAGTGCGTTGAGGTTGCTTTAGATAGGAAACTGCTTGAATGCAGTTTGATATGGTTGTGTTGTGATTGTGACACATTGCCTTGAATTATCAGGGTTTGAGGAGTGGGTTCAGATCGAGTTGTGTAGTTAGATGAAAGTAGTCGACTTTTGGTAAGTCTGTAGGACTTTCTTAGCTTTCTATGACATAGTGGTTGATGCTTGAGTGGTGTATGTTGTTGTGTTGTGATTATTTTATTATACGTATACCGACATATATATTGGCCCACGAGTAACAGGCGGTGGTCAGTTGTCTAGTTCTCCCGAGGGAGTCTGGGAGGTGCTTCGTAACTGGACCAGATCAGGATATATGGGGAGGGTACCGATCCACTCCATATGGTATACGGATCTGTGCGCCAAACCACTCCGGATGGATAAAAGTCTGAGGGTGAGAGTTTGAGACTTCGTGTCACACATATAATTGCACAAGGTGAATGACTTTAATGAAGATAATAATAATTGAGTTCTGTGATAGCATGATCCGTGTTTATCTTTCTTATAAGTGTTTGTGCTTTGGCATTTCCTTCTAAATTATAGTTAGCTAACGGTTTATCCGTGTTGTTAGATGCCGTGCAAGAGAGGGAAGCTGCCGAGTGATTTGAAGGAGGTGGTCAGCCGGGGTTCTCGTACGTGTGTTTTGGACGTGTGTTTTGGACGGGTGTGGGTTTACTTGTGTTGTAAGATCCAGTAATATTGCTTTCGAGCTAGGATCAGGATCCATTGCGAGGTCCTAGCCCGTAGCGCCTCGAGTTTGAGATTTGGGGTGTTACAATATGGTATCAGAGCTCTAGGTTGGCAACGATGGCACTGAAATATTTCTAAAGGTCATACGATTAAAAACAGAACCCGAAAGAGGTCTGAGTTTTAAAAAAGATTTGTTGTTTTCAAAGTCATACGCATAGTCGGTTTGGGATAGAAGTACAGGAACCACCACCACCTCCGCAGATCTCGGTAGTGTAGTGTAGTTGGCCTTTGCATGATAGTTTTGGACATACGTTATAGTATATATATATATACATTAGCCGGACCTGATTAGAGTATATGTATCCCGTGCAGATGGCACGTACTAGGACTGGAACAATTGTAGGAAGGGGAAGTGGTCATCCACCTCTTCCTCCATTAGACGTGAGGATGCTGATAGGACTCCTGCTGTCCGAGTGCGAGGACGAGGAGGTTGACCTCTACTGGGGAGAGGTCAGGGACGTGTCCCCATTGCGAACCCTCCGGCTGCGGTTCCGCCAGTTGTTGACGCACCGGAGAGGATGTTGCAGAGAGTGCTATGCTTGAGGTTAGAGAGAGGACTGTTGCTAGGTCCGGGGTGTGGAGTTCACTATCTGCTGAGTTTGACCGAGTGTCGATAGGCGCGTTTGTGTATCGGGATTACGTACAATGGGTTGAGGAGGCTTACAGAGCCGGAGTACCACCCCAGCACCGCCAGTGCCTGCGAGATCGGCTGAGGTCTCGCAGAGGATTACCCAGGTTACGGCTGCACCGGAGAGAGCTGCCACGGTGATTGCCGTTAAAGAGGACAGAGGACGAGATGAGCTGAGGTCGCCGAGACCGGATTCCTGGTTGAAGGCTTTCAACCAGCAACGGGTACCCACTTTCAATGGGAAAGTAGGGCTAAAGATATAGCACTAGATCTTCCATGTAGAGTCCACCTTGGAGGCGATCCGTTGGCCAGAGGAGCGGATGGTGGAGGTAGTTCAGACGTTGTTCTAAGATCAGACACGGTACTGATGGAGGACAATCAAGGGTGTAGTTACCAGGATGGATCAGCTGTTGATTTAGGTTCGAGAGAGTTTCTGCCCTACGTCGCTGAGAAGGGATAGAGTACATGATTTCCTAGAGGCCGGGTTTGAGGACGTCCGAGTGGCAAAGGCGATCAGGAGGTTCAGAGAAGAGTTATCACTATTGGGTCCCGCCGCACCTCCGGTGGACCAGCATGTGTAATTGTTCTCTCGGAGACTGAGAGAGTCTACCCGCGCCTATCTGGCGGGTTTCTGCTGTGACACCCTGACAGATTACCAAGATCGAGCCTCATCTTATGAAAGGCACCAACCGGGTCTAAGGAGAGTTGCACAGTCTGGTAGGCCTGAGAAGAGAGGAGGAGCTTCGAGTTATGGACGTGTTCCGGCCCATAGCAGACAAAGTTCTAGATCGTCGGCATCGCTCCCTGAGGGTGATCGATAGTGTTTTAACTGTGGAGAGAGGGGTCACATTAGGCCTGCTTGCACGAGACCACTGGTAACTTGCTTCACCTGCGGTAAGACGGGTCATCGAGCTAGCTTTTGCCGTAAGGGTGTAACACCCCAAATCATAGAGGACTCGAAATGCTACAAGCTGGGACCTCACAGTGGGTCCCGACCCTTATCTTGACAACAACTTCATCGGACCTTACAACACGGCACAAATAAAAAGGCAAAACATAAAGTTTTATATCATGAGCGAAATGAACATCCAAATCTGAAAACATTACAGTCAAGTCTCAAAACCAAAATACTAACATTAGTCTCAACAGTAATGAAATAAAATATAACACTCCCGTCCTATAATGCACGGAACCCCGGCTGCCCACTACCGCCGGATCACTCGATCGTGTCCCTAACCTACAAGGCATCTACAAGCGGTATAAAACCGTTAGCTAACAATCTATGCATAAGTATAAAGGTAAAAGCACACACACACAACATACACAATCAACATGCAACACTCATTCTTTTTGTTATCTTTAATTAAGTGATACGTCATTACTAATGATACTTATTTTGTGACACGAGGGATTCCCAAACCTCGCCCTTGTCCCCGTTTACCAACGCGGAATGGTACTAATGCATTTGACCGTCTACCGGACTGGGCTGGTCGCAGGGAACCTCCTAGACTCTCGTAAGAGCTAGGCAGATGATGTCACGACCCGTTATCATACACTTGGGTCAATTATACAATATATTAAAGTCGGCCATTCCGGTTTCGTTATTTATCTTAACTAACAAACACCACTCATACACATCACACTCATACAAGAAGCCAACTAAGTAAGTCCGTGGACTTACTAGAATCAAATCTCGCATCTCTTAACACCACTCAATCAGTAACTGCAGGAACTCAGTTGCCTGTCAAAGGAGGCATGTGGGTCAACACATTTTTCCTGGGTACTTAGAAGTCTAAAACTCCTAAGATGTAAGATTCTATTTGCAGAAGTTATTACAGTGTTTATTTAAGGTAAAATGACTATTTTACCCTTGGTCCCGGAACTTCCAAAAACCCTGAATACGTACTTAAATTCTAATTTGAGGCTAACTAACCATATTCTACTCCCTAGGATGATTTTAGGTAACAACTAGAGATACTACTCATTTTCTATTTCCCGAAAAGTCACTAAGGTCCAACTACAGCTTCAAATATGAAATTAAAATAAACTTATAAAAATTCTAAAATAAATTTCTAAATTATCTATGATATCTAATCTACTCATAAGAGAAAGAATTTCTTAAAACTATTCAATCGTTATTCCTACAAAAATCTTTAAAGTTGGCTACAATACTAAAATGTTCCTATACTTAGTCAAAAATCAAAGCTGGAAAAACAGCTCAACTACTCCACTTTGAGACCCTATAACTTTCAATCCGACCGTTCATTTATTCTCAAATTTTAACACGGTAAACTATATATATCTACTTATTATCTATTAAAATTACAACGATGGATCTTCTATATATCTCTTTAACATTGGTCTACAACTATGCCCATTTCCATCTTACAAGCTGAAATAAAAACAAGGGTATTTCACTTCTATTTCTATTGCTCCTCATTTTTTTTACAGTAATCCAACCTTCCCATAGTTCTCTAGTTTGACTCTCACCGGACTCACAAATCTATATACTCTAATTCACACATCCTAGGTTCTATTCCCATGGAGTTCACTAAGCACATCTACACAAGCTGTATTTATATCATAAACAAGAGCAAGAGGATGTTGACTTCTTACCGGATTGGGGTCAGGCTTGGCTCGGTCTCACTGTTGGTCCAAGGCGACTCTAGCCTGTCTCGCCGCTGCCATAGGGGTCGAGATGGACGGTTGTCCGGCACAGAAGGAGAAGTATGTGAGTTCCTGTGATTGGTATAAACGAAGGTGGAGAAAGGAAGAGAGGTGGAAGGTACGAACAGATAGGGAAAAGAGAGACACATCAGCCCACTTACACAGGAGTATCGTGTGCAGAAGGTTGAAGGCAGTTCGTCACTGGAGTGGTGGCTGAGAGTTTCCGGTTTGCAGCTAGGCAACTTGGTCTAGCAGGTTCATCGGTGTGGGCTGCGTGCAGAGGTTGGGGACCCTTGTCGTTGGTGTTTCGTGAAAGAGGGTGAGAGAGACGAGGATTGTGTGTTGTGTGTAGCGATTGATCGAGAGAGGGAGAGTCTTTTGCCAAAGGTAGGACGAATGCAGCGCTGAAAGTGGACAAAAGAGGGGACGTCACCGCTGGCTGGCTCTTTTCTTTTTGCGCTAATCCAGGACCGGTTACAAGAGTATTTATTCACTCACAGCCGTTACGTATGGCAAGGAAGGAGAAGAGTTGGGCTGTTGATACGTGTGAGATAGGAGGGCAACTGTTGTGCTTCCTGGGCTACGAGGTGAGGAGCAGCAGACCCATCACCTTCCTGGGCTGGCGCTGGCACTAGTTGTTGTAGGCTGCGAAAATTGCTGGGGCTGCTGTCGGCTGTTGTGGGCTGCGAAGAATGCTGGGGCTGCTGTGGGCTACGAAGGCTATCTGGGGCTGAATTTAAGTAGGAAGAGTGGGTTGAGAGAGTTGTCTTGGCTTTGTCACAACCTTGTCAAAACGTGTCATGGCCTTGTCATGGTCTCGTCTCAGCCTTGTCGAAATCTCGTCTCAGCCTTGTCATGATCTCGTCTCAGCCTTGTCATGATCTCGTCTAAATTCGTCGTTAAAAATTAATTATAAGAATTAGGATTTGATATAATTCTATCATTTTATGTGAATTAAATTCTACATAAGATGATAAATAATTATAAGAATTAGGGTTTGATATAATTCTATTATTTTATGTGAATTAAATTCTACATAAAATGATAAATAATTATAAGAATTAGAGCTTGATATAATTTTATCATTTTATGTGAATTAAATTCTACATAAAATGATATAAATTTTGTGAAGAAAGAAATACTAGATAGAAGGGAAAACCGTCAACGGCTCGAAGTCCGATTTGATTCGGAATTAAACGGAATAAAACTTCCGGATATTACATCAGTACCCCCTTAAAATAAGTTTCGTCCCGAAACTTAGGACAAGGTACTTAATTAAACGACTTCCATAAATAAACTAGTATGTCCTAGTCTCACTAAACTTTAATTTCCTTTTCTAAAAAAAAACTGGTCATTACATGAGATCCCCCTCAAAAATAAGTTTTGTCCCGAAACTTAGGGTAGTTCCCAAGATCATAAAATGTAAGCAAGCCCTATGACTAACATGTTACTACATCAAGACCACCTATGATTCACACCCAAGCACATCAAACATATCACACATACAATCACTAAAAGCAAACAAACAAAGATGTAGAACTACCCGACGCTCCTATAAACGTCTCTAGATCCGCATAAAACTCGGGATAGTTCCGCCGGATACTATCCTCCGTCTCCCAAGTGGCCTCGTCAATCCCTCGTATCGACACTGCACTCTCAACATGGGTATTACCTTCAATCGAAGGCGTCTTATACCTCTCTCCAAAACCGCTATTAGGTGCTCAGGAAATGTATGATCTAGCTCGACCACTAGGTCGTCATGGCTTATTATGTGTCTCGGGTCATGCACATACTCTCTCAACTGAGACACATGGAAAACTGAATGGACTCCCTCCAATCGGGGTGGCAATGCAAATCTATAGGCCACCTCTCCTATCCGCTCTAGGATCTCAAAGGGTCCGACATATCGGGGACTCAACTTCCCTTTAATGCCGAAACGTCGAACACCCCTCGTCGGTGACACCTTCAACCATACCTGGGCGTCAACCCTGAACTCCAGAGGCATGCGCCTCTTATCACCATAAGATCTCTGACGGCTCTGTGCGGTCAACATCCGCTCTCGGATCAATGCTACCCGAGCCATCTCATCCTGCACCTGGTCGGGCGCTACACCACTCATCCTCCCAGGCTCATCCCAACGCAAAAGTGTACGACACCTCCGCCCATATAGTGCCTCGTAAGGAGCCATCCCAATAGTCGCGTGCCAACTATTTTTATAAGAAAACAATACCAAAGGGAGGTGGTCGGGCCATACCTGACCCCAATTAAGCACACATGCCCTCAACATGTCCTCAAGGGTCTGAATAGTCCTCTCAGACTGCCCGTCCATCTGAGGATGGTATGCCGTGGTGAACTGTAAGCTCTTCCCTAAGGCGGCGTGTACCTGCTGCCAGAACCTCGAGGTAAAACGCCCATCCCAATATGAAATGATCGTCCTCGGCACTCCATGGAACCTCGCAATCTGTCGGGTAAACTCCTCGGCTAAACGAGACACCGGCCACGTTTCCTTAATAGGGATAAATCGTTCCGTCTTCATCAACCGATCCACTACAACCTATATCGCATCAAAGCCTCTACTCAACCTCAAGCCAGTAACGAAGTCCATGGAAATGTCCTTCCACTTCCACTGTGGAACCGGAAGTGGTTGGAGCTCTCCTCCGGGCCTGTGGTGCTCGATCTTGACCTACTGACAGGTCGCACATTGGGATTGGGCTACATATCTAGCCACGTTGGGCTTCAGCCTGCCCCACCAATAAGTTCGTCGTATATCCCGATACATCTTACTCGCGCCGGGGTGGACGGAGTAAGGTGTAGAATGGGCCTCCTGCAGTATACGCTGCCTCAACTCTCTGTCAAAGGGTACACATATGCGCTCCTTGCGCCTCAAACTCCCATCCGCACCCACCATAAACTGTGGTGCCTCCCCTCTTGACATCCTATCTCTGGTCCTTGTCAGTGCTGGACAACCCTCCTGTTTCTGCCGGATCTCTTCTGTCAGATCCGGTGAAACCTCTAACACTGACAAATGACCGTCAGTATCCGGAAACCGGATGTCTAGCTCCAACCAAATCAAATATCTCTGCAACTGGGTCTGAACAGTCAATCTAGCTATCGCGGCCTCGCGAGATGTCCTCCTAATAAGGGCATCGGCGACCACATTCGCCTTCCCCGGATGATAAAGGATCTCTAAGTCAAAATCCTTAATCAGCTCTAGCCATCTCCTATGGCGGTTATTCAACTCCCGCTGAGTGAATATGTACTTCACTCTTGTGGTCTGTGAAGATCTGACAGGTGGCCCTGTAGAGGTAATGACGCCAGATCTTCAAGGCATGAATGACTGCAGCTAGCTCAAGGTCGTGAGTAGGGTAATTATCCTCATACGTCTTCAGCTGTCGAGACGCATACGCAATGACCCTACCCCTCTGTATCAGGACGCATCCCAAGCCTAGCTTGGATGCATCACTGTAAACGACGAAGTCCTCAACGCCCTCTGGCTGTGCTAACACCGGAACGGAAGTCAATCTCTCCTTCAACTCCTCAAAGCTCCGCTGACAGGGCTTGGTCCATGTAAATCTGATGGACTTCCTTAACAAGGAAGTGAGTGGCTTGACAATCACAGAAAAACCCTTCACAAACCTACGGTAGTATCCGGCCAGACCTAGAAAACTGCGTACCTCCTTGACCGTCTTAGGGGGCGGCCATGATGCAACTAACTCTATCTTTGCCGGGTCCACCTTGACTCCTTTGGCGGAGACAATGTGGCCAAGGAAGGCAACCTCAGGCATCCAAAACTCACACTTAGAGAGCTTAGCATAAAGCTCTCTATCCTGTAAAACCCGCAACACCGTCCTCAGGTGTCCGACGTGCTTCTCCCTACTCCGGGAGTATACCAAGATGTCATCAATGAAAACTACCACAAACTGATCTAAGAAGTCAGTGAAGATGCCATTCATCAACTCCATGAAAACAGCAGGAGCATTGGTGAGCCCGAAAGGCATCACCATGAACTCATAATGACCGTATCTGGTCCGAAATGCTGTCTTAGGTATGGCCTCCTCCCGTACTCTCAGCTGATGATATCCTGACCTCAAGTCAATACATGAAAACACCGTAGCTCCCTGTAACTGATCCAGCAAATCGTCAATATGCGGCAGCGGGTACTTGTTTTTGACGGTGACTTTGTTCAACTCCCGATAGTCAATACAAAGCCTCATGGATCCGCCCTTCTTCCTGACGAAGAGGACTGGTGCCCCCCAGGGAGACACACTAGGTCGAATGAATCCCCTCTCTGCCAAATCCTCGAGTTGCTTCTTAAGCTCAAGCATCTCGACTGGTGCCATGCGGTATGGAGCCTTGGAGATTGGCCTCGTGCCGGGCTCCAACTCAATTCCAAAATCTATGCTCCTCTGCGGTGGTAAGCCAGGCGGCTCGCCAAAGACATCCTTGAACTCACAAGCTACTGGGGTCTCTGCTAATGATGAACTCATCTCCTCCTTCATGGCTTAACACTAGAAGGCCTCGCATCCCTGACCTATGAGCTTTGCGGCTCGGACCGCACTAATGACTGTCCCGATCTTTCCGAGGTCCCACCCTCGAAAGACCTCCTCCTGCCCAGACTCCGTAGTGACCGTCACTGTCCTCCTACTAACGTCTAGAACAGCTCTATGGCGGTCCATCCAGTCCATCCCGAGTATGACTTCTTCATGCACTAAGTGCATGACGTGAAAGTCGGCTAGCCAGTCATGACCTCCCAAGTGGATGGGACAATCGTGAATCTCCCGAGTACCACGAACCCTACTCCCATCGGGTAACCTTATAAGGAATGGTTCCCCCTCTAATGTATCTAAGGTCAACCTATCTATACAATCATCAGATATGAAAGAGTGCGTCACACCCGTATCAAAAAGTACTCGGACTAGAAAGCCAAGAATCGTGATAATACCTGTGGCTGCGGGCGCTGCTGGCTCTATGGCACTCCTCAACTCAATGACTCGAGCCTGAGTACCCCTAGTCTCTGAAGTGCCTTTACCATGCCCTCTACCTCTAGCTAGAATCTGAGCAGAACCCTACGAATATGCCTGATACTGAGACTGCCTCTGTCCTCCTCCTGAGGTATGATAACACGATTTATGACTTAGTTTTAGGTAACAATTTAGATAGATTCCTCACTCATTCATGCATGGTTTAGCACTAGTTCACGACGTTTTGCACTCAATTCATGTATTTTGCCGAGATAGACGTCTACACGGACTTGTGCGCGTTTTATAGGTATTTCGGGAGATTTAGGAGCAAAACGACACGTTTGAGGATCGTTCATCTAGATGACATACCCTCGGACTCATTAGGACACAAGTTAAAGGCTAAGGAGGACCCATGGAGCCTTGCCAACACTTGTCATGCACCAAACCACAGCTTAATGATCCAAAGCGAAGTTTTTGCACAGAATCACGGTTCTCTGACACTCCACGGCCGTGGAATCAACCGTGGATTTTGCCAGATTTTTGTGACAGTTGTGCCACGACTCTCATGGCCAACTCATGCAAGTTTGTTATAAAAGTGGTGTTACGCTAGAATCGTGTGATATGCACGCAATAAGTCTTAAATTTATACTCGTTATATTTATCCTAACTCCTAGCGAACCCGCAGTGTACGGGACGTTTGTAGAAAGGTAAGTATTCCGAGGTCGAACACAAAGACTAAGGTGAAATCGAGTCAAGCAATGATCAAAGATAGTGTGAATCTAGACTAAGATAAGATGAGGAACAAAGAAAATGGAAAACGCAATGTTTTTGTTGGTTTTTATGGTGATCAAACAAAGAACACAAGTCAAGCAAGGAAATAAAACAACTAACAAATTAAGCTAGCAAACGAGTAAGTAACACAAAGCACAAGTATATGATTAAGAGAGAAAAGTAGATTCTAGAGGTCAAGATTTCCGGTTATGGCATTGGACTCAAGGTTCTAAGGATTCTAAGGACAAGCTGTGGTATTTGGGAAAGAATGTTCACTAATGAAAGCGATTACCGGGTAAGTCTCTCACTTCACTAATCCCGCATCAAACTCCTATTATCGGGTAGGTCTCAAGGGGTTAGAGTAAGGAATTTCGCACAAACTAGATGCTACTTAAGGGTAACCCTCTCCTTACCGGGTAAGTCTCGGAATAGGGAAATCTCAAGCAATAATCCTAGCACACTCGATCCAATAGCGGCTTATGAGGCTCACTACTACCTAGCATTCATCATCTTAGGTATCTAAGGTCGGAAATCATCGGGTAGATCTCTTCCCTCACTTAGATTGGTAGCATTAGGTGATACTAAGCTAAATTAGGCTTAATAAACACTGGGATTTAAACAACCAAACACCCTAGCATGCAGATTTATCATTTAAAGAGCAACAGAAGAATAAATCGGGCTGTTCTACAGATAAATCGGCCGATTTATCTGATGAACATGTCGATTTTTCCTTCTATTGTGAGTTTCGTGCATATAAATCATCCTAAACTAACATATAAGCCCATCCTATCATCACCCTAGCCATAACCATCAATCCATCACTCTAAAATCACAAGAAACTAGCCAATAATATGCATATCAAGATCCGAAATCATCAAACAAGCATACATGGTGTTCATAGATGAGTAATGAAAGATGAGTAAGCAAAATCAATAAATCTCAGCCAAATCCAAGTTGTAGCAAGACTTACAAACTCTAAAATGAAGATTCAAAACGTTCTTAACAATCCTTGCAATTAGTTCTTCAATCCAAGAGTACAAAATCACTCAAAATCACTCTCAACTCTTAGAATGGTGTTCTTCTTCTTCCTTCAATCCTTGAGAGCTTTTCTTCTCCTCCAATCTTCCTCCAAAATCAATGAGCTGTCAATAAGAGTGTGGGAGAGGAGAGATGCTCAGCAACCACCTGAAGGACCACTTATATTCTCCACCAAGAGCAAGGACGGACAAGAGATCGTGGGACACGTGGCTTAAGCTGTCAAAGCCTCAAAAATCGACCCAGCAGGAGAAAATCGGCCGATTTAACTGCTAGCTGGTCCGATTTTCTTCAGCAGAAACTTGTTATGCTCGTTTAGCCATGAGTTGATCCATTGCTTGCACCAATAGTGGTCTTTGTGTCCTTTGTTGCTCCAATTATGCTCCTCCTTAGCCTTGGATGAGTACCATCATGAGGCTTGGCCCTCTAATGTATCGGTTAATGTCCAAAAGACCCCCGAAATACCTACAAAGCAACGCACAAGTCCGTGTAGACGTCTATCTCGACAAACTATGCGAATTGAGTGCAAACGTTGCGAATTTGTGCTAAATCATGCATGAATGAGTGATGAATCTATCTAAATGATTACCTAAACCTAAGTCATAAATCGTGTTATCAAAAATACCCCATACTTAAGGTTTGCTCGTCCTCGAGCAAATTCCCAACTATAGACTAAGAGATGACATGATTTATGCATGCAGAAAAATGGCAAAATCTTTTGGAGTTGTGCTTCTAATATTGGATCACCTTCATAGTCATGTTTCATGGCAATGGACAAGCAATTATGCATCAAATAAATGAAAGCATGGAAAGACAATTACACTTAACTTGATAGCATGCAATGAAATGTAAAGATGAAGAAGTCAAGATGATCATGAGTATATCCAATCTAAATCACTTAGTCTTACACACATGCAAGTAGGTCAAAAGGACTTGTAAAATAGAAGGCCAAGAAATGTTGTGATTAGGTGGGAATTTTCTAGGCTATGTGATGCTAATCCGGGAAAGGAACTAAACAACCACAACTTCAAATTTTCTTATCAACTTCCCTCAAGTGTATATTCTTCCTTCATTTTCTTTCCTTTCTTTTATTTTTGAGACAATGGCATTGGTGTGCAAAAGCCGAAACCTTGGTGATTAGCCATTCTCGGGCTTTTTCTATTTTTCGAGATGCATCCACACCGGGCACACATACCAAAGCTCGTTAGGACTATCGGTTTATTTGACTTTGGCAAGGTACCAACACCCGATTATGTGAAGTGTACCGAGTTACTTGTCATTTAAGCCAATGTCCCCAAGCCTATATTTTTGGCTACACTTTCACAACAAATTCAGCATTTTATGCATGACATTCTTTTCATCAACAACTTCACCCCACACTTGCTTTTCACACACATCAACACACTAGCATGCTCCTATTCCCGGATGGGTCAAAAGAGGTCAAATTTATCTCAATTGAGGTGCTCAAGCAACATGATCAAGATGAGAAGTAGAGGAAAATGAATTGCCTTAATCACTCCTAATTGATGTGCAAGAACTAGCATGCAATTTCGACTTTCAATACTCAATTCAATCAAGGCAAACATTCATGATCACAAATCATTCATGGGATTCAAGAGAAGTACTTCAAGTCCACGTATACATTCATCAATTTAACACATAAGGCCATCCATAGCCAATCCACAAGACAAGGTTCAATCATTAGGGTCATATCCAAGCCTTAGAAGCACTAAAATTTTTAAAATTTTCTGAATTTTTTGGATTTTTCGAAATATGTATGTACAATGCAAGACATAATGAAACATGTGACAAAATTAAACTATCCTAGATGCTAATCATGCAAGTGATCATGAAAACCCCACCCCATACTTAGAAACACATTGTCCCTAATGTGCAGACTAAATAAAGAAGTGAAAGAGAGTCCTCACAATGTAAAATTGGTGATGCTTTGGTATTTCAGTTCACATTGAATGATGATGGTGGATGATCGATCAAGGATGGTAGAGAGCTCTTGATGTTCGTTATGGTTTCGGAACCCGCGCTTGGCACCGCAAGCCGTCCAAGTTCCTCGTCCGCTCCACCCATGCTTGATTGGAGATCATCACTTTCCTTTATGCAGAGGAAAAATCGCCCCATAGCCTAGGAAAATCGGCCGATCTAGATGAAGAACAAGCCGATTTTTCTGGGTGATTTCCTCCTCGTCCATGTGCTTGGATCTTGTACTTTCAATTGGTCCATGAGGCTTTCACATGACCTCCAACATCTCGTAACTCATGACAATCAACAAGATCTAGCACCCAAAAACACAAAAGAAAAACAAAGCACACCAAGAGTGAGATTAAACAAAAGCAAGAGAAAGAAAGGGAAAAATATGTACCAATGGGTTGCCTCCCATTATGCGCTTCTTTAAGGTCATTAGCTTGACCAAATTCAGGAGCGTTTCAATCAAGGTGAAGCGGGGCAATCACTTCCACCGGGGCTTCCGGGATGTACTTCTTCAATCGATGCCCATTCACTTTGAAGTCGCCACAATGATCTCCTCCTATCTCTACCGCTCCATGAGGAAAGATCTTCTTCACCACATATGGCCCGGTCCATCTTGATTTGAGCTTTCCAGGGAAGAGCCGCAGCCTCGAGTTGAAGAGAAGCACCAAGTCGCCTTCATTCAACTCTTTCGGGATGATCCTCTTATCATGCCATCGCTTGGTTCTCTCCTTGTAGATCCGAGCATTCTCATATGCATCCAACCGGATCTCCTCAAGGGCGTTCATGTCTAGCAACCGCTTTTCTCCAGCCTCCTTGAGATCAAAATTTAGCCACTTAATGGCCCAATAAGCTCTATGCTACATCTCTACCGGAAGGTGGCAAGATTTGCCATAGACCAACTTGTAAGGAGTGGTGCCAATTGGTGTCTTGAAGGCGGTTCTATATGCCCATAAGGCGTCATTGAACTTCATAGCCCAATCCTTTCTCGTCCTTGATACCGTCTTCTCAAGAATGGCCTTGATCTCCCGGTTGGAGATCTCCACTTGGCCACTTGTTTGGGGATGGTAAGGTGTTGCCACCTTATGAGTCACCCCATACTTAGCCAAAAGTGCCCCAAAGTTCCTATTGGTGAAATGCTTCCCTCCATCACTTATGATCACCCTTGGTGTTCCAAACCTAGGAAAGATCACTCGGTTGAAGAACCGCACCACAACCTTGGCGTCATTTGTAGGAGAGGCGATTGTCTCCACCCATCTCGAAACATAGTCAACCGCCAATAGGATGTAGAGGTTGCCACATGAAGAAGGGAATGGTCCCATGAAGTCCACACCCCACACATCAAATATCTCTACCTCTTGTATGTTGTTCAAGGGCATCTCATTCCTCCTTGAGATGTTGCCCGTCCTTTGGCAAGCATCACAAGCTACCACAAAGCTTTGCACGTCTTTGAACAAACTTGGCCAAAAGAAGCCCGATTGTAGCACTTTCGCACATGTCTTGTGTGCACTAGCATGCCCTCCACATGGCAAGGAATGACAATGGCGAATCACACTCTCCACCTCATCCTCCGGTATGCATCTTCTAAACATCCCATCCGGCCCTCTTTTGAACAAAAGTGGCTCACTCCAATAGTAATGCCTCACATCTTTGAAGAACTTCTTCCTTTGGGCATATGTCAAACCGGGAGGCACTTCCTCACACACTAGGTAGTTCACAATGTCGGCAAACCATGGCTCACTTCCTCTAGACACTTGGAACAAGCATTCCTCCACCATTTGCAATTGCTCATCCCGGAAGGAGTAATCAATCGGGATGTCCTCTCTTTCAAGCTCCAATGGTGGGAGTCTACTAAGGTGATCCGCCACAGAGTTCTCGGATCCCTTCTTGTCCCGGATTTCCAAGTCAAACTCTTGAAGAAGAAGGATCCACCGAATCAGCCTAGGCTTGGCATCTTTCTTTGTAAGGAGGTAACGGATCGCGGCATGATCCGTATAAACAATGACCTTCGCTCCAACAAGGTATGACCGAAACTTCTCAAAGGCATACACTACCGCTAGCAACTCTTTCTCGGTTGTGGCATAGTTAAGTTGGGCATCATCTAGCGTCTTGCTAGCATAATAAATGGCATGAGTTCGCCCATCTTTCCTTTGCCCCAAGACAGCCCCAACGGCTACATCGCTTGCATCACACATGATCTCAAACGGTAAACTCCAATCCGGAGGTTGCATTATAGGTGCGGAGATCAAAGCGTTCTTCAACCTACAAAAAGCCTCAAGGCAATCTTTGGAGAAAACAAATTCAACATCCTTCATTAGTAGGTTAGTAAGGGGCTTAGAAATTTTAGAGAAGTCTTGAATAAACCTCCGGTAAAAACCGGCATGCCCTAAGAAACTCCTTACCCCTTTCACCGAGGTAGGTGGTGGCAACTTCTCTATCGTTTCAATCTTGGCCCTATCAACCTCAATGCCACGGTTAGACACCAAGTGTCCTAACACAATACCTTCACTTACCATGAAGTGGCATTTTTCCCAATTTAAGACAAGATTTGTCTCCTCACATCTTTGCAATACTAAGGACAAGTTAGCCAAGGAATCATCGAAAGAAGAATCATAAACAGAGAAATTATCCATGAACACTTCCATGATATTTTCAATGTATTCCGAAAAAATAGCCATCATACACCTTTGGAAGGTGGCGGGTGCATTACACAACCCAAATGGCATTCTCCTATATGCAAAAGTACCCCATGGACATGTAAAGGTTGTTTTCTCTTGGTCATCGGGGTGGATGGGGATTTGGAAGAATCCACTATAGCCATCTAGGTAACAAAAATGAGAATGTTGAGCTAACCTCTCTAGCATTTGGTCAATGAAGGGGAGAGGGAAGTGATCTTTCCTAGAGGCCATGTTCAACTTCCTATAGTCAATACACATCCTCCACTCCGTAACCGTCCTAGTCGGGATTAGTTCATTGTTCTCATTGGTCACTACGGTCATCCCACCCTTCTTAGGAACTACATGAACGGGACTAACCCACTTACTATCCGAGATAGGGTAGATAATTCCCGCATCTAGCAACTTAATGATTTCCTTTTTGACTACCTCTTTCATTATGGGATTCAATCTTCTTTGATGTTCAATAGAGGGTTTATGATCATCTTCCATCATTATCCTATGCATGCACAAAGATGGTTTGATGCCAACAAGATCATCAATGGTGTATCCTATTGCCTTTCTATGCAGTTTCAATTCATTCAACAATTTATTAAGCTCATCATCATTCAAAGATGCATTCACAATCACCGGATAAGTAGAATTTGAACCAAGGAAAGCATACTTTAAATGAGAAGGAAGAGGTTTAAGATCAAGTTGAGGAGGACCTTTTTCGGTTGGAGAAGATCTATACAATGTAGGTTGAGATGATTGCAAAGCCATGGAAGCCTCCTTGAAGTCCCTTGATGATTGCTCATACTCAAGTGGTTGATGCTGAAAAGACTCAGGAAAATCGGTCCAGGAAGAAAAATCGGACGATTTATCTGAGGGTGGGTCGATCTGAGTTTCTGTTTTGGAAAAACTGGCTGAAATTTCAGCCCAAGGACAAAAATCGGCCGATTTTTGCCCTCCAGTCCGATTTTTCTGGCAGTTTTCCTCTTCTTCTAGCACCTCAAACCCAACACTTGGTAGCTCGTCCAATGCATTCAAGGCCTTGATTACTTCATTGCTACTCTCCTCAATTCCTTCTTCCATCAAGCTTGAGCTAAGAACTCTCTCAAGCGGATCCTTGAGCAAGATTGAGCTCACAACCTCTCTAGACTCCTCTTCTTCAACTATGTTGAATATATCCTCATCAAGGGTTGGCCCCTTCATCATTGTGGATAGCTTGAACTTGATGTTCTCTTCTCCAATGTTGAAGGAGAGAGTCCCATTCTTGTAATCCACTAGACATCCGGAAGTAGCTAGGAAAGGTCTCCCCAAGATGATAGGAACCGGATAGTCCGCCGGGATGTCCAAAACAACGAAGTCTATGGGCACATAGAACTTCCCTAATTGCACCGGGATGTCTTCCAAGATCCCAACCGGATGAGTGATTGAGCGGTCCGCCATGTAAAGGGTCATCTTGACCGGCTTTGGCTCTCCTAGCCCAACCTTGTTGCAAAGTGCAAGCGGGATGATGCTTACACTTGCCTCAAGATCACATAGGGCGTCATACTTCACTTCTCCTACCCCGATTGGCACACAAAAGGATCCCGGATCCCTTAGCTTGGGAGGCATCTCCTCCTTCATCGTTTGAATCAACTCCGAGGATCTCTTAGTCATCCTTATCTCACCATACTCCTCCAACTTCCTTTTGTTGGAGAGTATTTCCTTCAAGAACTTGCCATATGCCGGCATCCCTAAAATAGCATCCATGAACGGAATGTTAATATGCAATTTAGACATTAGTTCAAGAAACTTACCAAAATGATTGTCCAAGCGAGCTCTTGCTCGTGATTGAGGGAACGGTAGTGGTGGCTTGTATGGAGGCGGTGCCACATAGGTTGGCTCTACATCTTTGCTCTTGCCTCCATCTCCTTGCAAAGTCTCTTCTTCATTCACCACTTGCTTCCCTTTAGCATTCTCTTTGGGCAAAGGATCCTTCATGCTTAACCCACTTCTTGTTGTGATAGCCAACACTTGGCCTCTTGGGTTTTCTTCGGTTCTTCCGGGAAGCTTTCCCGGATCTCTATGTGCTTCACCCGCCTTTTGGAAAACTTGTGCTTCCAAAACCTTTTGAGCCTTTGAGATAGAAGTCACCATGCTCTCAAGACCACTCAACCTTCCAAGCAATTGCTCAAACATCAATTCGGTCCTATCCTTTGGTGGTTGAGTGAATCCGGGTGGAGGTTCTTGTGAAGCTCTTGGTGGTGGAGTTGTGCTTGTGGAAGCGGGAGGGTTCAAGGCTCCATCCGGGTTAGAGTAAGAAAACCCGGGATGGTTATGGTTGGGCCGGTAATTGTTGAATTGCCAGTTGTTGTTGAAGTTCCTTGGGCCTTGATAATTGTTGTAATTGCCCCTTCCCATGTAATTCACATCTTCCTCCTTGGAAGATAGGTTGGCTTGTGGAAGCACTTGAGGAGTTGCTTGGTTCTTCAAAGTTGTAGCACACAACTCCCTCAAGGACTTTAGCTCGTTGTTGATGGCGTCAAGCTTGAAATTGCTCATGGTGACCTCACTCACCTCATATGCTCCCGCCTTTCTCCCTTCACTCTTTCTATGGGAGTATTTCTCAATCACAAGAGCTTGCTTCTCCACAAACTCCCAAGCATCATCTACATGCTTCTCCATGAAAGTCCCACCGGAAAGGGATTGAAGCTTGAATTGGCTATCTTCATCAAGTCCCTTGAAGTAGATCTCCAATAGCTCAATTTTCGGTATGCCATGGTGTGGACAATCTAGGAGAAGGTCTTTGAATCTCTCCCAAGACTTGAACAAACTCTCTCTATCCTTCATCACGAAGGCATTGATCTTCCCTCTTAATTTGGTAGTCTTGGAAGGTAGGAAGAACTTAGTCAAAAACTCGGTTGTCATCTCCTCCCAAGTACCAACTCGCCCTTGTGGAATAGATTGATACCAAGCCAAGGCTTTGTCCTTAAGAGAGAAGGAGAAAGCCCTTAGCTTATGGTTGTTGCTCTCCAATCTTGGCGGTCTAAGAGTCTCCATCAAAATCTCGTAGTTCATCAAATGTTGGTGAGGAGACTCTCCTTCCATCCCTCCAAATTGATTATGCCGGATCATTTGTAGAACTTGAGGGCAGAGCTCATAGTTGTGGGCTGCGGGATCTCCTAAGTTCACACCCGGACGGTGTGCTCTTTGTGCCGGATCCATACGTCTCCCTAGGGTTTGTGGCTCTTCAATGGCAATGGGCACAACCCTAACATTAGCCGCCGGCTGCGGTTGTACCACCGGTGGTGGAGGAGGTGGAGGTTGTCGGCGATTAAGCTCTCCTTGAACAAGGGCTTGCCTAATCTCCTCAATCTCCCTCCTAGTTTCCTCTTGCCTCTCATTGGCAAGTCTCCTTTCTTCCTCCAAGAGCTCATCGCTTAGCCTTATTTTCTCTAAGGCTTCATCCAACTCAGCTTGGAGGTTTCTTCCGGCCATCTCTTTCTCTTTTCGGATGTTCTTGGATCTAGATCGAAGGGTTTTCTCCGGTTCGGGATTGAATGGAGCTAAATACTTGCCACGAGATCTTCGCATACACCTAAAGAGAGAGATGATGTCCTGAAAAGCAAAGACACACACCAAAGAGAGATCAAAAGCAACAAGAAAGATCTACACTAGAAACAATCACAAAATGACTCAATCTAGACCTAGTCCCCGGCAACGGCGCCAAAAACTTGTTACGCTAGAATCTTGTGATGTGCACGCAATAAGTCTTAAATTTATACTCGTTATATTTATCCTAACTCCTAGCGAACCCGCAGTGTACGGGACGTTTGTAGAAAGGTAAGTATTCCGAGGTCGAACACAAAGACTAAGGTGAAATCGAGTCAAGCAATGATCAAAGATAGTGTGAATTTAGACTAAGATAAGATGAGGAACAAAGAAAATGGAAAACGCAATGTTTTTGTTGGTTTTTATGGTGATCAAACAAAGAACACAAGTCAAGCAAGGAAATAAAACAACTAACAAATTAAGCTAGCAAACGAGTAAGTAACACAAAGCACAAGTATATGATTAAGAGAGAAAAGTAGATTCTAGAGGTCAAGATTTCCGGTTATGGCATTGGACTCAAGGTTCTAAGGATTCTAAGGACAAGCTGTGGTGTTTGGGAAAGAATGTTCACTAATGGAAGCGATTACCGGGTAAGTCTCTCACTTCACTAATCCCGCATCAAACTCGTATTACCGGGTAGGTCTCAAGGGGTTAGAGTAAGGAATTTCGCACAAACTAGATGCTACTTAAGGGTAACCCTCTCCTTACCGGGTAAGTCTCGGAATAGGGAAATCTCAAGCAATAATCCTAGCACACTCGATCCAATAGTGGCTTATGAGGCTCACTACTACCTAGCATTCATCATCTTAGGTGTCTAAGGTCGAAAATCATCGGGTAGATCTCTTCCCTCACTTAGATTGGTAGCATTAGGTGATACTAAGCTAAATTAGGCTTAATAAACACTGGGATTTAAACAACCAAACACCCTAGCATGCAGATTTATCATTTAAAGAGCAACAGAAGAATAAATCGGGCTGTTCTACAGATAAATCGGCCGATTTATCTGATGAACAGGTCGATTTTTCCTTCTGTTGTGAGTTTCGTGCATATAAATCATCCTAAACTAACATATAAGCCCATCCTATCATCACCCTAGCCATAACCATCAATCCATCACTCTAAAATCACAAGAAACTAGCCAATAATATGCATATCAAGATCCGAAATCATCAAACAAGCATACATGGTGTTCATAGATGAGTAATGAAAGATGAGTAAGCAAAATCAATAAATCTCAGCCAAATCCAAGTTGTAGCAAGACTTACAAACTCTAAAATGAAGATTCAAAACGTTCTTAACAATCCTTGCAATTAGTTCTTCAATCCAAGAGTACAAAATCACTCAAAATCACTCTCAACTCTTAGAATGGTGTTCTTCTTCTTCCTTCAATCCTTGAGAGCTTTTCTTCTCCTCCAATCTTCCTCCAAAATCAATGAGCTGTCAATGAGAGTGTGGGAGAGGAGATATGCTCAGCAACCACCTGAAGGACCACTTATATTCTCCACCAAGAGCAAGGACGGACAAGAGATCGTGGGACACGTGGCTTAAGCTGTCAAAGCCTCAAAAATCGACCCAGCAGGAGAAAATCGGCCGATTTAAGTGCTAGCTGGTCCGATTTTCTTCAGCAGAAACTTGTTATGCTCGTTTAGCCATGAGTTGATCCATTGCTTGCACCAATAGTGGTCTTTGTGTCCCTTGTTGCTCCAATTATGCTCCTCCTTAGCCTTGGATGAGTACCATCATGAGGCTTGGCCGTCTAATGTATCGGTTAATGTCCAAAAGACCCCCGAAATACCTACAAAGCAACGCACAAGTCCGTGTAGACGTCTATCTCGACAAACTATGCGAATTGAGTGCAAACGTTGCGAATTTGTGCTAAATCATGCATGAATGAGTGATGAATCTATCTAAATGATTACCTAAACCTAAGTCATAAATCGTGTTATCAAGTGGTCCTTCATGGGCTGTGAGAGGCAGCTGGGAGTAGTTTGGAGCAGCTCATCCATTATCCATTTCTCTCTAACATAAATATTCTCTCAACAAGAAGTTTTTCTAAGAAGGAAAGTGTCAAAGAGAAGAAGGAGAGCTCCATTGAAGAGGAGGAGAAGAACACACACCATAGTTTTCTTGTATTTCGGATTCTGTTTCTAGAATTGGATGAACCATTTGAACCTTCCTTTGGAAGGATTGTGAGTCATTCTAATCCTATTTTCAGCTTGGTTTTGTTTTAAGTTCACTTGTTCATCTTTTTTCCCTCATTATCTTGCAATGAATGTTATGATTTTATGTTCGTTTGTTTCGATTTCCATTATGAACGTTGTAGGCTAAATTGATGTGGTTCTAGGGTAAGGAAGGGATGGTTATGGCTAGGGCTATGATAGGATGGACTTAGATTTTCCTTTGGATGACTTTTGTTTATGAACGTAGCTGCTGTTAGAAATCACGGGTAGTTCTTGTCTGACCACGGCCGTGGTTTAGGTAGAACAAACCGTGATTTTCCCTGGTTCGAAGGATCTTGCCTTAGATCTATAGAATGTTGAAACCCTAAGTGTTTGTTGAGTTTAACCTGCCCTAGGGTAACCTAGTGTAGTAACTAAGTGCTAGGAGAGACTTACCCGGTAATCCTTGCTCTTAGATTCTAAAGATGACAACCCTTAGGTAGTGGTGAGCCTAATAAGCCGCCATTGGATTAGATGTGCTAGGATAGTTGTTTAGGACTTTCCTTTCCAAGACTTACCCGGTAAGGATAGGTTAGACACCTAATTAACAATCCGGTTTGTGTAGAATTCCTATCCTTAGGTTCTTAGAGACTTACCCGGTGATGAGACCTTAGGAGTGGACTAGTTGGACCATGAGACCTACCCGGTAATTGATCCCAACTTAGAAACACTTAATCCCAACATGTCATAGTTAATCCAAGGAATAAATAGATAACTTGAGTCCTATGCCATAACCAGAACTTCCAACCCCTAGAATCCGTTTTTCCTTTCTTTGATCATTATCTTGTTTAGCTTGTTTATTTGTGTTGATTCTTAGTTTGAGTTGATTGTTTAGTTTGCATGAATTGTGATCTAGATTGATCACCAAAAACCAACCAAAAATATTTGAGATTTTCTTTTCTTTATTTCTTTCTTTTCTTTCAACCTAGATCTTTACTAAACTCAATCACAATTTGAATCAATTTCACCTCAGTCTTTGTGTTCGACCTCGGAATACTATTCCTTCTACAAACGACCCGTACACTGCGGGTTTCGCTAGGTAGTTAGGATTTAGTTCGAGTTATAAATTTAAAACCCATTTGCGCATCACGATCTTAGCGTAACAAGGTACCAGCAGGTGAGGACCCCTACTGTGATGTTACCTTGCCCTGTCGGAAGAAGGTAGCTCTGTGGCCCAGCTGCCCGCAAGTAAAAGATGTAACTGGTGGCCTCCTACACTCCGGCTTAATATGTCCATGCTCCCCACAGTTGTAGCACTGACGTACTCTAGACCTTGTCGGCGGTACCACCTGGTAACTAAAACGGCCCTGGGACTGACCACGCCTATGACCTGACCCTCCTACTCCAGTGCTGACTGATCCGGTCCTCTGTCTCTTGTCTAACCCTCCAGACTGCATAGCTCTCCTGTGACCCAGTCGGTCCCTCTCATACGCTGAAGCCCGATCTTGATAATCAGCTAAGGAATCACAGCGGAACCCTACTAGACAGGAGCGGGTAGTCTCCCTCAGTCTCTGAGAGAACAGATACACGTGCTGGTCCATAGGCGATGGAGCAGGATTCAACAATGACAGCCCCTCCTGGAACCTCCTAATGGCCTCAACTATCGGAACATCATCAAAACCTGCCTCCAAGAAGTCCTGCACTCGGTCCCTTCTCAGCAAGGTAGGATACAAAGTCTCCCTCACGAGACTCAGCAATTGCTCAAATCGGGACACTCGGCCTCGCACTGTCCTCCACCAGTATTGTGTCTGGTCCCTAAACAAGGTCTGAACCAGCTTCACCTTACGACTCTCAAGACAGGGAATCGCCTCTAGCGCGGATTCCACATGACTGATCCAATGCTCCACCTCAAGTCCAACGTTCCCGTCGAAGGTGGGAACTCGCTGATGGTTGAAAGTCTTCAACCATCCATCCGGCCTCAGTACCCTCAGCTCATCTCTCACTCGGTCATCCTCGACCACCCTCACTGGTGCTGCAGCTATCACCGGTGGAACTACCACCTGAGTCACCCTCTGAGAGACCTCTACTGACCTAGCTGGCACTGGCGGTGCTAGAGGTGGTGTTCCGGCCCTGTATGCCTCTTGCACCTGCTGGACATAAGCTCGATACTCCGATGATCCAATCGATACACGGCCAGAATCAGCAGGCCCTGTACTCCGTACTCCGGACCTAGTAGCGGTCCCATCCCTAATCTCAGGAACAATACTCTCGGCCACCTCCTCAACAGGTACATCCGTAGCTGGCGGATCTACAACAGGAACACGTCCCCAACCTCGGCCCCTCTGAGGCCTACCCACACATCCCTGTCTTTGAGCTCCTGGAGGAAGGGGTGGCCGGCCCTCTCCTCGTCCAACGTAAGTTGTCGCTCTCGTACGTGCCATCTGGTAGAGACGTGATCAATATAAAACTACTTTAGTTCCTCGTAAGGACATACTATCTTATTACTTTAGGTCACTTCTAAAGATCACAACGTAGCTAAAAATTACAAGTTATAACAAAAGTCCAATAAACTATGCTCTCGAGTTCAGCGGAGAATGTGGCAGTCCATGCATTCTATCCCAACCCGTTTAAGCTCATGGTTTTGAAAACAAAATTCATTTTAAAAGTTCGGAACCCTTGCGGTTTCCGTTTATTTGTTTATTCGGCCTTTTTGAAGATAGTGAGTGCCGTTGTTGCCAACCTACTCTGATACCATATTGTAACACCCCGAATCCTAGAGGACTCGAAATGCTACAAGCTGGGACCTCACAGTGGGTCCCGGCCCTTAGCCTGGCAACAACTTCATCGGACCTTACAACACGGCACAAATAAAAAGGCAAAACATAAAGTTTTATATCATGAGCGAAATGAAAATCCAAATCTGAAAACATTACAACCAAGTCTCAAAACCAAAATACCAACATTAGTCTCAACAGTAATGAAATAAAATATAACAGTCCCGTCCTATAATGCATGGAACCCCGGCTGCTCACTACCGCCGGATCACTCGATCGCCTCCCTAACCTGCAAGGCATCTACAAGCGGTATAAAACCGTTAGCTAACAATCTATGCATAAGTATAAAGGTAAAAGCACACACACACAACATACACAATCAACATGCAACACTCATTCTTTTTGTTATCTTTAATTAAGTAATACGTCATTACTAATGATACTTATTTTGTGACACGAGGGATTCCCAAACCTCGCCCCTGTCCCCGTTTACCAACGCAGAATGGTACTAATGCATTTGACCGTCTACCGGACTGGGCTGGTCGCAGGGAACCTCCTAGACTCTCACAAGAGCTAGGCAAATGATGTCACGACCCGTTATCATACACTTAAGTCAATTATACAATATATTAAAGTCGGCTTATTCCGGTTTCGTTATTTATCTTAACTAACAAACACCACTCATACACATCACACTCATACAAGAAGCCAGCTAAGTAAGTCCGTGGACTTACCAGAATCAAATCTCGCCTCTCTTAACACCACTCAATCAGTAACTGCAGGAACTCAGTTGCCTGTCAAAGGAGGCACGTGGGTCAACACATTTTTCCTGGGTACTTAGAAGTCTAAAACTCCTAAGATGTAAGATTCTATTTGCAGAAGTTATTACAGTGCTTATTTAAGGTAAAATGACTATTTTACCCTTGGTCCCAAAACTTCCGAAACCCGGAATACGTACTTAAATTCTAATTTAAGGCTAACTAACCATATTCTACTCCCTAGGATGATTTTAGGTAACAACTAGAGAAACTACTCATTTTCTATTTCCCGAAAAGTCCCTAAGGTCCAACTACAGCTTCAAATATGAAATTAAAATAAACTTATAAAAATTCTAAAATTAACTTCTAAATTATCTATGATATCTAATCCACACATAGGAGAAAGAATTTCTTAAAAATGTTCAATCGTTATTCCTACAAAAATTTTTAAAGTTGGCTACAACACTAAAATGTTCCTATACTTCATCAAAAATCAATGCTGGAAAAATAGCTCAACTACTCCACTTTGAGACCCTATAACTTTCAATCTGACCGTTCATTTATTCTCAAATTTTAACACGGTAAACTATATATCTACTTATTATGTATTAAAATTTCAACGATGGATCTTCTATATATCTCTTTAACATTGGTCTATAACTATGCCCATTTCCATCTTACAAGTTGAATTAAAAACAAGGGTATTTCACTTCTATTTCTATTGCTCCTCATTTTTTTTACAGTAATCCAACCTTCCCATAGTTCTCTAGTTTGACTCTCACCGAACTCACTAATCTATATACTCTAATTCACACATCCTAGGTTCTATTCCCATGGAGTTCACTAAGCACATCTACACAAGCTGTATTTATATCATAAACAAGAGCAAGAGGATGTTGACTTCTTACCGGATTGGGGTCAGACTTGGCTCGGTCTCACTGTTGGCCCAAGGCGACTCTAGCCTGTCTCGCCGCTGCCATAGGGGTCGAGATGGACGGTTGTCTGGCACAGAAGGAGAAGTATGTGAGTTCCTGTGATCGTATAAATGAAGATGGAGAAAGGAAGAGAGGTGGAAGGTACGAACAAATAGGGAAAAGAGAGACACAGCAGCCCACTTACTCAAGAGTGTCGTGTGCAGAAGGTTGAAGGCAGTTCGTCACTGGAGTGGTGGCTGAGAGTTTCCAGTTTGCAGCTAGGTAGCTTGGTCCGGCAGGTTCGTCGGTGTGGGCTACGTGCAGAGGTTGGGGACCCTTGTCGTTGGTGTTTCGTGAAGGAGGGTGAGAGATACGAGGATTGTGTGTTGTGTGTAGCGATTGATCGAGAGAGAGAGAGAGAGTCTTTTGCCGAAGGTAGGACGAATGCAGCGCTGAAAGTGGACAGAAGAGGGGACGTCACCGCTGGCTGGCTCTTTTCTTTCTGCGCTAATCCAGGAGCGGTTACATGAGTATTTATTCACTCACAACCGTTACGTATGGCAAGGAAGGAGAAGAGTTGGGTTGTTGATACGTGTGAGATAGGAGGACAACTGTTGTGCTTCTTGGGCTGCGAGGTGAGGAGCAGCAAGCCCAGCACCTTCCTGGGTTGGCGCTGGCACTGGCTGCTGTAGACTGCGAAAATTGCTGGGGCTGCTGTGGGTTGTTGTGGGTTGCGAAGAATGTTGGGGCTACTGTGGGCTGCGAAGGCCAGCTGGGGTTGAAATTAAGTAGGACGAGTGGGCTGAGAGAGTTGTCTTTGCTTTGTCACAGCTAGCCTTGACAAAACGTGTCATGGCCTTGTCATGGTCTCGTCTCAGCCTTGTCGAAATCTCGTCTCAGCCTTGTCATGATCTCGTCTCAGCCTTGTCATGATCTCGTCTAAAGTCGTCGTTAAGAATTAATTATAAAAATTAGGGTTTGATATAATTCTATCATTTTATGTGAATTAAATTCTACATAAGATGATAAATAATTATAAGAAATAGGGTTTGATATAATTCCATCATTTTATGTGAATTAAATTCTACATAAAATGATAAATAATTATAAGAATTAGAGCTTGATATAATTTTATCATTTTATGTGAATTAAATTTTACATAAAATGATAAAATTTGTGAAGAAAGAAATACTAGATAGAATGGGAAACCGTCAACGGCTCGAAGTCCGATTTGATTCGGAATTAAACAGAATAAAAATTCCGGATATTACAAAGGGCAAGGCTCCTTCACAGAAGGGATCATCCCCTACGGGAGCACAGAGTGGTGGGCAGAGATCAAGACTATATCCGGCTCTGGGGCAGCAGCAGCACAAAGCCCCTGGGCATTCTACTCCACAAGGTTCTGCACCGGGTACGAGTTGGGGCCGAGGTCGTAGTGAAGGCACTACAGAGGCCAGAGGTTTGTAGGCCAAGTTGTTTAAGATGAGGAACACCGAGGATCCGACAACACCGGCGACTACAGGTACCATCCTGATTCATGGCATGCCAGTTAGAGTTTTATTTGATACGGGTGCTACCCACTCGTTTATATCTGATGCTTGTGTGGAGCGGCTATCGCTAGAGACTGTAGAGGATGCACCTTTCACTATCGGGTTACCCGATGGGGGAAGGTACGGGGAACTTGGGAGATCTACGATTGTCCTATCCGCTTAGGAAATCGTGACTGCTTAGTTAACTTCTTCGTCGTGTATCGACCACATGAAGAAGTCATTCTAGGTATGGACTGGATGGAAATACATGGAGCAGTTCTAGACATTGGTAGAAGGACCGTGAAGGTCACTACCGAGGCAGGACAAAAGGAGATATTCCGAGGTTGAGACCTCGGATAGGCCGGCACCGTTATGAGCATCGTCCGAGCAGCGATATAGATCGGATAGGGCTGCGAGGCCTTCTGGTGTTATGCCATGAAGGAGAGTAAGAGTACGTTCGTTGAGGAGATCCCCGTTGTGAGGAGTTCGTGGATGTGTTTGGGCAGCCACCAGGGTTACCACCCCATAGGGATGTAGATTTCAGCATCGAGGTGGAGCCAGCGATGAGACCGATCTCGAAGGCGCCTTACCGTATGATGCCTATTGAGATGTTGGAGCTGAAGAAGCAGCTCGAGGAGCTAGCAGAGAAGGGATTCATTCGCCCTAGTGTTTCACCATGGGGAGCACTAGTCCTATTTGTAAGGAAGAAGGACAGGCCGATGAGATTATGCATCGACTATCGAAAGCTAAATAAGGTAACGATCAAGAACAAGTATCCACTGCCTCGCATTGATGACTTGTTAGACCAGTTATGGGAGCGACCGTGTTCTCCCGGATTGACTTGAAGTCAGGGTATCACCAGCTTAGGGTGAGAGATCAAGATGTGCTGAAGGTGGCGTTTCGGACCAAGTCCAGCCACTACGAGTTTGTAGGGATGCCATTCGTACTAACAAATGCGTCTGCCGTTTTATTGAGTTGATGAATGGTATCTTCATCGACTTCTTGGATCAGTTTGTGGTTGTGTTTACTGAAAATATCTTAGTATACTCTCGGAGCAGAGAGGAGCACACCGATCATCTGAGGATGGTGCTCAAAGTTCTTCAGGAAAGAGAACTTTATTCTAAATTCTCTAAGTGTGAGTTTTGGATGTTCGAGGTAGCATTCTTGTGTCATGTGGTGATGGCTGAGGGGATCAAGGTTGATCCGGCCATGATTGATTCTATAGCTACTTGGCCGCCTCTGATGAATGTTAAGGAGGTACGGAGTTTCCTGGGGTTAGCAGGGTACTACCGGTAGAGGGGTTTTCAATGATAGCTCGACCGCTCACCGGCTTTCTAAGGAAGACCGTCCGGTTTGCATGGTCGGAGCAGTGTTAGCACAACTTTGAGGAGCTGAAAAGGAGACTTACTTCTGCTCCTATTTTGACACAGCTCGAGGGAGTGGAAGATTTTGTAGTCTACAACGATGCATCCAAGATGGGCTTGGGGTGCGTGCTGATGCAGCGAGGTAGAATCATAGCGTTTGCATCGAGACAGTTGAAGACCTACGAGGAAAATTACCCGACTCATGATCTTTAGCTGGCCGCGGTAGTTCATGCCCTAAAGATCTGGCGTCACTATCTTTATGGAGTGACGTGTTAAATCTTCACTAATCATAAGAGCCCTAAGGATATATTCACTCAGCGGGAGTTGAATAACCGCCAACGGGGATGACTTGAATTGATTAAGGATTTCGACTTGGAGATACTGTATCTTTCTGGCAAAGCGAACATAGTCACCGACGCCCTTAGCCGGAAGACGACTCGGGAGAAGGCGATAGCGAGGTTGACCGCTCAGCCTCAGCTAGGGCTGTGCAAAATCGGACCGGACCGGACCGGAATTTACGGTCCGGTCTACGGTCCAGGTTTTTTTGAAAATCCGGGTTACGGTCCTGTCCGGTTTTTGGACCGTATAAAACCGTAACCCGGGTTGGACCGTAAACTATGAATTTCCGGTCCGGTCCGGTCCAGTTCGGTCCAATCCGGTCCATTCCGGTCCGGTTTTGGACCGGAAAACCTCATAAAAATTGCACAATAAAGGTACAAACCGGTCCTATCCAGTCCGCTCCGGTCCACAATGTTCAAAATTGCACAATTTATGTACAAACCGGTCCAACCCGGAACCGGACCGGTCCGGACCGGACCGTTACGGTCTGGTCCCGGTCCGGTCTACGGTCCAAGGTTTTCCTAATTTACGGTCCACCAGTCCGGACCGGACCGGAAATATCCGGTCCGGTCCGGTCCGGTCTGGACCGTATGCACATCCCTAGCCTCAGCTGTAGAGAGACCTGGCTGGATTGAAGTTAGACATCCAGTTTCCGGACACTGATAATCACTTGTCTACCCTAGAACTATTACCTAATCTGTTGGGAGAGATCCGTTAGAAGCAGGAGAGATGCCCTACATTGTTGAGGATCTGAGACCGGATGTCTCGAGGAGAGTCACCACAGTTTCAGGTGGGTTCTGATGGAGTTCTGAGACGCCACGAGCGCGTGTATATACCGGCTGACCGAGAGTTGAGGCACATGATTCTAGAGGAGGCACACTCTACTCCTTACTCAGTACATCCAGGTGCGAGTAAGATGTACCAGGATGTAAGACGATCATTATGGTGGGACGGGTTGAAGCCCGACGTGGCTAGATACGTGGCTCAGTGTGCGACTTGTCAGCAGGTCAAGATCGAGCACCGCAGGTCTAGAGGAGAGCTCCACCATTTACCAATTCCGCAGTGGAAATGGGAGGACATCTCCATGGATTTTGTTACCGGTCTTAGGCCGAGCCGAGGTTATGATGCCGTCTGGGTGATAGTAGACCGCTTGACCAAGACCACATATTTCGTTCCCCTCAAAGAAACGTGACTAGTGAGTAGATTGGCTGAGGAGTTCACTAGACAGATATTGAGACTCAACGGGTACCGAGGACCATTGTCTCGGACAGAGATGGTCGGTTAACTTCTAGGTTTTGGCATCAGGTGCATGCCGCCTTGGGCACTAGTCTTCCCTTCACGATAGCATATCATCCGCAGACGAACGGACAGTCAGAGAGGACTATCTAGAATTTGGAGGATATGTTGAGAGCATGCGTGTTATACCCCACTTTGTTGGGACGATCGCCACCCACTGATAGAGTTCTTTTATAATAACAGCTGGCATGCGTCGATAGGGATGGCTCCATATGAAGCTTTGTACGGGCGGAAGTGTCGTACCTCACTTTGCTGGGAGGAGACGAGTAGCGATAGCAGAGTCGTACCAGAGCAGGTCCTTGATGATATGGATTGAGTAGCCTTGATACGAGAGTGGATGTTGGCCACACAGAGCCGCCAGAAGTCCTACGCGGACAAGAGACACCGCCCGTTGGAGTTCAAAGTTGGGACTCAAGTTTGGCTACGGGTATCACTAATGCGGGGCGTCCGACGTTTCGGCATCAAGGGGAAGTTAAGTCCCCGGTATGTTGGACCATTCGAGATCTTAGAGCGAGTCGGGGAGGTGGCGTACCGACTAGCCTTACCACCGAGACTGAAGGGAGTTCACCCCGTCTTTCACGTGTCTCAAATGAGGGAGTGCATACCGGCCCCGAGACACGCCATCATCTATGAAGACTTAGTGGTTGAGCCAGACCACACCTTTGTGGAGCATCCGGTAGCGATCTTGGAGAGGAGTACGAGACAATTACCCTCCAAGGACATACCGATGGTGCGAGTTTAGTGGTCGAGATGAGGAGCTGACGAGGCTACTTGGTAGACAGAGGATAGTATCCGGAGGAACTATCAAGTGTTCTGGGCTGAGTTATCCATCGAAAGAGGAACATCGGGTTAGTTTCGGACCCGGTTTTTGTTATGTGTTGTCTTGTGTATGTTAAGATGTGTGATGTCTGTATAGACTTATGTTTTTATGAGTTGTGGACCTTGTCCTGACTGTTGATTTACGGATAGTGTGTTAGAAAGTTGTGACTCCGCGCGATCTGCTATGGTCTTTAGGAGTTCTAGACGTGAGGATCTTTGAGTCTAAGTTTCGGGACGAAACTTGTTTTTAGGGGGTGATGATGTAACACACTCGGTTCCTTCAAAGACATTAAGAGTAGACCTTGGGTAGATCATCCGCGGGGCGGCCGCATACTGCCGCAGGTGCGTCGACCCGCGGGGGCGGCCACTGTTTTCCGTTGGGGCGGTAAAGCAGTGGGCCACGTCGTTTTGATTTGTAACCTTTGATTGTTACAAACCTTACCCGCTTTTATTATATCTGAAACCCTACCTTTCTTCTTTTTCTCTTTTGAATCCTACCGTCTTGCTAAAGCTCTTCACCCTTGGAGATTTACGTAGGTGAGATCTTCCTTCTTCTTCTTCCTCCTTCCTTTCTTCTTAGTTATTGGTCTTCTTCCTCCCTTCATCTTTCCCCTCTTCTAGTTTCCGTCACAACAACGTGTTGTTGTTTCCCTTCACTGGTCTGCAGCAAGTACCTTGGCGGAGGCCGTCCGTGTGGATTCGGAAGAAAACCTCGATTCCTTGATTCTGTTGATAAGGAGGGGCAAGTATTTTTTCCTTTCCATTCATTTAATCACCACGAGGCCACATGATGGTATGATTGAATGGACCTATATAGATCTACAATGGGTTGCAGAAAGTGGTGGAGATAGAAGATCGATCGAAGAAGAGAAGACAGAGTTCGCTGTCGTCAGTGCCTCCCCCGCGCCTACACACCCCTACGACCGTGCCTCACCTCTCCCGTGGGTCACACCTACCGCGGGTGCGGCTGTTGTGTCCTTGCCGCCCCTGCGCCTCTTTACCACCTCGGCTGCGGTTTTCAGTGAGACACTTAAGTCATTCTTCCGACCTAAGTGTGTTCTTGTGGTTTGTCTTCCCTCCTTACTTGTACCCCTTTGAACATGATGTAGTATCATGATAGATGGTCTTACAGATCTTGAGCAAATCCCATGTACAAGGCTAGTTTTAGGATGTTTTCCGAGTGTGTTGAGGTTTCTTTAGATAGGAAACTGCTTGGATGTAGTTATATATGGTTGTGCTGTGATTGTGAGACATTGCTTTGACTTATTTGGCTTTGAGGAGTGAGTGTGGATCGAGTTGTGCAGTTAGCTGAGAGTAGTCGACTTCTGGGGAGTCCATAGGACTTACTTAGCTTTCTATGACATAGTGGTTGATGCTTGAGTGGTTTATATTGTTGTGTTGCGATTATTTTATTATACATATAACAACATATATATTGGCACACGAGTAACGGGCAGTGGTCACTTGTCCAGTTCTCCCGAGGAAGTCTGGGAGGTTCTTCGTGACTGGACAAGATTAGGATATACGGGGGAGGATATTGATCCACTCCATATGGTATACGGATCGGTACGCCGAACCACTCCGGCTGGATAAAAGTCCGAGGGCGAGAGTTTGAGACTTCTTGTGTCACACTTATAATTAAACAAGGTGAATGACTTTAATGAAGATAATAATAACTGAGTTATGTGATAGCATGATCCGTGTTTTATCTTTTTTATATGTGTTTGTGCTTTGGCATTTCCTCCTATATTATAGTTAGCTAATGATTTATCCGTGTTGTTAGATGCCGTGCAGGATAGGGAAGCTGCCGAGTGATTTGGAGGAGGTGGTCAGTCGGGGTTCCCGTACGTGTGTTTAAGACGGGTATGGGTTTACTTGTGTTTAGTAGACTCGGGTCGGGACCCATTGTGAGGTCCTAGCCCGTAGCGCCCGAGTCTGAGATTTGGGGTGTTACAACTATGTGATTAAGCTCGTTAGAATATGTCAAAATATTGTTGCGTAGGTCGGCAAGCATGAGTTGTTGTAGATTTTGTGGTTGTTGATGTAGGTATTAACGTCACTTTGATTGTTAAATGAGCATTGCTTGCAACCGCATGTGCTCTCATTGACGTTCAATTTGATGACGAAATGATGAAGTTTACTCTTCCTAATCTCCTTAAATGTTTTATGCTTGATGATGACATATGCGCTACATATGATTCTACTACTAATGATAATTGCATGATCATTGAGGATGTTGCTTGATGTGATCCTTACCGGAAAAGATAGCATCGTCAATATGCCGGAACCAATCGTTTTGCCACCAACCGTCCAAGTCAAAACTCAGCCGGCACCTATCGAAATCAATACTTATGTGTTGGAGGTCATGCCTAAAACTGAGCCAAAACCTAATAAAATCAAACCGAAAATACTTGCTCCGAGCATTCCCAATGCAAGCCAATTTTCACTTTCTCCGGCTAAGTTGTCAGGTTTGTGCACTCTCAGTAAAACGCCTATAACCGAGACAATTTTTGGAATTAAAATACCCATGAGTACTACTTTGAAAGGTATTTTTAATATCTACAACTTTCTAGTTTACACAAAGTCGAGACTCCAAGAGGAAGAGGGTGAAAATGACCCTACATTGCAGCAACTACGGTACTTGTATGGATTGTTGGGCAAGATCATGCATGGAGGCATGATAGATGGTTATACAAAACATATGCACTTTCTACCAATACATATTTCATGCAGGATACCATGCTCATATTATTCATATATTATGCATGAATTTATGTATTAATCATGTCAAGGTAAACAAGTCAACATTCAATCAAACATTGAAGGCATCTTCACACACATACATTGAATGGAAGCCAAGTTAGTTCAATGGTCTTCTTCTCCTTCAATATGGACGTCCAAGGCATGATTTTACCCTCCTTGATGTGTGGTCCAAGTGAAGAGAATAAGATCCAAGAGTCATCTTTGAATAAAGGCCAAATGTGGCCATTTATGTGTTTGAATTTACTAGAAAAACTCTTGAATTTCTTGCATTTCCTTTGATAAATCTTTGATATTTCTAGCACTTAATTATGGAGTTTCTAGGCCGAGCTTTATGGATATATAAAGCCTTGTATCCTCCCATTGTAAGACAAGTGAAGTTAAATGAAGTAAGTTAGCCTTTGTGCTTTCAAAGTTGTTGTTTGCTTTAAAACAAAACCCAAATTCTAGGTGAGATGCTTAGTTTTAAAACATCTAGGTGAGATGCTTAAGTGTTTCTAAGGTGAGAGGCCGAGGAACGAAGGTTCGAACCCCAAAGTGAGATTACGAGGGTAGTTCGTTCGAGTTGAGGGATTCCCAAACTGAGAGGCCGAGGAAATTTGCTCTTTATATCCAAAAACACAAAATCCAAAAAAAGAGTTCCATTTCACCGATTTCAATCCAAGTGTGAACTTGTGCCGGTGGATTCTCGTGTTCGAATCGAGTTCGATCACATCAAGAATGATGGGATCGAGATCGCCTCGAACACGAAGGACCTGTGGTACGATTCCACTTGACTCAAACGGTATGAACGAGATGAAGATGGATGGATTTGAAGGATCGAAATCCGGATATGATGAGCAAACTCCCTCCGAATCTCACTTTGGGAATCCCTCAAATCGAACGCCTCACCCTCGGAATCGCACTCCGGGTTTGACGAACCTTCCTTATCTTCGCCTCTCACTAGGACAACTACTTTAGCATCTCACCAATGGTTCTGAAAACTAAGCCTCTCACCTAGATTTCGGGATGATTTTGAGAAAAACCAACAAAATGTTTTAGAGAAACTCTCTTTCATTCACCTTCAACTTGTCTTACATATGAGATGGAGAAGCCTTATTTATAGGCTGAAAAACTCAACCTAAATACAAGAAAATAAAAGAAAAAACACTAAATTAAAACGGGAAATACGAAGAGTTGAGCATCACTTGATTCATGTCAACTAAAAAAAGCTGGAAATACGAAGAGTTGAACGAGACTTGATTTAATACAACTTGGGCTTCTTTTATGGCGGAAGGGAAATAGTCGGACTTGTCTTGATGGATGCGATATGGGCTGGATTGGTCGTGCATGTGTGCTCCATATCCACCTTGCATGCCTTCATGCATGATCTTGGTCAAAAGTCCACACAAGCATAAGCGTTGTTGCATTGTCGGGTCATTTTCACCCTCTAAAATGTTTTGTTGGTTTTTCTCAAAATCATCCTGAAATCTAGGTGAGAGACTTAGTTTTCACAACCTTTGGTAAGATGATAAAGGAGTTGTCCTAGTGAGAGGCGAAGACAACGAAGGTTCGTCAAACCCGGAGTGTGATTCCGAGGGTGAGGCGTTCGATTTGAGGGATTCCTGAAGTGATATTCAGAGGGAGTTTGCTCATCATATCCGGATTTCGATCCTTCAAATCCATCCATCTTCATCTCATTCATACCGTTTGAGTCAAGTGGAATTATACCGCCGGTCCTTCATGTTCGAGGCGATCTCGATCCCATCACTACCTCCTTAGATATCTTTGCTTTGCATGAAACTCCACAAGAAGCCTTTCATATGCACTCTGAAGATAAGTTCTACAAGGACAAATAAAGATGAGAGTTACAATTCATAAGCTTAATACAACAATAAAGAATCTTGTGGATATCAACTTCAAGTTGACTGAATAACTCGACGTTCTCCATGATCTCCATGAATTCATGGAACATCAAGTACAATCTTTGAAATTACAGCGTCACGAGCTTATTACTCACATTCATACCTTTGATATCATGCTAGAAGACATTCAAGCAACGCTGGATGCTCCAGCCTTTGAAGACAAAAAGGTTAAAAAGGTCATCCTTGTGACTTAATGACTTGCATATGTTGTTCCCATGATAGTACCCTTAGGAGGTAAGAATATAAGCATGGTTGCCACTTCTTATTGGAGTTCCTTATCCATTGCTTTACTGATGTGTCCTCCAATTGTTGGACCTTAAGGACTTGTAGTTGATTTTAGGGATGGTCCCTCATCATACTCCCCTTCTTAGAGAATACTCCTCCTCGAATCTCCATAATTTTCAACTTTAGACATGTAAGGACTAAGATTTGTACTTCTTATCCTCCTTGATGATCCAAACTTGAAATTCTACATGAAATCTCACTCGCTCCTTCATAGGCAACGGTATATAATCAAAAGAATTTAAGGAACTCAAAACTTCAAAGATAGGTTATCTTCCCCTCATAGTTCTAGGTAAGCCCGTAAATAAGCCCATCCTAATGCCTTCCTGGGGGAGGGGAGTGGAATTTTTAAAGAGTTTCATAAGCCGTGGGTTATGAAACTAAACATGCTCATAAGACTCTCCAAACATCTCTTAGTCTTGTGATCTACATTTTGAAATAAAAATGACCAATAAAAGTGATATTGCAACTTATGATAATGTTTGTCCCTCTCCAATTGACCTACTAAACTTTCCTTATACGTCTCGTCCACAAATAAGAACCTAAAGGGACACCTAAGAATGCACATACTATCAATTCTAACCAAGAATCCTTCAAACAAGAAAAACTTATTCATAGATCCTTTTAACACACATTGCACTTTCATATCGCTAAAATCATTATCAAAATCATATATCTCCTTAATGTAAGTAAATACTATCACATTAGAGCCTAAGATGATGATTAACAAAAATCTCCTTGAAAGACACAACACCTCCATCATCAAGAGTACATAATTAAGGTTATCAAATCTTAAACAACCTACTCAATGCATGAAGATCATTATAATATGTAGAGTAGTTAAGACACGCTCCTTTCAATTTCACATTAAATGAAATAAGAGAGTTACCTCACTTAGTTATGGTTAGTTGTATGCGCTTATACCTTAGAATTTCATCTAAATGTACATTCTCTTCTTGTAGATCTTCCATATATGCGAAGAGGACTCCACATGATTGGAGACTAAGAATTTGGTTGGACTTGGACGTCTCTTCTCTCTGATGTTGTGAGCCCCTTATCTTCCTCTTCTCTTTTCCTTGATTCAAATCAGGTTCCTTCTTCTTCTCATAGCTCTCAACAACCTACAAAGGAGAGATGGACTTTAGTATGACATATTTACCATTAAGCATAAAAGAGTGCCTATTAGAATAGTCATCATGTTTTACTTTTATATCATATTGCCATGGACGACCTAGTAATCCATGACAAGCTTGCATGGGAACTACATTACATAAGATATCATCTTCATAATGTCCTAAGGTGATTGTCGCTCTAGCTTGCTTGCATCCTTTAAATTCTACACAATTGCTCATTCAATGTAATTTATATGGTTTAGGATGGTAGAATGTTGTTAATTACAATTATAAATCATGTCGGTACTAGTAATGTTTCAACAATTACCTCCATCTATTATCATGTTGCACACATTTTCTAATACAAGATATCTAGTATGAAAAAGGTTTCCTCTTTGATTATCCTCACTGATCTTTGTTGTGCATGCAAATTTCTCCTAACTATTAAAGATTCACCATGCTCGAACTCAATTTCCTCATCACTATCATCACAACAATTTTTATTCAAGATATCATCATCAGTGCATAAATTCATATGCTCATCTTCAATTTCATTTTCAATGTCATATTTTCCTGGATGATTTATCATTAAGGTTTAAGTGTTAGGAAAATCTCTCATCATATGCCCTCTACCTTGAAATTTAAAACACACTACACCCCTAAATCTTAAGAGAAGCGTTATAGGTACTCCCTTTAGGACCATTTGAAGGGTCATTCAAAAGTATTGTAGGCATGCACTCTATTTAGTGTCTTTTTTCATCATCATTTTATTCCATTCCTTATCTTTTTTGGGCTAAATGGCATATCTTATCGGTCTATTTTCTTTCTATTAGTGTTTTGGAGATCTACCGGTTGGTTTATGTAATTCTAGGCATTATAGGCATTTGCGGAGTAAAGATGATACACGTAGCAGAATGGCCTCATATACACTAATGATCTCCCCATAGTCAAAGAATTCAAGGTCAAGACAGAAATGATTGAGGCCCGAGATTGAAGTGAAGAACATCGGGAGACATGCTGATGCGCCCTTGACCCCTATGTCCCAAGATGAGGAAGACGAGGCATTCCGGTTTCGATCCGATGGACTGCTCACCCGTTCCCGTGCTAAGGCCATCGCCCAAGCTACCGGCCCCATCATTGCCCGCACCGTTGCTTGTCACGGGCCCGTTAGTAGTGTACCGTACCTCTACGCCACCATGGCATGAAGCTTGTCAAGCCGACACCGTTCCGACGCATTTTCCATATTTTAGCGTTTTGTAATAATAAGTCTTTTTATTTTCGGAATATTAATTTCCGGGACTTAATTTTCTAAATTTAAGATTAGACTTTTGGTTTCGGAATTTAATTCGGAAACTTAATTCCGAATTTAAATTCCTAACCTTTCACATTTTTAGGCTTTTCATTTTCGGAACTTTAATTCCGACTTTATTTCCGTCATTTATGTTCCGACTCTTTGTATGACCTTCATCCACTGTATAAGGATGCTTGGCTCATTTGTAAAGCATGTTCAATTTGATTAAGTATTTTTGAAGTATTTTCTTCTACTTACTTGAGCATCAATCTCTCTTCCATCCTCTCAAAGTTCTTCTTTTGGATCTTCGATCCAAACTCATCCATCTTCGAGGATTCTTCAATAATCAACTCAATCGATTCACTTCAAGGCTTGATCGATCAATCTAGATCGACTCAACCATTCAACTTCCGCCTCTATCTCTAAGCTTCCGTAACCCACATTCAAACTTTCAAACGCATCCGCACTTCAACTAAGGAGCAGTTGGCGCTTCAGCTTGATCTAGATCCGGAATCTTTCATTGACGTGTCCAAGGACGCATCACATGCATAAGTGCTCGAACACACTATAACTTGCTTGACCTCCCTCTAATTCCTTATGTACCTGACCTCGAAATGATTTCTGTCTGAAGAAATGAAGACATGAAGAAAATTCTAGACCAGGCCCAACACTTTGTCCCATGAGGTCGCTCGACTGTCTTGTTTCAACGTCTATTCTTCTTTCCCTTATCCCTTTTGTTTAGACTGGACTTTTGGCCTGTCTAGTTGGACGTTTTATTTTTTTAGTTTTGATCTTATCTTATTAGAAGATAAGATCGCGGTAGAACTAGAGTTTCAAACTATCCTCTGACCCTATAATAAGGCGTTTCAACCATAAGGTTAGAAATCTTTTTCTTTTCCAACTTCACAAAGTTCTGCCACCTTTTTTTTGTACAGGTATCTCTATTGGCCCCCCTCCAAGTCGCTCGGCTGGCCTTGCCTACGATCATTAATAAAGCTCTAGAGTTTGTTTCAGGTATGTTTGGTTGATTTCGTCTTTTCTAGGGTTTGGTGAGCCCGAGTACATTGATTTATAATGTTGGTTTAACTATCCATTAGATTTTATTTATATGAGTAATGGTAGTATTTGGGATCCTTATTTTCTATATTTTTTTAAGGTGATGTTGGCTAAATGTGACAGTCTAGCTCGCATACCTCCATGTTGAGTTTGATTTGAAGATAAAATGTTGTCTTAGGTGCGTGACAATCAGTGGGTTCCAACATTGATGTATGCCGAGCAATGTTTTGGCCACGTGGCAATCCAATGAAGTTGTCTCCCGAATAACTATTACTTATATTCGATATTGTGGAATTTTCAACTCAGATATATATTATATGCATGTTATAGTGATATGGATTCTACAGTTGCTTTACTTGTTTGATACCTATTGTTTGCTTTCATCTCTTCTACTATGTCATTTTGAGTTTTGCAAAGATCCAAACTTTCACATTTCTTTCTCCCATATCTTCTAAACTATTTTACGAAGTAGTCGAGCAAGCCCTTCAGGGAGATCAGTCGACTAGTCATAAGAAAACTCGAGTTTTTGCTCCGATTTTGGCTCTAGTTATCTGTACATTGATTTCTTGTTTTAAAATTGTGTATTAACTCGGTCGACCAAACCTTGCTCGGTAGTCCCTCAATCTTTGGTTTCTGGAATTTGTTTGCGTTCCTTACTTTCTATATATATAAAATTTATTTACTTCAATTTTTTAATTAATTAGTCAAAGTGAGTCGTCGTCTTCCCCTTGTTTGATCCCGACTTCCTATACTACAACGGGTCTTGTAATTTATTTAAGAGATATGAGGCTCACACTTCAGCCCTCATAAAATTGGCGTCATTTGTGGGGAAGACTTTCAATTGCTTTGACTTATTAGTTTTGAAATGTTGTTTTTATATATTGATCCCTTTATTCCTTCTTTTCATTCCATTTGTTTTAGGGTTTCTAAATCGGGGGTTTTACACATGGTTATAAGCAGAAAAAACTCGGGAAGGAAAATATCCACATCTCACTTAAATCATGAGAAGTATATGATAGAAATCATGAAGGAAACGGATGCACATTATAATGAAGGATCAAGTAGGATTCCTATTGAGACCATCGTCTCTAATGAAAGCGTATCAGACGATATTGTAAAGATAGTGTTGCAACGCTTGGAAAGATAATAAATACCATAGTTCTATAAGCAAAACAATTATGTCCACTCACCCTCATCTAGCGATACCCGCACTAAAGACTACACTTTTCAACCGTTTAAAGAATGTCAAATCTTAGGTGGACTATACCAAAAGTTGGCACAACTACACACATAGACTACAAACTGAAAGAAAAGACGATATGCTCTCCTCTAAATCACTAATGAAGCCGAGATAACTAGAGGTAAGATAGAAAGAATAAGAGGTTCTTACCCCAGATACGAGCCAAAGCAACCGAGCTAAGGAAGAAAGGTCCAACCATCCATGCATTTTCTCTGTCTAAAAACTATAAAAAAAATTCACTCTTTCAAATTTGAACGGGGTGGACAAAGTGCATATTTATGTGAGACCTACCCGTGTTACCAACAAATCAGTGGGCTTCTTTCTCTTATTTCCAAACTTTTTTTTTAGTTTATTTTAATTAAATGAGGCTCATATCTTTTATCAACGGGATTGCTATTCGATCATGCCGAAAGAAACAATACACTCAAATTGCGAGGGCACCTCCCATACGCATTGAACATGTGTCTCGCACTCGCAATGCGAAATCGCTCGGGGATAACTTTTTCCACGAAAAAACCCAAGACGTAATACAAGTGTCCGGGGGCTAAATTTTTTCCCGGAAAAAAATGGGCGAATTACATACGTATTGATTGTTACACAATTTTCCATTTGGCTGAGCAACATCACTCTTCATCAATCAACCAATAAAATATATTATAAATGGAATGTGGGGTGTATGAAAAAAAAACATGTAGACGGAGTAAATACGCAAATTTGTATATGCGTAAGTGTATTAATAGGATTATAGTCACAATGACATGTACATAGTCTTCTAGGGCATTTTCTATGAGTGTCATTTTGTTTTTGATTTTGTAAATTCTCTTAACATTTGGGCTATTTCATAATCTCTCATAAAGCTATACACATCTAATTAAACAATGAAAATCCGATTGTGGCAAGGTTTAAAGCCGGAATGGGATGTTTAAGTTTATTTGCTTCACTCTTCTAATCAATAATTTCACAAGTTTGTAATTTCTCTTAATATTCACTGTTTGTATTGAAATGTTGCAAAAATATCCAAGAATAATATTTAGTATGGCTAGAAAAAACTCATAATTGAGAGTTATGCATATCATCAACGAATGAATGAGAATTCAAAATCATTTTGAAAGAAGACAAAAGTTATTTATATTTGACCTATACTTAAGTTCTTCGATGTTGTTTTGTTTAACTACAATTTTTTTTTACTATTTTTGTTAAAGCGTAATCTTTCCTTATAATCAAAAATCATAAATCTACATTCACTTATTAGATTTTAGAGCTAAATCTTACCACAATTTTTCAAAGTTATCATAATACCAAACAAAACTAAAAATAGGACTTTTATTATACATACCAAGGTTAAGATTTGATAAATCTTGGGAAAATATTTGGTTGAGTTGAACAATCTCACATTCATATCTTGTAAATAAGAATTATTGTTAAACACATTGTATGAATTTTTATATCAAAGATAAAATAATTTATTTTGTAGTTACGCCTTAGTTAGAAATCGTATCCCATCGGTAGAATAATAGAGGTCATCTCTTGTTTTTCACCGCTTGATCTATAATAAACAAAACCAGAAGTTTCATTTAATATATTCTAAATTGAAAATATATTGACTTTTTAGCTAAAAATATAGTATACATGTGTTAATTGATTTTGTTTTTTTGCCGGACTTACTTCTTCTTTCTTTGATTTATTGTAGACAATTGATCTTTAAGATTGTGATGACGAATATTTTTCATTCTTCTACATAGTTTATTGGTCCAAGTTATTAATCGTTTTCCTCCTTTTCGCCTATATTTTTTCTTCAAAACAACATTGTAGGGAATTGATGCATCATTTGGTTTGATACTTTCATTAAGATTAGGAACGAACAAATCAGTGTGCTCTTGCAATCGCATGATTGATGACATCTTATCAACATTATCAATAATATTATTCACCTTGTTTTCTAAGAACAATGAGGATTCCTCAAATATATATATTCAGAAAGCTCGATTGACAACCTTGCGACATATAGACATATACCTCTGTTTCTTATTCAATTGAAGATCCTCATCAACAACTCTCCCGCTAACATCTCTTACAATAATACTTCGTGTAGTATTTAGTTGAGGATCCTCCGTGTAGTATACAATTAGGGATTATATACTATCCAACCAAGTAACTTTTATCACTTTGTTTCACAACGCATTGAAAGATACCTCAAATTTAGCTGCTTCATTACAATCCCACACAAGCCTTAACATTTTGAAGAACACTTGACTCATCATGAATCAAGTGCTTCAATGCATTTTTCGTAATATATCATCTACACAATCCATGTGAAGTAATTTACATAATCGCACCTATAGCCTTGCTCACAACAATGCATTGATTATTGGAAATGGACTTCGGATACTTAATGTCATGTGTTGCAAGAATAGTTTCAAACAACCATCGAAAAGATTCCATAGTTTCATCGTACACAAAAGTAGCTCCAAAATAACAAGTTTCCTGAAATAGTTAAAACAGACTAAAACATCAAGAGGTTCATATTCCTTGCGTGTACCAAATGTAGTGTCAAAGACAACAACATTTTCAAATGATGCATAATCTATAAAAAAAAAATACATTTGTCCAAAATACAATAGTCATTTGTTCTTCACTATTCAACTAAATAGAATAGTGAAATAAAGGATTATCCACAATTTGCATATCAAAGTATTTCAATAAACTTCCAACTTTCTCATATAATAAGTTTCATTGACACTTTCTTTGTAGATAATTTTTATGATCTTAACAAGTGTAACCTAAATTAGTTGTTTCTCTAACATGTGCGTTCATAAACTCGTGAGCTTCTAAGATAAATTCCAAAGGCATTTGTAGGATCAATTTCGATTTTGTGGGCTTCATATATTTTCTTTGTGAAGCCGGTAGGTGGCTCGTCTCTATTGAATGAAGATGATGATTGTTCTTACAAAATCGTGTATTTTGTATTTATTTGTTATCTTGTTTTAGACATGGGTCCTAAACCTAAACCGCCGGTTTAGATTTAGGAACCGCCGTTTAGTTTTGGCTCAAGGCCAAAAACCTAAACCGGGAAAAACCAAACCGGCGGTTTAGGTTTAACCTAAACCGTCAGTTTGCTAGGTGGTTTGGACGGTTTGTAAAAAAAATCCAAATCGTACCGCCTACCGGTTTAAGGACCAAACCGGCAGTTAACCGACGGTGTAAGGACAAAACCGTCCGGTTTGGCCCTTTAAAAAAATTTAAAAAAAAATAACCAAACCGGTGGTTTGCCCTAAACCAGATCCATGACTATCTTGCTTAATGAACATATGGTTCGTGCTTGACAACCAGTTTTGTTTCAACCCAAAAACGCTTACCTAAGTTGCCTCCCTTGTCAATCACGTGATGACCTTGATTAACACAAAAAAATTTTCTTGAAGTCATCTCATCAGTTTTCTTACTCTTATTCTCGAAATGTTTGTGCACGTTAAAACTCATTTATGCCCATCCCAATGTACCCAAAAATTCCACACATTATCGAGTGTATCAAATTTCATATCTATTTATGAGATACAATTTGTAAATGCATCCATGAAGATAGTCTGGAGACTATAAAACCTTTGAATTTGCAATAAATAATCGTTTAGAACGACAAAAAAAAAAATCAAAACTAGATACTTGCTCAAAAGAATTGCAGAAAGTGTGCAAGGAGGTTGAATAAGTTTTCCTACAAACCCCCTACTAGTATCCTTTAAATTGGGAGGGATGAAGCTTACCTAAATCACATAAAAGTAGTAGAACACCATAAAAGTAACAAAATGGTAGAGAAGTAGAAATGTTTGGAACGGTATAGGTTAATTAAGATTTTAGATATCATCTATTTATATTTTCAAGAAGATATATATTTACTCTAAATCTCAAAGAAGATTGGTGTATTAGAGCCTAATTTGTATCTGAAAGTAGGCCCCGAATATTTTTCAACTATTTTTATAAGCAAAATAATTTATTTAATAAAATCTTCTAAAAATACGGTACTTTACGACACATCTTTTGGAGTATAGAAAATGGCGGATTAGGGCATCCAGAAGCTCCGCTCAGCCTTCGCTCCAATCTCGACCCCGCCAACAAGCACCTTGTGATTCCCATCGGCCATGGTGATCCATCTTTGTTCTCTTGCTTTTGCACCACCCTCACCTCCTTCAGCCACTAGTCTCAATGTCTGCTCGTCGGTAATGTTGAACGTGATGAAGTTCAACGTTAATGATGTGGTGTTGAAGACACCAGAGTTGGTAGTAATAATAGAGGAGTTGGTGGTGGTAACCCATCAAACAAGAAAGAGGAATACAATTAGGTTCTAGTTTAATTATAAATTTTGCCCATTATTTTGATGAAATTACCAAATCTTCTCTATAGTTTTGATCACAAAAAATAACCTAACTTTTTGAAATTTGTAATTTGGGTATTACATTGAGCAATAACATTGGATATTACATTGTGTATTATCATTGAACCATACTTCGGGTAACATTAGTTTGTGCATTACATTGGTTATTAAAATTGGCTATTAGATTGGACAATGCATTGGGTAATACTAGTTTGCATCATGTAGAACAAAATGGTTGATTTCATACTCCTATAGACAAATAGAGCTCATTTATCCAACTCACCCTAAATCTTTAGATCAAAAGTCACGACTTAACGAATTCTGCCCTAGAGTTTTAATTAAACTCCGTAAAAAATGAACCACATAATGGTGATGGTTTCCTCCTAGTGTTCTAGGGTTTTTTTCTTTTTCCCTTGATTTCTACGCCAAATCCTCATCATCTTCCACCAATCATCACCACCAACCATCGCCAATCATCATCCCCCATCCTAGGGCTTCTTTTCTAGGATTTTTGTCATCTTTGAAGCTTCCATTTTCCATAGAGGAACTTGACAGAAACATTGCCAACCTCCAGCTTACGGAGGAGGAGTGCCTCCATGTCCCGGTGGAGGGGATGGAGGACGAACTGCGTAGAGCTGAGCTATGCTTAGCGGGGAATACCCTTGAACCTCGACGAATTAACCTATTTATCTTTCAGTTTTGCCTCATGAGCAATCGGCGATGACCTATTTATCTTTCAGTTTTTCGAGAGACGAGACCTACTCAACGCCTTGAACCAAGGCCCCTGGTGTTTCGATGATGCCTTGCTATTGCTCCATGAAATACCTCTAGGAACTCTTCCAACTGCTTTGGCCTTCACCCACACTGACTTCTGGGTAGTTGCACGTGATTTACCATTTTGATGCATTGTTTGCCCCCTATCATGACAATTAGGAATAGAGTCGGCAGTTTCGTCTCATGGGACGACTCGGATTTCCTTGGCCTATGTGGAGTTCTACGTATCCGCGCTCGCATCAATGTCACGAAGCCTTTGTGGCGTCAAGTTATTGTCCTTCTTCACGGAGTGGCCACCACGATCAAACTCTAGTATGAGAGACTCCCTCTTTTTTCATCGGTTGTGATTGAATTGGTCACATCCAAAACGCTTCCTTTGAAAACCCTATTGATGCGTCCACAATGGCTCTGCTATTCAGTGCATGGCTCCGTACATCACCACCTAGGACTAGGAGTCGGCAGAGACAAGACACCCTTGATAAAGAACGGGTTTGTATGACCGGTATCGGAAGAGTAGAGAGGCATCCCAAAGTGCAAATGCATCGCAAGATTACTTTGATGTCGGACACGCAGATGCAACCGGATAACATGACCTCTCAAATAGTGACCCACCTAGAGACAACCTATCAAACAAAGGAAAGGGTCATGTCATACAATTCAATACCCCAAAAACTACCTCCCAGTGACGAAGGAAGGTAAACCTCAAGAACCAAGCAAGGAGGGTTACTAAGTCCCCAACCTCAACCACCAATAAAAGGAAAGATACCACTGTCACTTTCCCTGAACTTAACAACCAAAGCACTAACGTAGTTGCGTGGAAGAAACTGAAAACCGACTCCGATAGAGTTCCAATGATTGTTGACAATCAAGTAGCGAGCATGGTTACCCATGCCCGTGAACTACAATGAAACTCCTAAGTTGGAACTGTCAGGGGTTAGGCAATGCCCCGACGGTTCGAGCCCTCCGAGATTGGTCTTAAAAATATTGTCTGGATTTGGTTTTCTTAATAGAAATCAAGATCTCTAGTCACGACTTGTAAATGGTTAGTCAAAAATGTGGATTTACGGATGGTTTATGTATCTCTTCAACGGGTAGATCGGGGGATCTTGGTCTTTAGTGGAAAAACATATTGTTGCGATCTTACCTTACAAGTCACCACATCTTAGCATCGGTCACGTCTACAGAAGGAGTCACGTGGATTGTGGCTTGTGTTTATGGTTGGCCTGAAGCCTCGAACAAACGGCTTACTTGGTACCTTATGCGAGAGTTATGCAGCCAAGGAATGCCACCGATTCTCTTTGTAAGGGATTTTAATGAGATTTTGCTTGCATCAGAGAAGGTGGGGCGTCCTCCTTGTTCTCAAGCCGCAATGGACAACTTTATGAGGACTTTAGATAATTGTGGCCTCATGGACTTGGTTTGTGGCCGTGGTCCAAGACTAACTTGGGAGCAGAGTGGTGCACGCTCTTGTGTTCGGGAACACCTTGACCAATTCCTAGCGTCAAATGATTAGAGAATGGTTTTTCCCAACGTCACGGTTACTCACTTCCCACGTTACCGCTCGGATCACTCCCTTATTATGCTCCAAACACACACGTCGCCCGTGAGTGCTCCTTGCAAGCATAATAATCTATTCAGATTTCAATAGTTGTGGCTTGACCCTCGTGATTGTTGTGATATTGTTGAAGTTGCATGGACTCGTGCATGGGGTAAAGCTCCAGCTAAGATATCAGTGTGTGCGGGAGCTCTCTCTCAGTGGTCTCGGGATGTCTTTCGGGAGAGAAAGTGGAAGATGGAATCACTTATTGTTGAGCTCCAAAACGTTTAGTCCTCACATCCAAACCAATTGATCTTTTGCATGGGAAAGAGATCTCGAAGGAACTATATGAACTTTATCGACAAGAGGAAATGTATTGACACACTAGAGGAGTCAATGAGCTTCGAGAAGGGGACCGGAATACACGTTATTTTTACCACAAAGCAATGCAACATAGATCCACCAATGAAATCATCGAGCTTATCAATGACACAGGGGTCTCTTGCACTTCATACGAGTCTATCATAACGACTATAACGGACTTCTTTACGAGCCTTTTTGCCACCACAACCCCATTTGTAGATGATATTGATTCGGTTGGGGTGGGATCCCATGTCAGGTATCTCCCGATGACAAACACAATCTGAATTTGACCCCAATACCGAGGAAATCCTCCATGCCCTTCAATAGATGCACCCGAACAAGGCCCCAGGTAGTGATGGAATGCATGCGAGAGTTTTTTCAAACATTTTGGTCGGTGGTTGGTGGTGGCGTTCTTGCGTTTATTCAAGAATGGTGGAGTGCGAGGTTCTCGCTTGATGAAATTAATTCCACCATCACCAGTCTCATTCCAAAGCTCAAAAAACCGACAGGAGTCTCAGATTTTAGACCCATTAACTTGTGCAATGTCCTTTATAAGCTCATCACTAGGGTCATGGTAAATCGACTAAAACCCTTACTTGGGTCTATTATCGATCTCCTCGTCGCAAAGTGCTTTCATTGTAGGCCGTTCAATCACTGATAACGCGTTGATTGTTATGGAATCTTCCAATCACTAAAGCACATATCCGGAAGCATTAATAAACCCATGACCCTTAAATTGTACACGAGTAAAGTGTTTGATCGTATGGAGTGGAATTACGTGGATAAGATCATGTCATCATTAGGGTTCTCATAGGCATGGATTACTTGACTCATGTGTTGTGTCCGTGGAGCGAGATATTCGTTCAAAATGAATGGTCCTTCCTTCTCGGGGATTACGTCAGGGTGATCCTTTGTCACCTATCATGTTCATCCTAGGGGCAGAAGGACTATCACATATCATTAACCGAGTTGTGTGTGATTCGGAAATTCATGGCATCTTTGTAAGTCTCAATTCGCCACCCGTATATCACCTGTTTTTTTGCTGATGATAACCTTTTGTTTGTGCACGCTAATCCGATAGAATACTCGAAGATAACTGAAGTACTCAGTCAGTATGAGAGAACTTTGGACAAAACATAAATTTACAGAAATCGGAAGTGGCTTTCAGCAAGAATGTTGACGCTAACCAGCAAGCTCTTTTAGCTTCTTGTTTAGGGATGGGGCGTGTTGATCGTCACGTTAAGTATTTGGGACTTCCCTCAGTCATTGGGCGATCTAAGAAGGTTGTTTTTTCCTTCATCAAAGAGCGCATATGAAAAAAAGCCCAGGGTGGAATGAGAGATTCTTATCTTCTGCCGGGAAAGAGGTCATGATTACTTCAGTTCTTCAAAGTATCCCGACTTATATAATGTATGTTTACCGCCTTTCTGACGGCATCATCGACGATATCCACTTGCTTTTGGCAAAATTCTGGTGGGGCTCTTTTGAATCCCGTTGGAGGATTCAATGGCGTGCGTGAAGTGATTTATGTGTTCCTAAAGGCCAAGGTGGAATGGGTTTTCGGGACCTCAAAGTGTTCAATCAAGCACTTCTTACGCGACAAGGATGGCGAATACTTATATTGATTAACTCGCTCCTTCATACCGTATTGCGATCCAAGTATTTTTTGTCACTCCTCTTTTGTTAACTCGCCACGAGGTTTGAGATTGAGCGATTCATGGAGAAGTGTCTGGGGGTCAAAGGCTCTTCTCCGAGAAAGTATTGCTTGACTTGTAGGTAATGGTCGGAGATGAATGCAGCCAAAGACCGTTGGGTTCCTAGGGGTTTCGGCTTTGACAATCCATCGCTTAACCCAGGCTTGAGCGAAGAAATCTCAGTGTTGGAGTTCATTGATCCTTTGACTTGCGAGTAGGATCACAACGCACTATAGGTTGTTTTCTCTTTATCCAACACAACCAGAATACCGGGTATCCCATTGCTTTCCAATACACCCACTGATCAGCTCGTCTGGAGAGCTCACCCGTCGGGGGGTTTCATGTTCAAGACCGCCTACTGGCTAGGTAAGATGGGCATGGACTCTTTGTAGCGGGTTGTTAAGCGTCGGCACCGTTCTACCCTCATGCTTTTGCTGCTTGGAGTGCATCCACTTTGTTGGAAGCTTTCATGTCCTCTTCTCGCTCGGATCCGCTATCGGTTCTTGAAGAGATCCGTTTGTTCAGTGGTAGCATTGGCGTTTTTTCGATTTCTTGACTAGTTGTTGGATTGATGGGACACCAACTTCGTTCAGAGTCCCCTTCAACAGTTACTAACACCTCGGCTCCGCCCTCGGACAACTCATGGACACCGCCACCATTGGGGGTCCTTAAGCTCAATTTTGACGTTCCGTTGCTCGACGGGTTTATTTGCTTCAGGGTTGTTCCGTGAAACTATGTGGGCTCCCTCCTGCTGGTGCCAACAAAACCTTGGTACCACATATCCCGCGTTGGAAGAGTCCCTCATTGTCCGCTTTGCACTTGACGCAACTCATGACTTCTTGCACAATCCGCTCATTGTCGAATCCGATGCTTATGCCTTGATCAGGATGCTTGTGAAGTTACAATGCAACAAGTCTTCCCCTCCTATTCTTATGTCTCATCCCACTACTTTAGCATTTTGTCTTTTTTCAATAATTTATCGCTTGTCTTTTTCCAAAATGTTCGCCGATCTGCTATTATTGTTGCCCACTACGCAGTTAGACTCCCTACTTCTGATGTAAATTTTTGTTGGCTTGACGATTTCCCGCAAAGTATCGTTGATCTTGCGAAAATCAATCTTAATAGTATATTTCATGCCGTTTGCTTATAAAAAAAATGAATTATTGAACTTAAATATGTTCAGTTATAAAATACGAGTACTCATGTGGTAAATATAAATATTTTGATATATAAAGTACAAATAATTTGTTTTTTTATAGATGTTTTTACTATAATATATGTCATATTTACAAAATTATTTGTAAATAAGATACAAGAAATAGTAATATCACTACACTACCAAATACCAAGTAATAGTCATGACTTGACTCTTAAAGATTCTGAGTTTATTTATTGTTGATTGATCGATTATCGAAGGTTCATAAGTGCTCTCATATTATTCAATATTTTGTATTGAAAGCAATAAGTCATGAAATAGATTGACGAAGATGTCCCCTTCATTAAACATATTAGGGGTGGGCATAAATCCTGCTTAATCCCGTCCCGTCCCGGTCCCGTTCCGGTCCGTTCCAATCCCGTCTCGATCCCGGCGGGATTTGAGAAAAAAAATGTGTATCCCGTCCTGTCCCGTCCCGCAAAAAATTTGCGGGACGGGACGTGGGACGGAGACTTCCTATCCCGGTTAATCCCGTCCCGTCCCGCATATATATAAATAATATTTTTTATATTTTATAAATATTATATAGATAAATAATATACATAAATTATAGTTTTTAAAAATATTATGTTAAATATATTTTTATAATTTAAAAATTATTAGATCAGTAATTTTTCATCAGTCATTCACTCGTTCTTTACGACTCGTTTGGTTGGGTCTAAAATACTAGAGTTTCCGCTCTCCCTTGATTTAGTCCGTTCGCTGTCTTGCTCTGGTCTGTTCAATCGTCGTACTTCCTCTAGTCCGTTCCATCGCCCTTGTATTTGTGTGATTCCCACAATTGTAATCGATAGTTAAATAAATGAAAAAATCTGTAAATTACTAGTTGATATATATTGAATGTAAATCGGTAAGACACTTTGATGTAACTTGAATTTGTTTTCAATGTATTAACTAATGTAGGCATCATGAATCGATAATTAGGTATCAATTTTTTTTAGATCATTTGCGTCTTTAAACATTGGAGAAAACATGTATACATATTGAATATAATAGGTGCATAATTTTCGCGGGATTTGTCCCGTCCCGTCCCGTCTCGTCCCGTACCACATGGGACAAGGCCCACGCGGGACGAAGAAAAAAAGTCATACATCCTGTCCCGTCCCGTCCCGTGCCCACCCCTAAAACATATATTCAATGTCTCATTGTTTGATTTATGTGTAGTTAGAACAACTTTGTTATCTAAAACAACTTTGCAAGTACAACAATATTCAATATCTTATTAACTTTTTTCTACTTGCTAACTTATATTTTGTCAAAATTAACATTTTATAAATATACATACACACACGACAAATTCGATGAAGGGACAAGACTATTTTGGGATACTCTCTTAAAATAATCTCCCGAATAATTCCTGATAACTCGATAATTTTCTTCTAACAAACTTACCCATAATTTATTACGTACGTATTTAAAAATAATAATAATAATAATAATAATAATAATAATAATAATAATAATAATATGGAGAGAATGTCATTTATTCTTGTCGGGGGTTCAGCAGGGGACCCTCTTGGCCCGCTGCTTTTCTCGTTGGTTCTCCATCCCCTTATCCGGAAAATTTCGGATTGTTGTCGGTTGAAGCTTAATGCTGGGTACCTTGATGATGGGACGTTGATTGGTGAAACGCTGATGGTTAGTAAGGCGCTTGACATTATCAGGGCGGATGGCCCCGCATTAGGTCTTCACCTTAATATCGGTAAAACGGAGATCTTTTGGCCGAATGTTGATCCGCGTAGTTTTGAGTCTGGTATTTTTCTTGAGCATATATTCAGACCACTTGATGGGGTCAAGTTGTTGGGTGGTGTCGTCAGCCTTGACCCGGCCTTTTGTTCTCGGGTCGCTATGATGAGGGTTGTGAAAATCAAGTCTTTGATGGAGGCCATTATGAGATTGGGGGACCCCCAGTGTGAGCTTCTGCTTCTTAGGACCTGTTCCGGTGTGTCCCGTCTCTACTTCACGATGTGGACTACTCCCCCTTCTCATTTTTCCGAGGCTATGGGGGTCTTTGATCACGCCCTGCGTTGTTTAGTTGAGTAGATTGTTACTACTAGAGGGGCTGGATTTGGCCCCCTTTAGTGGCGTCTCTCTACTTTGTTGATTAGTGACGGAGGGCTTGGTATTCTTTCTTGTGCTGATACTTTGCATTTTTCCTTCCTGGCGTCGAGATCTCATACTCATGGCGTGCAGGATTAGATCTTGAGGCTTTGTGGTGTTTCTGGTGATGGAATTGCTTTTGAGACGGTTGTTGCTTGTTGGGTTAACTTCTGTAAGGACTACGACTTGGACATGAGGGTGATACGCCCAGCCCCCCATTTAATGAAGAAATTGGTTGGATGTTATTACAATACTGTGCTTAAGTGTTTTCTGAGGGACTTTGACCTTTCGATTAGACAGAAAGCCTTAGTTGAAAACTTGAGATTACCCCTGGCTCAACAATGGCTTAAAGTGGTCCCGGTGTCTGGTCTTGGTCAGGTTATGAACCCGGCCACCTTTCGGACCGTCATTAAGTACCGTCTAGGCATTGAGATGTTTAAGGAGGGCTCCAAGTGCCCTGCTTGTGAGAGGGGCATTTGGACGCTTGGGGTGACCATGCTCTTGTTTGTACTGCACAGGTTGGTATTAAGCACCGGCATAACATGGTTCGTGATGTCCTTTTTGATGAGTGTCTTAAGATTGGGATCTCTGTTTAGAAAGAGGTCCATACTGGTATGGTTGATGGTGGTGGGAGTTGCGCCTCGCCGACATCCTTTTGTATAATTGGTTTCAGGACAAAGACACTTGTGTGGATATTACTAGTACTTCTCCTTTCTCTTCACTTGGTCTTTCCAACTTCATTCCCGGTAAAGGTGTGAGAGTCGCTGCTGACAACAAGAGAAAGAAGTATGCGGAGGTTTGTAGCTCCATGGGGTATCACTTTCTTCCCTTTTCCTTTTCTACGTTTGGCGACTTGGGTGACGACGCGATGGAGCTTCTTAAAAGATTGGGCTCGGTTGCTAAAGAATTGTCCGGATATAGTAGGAGTATATGCTTTATTTTGACTAGGATTGCGTTTACTATTCAAAAGGGATGCGGAGCCCAACTTGTTAGTCGGCTCCCATCCAACGGCATGTAATGTGTTTTTCCTTCGATAATAATAATAATAATAATAATAATAATAATAATAATAATAATAATAATAAATCAACATGAAGAAATCACATTTTTTTTATTTATTGAAAATAAACTAAGTTCTCACCTCACTAGCCTATTAATAAAATAAAACAAATAAAGTTTTTCTCGGCCCTAATTATGCCAACATTTCTCCTCCTTAACTAAATGTTTTTCGCTTAAAAAGATATATTAAAAACTATCATCGTGAAGTTGGATCTGGTTCAATTGAGCGTCTTCTCTACCAAAAACTTTTCATGTACACAACAAATAAACAAGTAACAGGTTTTACACAAGCAATTACACAAACAGTTTCGAAAACCCCCAAATCAATTACACAAGCACTATCAAAATAGTAATTACACAAATAACTAAATATAAAACAAAACAAGGCATCGAAGTATCATAATTGAAAGGTGAAGAAAGACTATCATAAGAAAGTTAATGAACATCAATATTGTTCCCAACTAAATATAATCATACTATACGAACAAGTATCATAATTCAATTTGATTTCCCTTCAAGATCAAGTGTCATAATCAAGTCTATCACTTGTCATCAATTACTAATGTTGAGCAACATCAATACTATTTCCAATTCTAATTTATATTCTTTTTTTTGTTAAAGTTAAACCTATTTATTTTAATAGCCATTAATAGAAGTGCAAACTCTGAATGATATATAAAAAATTTGGTATAAATTTTTTTTATTGTGAATTAATTGGATTGGGAAGCCTAAATGATGGTGCACCATATATATTAAGAAAGAAGCAACCTAAGAATAATATTGAGTTTGATATGATAAGCCAACAACTTATCTTACATTACTAAGTAGATGTCATTATCTAGTTTAGCTGGAGTTGCTTATAAGTAAGCCACCTATTTTATTTAAATACACCAATTTTGTACATAGCTTATACTACTCTAAACACTCCTCACTCTATTGTGCCAACTGCCAAATGATATACTTTTGGTTAAATTACACAAAATCTTCATCAAATATAATTTTTTTTCTTTCAGAATATCATCTTTAACTTGAAATATTTTTTAATCTATTTTCAATTTTGTGATTGTTGTCTAACTACACGACACTTGACAATTATTGAAGTTGGTATTACAAATTAAGTTGTATTTTAGATAGTTACTTCACGTGTCATTTCCTTGATTGATTATGTTGTTCGGTTGTTGTTGATTTGCAAAATGATGGTTCGTTCTTCAATTTTGAAAGTATTTTCATTTGAGATTGTAAGGCTAACTATGTTTATTTGGAACTTTTAACCTAAATAACAAAATTAAAGGTTTAATTGAACAATATAACAAAGTTAAAAACTTATTCCCTAACATAGCAAACTTTTACATAAAAAAAAGGGAAATTTCGGATGGTACCCTCGTGGTTTGGGGTTTTCCGAATTTTACCCAACAGTTTTTTCGAGTTCGGATGGTACCCTTAAGTTTTCGTTGTTTTCTGGATTTTGCCCAAATTCATTAAAAAAATTTCAAATTCCATTAAAAATATAAAAGAAAATAAAGTAAAATTGAAAAATAAATCAAAAATAGAAAGAATGATTTAGTTATTTTGAAAATAAAATAAACAGTAAAAAAAATTTTAAAATCAGTATTTTATATTAATTTAAAATAATATAATTAGATAATTTTTACAAAATTAAAAAAAATCAGTATTTTATTTCATTTTAAAAATAAATAAATTGAATTAATATTTTTGTAACAAAATCTAAAAAACATTAATTCAATTTATTACAAAAATATTATCTAATTGATTTATTTTTAAATTAATATAAAATACTGATTTTTTTAAACAATTTATTGTTTATTTTATTTTTAAAATAAATAAATCATTCTTTCTATTTTGATTTATTTTTCAATTTTACTTTATTTTCTTTTATATTTTTTAATGAAATTTGAAATTTTTAATGAATTTGGGCAAAATCCGGAAAACAACAAAAATTTAAGGGTATCATCCGAACTCGAAAAACTGTTGGGCAAAATCCGAAAAACCCCAAACCACGAGGGTACCATCCGGAATTTCCCTAAAAAAAATTAAAAACTGTATAAAGCTACATTTTTTTACTTTAACCAATAAAATATAACTTGTTTGAAACAACATTTGATATAGATATAGATATAAATATATATTTTTTAACTATTTTGCATGTGATTAATATAAGATTTGATTAGTATTTTTTTTATATTTTGAACATATTACTGCATGTATTCAATTTCTGTTTTATTTATAATATAATATAAGCAAAACAGTTTTTGAAATTGAAACTTTTGTTTACGTTGAATTAAAGTGATTAGTATAATTTCATGTGTGTTCATCTCCATTAAGAAGTATAATGTACTTGAAATATTATTTTGGTGTAGATATGAAAATGTGGTTTTTTATTTTTATACTTGATTTATATAAGACTTGATTAATATTTTTTATATGTTGAATATGCTATTTTATTAGTGATTAACATAAGGTTTAATTAATATTTTGTATATAGTTATTATATTATTTTTATAAATACTAAACCCAAACTATCCTTTAAAAAATTCCTAAACCATTACTTGTTAATTAAATATTATACTAATCAAATGTTATATAAAAATAATATAATAACCACATACAAAATATGTTAATCACAACATCCAGTTCTTAGCTGTCACCGCCCTTGCGGTGACAGTGGCCGCTCCAGCGGCAAGCTGTGCCTGTCACCGCCCTTGCGGATTCGCCACAGATTGCACCCGATCTACTTTCGTTCGTTTTATCTTCCTTCCATAGATAGAAGATCCGATCTTCTATCTTATGGGTCAGCCTTCCTATCTTATTCCTAACTCTAAAACGTCTTTCCTTCTATCTTTCCACCCTCTTTCCTATATAACCCGCCTTCTTCTTCTTTTCCCTGCTTCTTGCATACGTTTCTTCAACCCTGAGAGCTGCAGTCGTCGCCCTTGCTTCATGTGATCTTGTTGAACGTGTAAGTTCATCTTCCTTTGTTTATTCTTCACGTTCATGTGTTGTTGCATGTTGTTCCCTCCTGTTTCGTTTCCTCATTTCGTTCTTCCTTGTTTTTCTTCTCCAAGAATCAAGTTTGAACCTTGATTCTTGTTGGCCTTCCCGTTGTTGATATGTTGATGTTCACAGTCTCCCTTGGTTGAGTCTTGACGTATTTGGATTAAGGAATCGAGCCTTGGTAATTGGTTTTGAGTTGTTGTCAGAAGGAATCCCGATGCCACCTTTTGCGCCTAAACCGCCCTCGCGCCTGCACAGAGCCGCCCTAGCGGATCTGTCACGTTGTCGCCCCTGCGGTTCCTCTGCAGCTTCCCCGTCTTTGGTGAAATGCTTCCTCCCTTGTTTTAATCGTTCCTTTCCTTGGTTGTTGTTGATGTTGTTATCCTTGAAAGCGCTGTAAGACTAAGGTTGAGCCCTTAGCATGTGGAGATAACTTAGAGATCATTGAGACTAGAAGTTATAGACTTCTAGCAACCGTTTCGTTCCTGATTCGTGATGACTTGTGTGACAGGCTTTCTTTGCTCCTTTCTTGAGGGAAACTGAGTTGTTCTCTTACCGTTTGAGTTACCTTCGAGTGAGGTAAGTCCCATGGACTTACTTAGCTTCATTCCGTATATTGGTTTCAGTGTTTTGACTTGTTTGCGTTGTATTATGTTATAACGGATAATCGGACTAGGATTGATCTTTATAACCGTAATTGGTCCAAGTATATGATAACCGGACGGTGACCACTTGTCTAGTTTTACAGGAAGAGTAAAAGGTGCTCTTGCAACCCAGACCCGCAGGTAACGGATAGTACTGATCTATTCCTGTTGGTAGACGGAAGTGAAGGCGAGTTTCGGATGATTCTCGTGTGACAAAAAAAGTTGAAGCAGTAATGAATAACTTACCATAATAACCGGTTGAGCTTTACCTTATGTGTGTTTGTGCCCTTACGTTCTTTCTGATATCTAGAATGTTAGCTAACGGTTTATACCGATGTTGCAGATGCCTTGCAGGAGATAGGTGTTGCTGAGTGATCCGGACGGTGTGGTCAGTCGGGGTTCCCGTACATTATAGGACGGGACCGGGTTTATGTTTCAGTTGTTGTTTCCCTTTTGTATTGAACTCGGTTGCGAGTCTTTTACGCTTCCCTTTGTTTAAACCTTTGGTTTTATTTTGAGTTTGGTTTCATTTGTTTGTGCCTTGCTGAAGATCCGTTGTGTCGTTGCTACTCTGAGGGTCGTGACTCATTGTGAGGTCCTAACCCGTAACGCTTCGAGTTCTCATAACTTGGGGTGTTACAAATAGAATAACATATTCAGTATATAAAAAATATTAATCCAATCTTATATAAATCAAGTATAAAATAACAAAACCACATTTTCATATCTACACCAAAATAATATTTCAAGTACAATACACTTCTAAACGGAGATAAACACACATGGATTTATACTAATCACTTTAATTCAATGTAAACAAAAGTTTTAATTTCAAAATTTGTTTTGCTTATATTATATTGTAAATAAATCACGAATTGAATACAATAATATGTTTAAAATATAATAAAATACTAACCAAATCTCATATTAATCACATGCAAAATAGTTAAAATATATCTTGATATCTATACCAAATGTTGTTTCAAACAAGTTATATTTTATTAGTTAAAGTAAAAAGATATAGTTTATATATTTCTTAATATTTTTTTATGTAAAAGTACGTTAGAAAATAAGTTTTTAACTTTGTTATATTGTTTAATTAAACCTTTAATGTAAGGTAGACATATTTGTTTCTAACATTTTGTTTCAATTATTTTGTTGTCATATTAATGTTTTTCTCTTATCATATATCACTGGGTTTTTCATATATATATATATATATATATATATATATATATATATATATATATATATATATATATATATATATTTCACATTTCAATAGTTTTAAAATGTTACATTATTTGTTTTCCTCGCATCTTAAAACACGTTGTTTTTAAGAAAGAGTTGAAGATATTGAAATCCATCAAGTATGTTTATATATCCACGTGGGAGATACCAAAGCGACCTATAAAATGGTGTTTTTTTAATAAGATATTATAATCTCTTGGAGCGAAGCAAAGGACCCTGTAATTGGGACTTAAATAGAGCATGGAAGAAACTTAAAGACATACAAGTGTATAGCAGTGGTAACTACAGCAAGTGAGCTACACTTGGATAGGGATTCATATACAACACTTGGATTGGGATTCATCCTATTGAGCTGCTAAGATAACCATATCCCATTTTGTACAATGGCCATATAACGCTTCAACAGTTCCAACCCTTTTCGAAGCTGCTCGACGACATCAAAAGCGTGTCAATGTCAGATCTTAGAGGAGATGATTCTGAGCTTAGAACCGAGGCGAGCTGGACTTAATGGGTGCCCAAATATCTGCCCCGTTGCTCCCAGATAACCCCATAGTGCTCGACGTCGGTACCAGGCATAACCCTCTGTTCCTCAAGCTGTATTGCTCTGCTATCTGTATTTCAATGTAAGATTGCCTCTAACAAGTTAATGATGTACAAAGTAAACTCAGAATGATTCCGGCTACGACTGCAACACCACAATGTTCGGGTTTGAATCTATTGGATATTCACAGTTTTAAATTTGAGTCATGGTCAAGTTTGACAAATCACTTGGTGACATTGTGGGACTTGCTTAATGCCGGTGGCTACTCCTATTGCCAACGGTTTTGGAGTGAAACCTCATTGTACTTATGTGTTGGGCTAACCCACATAAGTCCAGTGACATTTGATCCTAAAACCAATTGCAGTTGGAGAACTAACCGCCGACCTTATATATATGAGGCTTGATTTATTTATGTAATCGTTGTGGATACCCATGAACATGTTCGTGTACCACAAGTGATAGCAAATTCTCTCAAGTCACATGAAAGTTAGGCAAGTCATTTGAGTCTAGAAAATACTCACATCCATTTTAGTAACCGGGCCACAAAGAAGATATGGAGCACTCAAAACCTGCAAGCAACCATGGGTCAAACTTATCATACAATAAGAGAGCCTCCTTAACATATGGCCTATGAAGCCAAAAAGACCACCACCATATGCGACGTTTGCATATACAACAACAATGCATGTGCTTCAAACCTAGTTCAGAGATAATAAAGTCACGTACAGTAAGTTTAAGAGGTAGAAGTTGAGACGGACCTTGACTTGTTCATGGAGAAACCTAATGTACTCCAAGGCCTCTGACAGAACAGAAGCTGTATCGGTCTGAAGTGGAATTCAACACATTTGTAAATTACATTAGAAAGGAACATACAAAAGGCAGCAATTCATTTGCCTTTCAATAGATATGGAAGATCATTTATGTACTGTTCATAAAAACACATGACAATATTTGTCATCCATACCTTGCCATATGGTGAAACAAGCTGCTGTAACGCCATTATTCTTTCGCCGATTCTTTCTTTAGCTTCCTGTTAGTCAAAAGTACATTGTTAGACCTGCAGAAGTTGTGACAAAGATAGACATACGTACATACAAATATGAAGCACAAGAGACTCTCAAGAATTCAACAAGTGTATGCAATTAGGTCCAACGTGTAAGATGTTCGAATTGTAACTCCTTTGAGATAAAGCACTTGCAAATGCTCCCAAAATGAAAGTCAAAATTGTTTAATTTACCATTTCACAGCCAGATACTTGAACTATCTTAAGTAGAAACTTAAGAAAAAATGGATATGCAAGACTAAATAAAAATTGGTTTCCAGCAATTAAAAAAGTCCTAATTCATGACATCATAATTTGTTCAGGAAGCCACACATCATTGAATTAAGGGCAACGTCTAACAAGTAGCTGATGGCATTTGGTAACCATCTTCTAATTGTCGGAGGAGGCAAAGCATATATCGTTCCAATTTTACAGGAAAAGTAAAGAAGTACAAAAGCAAAAAGGCCAAATGTTGCAACCTTGCTTGTCATCGATGTACCCATCTCAGCCTTTTGTCGTTTGGGTGCAACAGAAGTAAGTGTTCGGTAATCAGTGGAGCTCTGCCTCCTTTTAAGTTCAGTCATTCCCTCCTTATAGACTCCTTGACACTAAGGAATCAACCATACATATCCATAAGCGAACGTAGCAGTGTGATCAACTTAACAAATGATACCTAAGTTAGGACCTTTAGAGTAACATTAGAAGAAAACCAAAACAGCAACGTAGTACTGTTGTCAGTTTTTCCTGATGCATGAGAATCAAAAAACAAAGTAGCACTAGAAACAACGTATAAGGCACCTACTCCTAATCACAAAGAATAGACTATTCCAGAAATGCAAGGCTAACATTATTACCAAATTATTATGTCTTCAGAGTTTCAGAAAGTCATATCTTCATTCATATATTTGGAAGACAAAAGCCATACAAGCAATTGAACTAACAGTATAATAAACCCAGATTAGTTTTCAGGTAGACATCAGCTATCACCAACTAAATTTTATGTACCTAATTAACAATAGTTCTATACGCTGTTTCAAAACTGAGTTTAGCTCCTCCAAGCAAGCAATAGTGCATAGAAGTGCACGTTCACAAGTATTGCCTTCCCCCATGTAGATGAGAAGACTGAGACAAAATCATGAATAATCCCATTGAAATCAAGGGTTAATTAATAACTCCGTTGCTACGACAAACAAATATATTATCTTTTTCAATTCTGGGCATCAAGCAACCTCATCTGGTCATCCCGCAAAACACGGGGTGAAACATCCATACAAGTTCAAGCCCAAGAACTACCCGTGTGGCAACTCTATCAATAAACAAAAAACAAGTTGCAAGTGGGTATAAAATATGGATGATCTTGACTGAGCAAAAAATCCTGATAAGGATGCAATAACCAATGATTAATATATTTAAAGACAAGCGTGTTCTCATATGAAGTACAAGAACTATATACTACACAATCCATTGCCAACTAGTTGGTATCTTTGCAATCTTACAAGCATGTATACCAAATACACTAAGTATATGGAAAAAGGTATTGTAACATTCTGTGTTCCCATCAAGATTTATACATCCACTGTAAAAATGTCATCTTGATAAAATATAACTTCAGTAAAGGATAAATTACACTTAACCACCCTCTTTATACAAAATTCTATAAAAGAAGAAGACAAAATCTCCCGTCTTTCTTCAGTGCTTTTCATGATCAAAATATATATAAAAAGTGCAATGAGAGGTGGTTAAGTATAAGTTACGTTTCACTAAAATATTACTTTGTGTATACTTATAGAAGTTGGAAAACTCAATGAAGTTCGTAAATTATATCGAAAGCATGTCCACCATGTACACAAGTCCAAACAAAAATTAAGTAGCATCACATAAAATTTCCCATACATATAGTAGAACAAACGATAAAAGAATCGAAAGACGGTGTCAGAAAATATTTAAATTGTAAATGAAACAATAATGGGACATGGGGAGTAGTTGAAACTTCAAAATCAAAGTGTAAAGCCTGAAAACGAAGCAAATCGGTGAGGTTTCTCAATTCATACCTGAAATCTTGCTTTCCATGCAATGAAGCAGTCTAAGTCCAACAAAAATAGATGCTATTTGGCTAATTTACATTATATAATGCAATCAATCATGTGAGAATTAGCTCAAATATATCACTAAAATAAAACTAAATGGTGGGTCCAGTTGGTCAAATGCATGGCATACAATTATATGAAACATTCAGCAAGTAACACGCAAGTTTGTAAGGTAACATACACTTAACCATACTGATTTATCACAAATCTATCAGCAATCAATCACCATGCTTCATATAGTATAATGTCCTTTAATTATGTTTGAACGGGCATTAGTCATACAATCTTCTAACCCTAATCTTTTCTGCAGTTTAACTACAAAGGGTTACAAATGTTGACTGTCAACAAGCATTTAACAACGGGCGGTTTTCTGTAATTTTCGTTAAAAAGAGTGGTCAAGTGTCAATCATCTTCATCTAAGAAAGCACACAAGTGTGAACGTAAACACTAGTAAAAGTCAAAAATCAAACTTGATCACCGCCATGAGAAACAAACCCTAAGACTAGAAAATTCATAGATTGCATGGTGGTGATTGGTGAGGGACTCTACAATTAAGAAGAGTATGAACGAGTTAAAGCAGAGCACTAAGTAACGAAACATCAATAAATGAAAACAAAATTACCTCTCAAAACGATGAGTTCCGTTGCCAAAATTGAGTTCGAGCTGAGAAGAATTGAGGGATGAAGAAGATGAAAAGTTGCAGAGCGTATTGATTGAGTAGATTAGTAAATTTGTCTTGTTTTATGGAGGGGGAAGGCAGAAAAAAACAGAGGAAAGTGATAGAAGAGGTTCAGAAGGGAAGATCCACAAATACAAAATTGAAAGGAAAAACTCAAAAAGTGTTAGGGATTTGTGTAGAGAAATTGGGGATTTGGGAAGATTAGAAACAAATTTGAAAAGAGAAGCAGAAAGAGTGTAGCAGAGAGGAAGATTGGAAAGGGCTTATGAAAATGCTTTTTATAAAGCATGAAAAGAGGGGGGAAAAGGACAGGGGAAGAAAATTTGCCTATCAACATCCTATTTTCTTTCTCTTTTCTTATCATGGAAATTGGACACCCAATTTCATTTTTATTTTTAGTTTTTTTTTAAAAAAATTTTGAATTAATTTTCATAGTAAAACTCAAAAAAATCTAGTAAACCAAATTATTTCTTGTTCTTATACAATTATTTAGTCCAGCTTTTGTTCAGGTACGGTTCAATTAATGCGGTACGGTTGTACGGCCGACACGTGTCCCGAAAAAAAAAATTATTTATTTAAAAAAAATTTTTTTCTTTTTTCTTTTCTGAAACGATTTTTTTTTCCATAATCGAAAGAAAATTTGTTTGAACTACCATGTTATAATTTATGCACTATTTTCCTATAAACTTTGAACTATTCTCATATAATCCATGAACTATTACTTTTTAATATATTTTATCAAATTATTCATAAATTAATCGTTTATATGTTATAAACTATTCAATTGTAATTCATGAACTATCATTTTATAAGTTATGTACTATCCTTCATAAATTTTGCACTTTGAACTATTCTATTATAATTCACGAACTATTCTATTATAAGTCATGACCTATCCCATAATAAGTTTTGAACTATTACTTTCACTCCTTTATAAATTTTGCACTATGAACTATTCTATTATAATTCATGAACTATCCTTTTAGAAGTTATGAAATATTCCTTAATATGTTTTAAACTATTATTTTCATTTCTTTATAAATTTTGCACGATGAACTATTCTATTATAATTCATGAACTATCTTTTTATAAGTTATGAACTATTCCATAATAAGTTTTGAACTATTACTTTTACTCATTTTTTAAAAAAAAATTCCGGGACACGTGTCGGCCACACGGTCGTACCGAAATAATGTGCCTTACTTGAATAACACTCTATTTAGTCCATTTTTATCTCTTTTTTTTTTCCCTTTATCAAGCGTCAAATTCCATGAATATCATAAAATTATTGAATGGGCTGCCACAAAACAACAACAACACTATTAAATAAAATTAAAAAAAATTAAAAAATGTGAAAAATCAAACCCAAGATTTCACAAACTCAATTTCGACGACATTAGACTTGATTTAATGAGACTTATGAAATCACAATGGAGAAGTATTAGTCTCTGTGCACAAAAAATAAGTTAAATTCGGTGAAAAAACCGGAATATGTTGCCCTTAAAATTGGCTTGGAAGAAGCTATTAAAATGAAAATCCCAATTATTGGAATTGATGCCCACAATTTGTGTGTCATCAAGGCGCTTCAAGGTCTTTGAAGTTGTCCGTGAAATGCTGAAATGATCATATATGACTCCATGTTAGATCTTCGCCCCTTTTTTTTTATGGATTTTAGATTATACGTGTTTTCAAGAAAATTAATAGTGTTGTTGACATTTTAACCCATTTAGAGCACTTGAACCCGAACGCCAATTTTTTCTGACAATCTCAAACCTCGTATTCTCATCCATAAGGAAGTCTTAGGTTGAACTACTTATGGAAGATAGGCCAATTTAACCACTTTTTATTATAAAAAAAAATATTCATTTTGGTGCGTTTCAATAATATTTTGAAAGGCTATATAATCTCTAAATACATCAAAAAAATTCAAAATGCAAGGTTAATTTAATATTTAATTTTATTCTTCATCGGAATAATTCTCGCATAATTTATACCGAAAGGAACAATTAAAGCATCAATTGGTGAATGGTTTTTTCTTTTTGCTTCTATATACAAACTCAAGGTTTCAAACGACGGGTTTATCCTGAACCTTATTCCGTCGATATTTTTAGTCCGTGCTTAATCTCATAAATATTTTTTTTATTATTTTGGATTTTTTTTGTTATGAATGGTAAACTATTGTGTGTCAAGGGTTCTAATTATTTAAAGTTCTTTGTTCGATTTAAATGTTGAAGAACAGTATAATAAAAGTGGTTTAACTTTTCATATCAAATGACATCTCCTTGTATATACTTAGAGAGAAAATTTTGAATATCTTTTAGAGAAAGTTGGATGAAATGCACTTAATGATAAATATCGTTTAGTAGATCATCAATGCCTATAAATTATCATTTTGTTTAGTAGCGGGTCCTCCCTTCAAACAAACCTTTTTCCGACGAATCGATTCTAACAATTCAAGAGTAATGCAACTCGTATTACCGTGAACCTTGAAGCACTCAAATTCGACGGGTGTGTGCATCGCCTCGAGTGCTTGCACGGCTGCTCCGGTGACCAATGGACCGATTCCGTCGCTAGGGATGGGAGTAACATAGTGTGTTCCATCATCGCTGGGACGAGGCATGTAGGTTATGGATCTGAATTTCTTGAGGGGGAGGATTAGGGTTTGAAGATGAAAAGAGAGAGTTCTTGATTGGGATCGAAGGCAGAAAGAAGAAGAGATTATTGTATGGGTGGGATTTTGAGGTTCTTCAATCTGATTTGACACACACAAAGAGAAGAGTCGGGAGATGGGGAGAAGAAAATGAAGAAAAGCTCTATCGAAGAAGAATGGGTATGCATGGAAATAAAACAATCTATCCCCAACAATCTCGAAGAATCATAGTTGGAGAAGATTCAAGATTCTTGAGTAAAAAGAATCCTGTAAAATAATACAATTCCGAAGCTCCAATTAATACCAAGCAACCCAATTTTCTTATCTCCAATAATCCCCCAAAAAAAAATCTGAATAAATCCCCAAGAATACAATACCAAACATGTCCTAAATACTACCATAAGCCACTAGGAATATGTTATTAATCATTTCTAAGCAAAAGTGTGAAACCCTATATACTACCATAAGCCACTAAGAATATGATATTAATCATTTCCAAGAAAAAGTTTTTTCACCTAAAATAACATGCTAATTGTAAAATATAAAATTTTGTAAAATACCATAGTTACGAAAATCTTTGTATATTTTAGACTCAACATTTCTTAAATTTCCAAAGAATTAAGAAAAAAAAAGCATCTTAAGTTAGAATTTGATCCTTATAAAATAAGAAACTTTATCTCACAAAATGTATTTATTCTAATTTATTTTTGGGAAATTTCGGATGGTACCCTCGTGGTTTGGGGTTTTCCGGATTTTGTCGAACAATTTTTTCGAGTTCGGATGATATCCTTAAGTTTTCGTTGTTTTCTGGATTTTGCCCAAATTCATTATAAAATTTCAAATTCCATTAAAAAAATATAAAATAAAATTAAGTAAAATTGAAAAATAAATATAAAATAGAAAGAATGATTTATTTATTTTACAAATAAAGTAAAAAGTAATTTTTTTTAAAAAATCAGTATTTTATATTAATTTAAAAATAAATAAATTAGATAATTTTTACAAAGTTAAAAAATATCAGTATTTTATTTTATTTTAAAAATAAATAAATTGGATTTGCATTTTTTTAACAAAATCTAAAAACATAAGTGTTATACTTTATTTATAATATAAATAAAATAATGATTCTTAAAATTTTTTTTTTTAAATCATTGTTTTAATTTATTATTAAAATAAATAAATCAGTCTTTATATTTTATTTATTTTTCACTTTTATTTTATTTTTTTGTATATTTTTAATGAAATTTGAAATTTTTTAATGAATTTGGGCAAAATCCGGAAAATAACGTAAACTTAAGGTACCATCCGAACTGAAAAAAACTGTTGGGCAAAATTCGAAAAACTCCAAACCATGAAGGTACCATCTGGAATTTTCCTTTATTTTTTGTAACTTTATTTATTATTGATAGGAAATTGACCCATATATATTCAATGAAATGTTTGGTATTATTGTGAGAATTACAATTTTAGTTGTAAAGACTTTCTTAATTTCTATATTTTTTAACAAATCTGATCAAATCTATATAATTTTTCACGATTGTTGAAATATATCCAGCAAATCTTTTTAGTAAAACATAATAAATATTTTTTCTCATAATTATTGTTATCCTTAATTTTTTTTAGTTCGGTAATATTTTCATGGATGTTAATAATCCAAATCGGTTATCAAATAAGGCTGATAATTTGAGAATTTGTATGAATAGAAATAAAAAGTTTGCAGATAAAATAAATCATATATTTTTTTGGCGTTTTTGCTTAGATCAATTATAACATGTGTTCATATTGGGTTAATATTTGGTATGTGAATCATCGATCTACTGTCATATGATTCATTTACCTACCAATTTCACATTTTAAAGATTATATTTGCATTCGGATTTGAGTTGGTTTCTCAATTAAATCAAAATTTTTTGTAACTATTGGGAAAAACAAATCTATTTTGATAATAAATAAAAAAAACGTGAAGGAAAAAATACAAAAATTGTGAAATGAATATATACGAACATAAAATTCATAAGGGATTTATTAATAATATAAAAAAGAAGTATATGTATATCTCTATATACACACTAAAATAGTGGACAAATTAGTGGCGTGACTAACTATTAAATAATAAGGTTAAATCCTTGTATATTACTAAAGTATCATTTTTCAATAATTATTCAAAACTAATTCCTATATTTTTTTAACAAATTAGATCAAATTTACATAAATTTTACGTTAGATTGTTATAACATATATCCAACAAATCTCTTAAATTTTTTTCTCTTCTCATAATTATTTTAAAAAACCATTTGTTATGCACGGATTTTTTTAATGCGGTCATATTTTTATGAATTTTTCTATGCACGTTGATTATCAAATAAGACTAACAATTTGAGAACTTGTATAAATAGAAATGGAAGGTTTGAAGATAGAACAAGTCATACATTTTTTTTTAAATTTTAACTAAAATTAAGTATAATATTTATTTATATTAGATTAATATCTAGTATGCGGGTCACCGACCTACTGATATGGGGTCACCGAGCTACTAGTATGCAGATCACTGACCTACTAGTATGTGGGTCATTGGCCCACTAATTTTATCTTTTAATTTCATTTGCTGAAATCCTTGACCTTCTAATGTGTGGTTGATCATATGCGGCCTAAAAATGTAAAAGTTTATCGTAGGTGCATTATTTATATTTTTTTAACAACTTGTTTTATTTAATGATGAATACTTTAATTTGAATGTTTAAATTAATAATACATTAGATAATTTACATATGATAAATAAATTCAACACATTATTATCAATATATTAAAAATCATAAATTTTTTTAAGAAATAAATCTTATAAATATTAATACACTACCCTAAACTAGTCATCTTAATTGAAAAACCTATTATATATTCTTTTCAAATATAATATCCATTTTTGCAAAAAAAAGGGATAGCTTTGAAAAATTGTGAATGAATGATCGTTTTAGATTTGAAATGAAAAGGTAAAAGAAAAGTGGAGAATATTTTGGAAGAAAGGGGATTAAAATTATTATAATAAAAATGAAAATGTTGATAATAGGATGACAGCTAATATCCAACCCAGGCAGGCTTGTGCAAAGGTGAAGAAGTCATACATACGAATAGGATAGAGGACGACTTTCATTTGTTTTTAACATCTTTTGGGATTGTTGGAAATTGACCATTTTGCTTTGCTTCTTTCTACGCGTTTCTCCCCTGTCCAATCACCTTTCACATTCACCCTACTGCCTTATTATGAAGTTGCTATTATTTTAAATCAATATTTTCAGATATTTATTAGACCTTATATAGTTCAAACAAGTGGTGCATATTAAATTGATATTTTTAAAAATATATATTAAAATTTATATAATTAAAATAAGCTGTGATACTAGAGATTTTAATCGATATCCGAAGAGGAGAAGTATATACATTTTATTTAGTTTTCTATGAATGAAATAAATTGAAAATATATAAATAAATTTAAACTATTATAATTTTATAATATTTATAACGGTAATTAATAGTGGGTAAATCGAAACATAGATGATAAGGTTAATGGACGAGTGACAAAAGTGATTTCTACCCTCGTCACCGGACTTTATTATCTATGTGACTATGTTTATTAAAAGGACCTATCTAGTGGACATGAGGTGTGGCAGATTGATGAAGCTTGAGAACTTGACTTCATATATTCTCAAGAATGGATAAGGATCACATGAGTTGTGAAATGTCAAGCATAAACACCTTGAGTTGTGTGTATTTACATGTGTTCAAATGAGTTGAATGATTTAATTTGGGGCAATTTTGTAAACTAGGTCTTTTTGAAAAACTATGGTAGTAACTAGGCTTTCTAATGTTTTAATTAAGTAAATATACCCCAATCTTTTGTATTTATTCTCAAACTCTACACACTCTTCTTTTAAGGGGTACATTTACTAAACACAAAATTAGAAAAAATCTAGTAAACCAAATTGTTTCTTTATAATTTATGGGACACGATGATTCTCAAGTGGTAATAATGTGTGATATTAATAATTGAAAATTAAAATTTTAACACATTTTTATTCACTCGTTCAGTATGAATATCTGCTTATATTGTGCATCAAATATTACACTAAACGGGGGAGAAATGTAGGTGATTTTATGGTATTCATCGGTCATTAGGGTAGTTAGAAATCATCCAAAGTTCAAGGAGACACAACGTTATAATATAAGTTATGAGATTCAAAGAAGACGCTTGTGTAAACGAAACTTGAATCCGGGATCTAAAATGTTACATTGTGCGGAATAGCAAGGTTGGGACACACTTATACAACTTTGAACTATGGATCCAAACTTGAAAGCTAATTGATATAATTTGTTGACAAGTTTAGGTGTTAGTTTTGCGATTAACTTGTAGTAACCACAAACAATCTGTAACACCCCAAGTTCTAGGAATTCGAAGCGCTATGGGTTCGGACCGCACAATGGGTCTCGATCCTCAGAGTAGCCACAACAAACGGATCTTAAAATAAGGCACAGACGAATGAAAACCAAGCTCAATATAAAACCAAAGGTTCAAACAAAAGAAAACGTAAAAGACTCACAACCGAGTTCAAAACAAAAGGGAAAAGCAACAACAAAACATAAACCCGATCCCGTCCTATAGTGTACGGGAACCCCGGCTGACCACGCCATCCGAATCACTCAGCAGCATCCTGAACCTGCGAAACATTTACAACGACGGTATAAACCGTTAGCTAACATTCTAGATACTAGCAAGAGCGTAAAGGCACAAACACACATAAGGCAAAAGAAAACACATAGCATGCTTGCACACAACCGTTATTATCTTGTTTAAAGTTATCCATTACTAATTCAACTTCTTCTGTCACACGAGAATCTCCCGAAACTCGCCTCCGCTTTTGTCTACCAATAGGAATAGATCAGTACTATCCGCTACCTACGGGCATGGGTTGCAAGAGCACGTTCTAGTCTCCTGTAGAACTAGACAAGTGGTCACCGCCGGTTATAATGCACTTGGGCCAATTAAGGGTAATAAAGGGTGAATCCTATTCCGGTTATTCATTACAACAATAATAAACAACACAAACAAGGCAATACAATCAAACTAATACGCGGAATGAAGCTAAGTAAGTCCAAGGGACTTACCTCACTCAAAGGTAACTCAAAGATCAACGAACAACTCAGGAACAACTCAGTTTCCCTCAGGAAAGGAGCAAGAAAAATCCGCCCTTGTGGCTCTGTATGTCTGCAGCCATCTTCTTTGACCCTTTGACCCGTGCTTTACCTTTTCACCCCTTTATAAGCTCTTTCTTCTTCCTCTTGATGAGTGTTATCTTTCTCCACAACTCATCTCTCTCCTACGTACATCTTCTTCTCCTCTTTTCTCCCTCGGGTCATCTTAGATCTTCTTTTGAGTTTTGTGTGAGTTTGAGAGCTTTGATGCTTGGTTTGATGCTGGTTGTTGTTGCTGAGCCTTGTGAGCCAGCTTGAGGGTGTTTTGGTGATGTGCTGATCTTTTGGAGCTCAGACGGTAAGCTTTCATGGCTTCCATCCTTTCTTTCATCTTCTTACCTCTTTTCCTACCTTTCTTTAGTTTAGCTTAGATTCTTTAGGTTTCGATCATGCTTCATCCATGATTGGCTTGTGTTGATGTATATATATATGTATGTTCTGTATGTATGTTGATGTTGGAGTGAAGAAGGAATGAAAGGATCGAAGGAAGAAGAGAAGAAAGGGCTGAAGTGGTGCCTCTACTGTCCAGCCGCACCTGCACCACCTTGCAGCCGCCCCAGCGCCAGCCTGAGCCGCCCCTGCGCCACCTGGAATCCGCCCCTGCGGCCACCAGTATCAACAAGGTCCTGCACTTGGTTCTGCAGGTGTGTGTTGCTTCTAGGCTTACCTTAGGATGCCTTTGTTCCCTTCTTTCCTAGTGTGAGTGTATAGGATCATACTAGATGTGTGAGGATGTGTTTGGATGAGGTTATGATTGAGTTATGCCTTGTACGGATTTAAGGACTTAGGTTGATGTTGGTTGAGGTTTTGAGGTTGTGTATGTTTCCTATGGATCCCTTTGGGGCTGGGTATGACCTTTTGATGAATAGAGGTTGATCTCTTTCTATGCCTTGTTATTAGGCAGTGCCCCTCTCTCAGGATTGGAGGTTGATCATGGTTGAGGTTATACGAGGTTGAGGTAAGTCCGTAGGACTTACTTAGCTACCATCCTTATATTGGGTGTTTGCATGAGTTGTGTGTGCTTTATATGTTTGCTATGATAGCATGAGATGCCGTTTATACCGACCTATGTTTATTGATTGCCCCGTTGCGTGGCTGTGATAACCTTTCCCTTTCATCCCGCCCTGGAGTTTGGGAGGTTCTCTGATGTCAGGCCAGACTGGTTAACAAGAAGGGCATAATCCACTCCCATAGGGTACACGTATTGTGTGACAGATACTCGTACAACTGACTATCAGGCTCAGAGGCGAGGATGTATCGGTCCTCGTGTCACATACTTTCATTTATCTATATATATAAGATTTGAGTGAATGACTATTATATAAAGATGATAAATGGGTAAATGTGTGATAGCATGCTGATGTGTTTATCTTCTTATGATTGTGATTGTGCTTATGCATTACTCTATATATGTATGGTTAGCTAATGGTTTATTATAATGATGTAGATGCCCCACAGGATATCGTGCTACTAGGTGATCTAGCAGAGTGGCAGGCCGAGGACTTATCGTACATAGGATGGTTGTGGTTTTTTGGGGTGTTTTACTTTTCCCTCCTGCGTGAGGATGATCTTTTGTTACCTTCTGTGTGAGGACGTTGTTGTGTATACTCGACTATGTTGTTTTACCTTTTGGTTGTACAGTTTATACAGTTTAATGCATTTATTTTTATATCTGTCAGTGGCATGTTGTAAGGTCCAATGAACTTGTTGTCAAGCTAGGGTGAGGATCCATTGTGAGATCCTAGCCCAATGTGGCATCTCGAGTCCCGCGAATGTGGGGTGTTACAGAGTTGGTATCAGAGCCTTAGGTTGACAACAATGGCTCTTGCTACCTGCAATGAGGTTTGATAGGTAAAATAAACAGAACCCGAAAGGGGTATGACATTTTCAAAGTGTTTTTGGTTTTAAATGTGGTTTGGATTAGAATGTACGAGAAGTCGCCACCTTTGCTATGGATCTCTGCAGTATAGTTATGTATATATGTATTGTGGATTATGTTTGTATATATGTTAAGTATATATATATATATATATATATATATATCTATACATATGGCCTATATAGAGCCATATAAGTTAGGTGTACATAACCCGCAGATAGCTCGGACTAGAGCTACTGTTGCTGTGGGCCGAGGTAGAGGTAGACCGCCCCTTCCTCCGGGTGTGGTAGGTGAGGGACCAGTTCCCGCTTCTGATCCACCGTTGGTGGAGGAGGTACATGAGGAGGTCACTGAGAGTGTCGTCCCAGAGACGAGAAGTGGTGGATCAAGGAGACATCATTCACATCGAGTCTAGTCTGATGACTCATATCGTGTCTCCATGGGGGCCAGAGTTTAGAGAGTACCTCAGACGTTTTGAGGAGGCTGTCAGAGTTGGCACACGGGCCCCAGATCTACCAGGGCATGAGGGATCTTCTGAGATGTCTCAAGGAGCCACGTAGGTGCCAGCCATGCCGACACGTGCTGCTGAGATTGCTCCAGCTGTAGAGGAGACCAGAGGGCCTTGACCAGATACCTGGTTGAAGGCATTTCATCAGTAGGGAGTACCACCCTTCTCAGGGCAGATTGGGTTAGAGACCGAGGTATGGATAGGACATGTAGACTCAGCTTTAGAGTCTATCAGATGTCCTGAGGATATACAGATAGAGCTAGTTCAGTCTCTATTCCGCGACCTTGCACATCAGTGGTGGAGGACTGTACGAGCAGAGGCACCGGCTATGATCGCATGAAGAGCATAATTCGAGAGCAGTTCTGCCCTGCCTCACTGAGGAGGGAGAAGCTGCAGGATCTTGTGGAGGCAGGTTTTGAGGATGTACCTATTGCAAACGCCATTCGCCGCTTCTAGACTGGGTTAGCTTTGCTGGGTCCAGCTGCGCCGTCTGAAGGCCAGCATGTGTATCTATTCTCTCGTCGTCTGAGGGAGAGCACAAGTTCATACATGGAGGGATTCTATTGCGAGGCCCTAGCTGATTATCAAGACTAGGCTTCTGCTTACGAGAGGGAGCGAGCCAGTCAGAGGAGAGCTTCTCAGACGGGACGGTCTGAGAAGAGGCAACGCACTGGGCAGACCAGTGGAGTTGGAGGAGCATCTAGGTCTAGACGAGACCAAAGACGTCAAAGTTACCCCTCGTCTACATTGACTGCAGACAAGGTACGACAGTGTTACAATTGTGGTGATCGTGGCCATCTGAAGCCAGATTGTCCCAGACCAGTTGTGACTTGTTTTACCCGTGGTAGACCAGGACATCGAGCTGCCTTTTCTAGGCATGGTGGATTTGCATCTCAGCAGGGTTCTTCCCCTGCCAGTGTAGCAAAAGGTGGTCAGAGGACACCTTAGCAACAGACACAAGGACAACAAAGAGTCCCAGATCGTCCATCTACTCAGGGATCTGCTCTTGGGCTGAGTAGAGGTAGAGGTCGTGGTGGGAGTACCACAGATGCTAGAGGAGCTCAAGGTAGAGCTTTTGAGTTGAGGAGTGTAGAGGATCCACCTACACCGGCTGTTACAGGTACCATTTTACTTTATGGTTTACCTGTTAGAGTTTTGTTTGATACTGGTGCTACGCATTCATTTATTTTTGATACATGTGTTGAGCGTTTGGATTTAGCTACTATAGAGGGGATACCCTTTACTATAGGTAGCCGGGTCAAAGGTACCCGTGAGATACGTAGTTGTCCACTTCGTTTAGGGGCTCGTGTTTTGCTTGCTGACTTCTTAGTCATGCCATTGATGCATGAAGAAGTCATATTAGGTATGGATTAGATGCGTAGGCACCGTGCAGTTTTGGATGTTGGTAGACGGACTGTTATAGTCTCTACCGAGGTTGGTCAGATTAAGGTCTTCCGAGGTTGGGACCTTGGGAAGACGGGTTCTGTTATCAGTGCCGTAAGAGCAGCTAGACTGATTGCACAAGGATGTGATGTCTTCTGGTGCTACGCCATGAAGGATGAAGAGAGTCCAACTTTAGAGGACATTCTAGTGGTCTACGAGTTTGCAGACGTATTTCCGTCGAGCTTGCCGCCTCAGAGGAGTGTGGATTTCAGTATAGAGTTGGAGCTTGGTACGAGATCCATCTCAAAGGCCCCATATTGTATGACACATGTCGAGATGTTGGAGCTGAAAAAGCAACTCGAGGAGTTGGCTGAGAAGGGCTTTATACACCCTAGTGTTTCACCATGGGGTGCACCTGTCCTCTTCGTGCGGAAGAAGGACAGATCGTTGAGGTTATGCATTGATTACAGAGAGCTAAACAAGGTGACCATCAAGAACAGATATCCACTGCCTCGTATTGATGATCTACTTGATCAGCTTCAGGGAGCGACAATGTTCTCCCGGATTGACTTGCGCTCAGGATATCACCAGTTGAGGGTGAGAGAGCAGGACGTACATAGGACGGAATTTCGTACCTGTTATGGACACTACGAGTTTGTAGTGATGCCATTCGGGCTGACGAATGCCCCAACAGTCTTCATGGATTTGATGAACATTATCTTCATCGACTTCCTTGATCAGTTTGTGGTGGTCTTCATTAATGACATTTTGGTTTACTCTCGTAGTAAAGAGGAGCATGTCGGTCATCTGAGGACAGTTTTGCAGATTTTGAGGGATAGAGAGTTGTATGCCAAGCTCTCTAAGTGCGAGTTCTGGATGTCTGAGGTTGCTTTCCTTGGAAATATCGTCTCCACCGATGGGATTATGGTTGATCCGGCGAAGATCGAGTCTATTGCTGCATGGACGACACCGACGAACGTCAAGGAAATGCGTAGCTTTCTCGGCCTAGCCGGTTACTATAGACGCTTTGTGGAGGGATTTTCTGTGATTGCCCGTCCACTTACGAGTCTTTTGAGGAAGACTTCCAGATTTGTGTGGACTGACCAGTGTGCCTAGAGTTTTAAGGAGTTGAAGAGACGTTTGACTTCTACTCCTGTCTTGGCACAACCAGAGGGTTCTGATGACTTTGTGGTTTACAATGATGCATCCAAGCTAGGCTTGGGATGTGTATTGATACAGAGAGGCATAGTGATTACTTATGCGTCTAGACAGCTGAATACGTATGAGGAGAACTACCCGACTCATGATCTGGAGTTGGCAGCGGTAGTTCATGCTTTGAAGATCTGGAGACATTAACTGTATGGTGCTATATGTCAGATCTTCACAGACCATAAGAGTCTGAAGTATATTTTCACGCAGCGGGAGTTGAATAACCGCTAGCGTTGATGGCTAGAGTTGATCAAGGACTTTGACCTTGAGATTCTGTATCATTCTGGAAAGGCGAATGTTGTAGCTGACGCCTTGAGCAGGAAGACGCCTTATGAGAAGGCGATTGCCAGATTGACAATTCAACCTCAGCTTTAGAGGAATCTAGCTTGGCTAGAGATGGACATCCAGTTTCCTGATGATGATGCCCAATTATATGCTCTAGAGGTTTTACCTGGTCTATTGGATGAGATCCAACAGAAGCAGGGGACCTGCCCGACTTTGATGAGGATTAGAGAGAGGATGTCTCATGGGGAGGCACCACAGTTCTCCGTTGGAGCAGATGGAGTGATGAGGCGACATGACCGCATTTGTGTACCTGCTGATGTAGAGTTGAGACAGAGGATCTTACAAGAGGCTCACTCACTGTACACCTTACTGTGTACATCCAGGTAAGAGTAAGATGTACCACGATGTGAGACATTTATATTGGTGGGGAGGGCTGAAGCCCGATGTAGCCAGATTTGTGGCTCAGTGTGCGACTTGTCAACAGGTCAAGATAGAGCATTGCAGATCTGGAGGTGAGCTCCATCCACTTCTAGTACTGCAGTGGAAGTGGGAGGACGTCTCCATGGATTTTGTGACCGGATTGAGGCCTAGTAGGAGTTTTGATGCTATTTGGATTATTGTGGACAAATTGACGAAGATGGCACATTTCATTCCCATCAGAGAGACGTGGCCAGTGAGCAAATTGGCTGAAGAGTACACTAGACAGATAGTGAGACTCCATGGTGTACCGAGGACGATCGTCTCTAATCGAGATGGACGGTTTACCTCGAGGTTTTGGTAGCAGAATCAGACTGCTTTGGGGACGAGTCTACACTTCACGATTGCGTTTCACCCCCAGATAGATGTTCAATCTGAGAGGACCATCTAGACCCTGAAGGATATGCTGTGAGCTTGTGTGTTTGATTGGGGACAGGGATGGTCTGACTACCTCCCACTTGTTGAGTTCTCATACAACAACAGCTGGCATGCATCTATTGGGATGACTCCTTATGAGGCACTGTATGGACGTAGGTGCCGTACACCTTTATGCTGGGATGAGCCTAGCAGTATCAGTGGTCTAGCGCCAGAGCATATTCAAGATGATATGGCTCGAGTAGTGCTGATCAGAGAGAGGATGCTGGCTGCACAGAGTCGCCAGAAGTCATATGCAGACAAGAGGCGCCGGCCTCTAGAGTTCAGGGTAGGAGCTCATGTCTGGTTGAGAGTATCTCCGACGCGAGGCTTCAGATGTTTTGGCATAAAGGCTAAGATGAGTCCCCGATATGTCGGCCCTTTCGAGATACTGGATAGAGTTGGGAGGGCAGCCTACAGATTAGCTTTGCCTCCGAGGTTAGAGGGTGTTCACCCAGTGTTTCATGTGACTCAACTGAGGGAGTATATACTAGATCCGAGGCACACTGTGAGTTATGATGATTTGGTGGTGGAGCCGTACCACACCTTTGTTGAGCATCCTATTGCAGTCTTAGAATGAGGTGTGAGAGGCCTGCGTTCGAAGGACATTCCTATGATGAGGATACAATGGTCTAGACGTGGACCTGAGGAGGCTACATGGGAGACTGACGACATGATTTATGGCACTAGTTTAGGCACTCTTTTAGATAGTTTTCCTTTCCATTCATGCATGTTTCCACATTAGTTTGTAACGTTTATGCTTAATTCATGCATATTGTCAAAATAGACGTCTACACGAGCTCTTATCGGTTTTGTAGATATTTTGGGGAGCTTTTGGAACTTAATCGATACATTCAAGGATCATTCCTTGTGGTGGCACACTTCCGGACTCATTAAGGAGCAAGCTAGGAGCAAAGGAGAACACATAGGACCTTATTGGTGCATGCCTTGCACCAACTCATGACTTGGTGATCCAAGGAGAGTTTCTGTTGAAGAAAATCGATCTAACACTTAGGAAAATCGGATGATTTTTCTGTCTGGGTCAATTTTTTGGCCCCTGACAGCTTTGACACGTGTCTCACGATCTCTTTGTCCGACCCTTGCTTCTTGGTGGAGTATTTAAGTGGTCCTGCAGGCTGATTTGAGGATCCTCCTCCTTCCTTTTGAACCCTTCTCCTCTAGCTCTTCTCCAATACTCTTCCATTGTAGCCTCTCTTCAAGGCACCCTTGTGGGTGTTCTTGAGAGAGATTAGTGTAGATTTTAGTTTTGTAGTGAGATTTGAGTGGTTTTGAGTGAGGTTTCCATTGTTGACAACTTGGAGCTGCTCTTGGAGCCTTTGTAATACTTGGTAACTTCTATTCTAGCTTTATAATGTCTTTTCTTTGGTTCATTCTTCATTATCTAGCTATGACTTGCAAGCATGCTCTATTTATGAAGTTTGATCTAGATTTTGTATGTTGTTGGCTGAATAGTTGTGATTCTAGGGTAATGGATTGATGTTTATGGCTTGGGTTATGATAGAATGGACTTGTATGTTAGTTTAGGATGATTTGTATGCACAAAACCTAAGCCAGATTGAAAAATCGACCTGTTCATAGGCTAGATCGACCGACTTACCTGATGATCCACCCGATTTTTCCTTCTGTTGCTCTTTAATTGATGAATCTGTATGTTAGGATGTTAGATTGTTGAAATCCTAGTGTTTGTTGAGCATAATCTAGCTTAGGGTGACCTAAAGTTAGCAAACTAATTGTGGAATGAGACTTACCCGGTGATTTCCGCTCTTAGGTATAGAAGATGATGAACTCTAGGTAGTAGTGAGCATCATAAGCCGCTATTGGACTGAGTGTGCTAGGATTGTTGCTTGAGACTTGCCTTTTCCGAAACTTACCCGGTAAGGAGAGGTTTGACCCTTAGGTAGTGACCGATTTGTGTAGAATTCCAAACCTTAGCTCCTTGAGACTTACTTGGTAATAGGACTTTGGTGAAGGACTAGTGGAACATGAGACTTACCCGGTAATTATTCCCATTAGAGAAACACCCTTTCCCAACAACCGCAACTTTATCCTTAGATATTTAGAAGCTTGAGTCCAATACCATAACCGGAAATCTTGATATCTAGAATCCACTTATCTTACCTCTTATCTTCTATCTTGCATTTGTGTGTTTGTTTGCTTGTTTGATTTGCATATTTTGTGATCCTTGTTTGATCACCCCAAAACCAATAAAAAATATTGTGTTTTGAACTTTCTTTATTCCTCATCTCATCTTAGTTTAGATTTGCACTATCTTTGATCATTGAATAACTTGATTTCACCTCAGTCTTTGTATTCGACCTCGAAATACTTTCCTTCCTACATAATGATCCGTACACTACGGGTTTCGCTAGATAGTTTAGGAGATTAGATCGAGTTTATAAATGTAAAGCTTTTTGTGCTACGATTCTAGCGTAACAGAGACTGAGAATAGTATCCAGAGGAACTATCCCGAGTTTTATGCTTAGATAGATGCACCTAGGGTCGATGAGTAGATCTTAGTGCTACCTTGGTGAGTATGTGATTATGTGCTTATGTTCTTATATGACTTGATATGCTTACTCCATGCTAGTTATGATGTGCTTTATGATTATTAGATCTTGCTGTGCTAGCATGATGTATGTTATAGCTGGGGATGGTTCTTTCCTCCATGTTATTCGAGTGATTAGGATTCAGTTGGAGATGGTTCTTTCCTCTATGCTACTTTGATGGACATAGTTTCAGTGGAAATGTTATTCCTCCATGCGATGTATATGATTATGGTTTGGCTAGAGATGTGCTTCCTCTATGCCTTGTGATATGGTATGACGAGAGATGTGATTCTTCTACGCCTTTGGGTAGCGTTATGGCCTTGTTTTCTGGAGTTGATGATTCCTCCATGTTGGTGTTGAGGTTATAGATTGTTATAGGTTATGATCTTCTGAACAGAGATGTGATACCTCCGATAGAGAGAGAGAGTTATACCTCGGCTTATGGGTCCGAGAGGATTTGGGATTCTGCAAGTTTCGGGAAGAAACTTGTTTTTAGGGGGGTGAGATGTAAGAGCCTAGTTGCTGAGTTGTTGAGAGTGTGAGTTGAGGACCCAGTTTTAGCCTGGACCGCCCCTGCGTGACCTAGTAGCCGCCCCTGCAGTTTGCCTGGGCCGCACCCGCGGCTCTGTGTGTCTGCAACCGTCTTCTTTGACCCTTTGACCCGTGCTTTACCTTTTCACCCCTTTATAAGCTCCTTCTTCTTCCTCCTGATGAGGGTTATTTTTCTCCACAACTCATCTCTCTCCTAAGTACATCTTCTTCTCCTCTCACTCCCTTGGGTCATCTTTGATCTTCTTTTGAGTTTTGTGTGAGTTTGAGAGCTTTTGATGCTTGGTTTGATGCTGATTGTTATTGCGGAGACCTGTGAGCAACCTTGAGGGTGTTATGGTTATGTGCTGATCTTTTGGAGCTCAGCTAGTAAGCTTTCATGGCTTCTATCCTTTCTTTCTTCATTCTTTCATCTTCTTACCTCTTTTCCTACCTTTCTTTAGTTTATCTTAGATTCCTTAGGTTTGGATCATGCTTCAGCCATGATTGGCTTGTGTTGATGTACATATATGTATGTTCTGTATGTATGTTGATGTTGGAGTGAAGAAGGAGTGAAAGGATCGAAGGAAGAAGAGAAGAAAGGGCTGAAGTGGTGCCTCTACTGTCCAGCCGCACTTGCACCACCTTGCAGCCGCCCCAGCGCCAGCCTGAGCCGCCCCTGCGCCACCTGGAATCCGCCCCTGCGGCCACCTGTATCAACAAGGTCCTGCACTTGGTTCTGCAGGTGTGTGTTGCTTCTAGGCTTACCTTAGGATGCCTTTGTTCCCTTCTTTCCTAGTGTGAGTGTATAGGATCATACTAGATGTGTGAGGATGTGTTTGGATGAGGTTATGATCAAGTTATGCCTTGTACGGATTTAAGGACTTAGGTTGATGTTGGTTGAGGTTTTGAGGTTGTGTATGTTTCCTATGGATCCCTTTGGGGCTGGATATGACCCTTTGATGAATAGAGGTTGATCTCTTTCTATGCCTTGTTATTAGGCAGTGTCCCTCTCTCAGGATTGGAGGTTGATCATGGTTGAGGTTATACGAGGTTGAGGTAAGTCCGTAGGACTTACTTAGCTACCATCCTTATATTGGGTGTTTGCATGAGTGGTGTGTGCTTTATATGTTTGCTATGATAGCATGAGATGCCGTTTATACCGACCTATGTTTATTGACTGCCCCGTTGCGTGGCTGTGATAACCTTTCCCTTTCATCCCGCCGTGGAGTTTGGGAGGTTCTTTGATGTCAGGCCAGACTGGTTTACAAGAAGGGCATAATCCACTCCCATAGGGTACACGTATTGTGTGACAGATACTCGTACAATTGACTATCAGGCTCAGAGGCGAGGATGTATCGGTCCTCGTGTCACATACTTTCATTTATCTATATATATACGATTTGAGTGAATGACTATTATATAAAGATGATAAATGGGTAAATGTGTGATAACATGCTGATGTGTTTATCTTCTTATGATTGTGATTGTGCTTATGCATTACTCTATATATGTATGGTTAGCTAATGGTTTATTACAATGATGTAGATGCCCCACAGGATATGGGTACTACTAGGTGATCTAGCAGAGTGGCAGGCCGAGGACTTCTCGTACATAGGATGGCTGTGGTTTTTTGGGGTGTTTTACTTTTCCCTCTTGCGTGAGGATGATCTTTTGTTACCTCCTTTGTGAGGACGTTGTTGTTTATACTCGGCTATGTTATTTTACCTTTTGGTTGTACAGTTTATATAGTTTTATGCATTTGTTTTTATATCTGTCAGTGCCATGTTGTAAGGTCTAGTGAACTTGTTGTCAGGTTAGGGTCAGAATCCATTGTGAGATCCTATCCTAATGTGGCATCTCGAGTCCCGCGGATTCGGGGTGTTACAAAGGAATAAGGTCTTACATCAGATCCCCCTAAAAAAGAAGTTTTGTTCCGAAACTTGCAAAAGCCCAACGATCACAACAACAAACAGAAACAAAACTAAACTCATATATTCCCACTCGGGGCACGTAACTCAAAACGTCACAAAAAGCGTACGCAACGCAACAAAGGAAAACTGAAATAAAACGACTATGCTACAGGTGTATCCATCTAAGCGTAAAACTCCAGATAGTTCCTCTGGATACTCTCCTCTGTCTCCCAAGTTGCCTCACCAGCTCCTCACATTGACCACTGAATCTTCATCATCGGTATGTCCTTCGAACGCAAGTGTCTCGTACTACACTCCAAGACAGCCACCGGGTGCTCTACAAACGTGTGGTCTGACTCAATCACTAGATTTTCATGACTGACAATGTGTCTTAGATCTGGTATGTACTCCCGTAGGTGAGACACATGGACGACTGGATGAACGCCCTCGAGTCTCGGTGGCAAAGCAAGTCTGTATGCTGCCTCTCCAACTCGCTCAAGAATCTCGAACGATCCATCATATCTTGGGCTCAGCTTCCCCTTGACAACGAAACGTCTGACGCCTCGTGTCGGGGATACTCTCAACCAAACTTGAGCTCCAACTCTGAACTCTAGAGGTCTACGCCTCTCTGCATAAGACTTCTGTCGACTCTGTGCTGCTAACATCTGCTCTCGGATCACTGCTACCCGAGCCATGTATCCTGAATCTACTCAGGTGCTACTCTGTTAGCACTACTCGGCTCATCCCAACACAACGGTGTACGGCATCTCTGTCCGTATAAAGCCTCATAAGGAGCCATCCTGGTCGATGCGTGCCAACTATTGTTATACCAAAACTCCACTAAGGGAAGGTGTCCCTAGTCTAACACGCAGGCTCGCAACATGTCCTCCAGAGTCTGGATGATCCACTTAGACTGACCATCGGTCTGAGGATGATAAGCAGTCGTGAACTGCAGACTCGTACCTATGGCGGCGTGAACCTGCTGCCATAACCTGGATGTGAACCGTCCGTCTCTGTCAGAGACTCCATGAAGTCTCACTATCTGTCTCATGAACTCCTCTGCCAATCGACTCACCGGCCATGTCTCTTTGATCGGAATGAAACATGCGGTCTTTGTCAGTCGATCTACTATGACCCAGATAGCATCAAAACCTCGACTCGGTCTCAAACCGGTAAAAAAATCCATAGAGATGTCCTCCCACTTCCACTAAGGGATGGGAAGTGGGTGTAGCTCGCCTCCTGGTCTATGATGCTCGATCTTGACCTGCTGACAAGTCGCACACTGAGCTACATATCTCGCGACATCTGGATTCAGACCTCCCCACCAGAAAGAGCGTCTAATATCCTGATACATCTTACTCACACCGGGATGCATTGAGTATGGTGAAGAGTGAGCCTCCTGAAGGATCCTCTGTCTCAACTCTCGATCTGAAGGCACACAAACACGTTCCTGGCATCTCAAAACTCTATTAGCACCAACTGCAAATTATGGTGCCTCTCCTCGAGACATTCGGTCTCGGATATGCGTCAAAGCTGGACAACTCTCGTGCTTCTGTTGGATTTCGAGCAACAAATAAGGTACTATCTCCAGGGTGGACAACTTGCTGTCAGAATTCGGGAAGTGGATATTCATCTCTAGCCATGCTAAATCTCGCTGTAACTGTGGCTGAGCTGTCAGCCTAGCGATCGCCATCTCTCGGGGAGTCTTCCTACTAAGGGCATCTACTACCACGTTAACCTTCCCCGGGTGGTATAAGATCTCAAGATCAAAGTACTTGATCAACTCCAACCATCTGCGTTGGCGGTTATTCAACTCCCGCTGAGAGAATATGTACTTCAGACTCTTATGGTCTGTGAATATCTGACACGTACCTCCGTACAGATAATGCCTCCAAATCTTTAAAGCATGAACAACTATAGCCAACTCAAGGTCATGGGTAGGGTAATTCTCCTCGTACATCTTCAGTTGCCTAGACGCGTAAGCAATCACCTTACCCCTTTGCATCAATACACATCTGAAGTCCAGCTTGGATGCGTCACTGTAAACCACAAAATCCTCAATGCCCTCTGGCTGAGCTAGGATAGGAGCAGAGGTCAACCTCTTCTTCAGCTCCTCAAAGATCTGCAGGCACGGCTCGGACCATACGAACCTCATAGACTTCTGCAACAAGGATGTGAGCGGTCGGGCGATAAATGAAAAGCCCTCAACAAAACGCTGGTAGTAACCCGCCAATCCTAAGAAGCTGCGTACCTCCTTGACATTCTTAGGTGGTGGCCAAGATGCTACTGACTCGATCTTCTCCGGATCTTCCTTGATCCCTTCAGCTGAAACGATGTGACCAAGGAATGCTACCTCGGACATCCAGAACTCGCACTTAGAGAGCTTGGTGTAGAGCTCTCTATCCTGTAAGAACTGTAGAACAATCCTCAAGTGTCATACATGCTCTTCTCTGCTGCGAGAGTAAACCAGAATGTCGTCTATGCAGACAACTATAAACTGGTCTAGGAAGTCGATGAAGATGCTGTTCATCAACTCCATGAAGACTGTGGGCGCATTCGTGAGCTAGAATGGCATCAATACAAACTCGTAGTGTCCATATGTGGTCCGAAATGCCATCTTGGCTACGTATTGCTCTCTCACCCTCAGATGGTGATATCCAGATCTCAGATCGATCCTCGAAAGCACTGAAGCTCCATGCAGCTGATCCAAAAGATCATTGATACAGGGCAATGGGTACTTGTTCTTGGTCGTCACCTTGTTCAGCTCTCGGTAGTCGATGCATAAACTCATTAACATGTCTTTCTTCCTGACGAAGAGAACTAGTGCACCCCAAGGAGATACACTAGGGTGGATGAAGCCCTTCTCTGCTAACTCCTCGAGCTGCTTTTTCAACTGAAGCATCTCGATAGGCGCCATACGATAAGGAGCCTTAGAGATCGGTCTCGTACCAGGATCTAGCTCAATGCCAAAGTCTACACTTCTCTATGGAGGTAATCTCCAAAGACGTCAGCAAACTCGCCAGCTACTTGAATCTCCTCCAAAGCCGGACTCGTACTATCCTTCATGGCATATCACCAAAAAGCCTCACAACCCTAACTAATAAGCGTCGCAGCTCGCACTGCACTGATGACTGTACCAGTCTTCCCGAGATCCCATCCTCGGAAGATCTCAACATGGCCCGCATTTGTAGTTACTATCATTGTCCTCTTGCCGATGTCCAAAACTGCTCGATGTCGATCCATCCAATCCATAGCCAGAATAACTTCTTCATGTACTAAGTACATGACGAAGAAGTCAGCTGGCCAATCGCGACCTCCCAATCTAATAGGGCAATCAAGAACCTCTCGTGTACCTCGTATCTTACCCCCATCGGGTAATCCTATAAAGAAGAGTCTACCTTATACAGTAACTAAGGCCAATCTATCTACATATGCATCAGATATAAAAGAATGCGTAGCACCGGTATCGAAAATAACCCTGACAGGAAAATCATTAATATGAATGGTACCTGTGGCTGCTGGCGCTGTCGGCTCTACAACACTCCTCAACTCATACACTCTGGTTGATGCATCTCTGGTGTCTGCAGATCCACCAACACGTCCTCTACCTCTCTCCTATCCCGGAGTGGAACCCTGAGGAATGGTAGAACAGAAACTCTCTGCTGCTGCTGCTGTTGATATTGAGATCTCGGTCCTCCTCCAGCAACACTGGTAGGTGAAGAACCCGGTTGAGATAGTGCCTTGCCCTGACGGCAAAGCGCCGCTCTCTGTCCGGGCTTGCCACAAGAAAATCAAGTCACTGCTGGCTTCTTGCAATCGGCTCGGATGTGACCAGCTACTCCGCAGTTATAACACTGCCATCCTCTGTCAGAACTCTGCTGGAAACCAGAACGTCCTGGCGTCTAACTACGCCCAAAACCAGCTGCTCCAGCTCCAGCACTGGCTAATCTAGTCTTCTGTCTCTTCTCAGGACCTCCGGTCTGAGAAGCTCTCCTCTAACCTGGTCGGTCTCTCTCATAAGCAGAAGCTCTATCCTGATAGTCCGTCAAGGAATCACAACGCAAACCAGCAAGATAAGAGCGTGTCGACTCTCTTAACCTTTGAGAGAAAAGGTAAACATGTTCATCCTCAGGTGGTGCAGACGGACCCAACAAAAACAACTCATCCTAGAACTTGATGATGATCTCAACAATAGGCAAATCCTCGAACCTAATCTCGAGAAAATCTTGCAGGTGGTGCCTCCTCATAGATGCAAGACAATAGCGATATCTGATCACCGTCTTCATCTGCTCATAACTGGTGACCTTACTGTGAACGGTCCTCCACCAAGAATGAGCCTGATCCTTCAGCAGCGTTTGTGTTATGCTGACTCGACGTCCCTCTAGGCAACCGATAGCCTCCATAGTAGAATCCAGCTGTCCAAGCCATATCTCTACCTCCAATCCAGTCTTTCCCATGAAAGTGGGAACCTTCAGCTGGTCGAAAACCTTCAACAAACTGTCGGGCTTTGGCTCCTTCGCCCCAGCCAGCGCTCTAACAACCTCAGTAACTCTAGCAGGCGGGGAACAACCTGTGAAACTCTCTGCGAAACCTCAGCTGATCTCGCGGGAACTGGTGGTACTGGCGCTGGTCCTCCAGTCCGGATAGCCTCCCCAACTCTCTGCACATAGTCGCGATATACAAAGGCTTTGATAGACACTCGAGCGGACTCTGTCGATGGCGCCCTTTGTCTCCGGACCTAGTAGCGGTCTCGTTCCCAGCCTCATGAACAACACTCTCAACAACCTCTTCAGCAAATGCCTCAGCGATAGGCGGATCAACAACTGGGGCTTGGCCCCGACCGCTAGCTAGTGGAGGTCTTTCTACACGTCCTCGTCCACAAACGGCAAGTGGAAGTGGTGGTCGACACCTTCCTCGCCCTATAGCAGCGGTAGCTCTAGTGCGTGCCATCTGCTATAAAGATAGATATATAAGACTATATATATATATAAGGCCACGCTAAAGCTAAAGCACAAATCCAAGAAAAGCACATATAAAGGCCAACACGTAAGAAACTACACTGTTGAGATCCGTGGAGGTAGTGGTGGTCGCCCGTACATCTTTCCCAGACCGACAAGTTTAAAACAAAACCCCCCTTTTGAAAACGTTAGACCCCTTGCGGGTTCTATTTATTTATCCATCCGACCTTTAGAAGATTTTGAGTGCCCTTGTTGCCAACCTCGCTCTGATACCATATTGTAACACCCCAAGTTCTAGGAACCCGAAGCGCTACGGATTAGGACCGCACAATGGGTCCCGACCCTCAGAGTAGCCACAACAAACGGATCTTACAACAAGGCACAGAAGAATGAAAACCAAACTCAATATAAAACCAAAGGTTCAAATAAAGGAAAACGTAAAAGACTCGCAACTGAGTTCAAAACAAAAGGGAAAAGCAACAACAAAACATAAACCCGATCCCGTCCTATAGTGTACGGGAATCCCGACTGACCACGCCATCCAGATCACTCACCAGCATCCTGAACCTGCGGAGCATCTATGTTACGCTCAGGATGTGTGTGATACGCAATAGGTTTTAAATTTATACTCGTTATATTTTCTCCTAACTCCTAGCGCACCCGCAGTGTACGGGACGTTTGTAGTAGGGATAGTATTCCGAGGTCGAACACAAAGACTAAGGTGAGATTAATTCGATTAGTGATTAAGTCTAGTGAAAATCTAAGCCTTAGAAAAGAGAAGGGAATAAAGAAATGCAAATCTCAATGTTTTTGGTTGGTTTTTAGGTGATCAATCAAGGATCACAATTCATGCAAAGTAAACAATCAACTAAGCTAACGAATCAACACAAACAACAAGCTAAACACGAGATATGAATCAAAAGATAAAAGCGGATTCTAGGGGTTGGAAATTCCGGTTATGGCAAGGACTCAAACTATCTAATCATTCCTTGGATTAACTGTGATGTGTTGGGAGTGAGTGTTTCTAGATTGGGATCAATCACCAGGTAGGTCTCATGGTCCACTAGTCCGTTCCTAAGATCTTATCACCGGTTAAGTCTCTAAGAATCTAAGGAATGGAATTCTGCACAAACCGGATTGTCACCTAGGGATCTAACCTTTCTTCACCGGGTAAGTCTCGGAAGGGTAAGTCCTAAACAACTATCCTTGAACACTTAGTCCAATGGCGGCTTATGAGGCTCACCACTACCTAGGGTTTATCATCTTTGAAATCTAAGAATAAGAATCACCGGGTAGGTCTCTTCTAAGACTTAGTTGCTAACACTAGGTCGCCCTAGGGTAGATTTAACTCAACAAACACTAGGATTTCAACATTATAACAATCTAAAGCAAGATCCATCGAACCAGGGAGAATCACGGGCTGTTCTACCAAGTCCACGGCCGTGGACTGGCAAGAACAAACCGTGGACCCTAACAGAGGTTTCGTTCAAGTGAGTGACTCATCCAAGGGTAAATCTAAGTCCATCCTATCATAGTCCTAGCCACAACCATCCTTTCCTTACCCTAGAATCGCATCTATTTAGCCTACAACATGTATGATAATAATCGAAATCATCAAACATAAAATCATAGCTTCCATTTGCAAGATAATGAAAAGAAAGAGATGAACAAGTGAAGTAAACAAAACCAAGCTGAAATTTAGATTAGAATGACTCACAACCCTTCCAAAAGAAGGTTTAAATGGTTCATACAACTCTAGAAATCGATTCCGAAATTCTTCACTACAAAAGCTATCAAAGTCTAGCAATGGTGTGTTCTTCTTCTCCTCTCCAATGGAGCTCCTCTTCCTCCTTCAATGGTAGCTTCTCCTCTTGAGGGAATCTTCTTGTTGAGAGAGTATTTGATTGGATGATAGAGGATAATGGATGGCTGCTCCAAGATGCTTTCTCTCAGCAATGCAGGACCACTTTTATACTACCACCATGCTAGAGAGGGCCATGAGATCGTGGCACAGCTGTCACAACCGTCTGGCAAAAACCACGGTTGGTTCCACGGCCGTGGAAGTGCCAGTGAACCGTGGTTTGGTGCTTCAGCTTTGCCTTGGTTCATTAAGCTATGATTTGGTGCATGGCTTGTGTTGACAAGGTTCCATGAGTCCTCCTTAGCCTCTAGCTTGCATCCTAATAAATCCGAGGGTGTGTCATCTTGATGAACGACCCTCAAACGTATCGATTAAACTCCTAAATCTCCCAAAACACCTACAAAGCAATGCACAAGTCCGTGTAGACGTCTATCTCGACAAAATACGTGAATTGAGTGCAAATGTCGTGAACTAGTGCTAAACCATGCATGAATGAGTGAGAAATCTATCTAAATGACTACCCTAACCTAAGTCATAAATCGTGTTATCAAAGATACCCCATACTTAAGGTTTGCTCGTCCCCGAGCAATCTCCCAACTATAGACTAAGAGATGACATGATTTATGTATGCAGAAAAATGGCAAAATCTTTTTGGGTTTGTGCTTCTTACTATTGGATCACCTTCATAGTCATGTTTCATGGCAACGGACAAGCTATTATGTATCAAATAAATGAACGCACGGAAAGACAATTATAATTAACTCGAAAGCATGCATGAAAAGTTAAAATGAAGAAGTCAAGATGATCAAGAGCATATCCAATCTAAATTACTAAGTCTTACAAACATGCAAATAGGTCATAAGGTCTTATGAAATAAAAGGTCAAGAAACGTTGTGATTAGGTGGGGATTTTTCTAGGTTATGTGATGCTAATCCGGGAATGGAACTAACTCCACAATTTTGTCCTCGATCAACTTCCCTCAAGTGTATATTTTCTCCATCTTTTCTTTCTTTTCTTTTTCCTTCACTTATTTTTGAGACAATGGCATTGGTGTACAAAAGCCGAAACCTTGGTGATTAGCCATCCTCGGGCTTTTTCTATTTTTCGAGGTGCATCCACACCGGGCACACATACCAAAGCTCGTTAGGACTATCGGTTTATTTGACTTTGGCAAGGCACCAACACCCGATTATGTGAAGTGTGCCGAGTTACTTGTCATTTAAACCAATGTCCCCAAACCTATATTTTTGTCTACACTTTCACAACAATTTCAGCATTTTATTCATGACATTCTTTCATCAACATCTTCACCCCACACTTGCTTTTCACACACATCAACACACTAACATGATCCTATTCCCGGATGGGTCAAAAGAGGTCAAATTTATATCAATTGAGGTGCTCAAACATCATGATCACAATGAGAAGAAGAGAAAGATAAATTGCCTCATTCATTCCTAGATGGTGTGTAAGAACTAGCATGTAATTTCGACTTTCAATACTCATTCCATTCTAGGCAAACATCATGATCACAAATCAATCATGGGATTCAAGAGAAGTGCTTCAAGTCCACATATGCATTCATCAATTTAACACATAACGCCATCCATAGCCAATCCACATGACAAGATTCATCATTAGGGTCATATCCAAGCCTAGAAAGCACAAAATTTTTTAAATTTTCTGATTTTTTTTTTGGATTTTCGAAATGAGTATATACAATGCAAGACATGTGAAAATATTAAACTAGCCTAGATGCTCATCATGCAAAGGATCATGCAAACCCCACCCCATACTTAGAAACACATTGTCCCTAATGTGTAAATGAAGTAAAGAAGAGTGAAAGAAGGTTCTCACAATGTAAAAATGGTTTGCTAATGGTATTTGGGATTTCTCAAGTGGATTGATGGTGGATGATCCTATCAACAATGGTAGAGAGCTCTAAGTGTTCATCAAAGCGTCGGAACCCGCGTTAGGCACCACTAGCCATCCAAGTTCCGCGTCCGCTCCACCCATAATTGATGAGGGGTTCATCGTCATCATTCACATGCCATGCAAGGCTTCCAATGCTACCAAGATTCTAGCACACACACAAAGCACACCAAACACACACAAAAACAGAAAAATCGAAAACGAAAACAAAAATGAAAAGGGGAAAGTGTTACCAATGGGTTGCCTCCCATCAAGTGCTTCTTTAAGGTCATTAGCTTGACCAAACTCGGGGGCGTCTCATTCTAGGTGAAGTGGGGCAATCATATCCACCGGAGCTCCCGGGACATACTTCTTCAACCGGTGCCCATTCACTTTGAAATCTCCACAATGCTCCCCTCCTATCTCAATAGCTCCATGGGGGAAGATCTTCTTCACCACATATGGCCCGGTCCATCTTGATTTTAGCTTTCCGGGGAAAAGCCGCAGCCTTGAGTTGAAAAGAAGGACAAGGTCTCCTTCACTCAACTCCTTCGGAGGCGCTTGTCATGCCACCGTTTGGTCCTCTCTTTGTAGATCCGGGCGTTCTCATAGGCATCCAACCGGATCTCTTCAAGAGCGTTCATATCAAGCAACCTCTTCTCTCCCGCCTCCTTGAGGTCAAAATTTAGCCACTTAATGGCCCAATAAGCTCTATGCTCCATCTCTACCGGAAGGTGGCAAGACTTGCCATAGACTAACTTGTAGGGAGTGGTGCCAATTGGTGTCTTGAAAGCGGTTCTATATGCCCACAAGGCATCATCGAGCTTCATAGCCCAATCTTTTCTCGTCCTAGAGACCGTCTTCTCAAGAATTCCCTTGATCTCCCGGTTGGAGATCTCCACTTGGCCACTAGTTTGGGGGTGGTAAGGTGTTGCCAACTTATGAGTCACCCCATACTTAGCCAAGAGTGCCCCAAAGTTCCTATTAGTGCAGTGCTTCCCTCCATCACATATGATCACCCTTGGTGTTCCAAACCTAGGGAAGATCACTCGGTTGAAGAACCGCACCACAACTTTGGCATCATTTGTAAGAGAGGCGATTGCCTCCACCCATCTTGAAACATAGTCTACCGCCAATAGGATGTAGAGGTTGCCACATGAAGAAGGGAATGGTCCCATGAAGTCCACACCCCACACATCAAATATCTCCACTTCTTGTATGTTATTCAAGGGCATCTCATTCCTCCTTGAGATGTTGCCCGTCCTTTGGCAAGCATCACAAGCTACCACAAAGCTTTGCACATCCTTGAACAAACTTGGCCAAAAGAAGCCCGATTGCAACACCTTCGCACATGTCTTGTGTGAGCTAGCATGCCCTCCACATGGCAAGGAATGACAATGACGGATCACACTCTCCACCTCATCCTCCGGTATGCATCTTCTAAACATTCCATCCGGCCCTCTCTTGAACAAAAGTGGTTCACTCCAATAGTAGTGCCTCACATCCTTGAAGAACTTCTTTCTTTGGGCATATGTCAGTCCGGGAGGCACTTCCTCACACACAAGATAGTTCACAATGTCGGCATACCATGGCTCACTTCCTCTAGACACTTGGAACAAGCATTCCTCCACCATTTGCAATTGCTCATCCCGGAATGAGTCATCTATCGGGATGTCATCTCTTTCAAGCTCCAATGGTGGGAGTCTACTAAGGTGATCCGCCACGGAGTTTTCGGATCCCTTCTTGTCCCGGATTTCCAAATCAAACTCTTGAAGAAGAAGGATCCACCGAATCAACCTAGGTTTGCATCCTTCTTGGTAAGGAGATAACGGATCGCAGCATGATCCGTGATAACACAATTTATGAGCTAGGTTTAAGTATAAATTTTGTGATTGTTTATAGTGTACACATCCATAGCGCTAGGAGTTAGGAGAAATATAACGAGTATAAATTTAAAGCTTATTGTGCACACATCCATAGCGTGACAATCCGTATATACTATGACCTTCACTCCAACAAGATATGAGCGGAACTTCTCAAATGCATACACCACCGCTAGCAATTCCTTCTCGGTGGTAGCATAATTGAGTTGGGCATCATCTAGCATCTTGATAGCATAATAAATGGCATGTGTACGCCCATCTTTCCTTTGCCCCAAAACAGCCCCAACGGCTACATCGCTTGCATCACACATGATCTCAAACTGTAAACTCCAATCCGGAGGTTGCATGATAGGTGCGGAGATCAAAGCGTTCTTCAACCTACAAAAAGCCTCAAGGCAATCCTTGGAGAAAACAAACTCAACATCTTTCATTAGTAGGTTAGTAAGAGGCTTAGAAATTTTAGAGAAGTCTTTAATAAACCTCCGGTAAAAACCGGCATGCCCTAAGAAACTCCTTACCCCTTTCACCGAGGTAGGTGGTGGCAACTTCTCTATCGTCTCAATCTTGGCCCTATCAACCTCAATGCCACGGTTAGACACCAAGTGTCCTAACACGATACCTTCACTTACCATGAAGTGGCATTTTTCCCAATTCAAGACAAGATTTGTCTCCTCACATCTTTTCAATACTAATGACAAGTTAGCCAAGCAATTATCAAAGGAAGAACCATAAACAGAAAAGTCATCCATAAACACCTCCATGATATTTTCAATGTATTCCGAGAAGATAGCCATCATACACCTTTGGAAGGTGGCGGGTGCATTACACAACCCAAATGGTATTCTCCTATATGCAAAAGTACCCTATGGACATGTAAATGTGGTTTTCTCTTGGTCATCGGGGTGGATAGGGATTTGGAAGAATCCACTATAGCCATCTAAGTAGCAAAAATGAGAATGTTGAGCTAACCTCTCTAGCATTTGGTCAATGAAAGGAAGGGGGAAGTGATCTTTCCTAGAGGCCATGTTCAACTTCCTATAGTCAATGCACATCCTCCATCCCATCACCGTCCTAGTTGGGATTAGTTCATTGTTCTCATTAGTCACTACGGTCATCCCACCCTTCTTAGGAACTACATGAACGGGACTAACCCACTTACTATCCGAGATAGGGTAGATAATCCCCACATCTAGCAACTTAATGATCTCTTTCTTGACTACCTCTTTCATTATAGGATTCAATCTTCTTTGATGTTCAATAGAGGGTTTGTGGTTATCTTCCATCAATATCTTATGCATGCACAAAGAAGGTTTTATGCCAACTAAATCATCAATAGTATAGCCGATGGCTTTCCTATGCAATCTTAGCTCATGCAACAACTTAGCAAGTTCATCATCATTCAAGCATACATTCACAATCACCGGATATGTAGAATTATCACCAAGAAAAGCATACTTTAAATGAGAGGGAAGGGATTTGAGTTCAAGTTTAGGAGGACCTTTGTCGAGTGGAGACGATCCAAATAACGTTGGATGAGATGAATCCAAAGCAAATGAAGACCCTCCAAGGCTCCTTGAAGCTTGATCATCAATGAGGGTTGCTTCTGAGGGAACCACGGTTGGATCCACGGTCCTTGGCACATCCACGGCCGTGGAAGTTGCCAACCTTGCTCGTTGGAGCTTTCCAGAGAGTTCTACGGTTGTGGAACACATTCCACGCCCGTGGAACCTACAGGTGTTCAGCATGCCTTCGTGATCTTCAGTTTCAACTCTTGTCTCCTTTTCTAGTGCTTCCAAGGCCTTGATCTCTTCATTGCAAGCCTCCTCAACACCTTCCTCCATCAAACTTAAGGTAAGAACCTTCTCCAAGGGGTCCTTGATCAAGATCAAGCTCACAACTTCTCTAGACTCCTCTTACTCGACAATGTTGAATACATCTTCATCAAGGGTTGGCCCTTTCATCATTGTGGACAACTTGAACTTGATGTTCTCTTCTCCAATGTTGAAGGAGAGGATCCCATTCTTGCAATCCACTAGGCATCCGGAGGTGGCTAGGAAAGGTCTTCGTAAGATGATGGGAACGGGATAGTCCGCCGGGATGTCCAAGACAACAAAGTCAATCGGCACATAAAACTTCCCTAGTTGCACCGGAATGTCTTCTAAGATCCCAACCGGGTGAGTGATTGAGCGGTCCGCCATGTAGAGGGTCATCTTGACCGGTTTTGGCTCTCCTAGCCCAACCTTGTTGCAAAGTGCAAGCGGTATGATGCTTACACTTGCCCCAAGATCACAAAGGGCTTCATACTTCACTTCTCCCACTCCAATTGGAACACAAAAGGAACCCAAATCTCTTAGCTTAGGAGGCATCTCCTCCTTCATTGTTTGGATCAATTCTGAGGACCTCTTTGTCATTCTTATCTCCCCATACTCCTCCAACTTCCTTTTGTTGGAGAGTATCTCCTTCAAGAACTTGCCATATGCCGGCATACCTAAGATAGCATCCATGAACGGAATATTAATATGCAATTTAGACATAAGTTCAAGGAATTTACCAAAGTGATTGTCCAAGCGAGCTCTTGCTCGTGATTGTGGGAACGGTAGTGGTGGTTTGTATGGAGGCGGTGCCACATAGGTTGGCTCAACATCCTTGCTCTTGCCTCCATCTTCTTGCAATATCTCTTCCTCTACCACTACTTGCTTTCCCTTAGCATTTTCCTTGGGCAAAGGATCCTTCATACTCAACCCACTCCTCGCTATAATGGCCAACACTTGGCCTCTTGGGTTGTCTTCGGTTCTTCCGGGAAGCTTTCCCGGATCTCTATGAGCTTCACCCGCCTTTTGGAACACTTGTGCTTCCAACACCTTTTGAGCCTTAGAGATGGAAGTCACCGTGCTCTCAAGACCACTCAACCTTCCAAGCAATTGCTCAAACATCATTTCGGTCCTATCCTTTGGAGGTTGACTAAATCCGGGTGGAGGTTCTTGTGAAGCTTTTGGTGGTGGAGTTGTGCTTGTAGAAGCGGGAGGGTTCAAGGCTCCATCCGGGTTAGAGTAGAAAAACCCGGGATGGTTATGGTTGGGCCGGTAATTGTTGAATTGCCGGTTGTTGTTGAAGTTCCTTGGGCCTTGGTAGTTGTTATAATTGCCCCTTCCCATGTAATTCACATCTTCCTCCTTGGAAGACAAGTTTGCTTGCACTTGCACTTGAGGAGTTGCTTGGTTCTTCAAAGTTGTAGCACACAACTCTCTCAAAGACTTCAACTCATTATTGATGGCATCAAGCTTGAAGTTGCTCATGGTGACTTCACTCACCTCATATGCTCCCGCCTTTCTCCCTTCACTCTTCCTATGGGAGTATTTTTCAATCACTAGAGCTTGTTTCTCCACAAACTCCCAAGCTTCATCCACATGTTTTTCCATGAAAGTCCCACCGGAAAGAGATTGGAGCTTGAATTGGCTATCTTCATCAAGTCCCTTGAAGTAGATCTCCAATAGCTCAATTTTGGGTATACCATGGTGTGGACAATCTAGGAGAAGATCCTTGAACCTCTCCCAAGACTTGAATAAACTCTCTCTATCCTTCATCACGAAGGCATTGATCTTCCCTCTTAACTTGGTAGTCTTGGAAGGTGGGAAGAACTTAGTCAAAAACTAGGTTGTCATCTCCTCCCAAGTACTAACTCGCCCTTGTGGAATAGATTGATACCAAGCCAAGGCTTTATCCTTAAGAGAGAAGGAAAAAGCTCTAAGCTTATGGTTGTTGCTCTCCAATCTTGGCGGTCTAAGAGTCTCCATCAAAATCTCATAGTTCATCAAGTGTTGATGAGGAGACTCTCCTTCCATCCCTCCAAATTGATTATGCCGGATCATTTGTAGAACTTGAGGGCGGAGCTCGTAGTTGTGGGTTGCGGGATCTCCTAAGTTCACACCCGGACGGTGTGCTCTTTGTGCCGGATCCATACGTCTCCCTAATATTTGTGGTTCTTCAATTGCAATGGGCACAACCCTAACATTCGCCGCCGGCTGCGGTTGTGGTGGAGGAGGTGGAGGTTGTTGACGATTAAGCTCTCCTTGCACAAGGGCTTGCCTAATCTCATCAATCTCCCTCCTAGTTGCTTCTTGCCTCTCATTGGCAAGTCTCCTTTCTTCCTCCAAGAGCTCATCTCTTAGCCTAATTTGCTCTAAAGCCTCATCCAACTTAGCCTGAAGATCTCTTCCGGCCATCTCTTTTCCCTTTTTAATGCTCCTGGATCTAGATCTAAGGGTTTTCTCCGGTTCGGGATCGAATGGAGCTAAATCCTTGCCACGAGATCTTCGCATACACCTAAAGAGTAAGAGAAGTCCTGAAAAGCAAAGACACAAACCAAAGAGAGATCAAAAGCAACAAGAAAGATCTACACTATAAACAATCATAAAATAGACTCAATCTAGACCTAGTCCCCGGCAACGGCGCCAAAAACTTGTTACGCTCAGGATGTGTGTGATATGCAATAGGTTTTAAATTTATACTCGTTATATTTTCTCCTAACTCCTAGCGCACCCGCAGTGTACGGGACGTTTGTAGTAGGGATAGTATTCCGAGGTCGAACACAAAGACTAAGGTGAGATTGATTCGATTAGTGATTAAGTCTAGTGAAAATCTAAGCCTTAGAAAAGAGAAGGGAATAAAGAAATGAAAATCTCAATGTTTTTGGTTGGTTTTTAGGTGATCAATCAAGGATCACAATTCATGCAAAGTAAACAATCAACTAAGCTAACGAATCAACACAAACAACAAGCTAAACACGAGATATGAATCAAAAGATAAAAGCGGATTCTAGGGGTTGGAAATTCCGGTTATGGCAAGGACTCAAGCTATCTAATCATTCCTTGGATTAACTGTGATGTGTTGGGAGTGAGTGTTTCTAGATTGGGATCAATCACCAGGTAGGTCTCATGGTCCACTAGTCCGTTCCTAAGATCTTATCACCGGTTAAGTCTTTAAGAATCTAAGGAATGGAATTCTGCACAAACCGGATTGTCACCTAGGGATCTAACCTTTCTTCACCGGGTAAGTCTCGGAAGGGTAAGTCCTAAACAACTATCCTAGCACACTTAGTCCAATGGCGGCTTATGAGGCTCACCACTACCTAGGGTTTATCATCTTTGAAATCTAAGAATAAGAATCACCGGGTAGGACTCTTCTAACACTTAGTTGCTAACACTAGGTCGCCCTAGGGTAGATTTAACTCAACAAACACTAGGATTTCAACATTATAACAATCTAAAGCGAGATCCATCGAACCAGGGAGAATCACGGGCTGTTCTACCAAGTCCACGGCCGTGGACTGGCAAGAACAAACCGTGGACCCTAACAGAGGTTTCGTTCAAGTGAGTGACTCATCCAAGGGTAAATCTAAGTCCATCCTATCATAGTCCTAGCCACAACCATTCTTTCCTTACCCTAGAATCGCATCTATTTAGCCTACAACATGCATGATAACAATCGAAATCATCAAACATAAAATCATAGCTTCCATTTGCAAGATAATGAAAAGAAAGAGATGAACAAGTGAAGTAAACAAAACCAAGCTGAAATTTAGATTAGAATGACTCACAACCCTTCCAAAAGAAGGTTTAAATGGTTCATACAACTCTAGAAATCGATTCCGAAATTCTTCACTACAAAAGCTATCAAAGTCTAGCAATGGTGTGTTCTTCTTCTCCTCTCCAATGGAGCTCCTCTTCCTCCTTCAATGGTAGCTTCTCCTCTTGAGGGAATCTTCTTGTTGAGAGAGTATTTGATTGGATAATAGAGGATAATGGATGGCTGCTCCAAGATGCCTTCTCTCAGCAATGCAGGACCACTTTTATACTACCACCATGCTAGAGAGGGCCATGAGATCATGGCACAGCTGTCACAACCGTCTGGCAAAAACCACGGTTGGTTCCACGGCCGTGGAAGTGCCACTGAACCGTGGTTTGGTGCTTCAGCTTTGCCTTGGTTCATTAAGCTATGATTTGGTGCATGACTTGTGTTGACAAGGTTCCATGAGTCCTCCTTAGCCTTTAGCTTGCATCCTAATGAGTCCGAGGGTGTGTCATCTTGATGAACGACCCTCAAACGTATCGATTAAACTCCTAAATCTCCCAAAACACCTACAAAGTAATGCACAAGTCCGTGTAGACGTCTATCTCGACAAAATACGTGAATTGAGTGCAAATGTCGTGAACTAGTGCTAAACCATGCATGAATGAGTGAGAAATCTATCTAAATGACTACCCTAACCTAAGTCATAAATCGTGTTATCAATCTACAATGATGGTATAAACCGTTAGCTAACATTCTAGATACTAGCAAGAGCGTAAAGACACAAACACACATAAGACAAAAGAAAACACATAACATGCTTGCACACAACCGGTTATTATCTTTCTTAAAGTTATCCATTACTAATTCAACTTTTTTTGTCACACGAGAATCTCCCAAAACCCGTCTCCGCTTCCGTCTATCAATAGGAATAAATCAGTACTATCCGTTACCTACGAGCATGGGTTGCAAGAGCACATTCTAGTCTCCTATAGAACTGGACAAGTGGTCACCACCCGATTATAATACACTTGGGCTAGTTAAGTGTAATAAAGGGTGAACCCTATTCCGGTTATCCATTACAATAATAATAAACAACACAAACAAGCCAATACAAACAAACTAATACGTGTAACGAAGCTAATTAAGTCCAAGGGACTTACCTCACTCGAAGGTTACTCAAAGATCAACGAACAACTCAGTTTCCCTCACGAAAGGAGCAAGGAAAGCCTGTTCACACAAGCATCACGAATCAGAAACGAAACGGTTGCTAGAAGTCTATAACTTCTAGTCTCAACGATCTCTAAGAGATCTCCATAAGCTAAGGGCCCAACCTTAGTCTTACAGCATACTCAGGAAACAAGGAACATCCATAAGAGTCAAGGAAAGAAACGAGGAAAGCAAGGAGAGAAGCAACTCACAAGAATGGGAGTTACTGTAGCGGCGGCTGGACGAGGCGCAGGGGCGGCAACACGCAGGGGCGGGGACATGCAGGCACGGGGGCGGTTGCGTGACAGAAAGCGCCGTCGGCTTTCTCTTCGACAGAACTCACAATAAGGGATACCAAAGCTCGAACCTTTGATTCCAACACGTCAAGACTCAACTCCAGAGAGCCTGAGAACCACGATACATCAACAACGAGAAGCCAACAAGAATCAAGGTTCAAACTTGATTCTTGGAGAAGAAGAAAAGGAGAGAAGAAGAAGAAAATAAAAAGAAAGAAGGAAGCATGGTGCAGTAATGAACGTAAGGAAGAACAAAGAATGATGAACTTACACGTTCAGCAAGATCACATGGAAGCAAGGGAACGGCAGCAACTCTTAGTGTTGAAGACGAAAGCAAGAAACGGAAAAAGGAGGAAAAGGTGGGTATATATAGAGACGGGCTGGAAAGATAGAAAGAAGGACGTTTAGGGTTAAAAAGAAGATAAGGAAACCGGCCCAATAGATAGAATATAGGATATTCTATCTATGGAAGGAAGATAAAACAAACGAAAGAAATATCGGGCGCGATCTGTCGTCAGCCGTAGGGGCGGCTGACTCTGCCTGTAATATCCATAAATTTTATCCCGGTTATCTCCGAGTCAAATCGGATTTCGATCAGTTGATTGTTTCTTATTCTATCTAGTATTTCATCCTTCCACAAATTCTATCATTTATGTAGAATTTAATTCACATAAAATGATACAATTAAACCAAACCCTAGTTCTTATAATGACGTCTTTTGACGAGACCATGACAAAGCTGAGACGAAGCCATGACGAGGCCCGACAACCTCGTGACAAGGCCCAGACAACATGAGACAACCCAAATCCTTGCCCTATTACGTGCAGAATCACTCACGCTAACCAGAATAAGCCCAACCAACTATTGTCGCCCAACCCAAAAAATGACGGCTTCCTCTCCTCCCGCCTCACAACAACCGCTCCACAAGATCTGCTACACTCTCTCTCCTATCTCCATGATCTCTTTCGTAACGCCTTCCTTGTGTGAGCCGTTGCTGCCGTATCAAACACACGTACAACATTAACCTCATGTCCACATTCATTCCAAATTTTCTTTCCTTCTGTTCCCTAATGCACGCCTATAGGTAATCTCCAAAATCTGCTTGCCTTCCATCTGTGCTCATTTCTGAGAGCAACCACAACACAACGCTAGATCTTTCCGCATCACTCAATTGACGTGAGAACCTAGAAGCTGTTGTGAATCGGGATCCTCTCTACTACAACCCGGCACATCTGCTTACAGCCCTCTTCAAAGGTGAGTTCCGAGCATGCTTCTCCTTACCTCTACGTCCGCTAGATCTCGCTGCTGAATGCTTTTTTCAATGTGAAGAAGGCTCGAGTTTTCACTGTATCAGACATACAAACTCAAGCAACCAAGGAACCTCCTGCCCATCTGTCTTCAACGCTGAGAAGGGCATCGAGGTGAGTCTGATTCCACCCCCTTTTCTTTCAATTCAGGTGATGACATGATTTATGACGTTAGTTTAGGAATTCATTTAGATAGTTTTTCCCCTTATTCATGCATGGTTTGACATTAGTTCATGACGTTTACGCTTAATTCATGCATATTGTGGAAATAGACGTCTACACGAACTCTTGTCGGTTTTGTAGGTATTTTGGGGAGCTTTCAGAGCTTAATCGATACATTCAAGGATCATTCCTCGTGATGGCACACTTCCGGACTCATTAAGGAGAAAGCTAGGAGCAAAGAAGAACACAAAAGACCTTGTTGGTGCATGCCTTGCACCAACTCATGACTTGGTGATCCAATGAGGACTGAACAGAGAGAACCACGGCCCAGAGGCCAAGGTATCAACAAAGGAAACCTCACTGGTCACCTGCGTGACAGGCGGGAATACTTACGACTATACTACAACGACCATTCTCCTCTAGCATTATAATGTCTTTTCTTTGGTTCATTCTTCATTTTCTAGCTATGACTTGCAAGCATGCTCTATTTATAAAGTTTGATCTAGATTTGTATGTTGTTGGCTGAATAGTGGTGATTCTAGGGTGAAGGAATGATGTTTATACTTTGGAATATGATTTTATAGGCTTCCATGTTAGCTTATGATGGATTCATGTTCGAAACCCTAACTCAGACCCAAAACCACGGCCTGTTCATCCAAAATCTAGACCGTAGTTTTGCCCGTGGTTTTCTCTGTTGTGCTTGTATTGATGAATCTGGATGTTAGGATGTAGATGTGTTGAAATCCTAGTGTTTGTTGAGCCTAATCTAGCTTAGGGTGACCTAATGTTAGCAACCTTTTTGAGGGATGAGACTTACCCGGTAATTTCCTCTCTTAGATACATAAGATGATGAACTCTAGGTAGTAGTGAGCCAAAAAGCCGCTATTAGATTGAGTGTGCTAGGATCGTTGCCTAAGGCTTACCTTTTCCGAGACTTACCCGGTAAGGAGGGGTTTGACCTTTAGGTAGTGGCCGGTTTGTGTAGAATTCCCATCCTTAGGATCCTTGAGACTTACCCGGTAATAGGACCTTAGGTTCGAGACTAGTGGAGCATGAGACTTACCCGGTAATTGCTCCCATTAGAGAAACACCCAACTCCGAACAACCACAGCTTTCCTTTGATCTTTAGAAGCATGATTCCATTGTCGTAATCGGAATTTCGAATCTCTAGAATCCGCTTTCTTACCTCTTATCTCCTATCTTTGTGTTTGTGTGTTTGTGTAGCTTGTTTGTGTTGATATATTTGTGATCCTTGTTTGATCACCTAAAACCATCCAAAAATATTGTGTTTTGCACTTTCTTTATTCCTCATCTCATCTTAGTTTAGATTTACACTATCTTTGATCATTGAATGACTTAATTTCACCTCATTTCTTGTGTTCGACCTTCGAATACTTTCCTTCCTACATAACGATCCGTACACTGAGGGCTTCGCTAGGTAGTTTAGGATTTTAGATCGAGTTATAAATTTAAGACTTTGTGTGTGCATGTTTTGGGCGAAAAACTTCTTGGCACTCTTGCCTTGGATTTGTGTCGTACAATTCTAGCGTAACAAGTTTTTGGCACCGTTGCCGGGGACTAGGTCTAGATTAAGTCATTTGATTTTGATTTTTTTAGTGTTTATCTTTCTTGTTACTTTTGATCTTGTGTTGTTTTTGTCTTTGCCTTTTCATGTTTTCCATGAACGGATTGTACTTCCAAGACGACCTTGACAACATGGAGTATGAGAAGTGGGTGGAAAACCAAGATCGAGGACCTCTCCATGATGAGTTTGAGTATTGGGAGGAGTTTAATTCCTATCATGAGTCCCATGATCAAGCTCACATGACTACATTGCCTTATGTGGAACCTCACCATCAACCTCACATTGATCGAGTGGAATCAATGCTAGAAGAAATGTTGAGGAAGATGGATGATCTAGAGAGTAACCTTGCTTTCATTTCGAGTTCCCACATGGAGCTTGAAGCGGAAGTGTTACGACAAGAAGAGGTTCACCATGAGGAGATCCAAGAAGTGCCCGATTCAACCGTGATCATTAAGGAACTTTAAGAAGAGTTGGATGAAACTTGGGAGCAAGTAAGGCTAAGTGATTTGGCCCTGAAGGATGAAAGAAGATTGAATTTCGAGAGAGAAGAACAAATGAGGAGGGAGATTGAGGAGATTAGGCATGCTCTTATGCTAGGAGATCCTACCATCCTTCAAGGCTTACCTCCACCTCCTTCACCTTTGGAGGAGTGCAATGAAGTGCTCTCACCCCTGGACATCCTTTCCATCAACCCCGGAACCACACTTGAAGAGCTCACGAGGGAGGAAGAAAACAGAAAGAACCACGGCCTAAATGGCACAACCACGCCTGTGGTTTTGCCCGTGGAAAGCTCTGTCGTAGAGAGCCCTAAGTTAACTTCAACTCCTTCCAATCCTTTCTTGCTTGCCCGGAGTACACACGAAGATTGAAGTCCCTTTCCTAAGGAGTCTCCCATGTTGAATGAAGGAGGCAAACATGATGGATCCATGATGGTTATGAAGCACTTCGATGAAGAATTCTTTGCAAGAATCGGTTTTCTTCGGATCATGGAGGATGAGGATGACAAGCATCTCACTGGTTTGACCGCGGAGCACAAATTGTCTAAGCATGGGGTGACACCTATGGTTGCAACTCCATACTATCATCAAGGAAGCGGTGATGAAGGAGTCTACTACTCACCGGTGAAGAGAGAACTTAAAGCTTGTTTGGGCATCAAGTGGCCCTTGCTTGTCCTCATGGATGCCGGTAAAAGATGGTTGCTTTGACTCCTCAAGAAAACCATGGTGTTCGAGGTGGATTGACACATCCACGGAGTTTGGTCAAGCTAATGACCGAAAAGAAGCGCTTCTTGGGAGGCAACCCAAGGGTAACAACTCTTTCCCTTTTCTCATTCGTTTTTGCTTTTGCTTTTGTTTTTGTGTTTTTTTGTGTTTTGTGTTTGTGTGCTAGATTTTAGGTAATAAGGAAGCCTTGCAAGGCAAGTTGATGATGATGATCCCGTTTTAGACCATGGGTGGAGCGGACGTGAGACTTGGACGACATAAGGTGTCTTTGTTGAATGGAAGAGCTCCCATCTCGCATACACCTTGGCGCGGGTCTTGACGCCGGAATGACTATGAAGAGCTCTCTACCATGCTTGATCGATCATCCGCACCACCACTCCACATGAGTGAACCAAAATACCGAAAACACTACATTTTTACATTGTGAGGACTTCTTTCACTCTTCTTTACTTGATTTGCACATTGGGGACAATGTGTTTTTAAGTATGGGGTGGGGTTTTCATAATTCCTAGCATGGCATGATCGCATCTAGGATAGTTTCGTTTTATTGTCAGACGTTTCTTTTCATGTTTTGCACTGTACATATTTATCTCGAAAATTCCAAAAAAATCGAAAATTTTTAAAATTTTGTGCTTCCTATTTTGGATATGACCCTTATGATGAGATTGTTTTGTGAATTGGCTATGGATGGCCTTGTGTGTTGAATGGATTTATGCATATGTGGACTTGAAATACTTCTCTTGTATCCTATGCATGATTTGTGATTATGATGCTTGTCTTGATTGGATTGAGAATTGATAGTTGAAATTACATGCTAGTTCTTGCACATCATCTAGGAATGATTAAGGCAATTCATCTCTCTTCTTCTCATCTTGATCATGCTATTTGAGCACCTCACTTGATATGAAATTTGACCTCTTTTGACCCATCCGGGAATAGGAGCATGCTAGTGTGTTGAGTGTGTGAAAAACAAGTATGGGGTGGTGAAGTTGGTGTATGAGTTTTGTGAATGGAGTTGTTGCAAATGTGTTGTGAAAAGTGTAGAAAAAAATATAGGTTTGGGGACTTTGGTTTTGATGACGAGTAACTCGGCACCATTCACATAATCGGGTGTTTGTGCCTTGCCAAAGTCGGATAAACCGAATGTCCTAACGAGCCTTGGTATGTATGCCCGGTGTGAGGCACCTCAAAAAAATCCCGAGGTCCGCTAATCACCAAGGTTTTGGCTTTTGTACCCCAATGCCATTGTCTCAAAAATAAGTGAATGAAAATGAAAAAGAAAAAGAAAAGAAAAGAAAGAAAAGAAGGAGAAAAATACACTTTGGTGGATGAAGGATAAATCTGAAGTTGTGGTTGTTTAGTTCCTTTCTCGGATTTGCACCACATGACCTTAGAAAATTCCCATCGTGTCATCACATTTCTTGGCCTCTTCTTTCCTAAGTTCTTAAGACCTATTTGCTTATGTGTATGACTTAGTGATCCATATTGGATATTCTCATGATCATCTTGACTTCATCATTTTTACCTTTCATGCATGCTTTCGAGTTAAGTATGATTGTCTTTCCGTGCCTTCATTCATTTAATACATGATTGCTTGTCCATTGACATGAAACATGATTATGAAGGTGATCCATCTTATGAAGCACAATTCCAAAAAGATTTTATGTTTTTCTGCATTCATAAATCATGCCATCTCGTAGCCTATAGTTGGACCTTGCTCAGGACGAGCAAGTGACAAGTATGGGGTATTTTGATGACATGATTTATGACGTTAGTTTAGGCATTCATTTAGATACTTTTTCCCGTTATTCATGCATGGTTTGACATTAGTTCATGACGTTTACGCTTAATTCATGCATATTGTGGAAATAGACGTCTACACGAACTCTTGTCGGTTTTGTAGGTATTTTGGGGAGCTTTTGGAGCTTAATCGATACATTCGAGGATCATTCCTCGTGATGGCACACTTCCGGACTCATTAAGGAGCAAGGTAGGAGCAAAGGAGAACACAAAAGACCTTGTTAGTGCATGCCTTGCACCAACTCATGACTTGGTGATCCAAAGAGGGCTGAACAAAGAGAACCACGGCCCACAGGCCAAAATCTCGACCGTGGTTTTGGCCGTGGTTTCTTCTGGACCATTTTGACACGTGTCCCACGATCTCTTTGTCCGACCCTTGCTTTATGGTGGAGTATTTAAGTGGACATGCAGGCTGATTTGAGGATCTTCTTCCCTTTTTGGACCCTTCTGCTCTAGCATCTTCATCAACACTTCTCCATTGGAGCTTCTCTTCCAAGCACCCTTGTGGGTGTTCTTGGGAGAGATTAGTGTAGATTTTTGTTTTAAAGTGAGATTTGAGTGGCATTGAGTGAGATTTCCTTTGTTGATACCTTGGAGCTGCATCTTGGAACCTTTGTAAGAATTGGTAACTTCTATTCTAGCTTTATAATGTATTTTCTTTGGTTCATTCTTCATTTTCTAGCTATGACTTGCAAGCACGCTCTATTTATGAAGTTTGATCTAGATTTGTATGTTGTTGGCTGAATAGTGGTGATTCTAGGGTGAAGGAATGATGTTTATACTTTGGACTATGATTGTATGGACTTCCATGTTAGCTTAGAATGGATTCGTGTTCGAAACCCTAACTCATACCCAAAACCATGGCATGTTCATCCAAAATCTGAACCGTGGTTTTGGCCGTGGTTTTCTCTGTTGTGCTTGTATTGATGAATCTGGATGTTAGGATATAGATGTGTTGAAATCCTAGTGTTTGTTGAGCCTAATCTAGCTTAGGGTGACCTAATGTTAGCAACCTTTTTGAGGGATGAGACTTACCCGGTAATTTCCTCTCTTAGATGCATAAGATGATGAACTATAGGTAGTAGTGAGCCAAAAGCCGCTATTAGATTGAGTGTGCTAGGATTGTTGCCTAAGGCTTACCTTTTCCCAGACTTACCCGGTAAGGAGGGGTTTGACCTTTAGGTAGTGGCCGGTTTGTGTAGAATTCCCGTCCTTAGGATCCTTGAGACTTACCCGGTAATAGGACCTTAGGTTCGAGACTAGTGGAGCATGAGACTTACCCGGTAATTGCTCCCACTAGAGAAACACCCAACTCCGAACAACCACAACTTTCCTTTGATCTTTAGAAGCATGAGTCCATTGTCGTAATCGGAATTCCGAATCTCTAGAATCCGCTTTCTTACCTCTTATCTCCTATCTTTGTGTTTGTGTGTTTGTGTAGCTTGTTTGTGTTGATATATTTGTGATCCTTGTTTGATCACCTAAAACCATCCAAAAATATTGTGTTTTGCACTGTCTTTATTCCTCATCTCATCTTAGTTTAGATTTACACTATCTTTGATCATTGAATGACTTGATTTCACCTCAGTTCTTGTGTTTGACCTCGGAATACTTTCCTTCCTACATAACGATCCGTATACTGCGGGTTTCGCTAGGTAATTTAGGATTTTAGATCGAGGTATAAATTTAAGATTTTGTGTGTGCATGTTTTGGGCGAATAAGTTCTTGGCACTCTTGCCTTGGATTTGTGTCGTACAATCCTAGCGTAACAGCATGCTTAATCTAAAGGCCAAGGATGGATGTCTGTATTTCCTAGGACCATCGAAACCACTTGCAGCAATCCCATCTTGCGTCTTAGCCTTGTCGTCAAAGGAGTCAGCAGCCAAGGTCAAGTAAAGGGTGCCGGTGTGCTATGCTCCTCAGCAACTTGCAGACTCGTGGGTAAGTACTCTCACCTCCCACCTTTCTAGTAGATGCATATATTGATATATAGGGATATGTCTAGATTTAAGCTTGGAGTTGTGAGTTGTTGTAATTAGGTCTCGAACCTGTGATGTGTAGGTAGGGGGGTAGCTCTCAGAAGAGTTTGCCCAGGAGTATCGAACCCTCGACCTCTTTCTTAACTATTTTAGTTTCAGGAGAAAACTTGGTTAGGTAGCATGTTTGAATCTATATTTCAATGCCTTAATCAAATCTTTTCACCGTTCAATTTTTAGCGTGCCATAGAAGGATATACCTAGTTTAACATATCAGAAGTTGAGACCGATCCAACGGTCGGATCTGGATCTATAGGAGCTCAAAGTAGGCTAGTTGAGCTGTTTGGGAAAGAACTCAAAATTTGGCTAAGTATAGATTTCTAGATTTTGGAACCATCTTTGGAGATTTTTGTAAGAGTTGTTGTTGAGTGTTTTTGAGAGATCTTTGCTTCTATGAGTAGTATGCATATCTTAGAGGACCTAAAGATTTATTGTGGAATTTTTATCTTTTTATTTAAGCCTTGTATCTTAACCCAAAGTCGGACCTTAACGACTTTTTATGAAAATCTAGAATTTTGTGCAACTCTTATAAATCTTTACCAAACTTTTCCGTAAGAACTAGATTGTGGAACCAGGTTCCTAAGGAGAGTTTGAAACTAAGTTATAGAAAAATCATGGAGTTTCGGGACCAGGGGTCAAATGGTCATTTTACCTTAGTAGAGCTTTTTAGTCATTTTTTTCTTGAGGAGCTTGTGCATCTTAGAAGTTATAGACTTCTAAGAATATGGGATGTATTTTGATCCCCGTGCCTTGTTTGACAGGCGATTGAGTTTCTACTGTTGCGGACCGAGTTGAGATAGAGAGAATTGTGATTTGATTCAGTAAGTCCTCGCGACTTACTTAGCCGGTTTCTATATGTTAGCTGAATGACGATAGTGGTGTGTGTTGATTGCTTAATAATTATAACATGTCTAGGACGACCTTTATTATTATTTATAGCCCAAGTGTATGTATAACGGGTCATGACATCACTGCCAAGCTTTGACAATAGACTGGGAGGTTCTCTATACCCAGACTATACAAGTACAAGGTGAGATGCATCGAATCCATTCTTTATGGTTACACGGGGGCGGAGGCGAGGTTTGGGAATTCCTCATGTCACAAAATAAGTATCATTAGTAAGAGTGAATGACCTAAGTAAAGATAATAAATGGATTGTTTGAAAGCATGATGTGTGTTTACTTTTGCTATTGTGTGTGTGTGTGTGCTATTTTTCATTTATCTAACTTTTAGATAGCCAGCTAACGGTTGTTCTATTGTGTTGTTTAGAGTTACCACAGGTTAGAGCAGCAACTCAGTGATCCGGAAGTAGTGGTCAACCGGGTCTCCGTACTCCTTAGAGCGGGGTTTGGGTTTTTGCATTATTGTTTCTATTGATGTATGAAGACATATAGACTCTCATGTTTCTTAAGTATTGTTGGATGTTAGACGTGTTGTTGCATTCATCTCTTTAAAATATTGTTTTATGAATTTCGGTTTCTTTATTTTTGTCTTGTTGCAAGATCCTAGTAAAATTGTTGTCAAACTGAGGTCGGGACCCATTGTGTGGTCCTAACCAGTAACTTTACGAGTTCCGAGGATTCGGGGTGTTACAACATGGTATCAGAGCTCTAGGTTGGCAACAATGGGACTTGAAATCTTCTAAAAGGCCGAATAAGTAAATAAGAAGAACCCGAAAAGGGATATGAGTTTTCAAAAGAACTTTTGGTTTTCAAAATGCATGCATAGTCTTGCTGGGATAAAAAGTACGGCTGACCACCACCACTACCGCGGATCTCAGTATGCTTAGTATGGACTTAAGGTTTTTACTCTCTTTTGACTTATTAGCTAGATTATAACTGTAGTTGTTATCACTCGTCCAGATGACACGTACTAGGGCTACACTAGCTACTGGTCGAGGTAGAGGTCGTCCACCTCTCCCTCCAACTGGACAAGGTAGGGGCGATAGGACTCATGTGGTTAGAGGACGTGGCCGTGGAGGTAGACCTCAATTAGCGAGAGGTCGGGGTTGAGCTCCTCGAGAGGATCCACCAGCAGTGAGCATGCCAGATGCAGGAGTGGAGGAGGTGGCTGAGAGTGTGGTTCCCGTGGTCGGGAATGAGAGCGCTGCTAGGTCTGGAGCACAGGGAGCACGTTCGACTGGATAAGGACGTATCTCTATAGGGGCATCTGAGTACAGAGAGTACAGAGCGTACGTCCAGCGTATGGAGGAAGCTGCTAGGACAGAGGGACTTTCCTTAGTACCGCCAGTACCGGCTAGGTCAGCTATAGTTTCACAAAGAGTGACTCAGACGTCAACTGTTCCTGAGAGGAGAGCTGAGGTTGATAGGGCTCCTGTTGGGTCTAAAGTAGCGAGGCCAGATGAGTGGTTGAAGGCTTTCAACACTTTCAAAGTTCCTTCATTCGATGGGAAGATAGGGTTGGAAGTGGAGCATTGGATAGGTCACGTGGAGACAACACTGGAAACTATACGTTGCCTAAAGGACCAACAGGTGGAGCTGGTACAAACCTTATTCAGAGAGCAGGCACAATACTAGTGGTGGACCATTCGCAGTCGAGTCACAAGTTGGGAGTAGATGAGGAGCATTATTAGAGAGAGGTACTGCCCTCCCTCGTTGAGGAGAGAGAGATTTCAGGACTTCATTGATGCAGGATTTGAGGATATTCCTGTTGTTGAGGCAATTAAGAAGTTTAAGAAGGAGTTGACCCTACTTGGCCCAGATGCACCTCGGAAGAGCAGCATGTATATCTCTTCTCCCGGAGATTGAGAGAGCACTCGTTCGTATTTGGCAAGATTTTGTTGCGAGTCTCTTGCAGATTATCAGGATAGAGCTTCTGCCTATGAGAGAGATAGACCAGGTCCTAGGAGAGTTGCTTAGTCAGATAGGCCGGATATGATGCAGAGGACAAGATATACTAGTGGTAGTATGGAAGTAGTTAGTTATGGACGAGGACAAACTCAGGGATGACATAGTCACACCGCTACAGTTCAGACTCCAACTGGGGGTTCACAGTGTCATAACTGTAGTGGCTACGGACACATTCGATCGAACTGCACGAAGCCGCTAGTGACCTACTTTCAGTGCGGCAAGTCTGGACATAGAGCTGTATTTTGCCGCCAGGGCAACGCTCAGTATCAGCAGGATTCTTCCCCTGCATTTCTATCAGGGGGTGGACAGAGGCCGCCACAGTACCGAGATCCGAGTCAGCAGCAGCAGTATCGAGCCCCAAGTCAGCAGTAGTAGTATCGGGCTCCAGGATATCCTTACTCACAGAGCTCTATGCAGGGATCCTGTGAGGACAGGGGACGTGGTAGTGCAGCTAATACTAGGGGAGCCCCGACGCAGGTGTTTGAGTTGAGGAGTGCCGATCAGCCAGAGGCACCGACGACCACATGTACTATTTGGATCCATGACTTACCCGTACGAGTTTTGTTTGATACGGGTGCTACGTACTCCTTTATATCTGATACATGCGTAGATAGGTTGTCCTTAGCTACTATAGAGGGGATACCATTTATGATAGGATAACTTGATGGGAGTAAAGTCAGAGGGATCCGAGAGATTTATGACTGCCCCATTCGTTTGGGAGATCGGGATTGGCTGGTAGATTTCCTATTCATGTCCTTAGCACATGAGGACGTGATCTTAGGGATGGATTCGATGAGGAGACATGGAGCTGTCTTAGATATTGGCCGGAGGACCGTAACTGTCATCACTGAGGAGGGTCACAGAGTGATATTTCGAGGTTGGGACCTCGGAAAGTCCGGCACTGTTATTAGCGCTGTGAGTACAGCAAGACTGATAGCACAAGGTTGCGAGGCCTTCTAGTGTTATGCCATGAAGGAACCAAGAGCTTGACAGTAGAGGAGATACTAGTTGCATGTGAGTTTGCAGAGGTATTTAGTGATGATCTGCTAGGGTTACCCCCACAGAGGAGCGTTGATTTTAGCATTGAGCTGGAGCCGGGCACGAGACCGATCTTGAAAGCCCTGTACCGCATGACACCGATAGAGTTGCTTGAGGTGAAGAAGCAGTTGGAGGAACTGGTTGAGAAGGGCTTCATACGCCCTAGTGTGTCCCCTTGGGGAGCGCCAGTATTATTTGTGAGGAAGGACGGATCGATGAGGCTATGCATCGAATACAAAGAGTTGAACAAAGTCACCATCAAGAATAAGTATCCAATGCCTCGCATAGATGATCTGCTGGACCAGTTGCATGGAGCGTCCGTGTTTTCGAGGATTGATATGAGATCGGGTTACCACCAACTGAGGGTGAGAGATCAGGACATACCTAAGACGGCATTCCGGACTAGGTATGGCCATTATGTAGTGATGCCATTCGGGCTCACAAATACGCCAGAAATTTTCTTGGAGTTGATGAATGGGATTTTCATCGACTTCTTAGATCAGTTTGTAGTGGTCTTCATTAACGACATTCTAGTTTACTCTAGGAGTCGAGAGGAGCATGCCGGACACTTGAGGATAGTGCTACAGATTCTGCAAGATAGCCAGCTTTATGCTAAGCTGTCCAAGTGTGAGTTCTGGATGTCAGAGGTGGCTTTCCTAGGTCATGTAGTGACTCCTGAGGGGATTAAGGTAGATCCAGCGAAGATCGAGTCAGTGTCTTCTTGGCAACCTCCGAAGATTGTTAAGGAGGTTCGCAACATTCTCGGTTTGGCAGGCTACTACCGCCGGTTCGTGGAAGGGTTCTCCCTGATTGCCCGACCACTTACCTGCCTTCTGAGGAAGACTACTCGGTTCGTTTGATCTAAGCCGTGTCAGCGTAGTTTTGAGGAGCTGAAGAGAAGATTGAAATCTGCTATGATTTTAGCACAGCCTGAGGGTACAAATGACTTTAGGGTATACAGTGACGCATACAAGTTAGGCTTGGGGTGTGTTTTGATGTAGAGAGGTAAGGTCATAGCCTATGCGTCTCGGAAGTTGAAGACGTATGAGGAGAGATACCCCACACACGACTTAGAGTTAGCTGCAATAGTCCATGCTCTTAAGATCTGGCGTCACTATCTCTATGGGACGACATGTCAGATCTTCACAGACCATAAGAGTCTGAACTACATATTCACTCAGCGGGAGTTGAATAACCGCCAGAGGTGATGGCTAGAGTTGATCAAGGATTTAGACCTTGAGATTCTCTACCACCCCGGAAAGGCGAATGTAGTTTCTAACGCTTTGAGTCGGATGACGCCTCGGGAGAAGGTGATAGCCCGGTTGACAGTACAACCGCAGTTGCAAAGAGATTTGGCTTGGTTAGAGGTAGAGATCCAGTTTCCAGATACAGCCAATCAGTTGGCTACTTTGGATTTACTTCCTCACCTTTTGGGTTAGATCCGACAAAAGCAGGCGACTTGCCTGACTTTGACCAAGATCCAAGACAGGATGTCTCGAGATGAGGCACCTCAATTCACTATTGGTACTGGTGGAGTGATGAGATGTCAGGACCGTATTTGTGTGCCATCAGACAGTGAGTTGAGATAGAGGATATTAGGTGAGGCTCATGCTACCCCATACTCAGTACATCCCGGAGCGAGTAAGATGTACAAGGATTTGAGATGTTCCTTCTGGTGGGGTGGTTTGAAGCCCGACGTGGCTCGGTATGTAGCTTAGTGTGCGACCTGTCAGCAGGTCAAGATTGAGCATCGTAGGTCCGGAGGAGAGCTCCACCCACTACCAGTACCACAATGGAAGTGAGAGGATAATCTATGGATTTTGTCACGGGATTGAGACTCAGTAGAGGTTTTGATGCTATTTGGGTAGTTGTAGACCGTCTGACGAAGACCGCACGTTTTATTCCGATTAAGAAAACATGGCCGGTAAGTCGTCTAGTTGAGGAGTTCACTAGACACATTGTGAGACTCCATGGAGTACCGAGGACTATCGTCTCCGACAGGGATGGACGTTTCACCTCGAGATTTTGGCAGCAAGTACATACTGCTTTAGGGACGAGCCCCCACTTTACCACTGCTTACCACCCACAGACTGACGGTCAGTCTGAGGGGACCATCCAGACGTTAGAGGACATGCTACGGGCTTGTGTATTGGATTGGGGACTGGTATGGCCTGATCACTTCCCCCTTGTAGAGTTTTTATATAATAACAGTTGGCACGCGCCTATTGGGATGGCCCCTTATGAGGCTTTGTACGGCGGAGATGTCGCACGCCATTGTGCTGGGAGGAGCCTAGCAAAGCTGAGGGAGCAGCTCCAGACCAGATACAGGATGACATCGCCCGGATTTCCCTGGTCCGAGAGAGGATGCTAGCAGCTCAGAGTTGTCAAAAATCCTACGCCGACAATAGGCGTCGACCCTTGGAGTTTAGAGTAGGTGCACAGGTGTGGTTGAGAGTGTCACCGACGAGAGGCGTACGGCGATTCGGCATTAAGGGGAAGCTGAGTCCCCGATATGTCCGACTTTTTGAGATCTTGGAGAGTGTCGGAGAGGTTGCCTACCGATTAGCACTACCGCCGAGACTAGAGGATGTCCATCCGGTCGTCCATGTATCTTAGCTGAGAGAGTACATCCCGGACCCGAGGCTCATCATCAACCATGAGGACCTGATAGTTGAGCCAGATCATACTTTTGTGGTGTATCCGGTAGCAGTCCTAGAGCGTAGTACTAGACGCCTGCGGTCCAAGGAGATACCGATGCTGAGGATCCAGTGCTCTAGACGAGGAGCCGATGAGGCTACCTGGGAGACAGAGGAGAGCATTATACATAGTTATCCCGAGTTCTTTGCGAAGTTAGCCGCTACTTCTGTACCGACGAGTTAGTACTCGGATGTTGTTTTGTGTGACCTTTATGAGTTTATATTGGATTATGTGATTGTTCCCTTTTTATGTATTGTCTGATTATGATGATTGAGTAGTTCCATGTTAAGAAACTAGATTAAAGTTTTAGTGAGACCAAGTAATACAAATCTATTATGGAAGTCGTTAGATTAGATACCTTACTCTAAGTTTCGGGACGAAACTTATTTTAAGGGGGCACTCATATAATATTCGTAAATTCCGGTTATCTCTGAGTCAAATCGGATTTCGATCAGTTGACTGTTTCCCATTCTATCTAGTATTTAATCCTTCCACAAATTCTATCATTTTATGTAGAATTTAATTCACATAAAATGGTAGAATTACACCAAACCCTAGTTCTTATAATGACGTCTTTTGACGAGACCATGACAAAGGTGAGACGATGCCATGACGAGGGTTGACAACCTCGTGACAAGGCCCAGACAACATGAGACAGCCCAACTCCTTGCCCTATTACGTGCAGAATCACTCACGCCAACCAGAAGAAGCCTAGCCAACTACTGTCGCCCAACCCAAACGTACAACCCAGGAAATGACGACTTCCTCTCCTCTTGCTTCACTGAAACCGCTCCACAAGATCTGCTACACTCTCTCTCCTATCTCCACGGTCTCTTCCGTAACGCCTTCCTTGTGTGAGCCGTTGCTGCCGTATCAAACACACGTACAACATCTACCTCACGTCCACATTCATTCCAAATTTCCTTCCTTCTGTTCCCTGATGCACGCCTGTAGGTAATCTCCAAGATCTGCTTGCCTTCCATCCGTGCTCATTTCCGAGAGCAACCGCAACACAGCGCCAGATCTTGCCTCATCGCTCAATTGACGTGAGAATCTAGAAGTTGTTGTGAATCGAGATCCTCTCTACTGCAACCCGGCACATCTGCTTACAACCCTCTGCACAGGTGAGATCCGAGCATGCTTCTCCTTACCCCTACGTCCGCTAGATCTCGCTGTTGAATGCTTTCTTCAATGTGCAGAAGGCTCGAGTTTTCACTGTATCAGACATACAGACTCGAGAAACCAAGGCAACTCCCGCCCGTCTGTCTTCAATGCTGAGAAGGGAATTGAGGTGAGTCTGATCCCGCCCCCTTTTCTTTCAACGCAAGCTTAATCTAAATGCCAAGGATGGCTGTCTGTATTTCCTAGGACCATCGAAACCAACTGCGGAAATCCCATCTTGCGTCTTAGCCTTGTCGTCAAAGGAGTCAGCAACCAAGGTCGAGTAAAGGGTGCCGGTGTGTTGTGCTCCTCAGCAACCTGAAGACTCGTGGGTAAGTACTCTCGCCTCCCACCCTACTAGTAGATGCATATATTGATATAGGGATATGTCTAGATTTAAGCTTGGAGTTGTGAGTTGTTGTAGTTAGGTCTCGAACCTGTTATGTGTAGGTAGGGGTAGCTCTCAGAAGAGTTTGCCCAGGAGTATCGAACCCTCGACCTCTTTCTTAACTCATTTAGTTTCAGGAGAAAACTAGGTTAGGAAGCATGTTTGAATCTATATTTCGATGCCTTAAACAAATCTTTCACCGATCAATTTTTAGCATGACATAGAAGGATATACCTAGTTTAACATATCAGAAGTTGAGACCGATCCAACGGTCGGATCTGGATCTATAGGAGCTCAAAGTAGGCTAGTTGAGCTGTTTGGGAAAGAACTCAAAATTTGGCTAAGTATTGATTTCTAGATTTTGGAACCATCTTTGGAGATTTTTGTAAGAGTTGTTGTTGAGTGTTTTTGAGAGATCTTTGCTTCTATGAGTAATATGCATATCTTAAGGACCTAGAGATTTATTCCGCAATTTTTATCTTTTTATTTAAGCCTCGTATCTTAACCCAAAGTCGGACCTTAACGACTTTTCATGAAAATCTAGAATTTTGTGTAACTCTTATAAATCTTTACCAAACTTTTCCGTAAGAATTAGATTGTGGAACTAGGTTCCAAAGGAGAGTTTGAAACTAAGTTATAGAAAAATCTTGGAGTTTCGGGACCAGGGGTAAAATGGTCATTTTACCTTAGGAGGGCTTTTTAGTCATTTTTCTCTTGAAGAGCTTGTGCATCTTAGAAGTTATAGGCTTCTAAGATTATGGGATGTATTTTGATCTCTGGGCCTTGTTTGACAGGTGATTGAGTTTCTACTGTTGCGGACCGAGTTGAGATAGAGAGAATTGTGATTTGATTCAGGTAAGTCCTCGCGACTTACTTAGCCGGTTTCTAGATGTTAGCTGAATGACGATAGTGGTGTGTGTTGATTGCTTAATAATTATAACATGTCTAGGACGACCTTTATTATTATTTATAGCCCAAGTGTATGTATAACGGGCCGTGACATCACTGCCCAACTCTAACAGGAAACTGAGAGGTTCTCTATACCCAGGGGGTATAGAGAACCTCCCAGCCTACCGCGGGTGCGGCCAATATGTGGTTTATGGACCAATATGTGTTACACTACCGCGGGTGCGGCCTGCCGCATGGGCAACACTCTTGACCGCGGGGCGGTGAAGGAAAAAGACTGGGGTCTTACACAATCATCTCCAACTACTGTAATTTTTCGGTCGACTTCAAAGCCAATATGTGGTTTATGGACCGAGTTTTCGTGCGTAAAGAAATTTACGAGATCATACGTACATCATTCAAAAGTTTCCAAGTATGTCTTTCACATTTTAACGGTGAAATTCATGATCTTATTGAAACTCTTTTTTGTTTATTTAGAGAGGTGTATGATCCGTTTGAAAAGTACAAACTTATTGTAGCGAAAGGTGAAGCTTATTGTAACTGAAACTGAAGTTGAAGATGATTGAGAGCTTAAATAAGTAGTTAATGAACTAGTAAATTTTTTTGAATATGCTTGTTGAGCGTTTGACAACTAAGAGCTTATCGATGTTGATATAAACGTAAAATTTTCAAAACGAGCTTCACTCATATTATATTATATTTTTTTATTTGTTTGTAAATATTAAAAAGAGATTATAGTTAAAAAAAACATTACAAGTAGTAGATAATTACAAAATTATATTATGATGTGCAATGTGACTAATTAAAAGAAGAAATTGTTATTTTAAATTGGGGTAATTTGGTTAGTGGACTATTTTCAAGTTTTTGTTTAGTAAGTAGGTTTTGTAAATATGCCCCATTTTTGTTTTTACCGTAGAACCCTACTTCCCGCAGCCGTTCTCTTCTTCTTTGTCTTCTCTTCACTTGCTTTCTCTCTAAAAAATGACCCCTCCCCTTTGCAAAAGCCACCCATCGCTTCCCCTTCATCTTCAACAATACCAACCATTCTAGCTCAACCTCGCCTGGGCCGGGGACTGCCCTGCGCGAAGACGGAGATCTAGATCTACACCTAGATATAGATCCGGTATGAGATCCTCAACAATTTGTTGCGAAAGCCCATCAATACGGTCTTCTCGGGTTCAAAGATCAGCATCTCCAAGCTCCCCTTGTTTCTGCTGATAAGCTCTGCAATACTTGTTTCCTTCTGCTGTAGATGACAAAGCTATTTGAAGAGTTGTGTTTTTACTCTCAAGTCTCAACCTAGAGCCTTTTCAGATTAACAAGAAATCATATTTTAACCAAATATTGGTTATCATACCAATAAAACCGTGACAATTTTTTCTTATTCTCTTGATTATTACTGTTAGTAGCAGCCTCATCGATCTAGCATTTTCTCCTGCCAAGTTGTTACCTGCATTCTTCATTGCTTCGATTATATCTTCTACATGCTAGTTTCTTCTAATTGTTATTTCTCAGATGTTGGAAGTGTTTTTAGCTTCCTGATTTGAACCAATGTAAATGTTTTCTTGATCAGTCCTCACTTTTATGCTTATTAACTTGATTATTATGATTTTTCTATTTTTTTTAATTATGATATTCCAGTATGTACACCTTTGATTGGTTTTCCTGTTTGCTTCAGAGTGATTTTGTGGTCACTTTCATTAAATTTGTAGGGAATTATTTCAACTCTTTATAAGTTATATTTGTCATAACACTCTTTGCTGTTTGATTTATGTAACTGCCAAATAGGACTAATGTTCAGACTACAATTTTAACATTGTTTTTCCTTTAGGTGTTAGTCACTTTTGGTATGAACTTTTTAATACTTGAAAGCGGTTTTCCGGCTACGTTGTACCTAGTTTGCGTCTTTTCTAGCTTCTGGTAAGTCAGTGGTGATACCCCATTCTTGTATGAGATCCTTGATATGAATTGGCTTTTTGCACAGTTACCTGATCTTGTCAAGGAGATTCTGGGTTCCATCTTGAGAGAAAATGAAGGTGCATTGCTGAATTTGAACCAAGAACAGCCAGCCTTGCGCTTTTTTGTTGGGTATGATACCTTGTTAAATCTTGAGAAGATTTTGTTTCAATAATCGATTCTGGTATGCTCATATTTTCAGTTTCGGTATGTTCATATTTTCACTTCAGGAAATGCAAATGCAAGAATGCTACAAAGGAAGAGATAATTCATTTATGAATTTTGGTTCTTTTGGATAGAGCATAATTACATTACTAATTAACTTGGTTGTTTATTGCATGATTGGATTCTTGCTCTTATGATTAATTTGGTTGTTTATTACTTTTACTGATTAGTTTGATTGTTTATTGCATTATTCTCAATGAGTTTTCATGTATGAATTGTCGTATCAAAATTTTCTGGTATGAGTTTTCTAGTATGAAATTCATGATAGAAAATTCTGGTATGAGTTTTCTGGCATGAATTTCATACCAGAATTTTTTGGCATGAAAAAATTTTTGGTATGAAAAAATTATGGTACATTGATTATGGAAAATAAAAAAAATAAAAAAGACAAAAAATAATAAAAGAAAAAAAAAACAAATTCAATAATTAAGAATTAAAACTTACATTTACATACTACTAACAAACATCTATTATTCTTTCTTTTAAATTTGTAAGTTAGTTCCATTAATTTGGTTTAAAGGCCTTTTTTAAGTTTTATGTTTAGTAACTAAGCCTTTAATTTAGTAAATATACCCCTTTCTTATTTTTTCACCGTGAAACCCTACCCTATCTTCTCCTCCCACCTCCCTTCTCACCACACTCCAGATATAGATCTACATTTAGATCTGCCAACTTCTCCTTCGCCGAACGTGAAACAGCGCGGCCTTCTCGTTACCACCACCGACTGAGACACCGACGGGCAACAAGCAAGGGCCATCGTTTCCTCCGGCGCACATAGACGTCCCATCGAAACGGCCTTCTCCTCCGACTCCTAGGGCCAGAATCATCTTCTTCCCCCTTCAAGCTTCTCCTGTACAATTTTCTCTTTTATCACTCATATTTAGCTCCAAATCCATTAATTTACTTTAAAACTGCTTTATTTCTTTCGCAAATTATTCTCTGGGTAGATGGCTGAAAGTGAAATCACGGAGAATGAGCAATTGGGGAAGAAGAAGGTGTTTGATGCAGGTGCAACTGGGAACATTGGAAAGAGAATTGTTGAACAATTGCTTGCAAAGGGTCTTGGTGTCAAAGCCGATGTTCGTGATGTCGACAAGGCTAAATCTACGTTCTTTGACAATCCTGCTCTTCAATTTACGAGCTTTAATTTTTTGCAACTGCTTATCATTTCTTCGCGACTTCAGGGTTTACCACTTTCGTATGCTTGTAGGTGAAAGCTGATGTTACTGAGGGTATAGATCATTTGACTGATGCTATAGGCGATGACTCTGATGCTGTTGTGTGCGCAACCGGGTTTCGTCCTTCACTCGTTTTGCTTGCTCCTTCGAAGGTCTGTTTTCGACATTGTTTAGATCTGATTTCCATTGTGTTTATGATGTTTGGGTAATTTAGGTTTTGCAATCTTGTAGGTGGACAATTTTAGGACAGTGTATCTAGTGGGAGCATGTCGTAAGCGAGGCTTGAACAAATTCATACTTATCAGCTCGATTTTGGTGAATGGAGGTGCTATCGGCAATTGCTTAATCTATCATACTTATTTCTCAACATATTTTGACTTACATTAGTTGCAAAGCTCTAGGCCGAGAATCATATTCGAAGATCCGTAATAGACTACACAATTGTAAGGCCCGGAGGTTTAAGAAATGATCCTGCTTCTGGAAATATCATACTAGATCTTGAGGATACTCTCTTTAAAGGATCGATCTCGAGAGATCAAGTTGTTGAAGTTGCACTAGAGGGGTTAATTATGGTATGAAAATTTGAATTTTTGGTATGTAAATTTGTGGTATGATAATTTCTGGTATGAAACTTCTGGTATGAAATTCTGGTATGATGATTTCTAGTATGTGAAAAATTCTGGTATGTGAAAATTGTAGTATTTGAAAAATTCTGGTATGAGAAATCATTCAAAAAAAAAAATAATAATAAAAAAGAAAAAAAAAACAAATTTAGTAATTAAAAGTTACACTTACATAACAAATAATAAATAACAAATATTTTTTTTTAAAATAGAGGGGTTAATTAATTTTACTTACCATTAAATAAAAAAGGCCTAATAAGCCAAATTCTTTATTAATTTATTCACGTTTTTTAGACAATAATTTCTAAGTATATCTAAGGAAATTTACGAAGATCATATCTACATCATACAAAAGGTTCTTAGTATATCTCTCGCATTTAGACCTAAAATGAAAAAGAAAAACTTTATCTCAACTTGACAAGGAATTTGTAAAACTCTAATGCATTAATAGGTGATCCGAAATTTTAACGGTGAAATCACGATCATATTGGAAGTATTTTTTTTTTCCAGAGAGGTGTAGGGTTCGGTAGGAACCACACGCTTATTGTGGTTGATGCAGAAGCTTATTTTTGTTGAAGGTGAAATTGAAGGAGATTGAGTTGCTGAAATAAGAAGTTGAGTGAACTAGCTGATTTTTTGATAAGTTTGTTGAGCGTTTTAAAAATACGAGTTTATCGAAGCTGATATAAACGTAAAGTTATCAAAAAGAGAATCATCCATATTATATTTCATTTTTATATTTTTGTAAATATTGAAAAGGGATTATAGTTAAAAAAACACATTACAAGTAGTGAATAGCAGTAAAATTATATTATAATGTATAACGTGGCTAATTGAAATAAGAAATAATTATTTTAAATTTATAAGTTGATTTTATTAAGCTAATTTTGTTGAAAATAATAAATAAAACTTAGAAATGTTTCTTCAATATTAATTGCACTATTACTTGCTTCGGTGAATGAGAAATAGGTGTAGGCTTTCATTCACATTTTGTACTCATTTGATTTCGACCCAAGACATCCTTCTCTCCCAAATTCCCTTCTATTGCTAGCTCGGATGTGTGAATTCTTCAGTTCACTTTGTTAGTTTCACTCAAACCGAATATGAGAAACAACGAGGCCTTAGGTAAACGAATTCCATAACATTCACTAGCTTATATGCTTCTAGTAGAACACAATTAGGGTTAGGATGCAAATGAATATATGAAGTGGTTTTTGTAGAACAAAATTAGGGTTAACATTCACTTAACTTTTTATGTTAGAAAGTTAGCCATATGCAGTTTATAGATTGATTTAGGACTCATCAACTTGCATGCTTCTAGTATTACGAGAATGCAACTTACATGCAATTTAGGACTCAACAACTTACATGCTTCTAGTATTATGAGAATGCAATTATATATTGATTAGGGTTAAGATTCACTAGCTTATGTGCTTCTAGTATCATGTGAATATTTTGGTCAGGCTATCACATGATATTACTTTCAAATGTAGTTTATACATTTAGTTGTTATTTCTAGATCATTAAGATAAGGAAGAATAATTCTGCATATATTCAAAAGAGGGTTTACAGCTTCATTTATACACATGCCAAATGTAAGATTGATATTCATTTATGAATATCAGGATTGTACAATATTCCCATCAAGAACAACTATGTCATTTTGTGGTTTGTACAATTTTGTGACTGTGCTAGCATTCCCCCTCGATTCAAGTTGGAAAAGGCCAATATCAGAGCATATGAACGTCAATCATGAAGAATACAGTGGTTTGGTGAGGAGATCTGCAACTTGATCATTGTTGGAGATAAATGCCACTTTTAAAGCATTGATACGAACCCGTTTATGTACAAAGTGGTAGTCAAAGGGAGAGATGCTTGATTCGATGATGAAAGACAAGATTCACAACCAAATATGTTGCTCCAATGTTGTCATACTGGAGACTAGGTGGTTGAAGAAGATGTATTTGCAACTTAGCCAATAAGGATTACAACCATATAGTTTCACATGTAGCTTGGGATGAAGCTTGATATCCATTTTCAGTTGTGGACCGTGCAACTGTGGGATGCTTCTTTGAGCTCCAAGAAACAAGGTTTGGATCATAGAAGATGCATTATGCTCCGATTGACCGTATGTCAATGCGATCACCAACCCAATCAACATTTGAATATGTTGAGAAGGTATGTTGGGGGTGGAGGAGAGATAAAACTGTAGGTTCACTATAGAATTCAAGTATCTGAAAACTCTCTTCAAAACTTGCCAATGTAAATGAGAAGGACGTTGAAATACTTCGTTATATCTGTCCTAGTGAACGACATATATTATAGGTTTCACACCACACTCCGGTAGAGGGCGAAATTTGTGATACAACAAGAGGTAGTAGACACATCATAGTCACTAACCATGAGAGTACCTATATGTTTCGAGTTTGTCGCACCAACAAGATGAATAAAATCTATGATGGTCTTTGAATGTAAAAAAATCATTATCCCTGCAAATATTAATGTCTAGAAAATAATGATCTGACCCATCTCTTTCATTGGAAATTGACAAGATAATGTATGAACAAACTTGGAGGCAAGTGAGGGAGAAGAGGAAATTACCAGAAAATCATCCACACACCATTTCAAAAACAAAGTGATTACCTAAGCAATGGAGAAACATAAAGCTATCAACCAAGGAGGAAGTGAACCCATTGAAATGAGGGCATCACTAAGCTTGGAAAACCAAGCTCGTGGTATTTGTTTAAAGCCATAGATGTAACAACCAGAATTTTGTATTCCGGTTGTTATAGTGAGAGTCATCGCGATCGCGCACCGCGGTCGCGTAGGATTGCCTACCTGCGGGCGCAACCCGCGTATTTGGCCGCGGTCGCGGTAAAACAGAAAATCGTGGCCTATCTTTTGTAACCGTTGTTCTTTTGTTTTCTTATTTTTTAGAAGATTCCGATCTTATCTCCCTTGTTTTGCTGCCTCATCCTAAACCTTAAACCCTAGGTGACGGCTTCCTTTCCCCTTCTTTCAAGTATCATCACTTATTCCCTTTCCCTCATCTTCTCTCCTTCAATCTTCTTCCCAATTCAAGTTAGTGAGAGGTTGCTCTTTTTTCCGTGGATAATTAAACAATATCAACCAAGGACCATTGTCAGTGCATCTATGGAAGACACAGTAAGAAATCCTTCCCTTCTCCTCCTTCTCCTTGTTCGTATTCTCCTTTATTGCTTATATGTTCATCAAGGGTTTCCCTTGTTCCCTTTTGCTTCCCTTCGTGATTTGTGTATTTGTGGGTGGATCCAAGATCTTATTGATAGTCCCATGAGAGAAGCATGCGGCCAAATGAAGGAATCATCAATCAAAGGAAAAAAGATTGTAATCTGTCGACCGCCCGCGGTCGGGCCTGCAATTGCCGCGGTTGTGTCTTCACCTTGTCACTGCACCTGCATCATAGATCACTGTTGTCGCGGCGTCTTGGACCTTGTCACCGCGGTTGCGCTCTTGAGTCACCACGGTCGCGCCGACTTTGCTTCCCCATGGCTGCAACTTCATTTCTCTGCGGTCGCGGAACCACTCCAGTAGGTTCTGGAGCTTTTAGCTTAAGGATTTACTAGGTATATGTTCTAACCCTTCTAGTTGTCCTTTGAGTATGTTTGAGCATGTGGAGGTGTAGATTATAGTTATGTTGGTCATATGATCTTGTGATGATCATTGATACTAGAAGTTAGAAACTTCAAGCATATGGGATGGTTTATGATATGTGTGCCTCGTATGATTAGGCATAGAGTATTTTCCTGCAGGAACTGAGCGTTGATTGATAGTTAGGATTACCTAGATACATGTAAGTCCCTTGAGCTTACATAGTTGACCTTATGTGTGTTTGTGTGATTGTGATAGTGGTGTATGCTTGTGTGTTTTATAACAACAACTTGTTAGGACGACCTTTATTGTTTTATGGCCCAATTAGTAACACACGGTGACATTACTTCCCAACTCTGACAGGAGACTAGAAATTTCTCTACGACTAGCCTATACTGGTACACGGTGAAATGCATCGCATCAGTTCCTATTGGTATAATGTAACACCCCAAATTTTCGGAATTCGGGGAGCTACTGGTTAGGACCTCACAATGGGTTCCGACCTTAGTTTGACAACAACTTTACTAGGATCTTGCAACAAGGCACAAACGTATTTAAATCATCTTGAAAACATTAAATATTATTTATATGAATGATATGTATCAACCTTACAAGAGAGAGATAATAATACAACATATATGAAGCAACTGGAAACGCACCCGTCCCCATCTAAATGAGTATGTGGACCCGGCTGGCCATCCGCTCCGGATCTCTCTGCAACTACCTACAACTGCGAAGAACTAACAACACGAATAAACTCTTAGCTACAATCTAACATTAGAAGAATGCATAAGTACATACACACCTAAAAGAAACAAGCAAACACATAGCAGGATATCATAGAAAGCCGTTTATTATCTTTATTAACGTCATTTACATTATTCAGTTAAACGTGTGATACGAGAAGTCTTTGACTCTCGCCTTCGGTTCTTTATCCAGCTAGAGTGGTTCGGCGCACCTCCCCGTAGACACAATGGAGTGGTTCAGTACCCTCCCTGTATACCAAGCTTGGCCTAGCCGCGAAGCACTTCCCAGACTCCCTCGGGAGAACTGGACAAGTGACTATTGCTCGTTACCCGTGGGCCAATTATAAGTCGGTTGTATATAACTAACAACATAATATAAATATGTAATGCAAATACCTCTCATGTAATTCAACCAACATAAGACTGTAACTAAGTAAGCCCAAAGGACTTTCCTGAACCAGGTCAAGTCCCGTCAACCATATCCCTCGATCCTGTTGAGTATAATCTTAACTGTTTGATCACAATATAAAACCCATATCAATAAACTATCCGACCTCTAAAAGTCTAAACTTCGAGGTCAAAAATGGAAAACCCAAGGAAAATACTAAACCAACTCTTTTCTGAGAAAAGACGGTTCTACCCCTAGAATTCGGAAAACTCTAAGGGTTCCCTCAACTCTCAAGAACTCTTACTAGAAATCCAACCAAGATATCTAACTCTCCGGAGGAAGGATCTACTGAGTTTGAAAGATGACTATCTTTCAAACTTAATATCTACTACTAAGGCTCAATTAACATACTACTACTAAATCCCAAACATACCGAGACACCTACTGTTACGCTAGAGATGTACGACACAAATCCAAGGCAAGAGTGCCAAGAACTTGTTCGCCCAAAACATGCACACACAAAGTCTTAAATTTATAACTAAACTACCTAGCGAAACCCGCAGTGTACGGATCGTTTTGTAGAAAGGAAAGTATTCCGAGGTTGAACACAAGGACTGAGGTGAAATCAAGTCATTCAATGATCATGTATAGTGCAAATATAAAATAAGATGAGATGAGGAATAAAGAAAGTGCAAAACACAATATTTTTGGTTGGTTTTGGGTGATCAACAAGGATCACAAATATATCAACACAAACAAGCAAACAAACACACAAACACGAGGATAGGTGATAAGAGGTAAGAAATGCGGATTCTAGAAATTCGGAATTCCGATAATGACAATGGAATCATGCATCTAAACATTAAAGGAAAGCTGCGGTTGTTCGGAGTTGGGTGTTTCTCCAATGGGAGGAATTACCGGGTAAGTCTCATGCTCCACTAGTCTCAAACCTAAGGTCCTATTGCCGGGTAAGTCTCAAGGAACCTAAGGACGGGAATTCTACACAAACCGGCCACTACCTAAGGGTCAAACCCCTCCTTACCGGGTAAGTCTCGGAAAAGGTAAGTCTTAGGCAACGATCCTAGCACACTCAATCCAATAGCGGTTTTTTTGGATCACTACTACCTAGAGTTCATCATCTTACGTATCTAAGAGAGGATGCTAACATTAGGTCACCCTAAGTTAGATTAGGCTCAACAAACACTAGAATTTCAACACATCTACATCCTAACATCCAGAATTATCAATATAAGTACAACAGAACAAAACCACGGGTGTATCATGAAAACCACGGCCGTGAGGAAGAACATGCTGTGGTTTGGGTCTGAGTTAGGGTTTCGAACACAAATCCATCCTAAGCTAACATGCAAGTCCATACAATCATAGTCCAAAGCATAAATATCATTCCTTCACCCTAGAATCACAACTATTCAACCAACAACATACAAATCTAGATCAAACTTCATGAATAGAGCATGCTTGCAAGTCATAGCTAGATAATGAAGAATGAACCAAAGAAAAGACATTTCAAAGCTAGAATAGAAGTTACCAAGTCTTACAAAGGGTCCAATATGCAGCTCCAAGTTGTCAACAATGGAAACCTCACTCAAAACCACTCAAATTTCACTACAAAACTAAAATCTACACTAACCTCTCCCAAGAACACCCACAAGGGTGCTTGGAAGAAAAGCTATAATGGAAGAGTATTCTTGGGGAGAAGATAGGTCAAAAGGTATGGAAGTTCCCCCAAAAACATCCTGCAAAACCACTTATGTACTCCACCAAAAAGCTAGGGTCGGACAAAGAAATCGTGTGACAAGTGTCAAAGTTGTCCACACAGAAACCACGGCCAAAATGATGAAACCACGGGCTTGGAAATGACCTCTGGGCCGTGGTTCTACACTAGAATCCATCCTTGGATGACCAAGTCATGAGTTGGTGCAAGGCATGCACCAACAAGGTCTTTTGTGTTCTTCTTTGCTCCTAGCTTGCTCCTTAAAGAGTCCGGATATGTACCACCACAAGGAATGATCCTCAAATGTATCGATTAAGTCCAAAAGCTCCCCAAGATACCTACAAAACCGACAAGAGCCCGTGTAGACGTCTATTTCGACAATATGCATGAATTAAGCGTAAACTTCACGAACTAATGCGGAAACATGCATGAATGGAAAGGAAAACTATCTAAAAGAGTGCCTAAACTAGTGTCATAAATCATGTCATCACCTACTTACATGCCCAACCATGAATTCCTATGATATAAACCATAAATATACACAATCCCAAACCATCTCCAAGAACACACATTTAAACCTAGCACAACTCTTCTATAACAAAACTATACTTGTACCGAGCTTCGGAACATCACAAATCCGGATCAAACCAAAGCATCACTCTCAAACCTTAACACATGACACTATGTGTATCCATAAACAACATATCCAAAATTCAAGTCAAACAGAGATTAAAAACCCATTCGAATCTATATCACAAGTAGTTTTCTCAACACTCAAAAATATTTCAGCACATCCTAACAACTACATGAGGAACCAACTTTCAAGAACCATATCTCCTAAACTATAACTTGGAATACTCTCAAATTTCAGTATGTTCTAAACTGCAATACCGACTATAAGATATCCGAAATTCAGCAACAAAGGAGGAGTATAAATTACCCAAATCTGGACCCAAAGTTGACTATTGGCCACTTCTTAAAATTCGGAAACACCTAAGCTCTTCAAACCATCTTCCGAGGCTGTTAGGAACGGCTTGGAGACACAACGGGTGCTCACATCAACATACATATGTTAAGGGTAAAGGAAAGGGAAGGACCAAGAAAGGACGGATATGGATCTTACTCGATTCCATGTCTCGAAGGGTGAAGAGAGCAACACCAGGCTGTTTTCGCTGGAGTCTACGACTGTGGTAGGGAGGAAGCTTGATAGTGGCCCTGGAGGCGCACCCGGGACCTGCTCTAGGCGCACCGGCGGCCAAGGGAACGGCCACACCAGCGGGCCGTGCATGCCGCCCTTGCGGTGGAGGTTTCTGGGCGCACATGCGGCATGAACACGCCGCCCCTACGGATCTGCCTTCTACTGGCTGTTCTTGGGTTCATTTTGTGCCCCAGGAGAAGAATGGCTCGTCGGTATCACTTGCTGGAGTTGAAAGAAGAGGAGAACGAGCCACCTTGGTGCCGGTTCTGGAGTCGACAAAAGAGGGAAGTACATACCATTCGGCGCCATCTCAAGAAACCTGCCTCAACTTTGTTTGTCGTCGTCGTGTGCGCCGAAGGGAGGACGAAGGTCAAGAGTAGGGAGGCACGGTCCCAGCTGCTTCGTGTGCTCTCTCTGTACAGCAAGAACCCATGGCTGCAGATTCGTGAAAGAGCAAGAGGAAGGGAGGATAAGGTTGTGTATCGGCGGCAACAACAATCTCGTTCAAAAGGGGCGTGGCCTTGTTGCTGTTAAGTGCTAGAGGCGTTAGAGCAAGCGGCTGCTGAAGGATAGAAGGGAGTTTCTTCTAATGGGCCCGTCAGCATGGGCCCGTCAAGATCAAAGAAGAAGGATTTAACTCTTGTTGGGCCCGTTAGGTTAGATCTAAATCGGTAAAGATCCGGTAAAGCTAGATCCTTTTCAATATAAGGATAATATAACTAAAATAAATTAAAGTAAACAATATCGGAGTCAAAAGAAAAAGGATAAGGTGACAGAAAAAATTTCAAACCGGTAGACTTCCGGTTTGTCTCGGAAATAACCGGAAGTAAAATTTCCGGTTATTACATATAAGGGGACAAAGGCGACGTTCGGGATATCCTCGTGTCACAAAAGAAATTGAATTAGAAAAGTGAATCACTTTTATAAGATAATAGCCGGTTTGATGTGTGAGCATGCTGTGTTATATTTCCTGCTTTTATTTTTCCTTTTTTAGAAGATCCGATGTTATCTCCCTTGTTTTTGATGCCTCGTCCTATATTAAACCTTCGACCCTAGCAGACGGCTTCCTTTCCCCTTCTTTCACGTATCATCACTTCTTCCCTTTCTCGTCTCTTCTTCTCTTGTTCAATCTTCTTCCTAAGTCAAACTAGTGAGAGGTTGCTCTGTCTTCCGTGGACAATTACACGGTATCAACCAAGGACCATCATTTGTGCATTTATGGAAGAACAATAAGCAATCCCTTCCCTTCTCCTCCTTCTCCTTGTTCTTATTCTCATTTTTTGCTTATATGTTCATCAAGGATTTCCTTAGCTGACCTTCTGTGTGTTAGCGTGATTGTGATAGTGGTGTATGCTTGTGTATTTTATAAAAACAACTTTCTAGGACGACCTTTATTGCTTTATGGCCCAATTAATAATGTACGGTGACATCACTACCCTGCTCTGACAGGAGATTGGGAGGTTCTTTGTGACTAGCCTAGACAAGTACACGGTAAGGTGCATCAGATTCAATCTTGTTGGTATAAGGGGACATGAGCGAGGTTTGGGAGATCCTCGTGTCACAAAAGAAGTTGAATTAAAAAAGTGAATCACTTTTATCTGTTGTCGTAGATGCCTTGTAGGATAGGGATGTTACCGAGTGATTTGATTGTAGTGGTCAGCCGGGGTTCCCGTACATCATAGGAAGGGATGTTGGGTTTTTATTTCACTTCCTTTGACATTATAGTTGTAATACTCGGTTGGGAGTCTTGTCTTTTATTCTGGTTTATTGACATTTTGGTATTTTATCTATTTCGGTTTGACATTTATTTGTGACTTGTTGCATGATCCGGTGAACTTATTGTCAGGATAGGGTCAAGACCCATTGTGAGTTCCTAACCCGTAGAATCCCAAGTTTTGAGAATTTGGGGTGTTACAACATGATATCATAGCTCTAGTTAGACAACAATGACACTCACAATCTTCTAAAAGGCCGAATAATGGGATAGAATGTACGGGGACCACCACTACTTCCGTCGATCTCAGCAGCCTAGCTTGTTATGTGGAATTTTAGATATGTATTAATGTGTGAACTTGTATTTATTGCATGACTTAGTTAGCTCTATCTTATGCATAGTTATTATACTCGTACAAAGGACACGTACTAGAATAATACCCGCTATGGATTGAGGTCTAGGTCATTTACCTCGTTCTCCTGTTTGGTAAGGTATAAGTGATTGGACTCCGGCATTTCAAGGACTAGATCGAGGAGGAAGACCTGTAGTTGCGAGAGTCGGGGTCAAATTCCCCAAGGTAAGCCACCAATAGCAGGACTGACAAAGGATATGACTCAGGAGATCGTTGGAAGTGTGACACCCATAGTCAAGAACGAGATGGCTACCCTACTAGGATCAGAGAAGGCTCATGTAACTAATTTGGGCCGGGTCTTGATAGGAGCGGCGAAGTTTAGAGAATACATCCAACAAGTGGATGATACGGCTAGGAAGGGAGAACGTATTCTAGATCCTCCGATACAAGTTGTTCCACAGAGAATAACTGAGTCCATCAGGGCTCGGGAGAAGCCAAGGGTACCGACGCCCGATATAGGTGGGCCAAGGAAGCGACAGAGGATCGAGCATGCCGGTACTAGGGTAGGAGTTTCTGGCTATGTACGAGGTTCGAAGCAAGGACGACTGAGCTATGTCCCTATAGTACAAACTCCAAGGAAAGGGCAACGGTGTTACAACTGTGCCAATTATGAACTTACTCGACTGAAGTGAAAAAAATACGCGGGTAATGTTCGCCCTAAATTGTGTGTGCAATCAAGTCTTAAATTTATAAAACTAGAATAAAAGCAAGCGAACCCGCAGTGTACGGATCGACATAGATTAACAAATATTCCAGAGTATCGATCACAGGGAGTTGGTGAAACAAATCAATTTCAAGTAATCAAGCAAGTAAAGTGTAAAACTTTGCAAATATTGGGAAAAACAGCAACCCTAAAGATCCAGGTATCCAATTGTGGCAATCCATTCAAGAAATACTATAGATATAAGGACAGAGTTAAGAGTTACAAAGGTATGCTAAAGCAAGGTAATGTACGGTGAAGTTCCAAAACCTTATATGTCTAACCAAAAGAACTCTCTATAAAGGTTGTTGAGGCTGCAAGTATAGAAAGGATCTAAAGACTAGAATTGATCTCAAACACCCAAACTTGTAACCCAAGGATCAAGATAAACTCAAACGGTTAAGGTTGTGACACTCGAAACCTAAATAGAGGATGTTGAGTCTCACTACTACCTAGGAAAGACAAACCAAGACTAGGTTAAAGCTAATCTTTAACCTTGGAGTAAAATAAAAGCAAAGTTCGTAAACTGAGGTAAATCACGGGTAGATCTTGAGAACTAAGGCCGTGGAACCCTAAGAGCAGACCGTGATTTAGGGTGTCGACGATATTTCTCTAACTCTCAGGGCCCAATCAAATTACGATCGATCTATCATCATCTGAGCCACAACTATCAACCCTTCACCTTAGAATTGCTAAAGGGTTTTAGCCAATAATCATTGTCATGATATCAATATTCAATTTAAGAAGAATGGAAAATGAAAACCCTCGAATACTCAATAAAACTTCAAAACCAATCTCAAATCCGAAACACAAGAAGTACTGTTAATGGATTCAGAATGTATAACACAAAACCTCACAATGATCTAAGGCAAGTACGAAGAACGGGATGTCAATCCGTCTTCAATATCAAAACCTAAGAAAAAGGCTAAACCTTCGTTGTGAGCAATCTCCAATCTTCAATAATCCGGCGTTTCCGCGACTCTCGGCGATCTCCAATCAACCCTAGGCAAGAGTGCTGAAAGCAAGGGTAAGCGGCCGTCATCGAAACTCTCTTTTCCAGCCTTTTTATAAGACGAGAAATAATTGCCGTCAAGGCCCATTATGTAAATGACGTGGCAAATAATGACACGTCAAAAGATCGCCTAAATCACGGTCTCATAGCATTCCATGACCGTGGTTTAGAGAGTGGAAACAGATTACGGTGCCTTGTGACTTCCACGACCATAATTTAGGCCTTGTATCCTACTGGAGTGCTCGAGTCTCAAATTCACGTTCATGATGCCAAGTCCACGACCGTGGTTTAGAGCGTGGACTTCTCCACGACCGCAATTCAGGGCGTGGAAGTGTATATTGCTTGTTGTTACTTTTGTTTCGTGTCATTCTTCATCCTAGCTCCTTCTTAGCTTCCTTGATGTATCTCCTAATCCTCGAACATGATCGATTACTCCCTTTTCCCTCTCAAATGCTCCGATTTCAACTCCTTTTCACCTATAATCAACACAAAGCTAGTGTAGACTTCCATATCGACAATATAGATGAACAAGCTAACAATTGCTTTAAAACCTTATCCATGTACACAATAATAAGGGAAAAACAACCAAAATAAGTACCTAGAATATCGCCATATTTCATGCTAACAAAATACCCCATACTTGTGACTTGCTTGTCCCCAAGCAAGGTTTTTAAAAGCTTAGAACACAAGTTAGAATGAAATATGCATGCAAATTCAAAACAAAACCATCCTTTCGACAAATGTGCTTCTAGTCAATATATCATCCTTAAACCTTGCTTCATTCATCCTTGAAAACGCTCATATACATAAACCAAAGAATATAAAGGAAAGAAACATCATAAATCGCTTAAACTTCAAGACAAACATCATAACCTTCAAGTATTGTCAAAATCAAGCATGTGAAACTTCAATTTAGATCACCAAGTCAAATAACACTCTTTTGATCTTAAGGACTTTCAAGTAAGGTATAGAATGCGGAAAGGAGGGAAACTTTTAAGGGATATGGTGTATGAATCCGGGAAAAGGAATAACCCAACTCTTTTTTTTTCTTTTTATTGCAACACCATCAACTTAGAGCTTTGCTCTTTTTTTCTTCACATTATTTTCCGACTTTACTTTTTGAAAGATGTCCTGAGGTGCACAAAAACCGAAGCCTAGGAGATCGGCGTTTCTCAATTTCGAGATGCCTCAAACCCTTGATGCACATACCATAATTCATTAGGAATTTCGCTCAATCCGACTTTGGCAAGACACAAACACCCGGCTATGTGAATGGTGCCGAGTTACTCATCGTCATGATTGACTTCCCCAAACCTAGAATTTTCCTACACTTTGAATGCAAAATTTTTCTTTCATGGCCCTCCCACATCAAACATGCCAAATATCAACTCCTCCAAATTCCCGGATAGGTAAGGGAGGCAAATACTTTTATTGAGGGGTTAAATGATCAAAGAAAGAAGTAAGAAAATCGAATTTCCTTAATCATCTCATAAAGAAGTATAAGAACTCATTGTGTGATTTCAATCTTAATTTCTCAATATGATTTAGATAAAACTTTCACATTATGAAACTTGCAAGAAAGGATAAACAACACATTCAATCTCTTTTCAATTCATAATTCCGTTTAAGCATACAATTGTCATCAAAAATTCATTCCACAAGTGAAAGCTATCATAGAAGTCATCTCTAATCTTAGAAGCACAAGAACTTTTTCAAAATTTTTCAAATTTTGTATGGATTTTTCAAAGCCTTTTTCATGCAATGCAATAACAAAACGTGTGACTATGGAATGAAATATGCAAAGTGTCATGGATAGAAGCAAGCAAATGTAGTAGAGTTATTACACATAATAGTCACACCCCACCCCATACTTAAGACAAACATTGTCCTCAATGTTCGAATAGAAATAAAGAAAAGAAGAAAAGCAAAATGAACTTAACTACAACCATTTAGTTTCAAAGACCGATCCTTCCTTGTCTTCGAAACTGTTTTCTCTAGGATGCCCTTGATCTCTCTATTCGAAATCTCCACTTGTCCACTCGTTTGTGGATGGTAGGGAGTGTCGATCTTGTGAGTCACCCCATACTTAGCTAGTAGAGCTTCGAATCGTCGGGCAATGAAGTGAGAGCTTCCGTCACTAATGATGTCTGTGGTGTCCCAAACCTTGGGAATATAGTTCTATTAAAGAACTTAACTATAATCATGGCATCATTAGTTGGAGAGGCAATTGCTTCAACCCATCTCGAAACATAATCTATAGCTAGAAGTATGTATTGGTTTCCACAAGAGGATGGGAAAGGTCCCATAAAGTCTACTCCCCAAACGTCGAAGATCTCTACCTCCTGAATATTGTTAAGGGGCATCTCGTTTCTCCTGGATATGTTACATGTTCTTTGACAAGCATCGCAACAAGAAACAAAGGTTTGCACAGCTTTAAATAAAGTAGGCCAAAAGAAACCAGATTGCAATACCTTAACACTAGTTTTGTTTGAACTAGCGTGTCCTCCACAAGATAGTGAATGACAATGACGGATGACACTCTGCATCTCATCTTCCGGAACACATCTTCGAATGATGCCATCAGGAACTCTCTTGAAGAGTAGAGGTTCGTTCCAAAAGTATTCCCGGACATCCTTAAAGAACTTCTTCCTTTGTGCATAGGATAGTCCGGGAGGTATATCATGACAAACCAAATAGTTAACAAAATCAGCAAATCATGGTTCATTACCTTTAGTTATCTTATCGATGCACTCCTCAATGATGTGTAAATGCTCGCCCAGAAAGGAGTCATCTATAGGTAGGTTGTCGTCTTCTAGATGTGGTAGACGACTCAAATGATCCGCAACAGAATTTTTTGAACACTTCTTGTCACGGATCTCTAGATCGAATTCTTGTAGGAGAAGAATCCATCTAATCAGCCTTGGTTTCGCATCCTTCTTGGCAAGTAGATACCGGATCGCAGCATGATCCGTGTATACAATCAGCTTTGCACCTACAAGATAAGAACGAAACTTTCAAAGGCATAAACAATTACTAAGAATTCTTTTTCAGTTGTGGCATAGTTAAGCTGCGCTTCATCTAGCGTTCTGCTAGCGTAATAGATAGCATGGATTTGACCCTCCTTCTTTTGCCCAAGCACAGCTCCAATAGCTACGTCACTTGCATCACACATAACCTCGAACGGGAGATTCCAGTCCGGAGGTTGGATGATCGGGGCTGAGATTAGAGCTTCCCGGATTATATGAAACGCATCTAAACAATCCTGCGAGAAATAAAAAACCGCATCCTTCATCAATAGATTAGTAAGCGGTTTTGATATCTTAGAAAAGTCCTTATAAAACGTCTATAAAATCCAGCATGTCCTAGAAACCTTCTTATCCCTTTCACCGAAGATGGAGGAGGGAGCTTTTCTAAGATCTCTATCTTAGCTTTATCTACCTCAATCCCTCTATTAGAGATCAAGTGTCCGAGTACAATGCCTTCCTTCACCATGAATTGACACTTCTCCCAATTAAGAACTATGTTAGTGTCTTTACACCTTTGTAGCACAAGAGACAGGTTAGAAAGACAATTTTCAAAAGAGGAACCATAAACAGAAAAGTCATCCATAAAAACCTCCATGATCTCCTCTATGTACTCCGAGAAGATAGCCATTATGCACCTTTGGAAGGTGGCTGGGGCGTTGCAAAGCCCGAACGACATTCTCCTATAAGCGAACGTACCCCACGGGCACGTGAATGTGGTCTTCTCTTGATCATCCGGATGGATCGGAATCTGAAAGAAGCCACTATAACCGTCAAGATAGCGAAAATGAGAATGTTGTGCTAACCTTTCAAGCATTTGATCGATGAAAGGTAATGGGAAATGATCCTTCCTAGTTGCATTGTTTAGCTTCCGGTAATTAATGCAAATTATCCATCCAATCACGGTTCTTGTAGGAATGAGTTCATTGTTCTTGTTGGTGATGACCGTCATTCCTCCTTTCTTTTGGACAACTTGTACGGGGCTCACCCATTTGCTATCGGAGATAGGGTAGATGATACCGGCATCAAGTAGCTTAAGAATCTCCTTCTTGACAACCTCCTTCATGATCGGATTTAACCGTCGTTGAGGTTGTCGCGAAGGCTTAAAATCTTCTTCCATTAGGATCTTGTGCATACATAATGAAGGTTTAATTTCTACAAGATCCTCTATAGTGTAACCTAAGGTTTTCCTATATTTCCTTAGAACAACCATAAGTTTACTATGTTCATCTTCACTTAAATCGGAACTAACAATTATCGGAAAAGTAGAATTAGTTCCTAGAAATGCGTACCTTAGATGTGTGGGTAGTGGCTTCAATTCCATCACCAGTGGAGTCTCTAATGGCTCTTGAGGAGTGTCCAATGCTTCCTTAGAAGTCTCTAAGGATGTAGGAGTGGTTGAAGAAGATTCAAGAACATTGGTGGAAAGAACGTAATTTTTCTCGGAATTTCCCAAAATTATGGCACCACTGTTACTTCCACGACCGTGGTTTAAGGCGTGGAAGTCAATTACGGCACCACTGGTAGTTCCACTGCCGTTTTTAGCCGTGTAACTTACTGGAGTCCTCTGAATAGCTGATTACGGTCATATTGGTGGAAACCACGGCCGTGGAATAACACGACTGACCGTGATTCCTCACGTCCTCTGACCCATCGTAGAGTTTTTCAAACTCTTCTTCATGCACTTTCTTTAGCTCCTCCAAGGCCTCAATTTCCTCATTGTAATCCTCTTATTCTCCTTTCTCCATAATGCTCATAGTGATAACCTTTTGCAATGGATCCTTGAATAGAATCGAGCTTACTTCCTCTCTTGATGCCTCCTCGTCATATGTATTGAACATATCTTCTCCAAGAGTTGGCTCTTTCACCAAAGTGGAAAGAACAAACTCTACCTTCTCTTCTCCTATGTCGAAGGCAAGTCTAGCATTCTTGCAATCCACCATGCAACCGGATGTTGCAAGAAACGGTCTTCCGAGTATGATCAGGACCGGACTATCTGCAGAAATGTCAAGCACAACAAAATCTATTGGAACATAGAACTTACCAAACTTGACTGGGACGTCTTCAATGATACCGACGGGACGAGTTATGGATCGATCCGCCATGTATAACGTCATCTTCACCGGTTTAGTTTCACCTAAACCGATCTTCCTGCATAAGGCAAGCGGGATGATGCTAACGCTTGCTCCCAAGTCACATAGTGCATCATAAGTGACTTCTCCCACTCCAATTGGAATACAAAATGACCCCGGATCCTTCAGCTTTGGGGGCATCTTTTCCTTCATCGTTTTGATGAGATCCGATGATTCCGAACTCATCTTGACTTCTCCAAAGTCTTCCAGCTTCCTCTTGTTAGAGAGGATCTCCTTTAAGAACTTCCCGTAAGCGGGCATACCTACAATTGCATCAATGAAAGGTATGTTAATGTGCAGTTTGCTCATGAGTTCAATGAACTTACCAAACTTCTTGCCTAGACGCGCTCTTGCTCTAGATTGTGGGAATGGTAGGGGAGGTTTATAAGCTGGAGGAGGAATGTAGATGTCTTCCTTCTCCTTCCGCTTTTCCTTCTCCTTTTCCTTCTCCTTTTCGACGGGAACTTCAACAAACTTAGGCTGCGGGTCGGTAGTTGTTGCTCCGCTCCTAGTTGTGATAGCCATCACCCTTCCCTTTGGGTTGTCCTCCGTCTTTCCGGGATGCTTTGCTTGGTTTCTAGGAACTTCCTCTGCATTGCTAAACATTTGGTTTTCTAAAACTTTTTGAGCTTTATCAACCTTAGTGATGTGATTCTCCAGTCCTTGAAGCTTTCCCAAGATCGTTTCCAGCATGGGATCGGGCTTCTCTTTCCCCGAAGTGCTTCCGCTATTGGATGTTTGCCCCTGGCTTTTCAAAGGAATGGACGAAGAAGATGGTGGTGTTAGTGAATTTCCTGAATTGGGATAAGAATTACCGGAATTTTGCTGTTGGTTGGAACGCCAATTGTTGTTTGAATTCCTATTGTTGTTCCAATTATTGTTCCGGTTGTTGTTGTTCCAATTGTTCCGGTTGTTGTTCCGGCTGTTGCGGTTGGTGTTCTCATTCCCTTGGTGGTTATTGTTGTTTCCTAAGTATCCAACATCTTGCTCCTTAGGCTTTTGAAAGCCAGCTCTAATAACTTCCTTCAACTCCTTAATTTCGGTGTTCAGGGAAAATATTTGAGTTTGCGCAGCTTGTGTTAGCTTTGCTCCTTGCTCTACTCGGTTAGCTTCCGTATTCCGGTGGGAATACTTCTCAATGACTCGGGCTTGCTTCTCAATGAAGTCTCAAGCGTCATCTTCCCTCATGTCCATGAATGTGCCACATGAAAGGGATTGGAGCTTGAATTGTGTTTCCACATCCAGCCCCTTGTAATATATCTCCAACAACTCTAACTTGGAAATGTCATGGTGTGGGCAATCCAATAATAGATCCTGAAACCTTTCCCAAGACTGAAACAAACTTTCATTAGATTTCATAGAAAAAGGATTGATTTTACCTCTCAACTCCGCTGTCTTGGATGGCGGAAAGAATTTGGATAGGAACTCCGAAGATAGACCCTCCCATGTGTTGAGTCTTCCATTTGGAAGAGCTTGATACCAAGATAAAGGCTTCCCTTTCAAAGAGAAGAAGAATAGCTTGATCTTGTAGTTGTTGGTGGTTGCATTCTTTGGTTTCATTGTCTCCATTAGAATCTCAAAATTCTGTAAATGTTGATGTGGAGATTCAGCACTCGTTCCTCCAAATTGGCTTTGGCGAACGATGGTAATAACCTGTGGGTTAAAGCTAAACCCCTGAATATCTTCAGCTTCGAAGTTCACACCTAGACGGCGTGGTTGCAGAACGGATCCATCCTTTGGCCAAGAGTTCTTGGCTCCTCATCTACACGAGCGACTCTCGCACCCCCAGCTGAGACACGAGGATTGGCGGCCGGTATTGGATCATTCCGGTCTGGATTGATCGTTGGATCAATCTCCTCTAGTGATGGCATATCCGGATCGAATTCTTCATCATCGGATGATTCCACCCTAATGGACTTAGTTGGCTTCTTGACCTTCTTCTTCTTCTTCTTAGCATCATTCAGCTCCAACTTCATATCCAACATCATAACTTTGAACTCATCAATTTGGAATTGATGACGCTCCGCTTCTTCCTTACGACTTTTCTCACTCAACTTAAATTGAGCTTGAGAGTCCTCTAACTCCACTTGGAAATCCTTCTCTCTATTTTCAGCCATCTTTCTTTCTTTAGCTTTCTTCCTAAGAGTCTTTTCAAGTTCCGGATCAAAAGGTACGAGGTCTTTGTTGGATCTAGACCTGCGCATATACCTAAAAGAACCTTCAAATAACACTCAAAAGAGATATCAAATAAAAAGAGCAAAGCTCCCAAGCTCGACAACCGAAAACCGGAATTGGTCTAGACCAACTCCCCGGCAACGGCGCCAAAAACTTGTTCGCCCTAAAACGTGTGTGCAATCAAGTCTTAAATTTATAAAACTAGAATAAAAGCAAGCGAACCCGTAGTGTACGGATCAACGTAGATTAGCAAATATTCCAGAGTATCGATCACAAGGAGTTGGTGAAACAAATCAATTTCAAGTAATCAAACAAGTAAAGTGTAAAGCTTTGCAAATATTGGAGAAAACAGCAACCCTAAAGATCCAGGTATCCAATTGTGGCAATCGATTCAAGACATACTATAGATATAAGGACAGAGTTAAGAATTGCAAAGGTATGCTAAAGCAAGGTAATGTACGGTGAAGTTCCAAAACCTTATATGTCTAACCAAAAGAACTCTCTATAAAGGTTGTTGAGGCTGCAGTATAGAAAGGATCTAAGGACGAGAATTGATCTCAAATACCCAAACTTGTAACCTAAGGGTCAAGATAAACTCAAACGGTTAAGGTTGTCACACTCGAAACCGAAATAGAGGATATTGAGTCTCACTACTACCTTGGAAAGACAAACCAAGACTAGGTTAAAGCTAATCTTTAACCTTGGATTAAAGTAAAAGCAAAGTTCGTAAACTGAAATAAACCACGGGTAGATCTTGAAAACCACGGCCGTGGAAACCTAAGAACAGACCGTAATTTAGGGTGTTGACGATATTTCTCTAACTCTCAGGGCTCAATCAAATTACGATCGATCTATCATCATCTAAGCCATAATTATCAACCCTTCACCTTAGAATTGCTAAAGGGTTTTAGCCAATAACCATTATCATGATATCAATATTCAATTTAAGAAGAATGGAAAATGAAAACCCTCAAATACTCAATAAAACTTCAAAACCAATCTCAAATCCAAAACACAAGAAGTAATGTTAATGGATTCAGAATGTATAACACAAAACCTCACAATGATCTAAGGCAAGTACGAAGAACGGGATGTCAATCCGTCTTCAATATCAAAACCTAAGAAAAAGGCTAAACCTTCGTTGTGAGCAATCTCCAATCTTCAATAATCCGGCGTTTCCGCGACTCTCAGCGATCTCCAATCAACCCTGGGCAAGAGTGCTGAAAGCAAGGGTAAGCGGCCGTCCTCGAAACTCTCTTTTCCAGCCTTTTTATAAGACGAGAAATAATTGCCGTCAAGGCCCATTATGTAAATGACGTGGCAAATAATGACACGTCAAAAGATCGCCTAAATCACGGTCTCATAGCATTCCACGACCGTGGTTTAGAGCATGGAAACAGATTACGGTGCCTTGTGACTTCCACGACCGTAATTTAGGCCGTGTAACCTACTGGAGTGCTCGAGACTCAAATTCACGTTCATGATGCCAAGTCCACGGCCGTGGTTTAGAGCGTGGACTTCTCCACGACCGTAATTCAGGGCGTGGAAGTATATATTGCTTGTTGTTACTTTTGTTTCGTGTCATTCTTCATCCTAGCTCCTTCTTAGCTTCCTTGATGTATCTCCAAATCCTCGAACATGATCGATTACTCCCTTTTCCCTCTCCAATGCTCCGATTTCAGATCCTATTCACCTATAATCAACACAAAGCTAGTGTAGACTTCCATATCGACAATATAGATGAACAAGCTAACAATTGCTTCAAAACCTTATCAATGTACACAATAATAAGGGAAAAACAACCAAAATAAGTGCCTAGAATATCGCCATATTTCATGCTAACAAAATACCCCATACTTGTGACTTGCTTGTCCCCAAGCAAGGTTTTTAAAAGCTTAGAACACAAGTTAGAATGAAATATGCATGCAAATTCAAAACAAAACCATCCTTTTGACACATGTGCTTCTAGTCAATAGATCATCCTCAAACCTTGCTTCATTCATCCTTGAAAACGCTCATATACATAAACCAAAGAATGTAAAGGAAAGAAACATCATAAATCGCTTAAACTTCAAGACAAACATCATAACCTTCAAGTATTGTCAAAATCAAGCATGTGAAACTTCAATTTAGATCACCAAGTCAAATAACACTCTTTTGATCTTAAGGACTTTCAAGTAAGGTATAGAATGCGGAAAGGAGGGAAACTTTTAAGGGATGTGGTGTATGAATCCGGGAAAAGGAATAACCCAACTCTTTTTTTTTCTTTTTATTGCAACACCATCAACTTAGAGCTTTGCTCTTTTTTTCTTCACATTATTTTCCGACTTTACTTTTTGAAAGATGTCCTGAGGTGCACAAAAACCGAAGCCTAGGAGATCGGCGTTTCTCAATTTCGAGATGCCTCAAACCCTTGATGCACATACCATAATTCGTTAGGAATTTCGCTCAATCCGACTTTGGCAAGACACAAACACCCGGCTATGTGAATGGTGCCGAGTTACTCATCGTCATGATTGACTTCCCCAAACCTAGAATTTTCCTACACTTTGAATGCAAAATTTTGCTTTCATGGCCCTCCCACATCAAACATGCCAAATATCAACTCCTCCAAATTCCCGGATAGGTAAGAGAGGCAATTACTTTTATTGAGGGGCTAAATGATCAAAGAAAGAAGTAAGAAAATCGAATTGCCTTAATCATCTCATAAAGAAGTATAAGAACTCATTGTGTGATTTGAACCTTAATTTCTCAATATAATTTAGATAAAACTTTCACATTATGAAACTTGCAAGAAAGGATAAACAACACATTCAATCTCTTTTCAATTCATAATTCCGTTTAAGCATACAATTGTCATAAAAAATTCAATCCACAAGTGAAAGCTATCATAGAAGTCATCTCTAATCTTAGAAGCACAAGAACTTTTTCAAAATTTTTCAAATTTTTATGGATTTTTCAAAGCCTTTTTCATGCAATGCAATAACGAAACGTGTGACTATGGAATGAAACATGCAGAGTGTCATGGATAGAAGCAAGCCTTTTTCGTCATTGCGGTGGAGGCGGTGGTGGAAACGGATGGATGTCATGGCTATAGTACCGCCCGAACTACTGACGGTAGATGTCACTCATCATCTCGTCATGTTCCTGGCTCCATGTCTCCTACGTCTCCCTATGGATCTCTAAGTCACCAACTCTCCTAGAAAGGTCGGTGGCCCATGCCAGTAGTTGCTCGTACCAAGCCGGTGACCGTACCATGCCGGTGCTTCTTGTGGAGTCGGTGCTGGTGGTGCTGTTGGTGCCTGATTGTACCACGGAGGTGGAGCTCCCATCCATGAAGGCTGCTCCCCATACCAAGCGGGAGGAGTTCTCATCCAAGTCGGCCTCTCACTCACGCTAGCACGGCGAAAGGAAGAGGCTCCAGAAGGTCCGGTAGGTCGTGGGGAATGTCTAGGAGGGTCAGGGAAGTGTGCCGGCTGATCCGGGAAAGTGCCAAAGTCCTGCTCATCACCTCCTCTCTCAAAACCATCATCTCCTCCTACCTCCTCCTCAACATCTGCAGCCGGAATCTCATCGGGTACATAGGGAGGTGCTACTAACCTATTTGCATGCATGGCAGCGAAAGTCTATTTCCAGTTATCGTGTCCGGCCATAATGGAATACTCAGGGAGCCAAGGGATGCCTCTACCTCCTCTCTCCTCCCAAGGCATACCGGCGGTAGGTGGACCGCGGTTTCTAGGAAAGATGATACCTCTAGTCATGAGGCTATTGAGACCCAAAGGTCTCGCCGCTATACTAGTGCAGGCAGAAAAGTCTATCCCTAGCTGCGTGGCAATGTGTGTAACCATAGCACCATACCCTATGTTACCGGCTCTCTTGTTCTTCAATTTACTCATAGTGGAGGCTAGGAGGATAGCACAATCAGCGGGTCTACCATGGAGTATAGAATAAAGGAGGAAAAGCTCATCGGTCTTGATCTTTTGAGGGGTTTCGGTCCTAGGGAAAAGGCACTCGGAAAGGACCCTATGAGCTATCTTCAAAGCTAAGTGGTAGATGAGCTTAGCTTTGGTGTCGGTCGGTTGCCAACGATCCTCACTAGCATATATCATCGCTATGTCCTCCCAAAAGTCCTCAGCGTATACACCGCTAGGAAAATGACCATTGAAGGTCTCTTGGAACCCAAAGAAGGCTCCAAACTACAAGATTGAGAACTCATAGTTCTCCTCCATCAACCGAAAAGAAACCGTCCTATCGACGGTGTTATGCTCAAAAGAGATGACGAACTCCCTAGTAATCTCCTCATAAGCGTCTTCCCTAATAGTGGAGAAGACAGTCAAACCAGCTCTATCTAAAAGCCATGTCAAGTCATTCACTACATTCAAAGGTTCTAGCTCCTCAAGCACTAAATAGCGCGGTCCTATGACCGCTTTCCTCTCGATCCTTTCTAAGGCATCGAGGTAATCCTCATGGATGGTTGGAATTCTAGGAGGTGGGGCTGATGGTGGCTCACTAGGGGGGACCTGGGAGGAAGAGGAAGTGTCACCTTTCCTCTTCTTGTTCCTATTTGACTTTCTCTTAAACAAATCCATTGCAGAGGAAAAATCACGGTCTATTATAGCAAAATCACGGCCGTGGAACCTACAGGGACCGTGGTTCGGTTTTGTTTTGCTCAAATCTCAACCAAATCACACCAATTTGAGTAGACACAGTCCTAGACTAATTCCAATTCCAATCAGTTATCCTAAAAATCTTGCATGAATTGAGCCAAATCGACAAAGTATAGAAAGAGAAGAAAAACCTAGGTTTTGGATTCTTAAAATCCAAATTTTGTCTTCTGTAGGGATTGTTCACTTGAATTGTTGATTGGATCTTGTAGATGATCGAATTTGCTTTACTTTAGGCTTAAGAATCGGACTCCGAACGAAGATTTGAGAGAGGGGGAGTGGTTTCGGCGAAAGGGTCGTGGAAATGGGGCGTGGTTTGGAAGTTTTGTGTTGTTTTTGTGAAGGAAGGTGGTTTATATAGTGACCGTAAAATTTTTGGAAAATCACGGTCTTTCGGGGTGTTCCACGGCCGTGGAATTGTACGGACCCGTGATTTTGGTGATTTTTCTCAGACTTAAGAAGAATTACGGTCACTGTAGCTTTCCACGACCGTGGTTTAGGGCGTGAAACTCTCTGTAATGTGCCAAAATCCAAGTTTCGACAATTCCTTCTAACTTTCCCTCATTCCATTTGATAACACGATTTATGACTTAGGTTTAGGCACTAATTTAGAGAGTTTTTCCGCTCATTCATGCATGGTTTAGCACTAGTTCACGACGTTTGCACTCAATTCATGTATTTTGTCGAGATAAACGTCTACACGGACTTTTGCATGCTTTGTAGGTATTTTGGGAGATTTAGGAGCTTAATCGATACATTCGAAGATCGTTCCTCAAGAGGACACACCTTCGGACTCATTAGGATGCAAGCTAGGGGCTAAGGAAGACACTTGGGACCTTGTTGGTGCATGCCATGCACCAGATCGTGGCTTGATGATCCATATAGTGCAAGGACACCAAAACCACGGTCACTGGAAGAACCACGGCCGTGGAAATAGGCCGTGGATTTTGCTAGACGGTTGTGACAGCTGTGCCACGATCTTCATGGCCAACTCTTGCAAATTTGTAGGATAAATAGGTGGTCCTGCAAGGCTGAAAAGGATCTTCCAACATCCACTACCACTACCATTCTCTCACACACTCTCAACAAGAAGATTCTCTCAATTGGAAGCTTGGAAGAGAGCTACCATTGGAGGAGAAGAAAAGCTCCATTGGAGAAGAAGAGAAGAAGACACCATTGCTAGCCTTTGATAGATTTTAGAGTGAAGATTATCGGAATCGTTTTCTAGGGTTGTAAGAATCAATTGAACCTTCTTTTGAAGGGTTGTGAGTCTTTCTAAATCTCATATTCAGCTTGGTTTTCTTTGTTTTACTTGTTTATCTCTTTCACTTCATTTTCTTGCAAATGGATGCCATGATTTTATGCTTGATGATTTCGATTGTGATGATGTATGTTGTTGGCTAAATAGATGCGATTCTAGGGTAAGGAAAAGATGGTTATGGCTTGGAATATGATAGAATAGACTTAAATGTATGCTTGGATGATTCGTTTGATTGAACCTAGTCACTGTTAGAAACCACGGTTTGTTCTAAACAAACCACGGCCGTGGTTCTTGATGAACACCCCGTGTTTTTGATTAACTTGCATGTAATGATAAATCCAAGTGTTAGGTTGTTATATTGTTGAAATCCTAGTGTTTGTTGAGCTAAATCTATCCTAGGGTGACCTAGTGTTAGCAACTAAGTGTTAGAAGAGACTTACCCGGTGATTCTTACTCTTAGATACCGAAGATGACGAACTCTAGGTAGTAGTGAGCCTCACAAGCCGCTATTGGATTGAGTGTGCTAGGATAGGTGTTTAGGACTTGCCTTCCCGAGACTTACCCGGTAAGGAGAGGTTAGCTCCCTATAATACCATCCGGTTTGTGTAGAATTCCTGTCCTTAGGCTCTTTGAGACTTACCCGGTGATGAGACCTTAGGAATGGACTAGTGGAGCATGAGACCTACCCGGTGATTGATCCCAATCTAGAAACCCTCACTCCCAACATACTATAGTTGATCCAAGGAATGATTAGATAGCTTGAGTCCTATGCCATAACCGGAATTTTCAACCCTTAGAATCCGCTTTTCTCCCTTTGATTACATATTTCGTATTTGCTTGTCTATCTGTGGTGTTAGTTTAGTTGATTGTTTATTTCGCATGATTTGTGATCTTTGATTGATCACCTAAAAACCAAACCAAAAACATTGAGATTTTCATTTCTTTATTTCTTTCTCTTTTCTTAGCCTAGATCTTCACTAAACTTAGTCACTAATCGACTCGATTTCACCTCAGTCTTTGTGTTCGACCTCGGAATACTATCCCTACTACAAAACGTCCCGTACACTGCGGGTTCGCTAGGAGTTAGGAGAAATATAACGAGTATAAATTTAAGGCTTTTTGCGTGTCACATCCTAAGCGTAACAAGTTTTTGGCGCCGTTGCCGGGGACTAGGTTAAGATTGAGTCATTGTTTGTGATTGTTTATAGTGTAGGTCTTTCATGTTGCTTTTGATCTATTTTGGTTTGTGTCTTTGCTTTTCAGGACGTCTCTCACTCTTTAGGTGTATGCGAAGATCTCGTGGCAAGGATTTAGCTCCATTCATCCCGAACCGGAGAAAACCCTTAGATCTAGATCCAAGAGCATTAGAAAGGGAAAAGAGATGGCCGGAAGAGATCTCCAAGCTGAGTTGGATGAGGCTTTAGAGCAAATTAGTATAAGGGATGAAGCTTTGGAGAATGAAAGGAGACTTGCCAATGAGAGGCAAGAAGCAACTAGGAGGGAGATTGAAGAGATTAGGCAAGCTCTTGTGCAAAGAGAGCTTAATTGTCAACAACCTCCTCCACCTCCACCACAACCGCAGCCGGCGGTTAATATTCGGGTTGTGCCTATTGCTATTGAGGAGCCACAAACGCTAGGAAGACGTATGGATCCGGATCAAAGAGCACACCGTCCGGGTGTGAACTTAGGAGATCCCGCAACCCATAACTACGAGCTCCGCCCTCAAGTTCTACAAATGATCCGGCATAATCAATTTGGAAGGATGGAAGGAGAGTCTCCTCATCAACACTTGATGAACTATGAGATCTTGATGGAGACTCTAAGGCCGCCTAGATTGGAGAGCAACAACCATAAGCTTAGGGCTTTCTCCTTTTCACTTAAGGATAAAGCCTTGGCTTGGTATCAATCTATTCCGCAAGGGCGAGTGAGTACTTGGGAGGAGATGACAACCGAGTTTTTGACTAAGTTCTTCCCACCTTCCAAGACTACCGAGTTAAGAGGGAAGATCAATGCCTTCGTGATGAAGGATAGAGAGAGCTTATTCAAGTCTTGGGAGAGGTTCAAAGACCTTCTCCTAGATTGTCCACACCATGGTATACCAAAAGTTGAGCTATTGGAGATCTACTTCAAGGGACTTGATGAAGATAGCCAATTCAAGCTCCAATCTCTTTCCGGTGGGACTTTCATGGAAAAGAATGTAGATGAAGCTTGGGAGTTTGTAGAGAAACAAGCTTTGGTGATTGAGAAATACTCCCATAGGAAGAGTGATAGGAGGAAAGTGGGAGCATATGAGGTGAGTGAAGTCACCATGAGCAACTTCAAGCTTGATGCAATCAACAATGAGTTGAAATCTTTGAGGGAGTTGTGTGCTACGACTTTGAAGAATCAAACAACCTCCAAAGTGCAAGTGCAAGCAAACTTGTCTTCCAAGGAGGAAGATGTGAACTACATGGGAAGGGGCAATTACAACAACTATCAAGGCCCAAGGAACTTCAACAACAACCGGCAATTCAACAATTACCGGCCTAACCACAACCATCCCGGGTTCTCCTATTCTAACCCGGATGGAGCCTTGAACCCTCCCGCTTCCACAAGCGTAGCTCCTCCGCCAAAGGCTTCACAAGAACCTCCACCCGGATTCACTCAACCTCCAAAGGATAGAACCAAGATGATGTTTGAGCAATTGCTAGGAAGGTTTAGTGGTCTTGAGAGCACGGTGACTTCCATTTCTAAGGCTCAAAAGGTGTTGGAAGCACAAGTGTTCCAAAAAGTGGGTAAAGCCCATAGAGATCCGGGAAAGCTTCCCGGAAGGACCGAAGATAGCCCAAGAGGCCAAGTGTTGGCCATCACAACGAGGAGCGGGTTGAGTATGAAGGATCCCTTACCTAAGGGAAGCGACAAGGGGAAGCAAGTAGTGGTTGAGGAAGAGGCCTTGCAAGAAGATGGAGGCAAGAGCAAGGATGATGAGCCAACATATGTGGCACCACCTCCATATAAGCCACGACTACCATTCCCTCAATCACGAGCAAAAGCTCGCTTGGACAAACACTTTGGTAAATTCCTTGAACTTATGTCTAAATTGCATATTAACATTCCGTTCATGGATGCTATCTTAGGTATGCCGGCATTTGGCAAGTTCTTGAAGGAAATACTCTCCAACAAAAGGAAGTTGGAGGAGTATGGAGAAGTGAGGATGACAAAGAGGTCATCGGAATTAATCCAAACCATGAAGGAGGAGATGCCTCCTAAGCTAAGAGATCCGGGTTCCTTTTGTGTGCCAATTGGAGTGGGAGAAGTCAAGTATGAAGCCCTATGTGATCTTGGGGCAAGTGTAAGTATCATACCGCTTGCACTTTGTAACAAGGTTGGGCTAGGAGAGCCAAAACCGGTCAAGATGACCCTTTACATGGCGGACCGTTCTATCACTCACCGGTTGGAATCTTGGAGGACATACCGGTGCAACTAGGGAAGTTCTATGTGCCGATTGATTTTGTTGTCTTGGACATCCCGGCGGACTATCCGGTTCCCATCATCTTAGGGAGACCTTTCCTAGCCACTTCCGGATTCTTAGTGGATTGTAAAAATGGAATTCTCTCCTTCAACATTGGAGAAGAGAATATCAAGTTCAAACTATCCACAATGATGAAGGGGCCAGCCCTTGATGAGGATGTGTTCAACATTGTCGAGCAAGAGGAGTCTAGAGAAGTTGTGAGCTCGATCTTGATCAAGGACCCCTTGGAGAAGGTTCTTAGCTTGAGTTTGATGGAGGAAGGTGTTGAGGAAGCTTGCAATGAAGAAATCAAGGCTTTGGAAGCATTAGAAAAGGAGACAAGAGCTGAATTTGAAGTCCACGAGAGTGTGCTGAATTCCTGTAGGAACCACGGTCAGGGACCAAGAACCTCGGCCGTGGAAAGACCCGTGGAACTCTCTGGAATGCTCCGAAGTGCAAGCTTTGCAAGAACCACGGCCGTGGTTGTGCCAGAGGCCGTGATTCTGCCCGTGGTTTCTCCAGAAACTGCCTTAGTTGATGATCAAGCTTCAAGGAGCCTTGAGAAGTCTTCCATGGCTTTGGATTCATCTCAACCAACATTATATGGATCGTCTCCACTTGATAAAGGTCCTCCTAAACTTGAACTTAAACTCCTCCCCTCTCATCTTAAGTATGCTTTTCTTGGTGAGAATTCTACATATCCGGTTATTGTTAATGCATGCTTGAATGATGATGAGTTGAATAGATTTTTGCATGAGCTAAGATTGCACATGAAAGCCACTGGCTATACTATTGATGACATAGTTGGCATTAAACCTTCTTTGTGCATGCACAAAATCTTGATGGAAGACAACCATAAACCTTCAATTGAACCTCAAAGAAGACTAAACCCAATCATGAAAGAAGTAGTAAAGAAAGAGATTCTTAAATTGCTAGATGCGGGAATCATTTTCCCGATTTCGGATAGTAAGTGGGTTAGTCCCGTGCATGTAGTTCCTAAGAAGGGTGGGATGACCGTAGTAACCAATGAGAATAATGAACTAATTCCGACTAGAACGGTTACGGGATGGAGGATGTGCATAGACTATAGGAAACTAAATGTGGCCTCTAGGAAAGATTACTTCCCTCTCCCTTTCATTGACCAAATGCTAGAGAGATTAGCTCAACATTCCCATTTTTGCTACCTAGATGGCTATAGTGGATTCTTCCAAATCCCTATCCACCCCGATGATCAAGAGAAAACCACATTTACATGTCCATGGGGTACATTTGCATATAGGAGATTGCCATTTGGGCTGTGTAATGCACCCGCCACCTTTCAAAGGTGTATGATGGCAATATTTTTTTGAATATATTGAGATCATCATGGAAGTGTTTATGGATGATTTTTCTGTTTATGGGTCTTCCTTTGATGATTGCTTGGCTAACTTGTCTCTAGTGCTAAAAACATGTGAGGAGACTAATCTAGTCTTGAATTGGGAAAAATGCCACTTCATGGTAAGTGAAGGTATTGTGTTGGGACATTTGGTGTCCAACCGTGGCATTGAGGTTGATAGGGCTAAGATAGAGACGATAGAGAAGTTGCCACCACCTACCTCGGTGAAGGGGGTAAGGAGTTTTCTAGGGCATGCCGGTTTTTACCGGAGATTTATTAAAGATTTCTCTAAGATTTCTAAGCCTCTTACTAACCTACTAATGAAAGATGTTGAGTTTGTTTTCTCCAAGGATTGCCTTGAGGATTTTTGTAGGTTGAAGAATGCTTTGATCTCCGCACCCATCATGCAACCTCCGGATTGGAGTCTACCGTTTGAGATCATATGTGACGCGAGTGATGTAGCCGCTGGGGCTGTTTTGGGGAAAAGGAAAGATGGGCTTACACATGCCATCTATTATGCTAGCAAGACGCTAGATGAAGTCCAACTCAATTATGCTACCACCGAGAAGGAGTTGCTAGTGGTTGTGTATGCATTTGAGAAGTTCCGCTCGTATCTTGTTGGAGCGAAGGTCATTGTCTATACGGATCATGCTGCGATCCGTTACCTCCTTACTAAGAAGGATGCCAAACCTCGTTTGATTCGGTGGATCCTTCTTCTTCAAGAGTTTGATTTGGAAATCCGGGACAAGAAGGGGTCCGAAAATTCTGTGGCGGATCACCTTAGTAGACTCCCACCATTGGAGCTTGAGAGAGATGACATCCCGATTGATGACTCATTCCGGGATGAGCAATTGCAAATGGTGGAGGAATGCTTGTTTCAAGTGTCAAGGGGTAATGAGCCATGGTATGCTGATAGCATGAATTATAGTCTATATTTTGGGGTTTGTTTGGACGTTTTATCTTCAATAACCTGCATGTTTGTATGTACATTATGTGATTATATTACCATTTCATCTACCTTTGCGAGAACCGAGGTCTACACCTAGTTTTGTTGTAATCGTAAGTAAAATGGCACGTTTTGCATCAAAAAGGAGCAAAAGGAGCTATGGAGTCATTGGAGCTACATTCAGGAACATAAGGAAACACCCAGGAAGCATAGCCATGGATTAAAGATTCACTTTGGACCAGATTTGAGAGATTTCACATTCAGTTGTGATTCACCTCGGTTGACTACAAAGTCACCTCGACCGAAGTGATCCAGGGAAGTCGACTCGACCGAGGCGAACACCTGGGACGCGGAGAGAATATTTTATTCTTGGCTGAGATCTTTTATCTTTGGAAAGAGATCTTATATTTTTGGGCTTGGCTCGTGGAAGGAAGAAGATATGATAGATCATATATTTTACCTATTTTTATGGGAAGAGATCTTTCTAAGATATCTTATCTTTGGAGAGTAATTTTCCTATAAAAAGGGTCGGATTTCCCACAAATTCGACACGGTGCATACACTCGGAACATCCGCATACAGTTGGAGATCCCGCATTACACCGCAGCAGCCATACTTCAGTTGGGAGATTTGAAGAACCTTTTTGAACGTTGAAGGAAGAAAGTCTATAGCTTTTTATAGCTTTTGAAGGGTTTTTGTAAGATTATCTTAGATTCCCTTCCTTGTTGTTTGTCTTATTGGATTTCTATCCAAGGAACGCTTGTGTTTGATAATTGATTCAGTTATTGAAGCCTTTCTCTTAAGGTTTTCTTGTTCAATTATTCTCATTCTTCCCATATATTTGATTAATACTTTCATGATGATGAGTGGCTAATCTCTTTGTGTGATTCTAGGGTGATTGGCTGAAGGTTGTGGGAAAAACAATGATAGAATAATCTTAGATTTCAGTAGGACCCTGAAAGTTCGAGTCTTTAACCTTAACCCTAAGCATCTCGCTCAGTCGATGAACATCTCGGCCGGGGTGAAATTTGGCTGACCGATGTGACTTATCTGATCCGAAACTGAGAGTTAAGTGTTAGAGTTTGCCAAATCCTATTCTTATTACACCTTTCCTGGTTCAATGCAAGCCTAGGATGAGACTTACCCGGTAATTCCTTTGTTTGTTTACCTAAGATCATAAGTGTAGGTAATAAAGGTTTATCCTTTATTGGGGTTTGAGTGTGCTTTCATCCCTTCTTTGTGAGTTAGCCTGAGACTTACCCGGTAAAGGTTGATTCTATTCCCTTAGATGGTGTGTTAGTTTGAGGTTATAGTTCTTTATCTTAATTCCTTGAGACTTACCCGGTAATAGGAGTTACGGTTTTGGATTAGTGAGTAGTGAGACTTACCCGGTGATCTATTCCACTTTAGTAACACCTTCCCTATGCAAAAACCTCAGCTTTGTCCGCTTATCTTTAGATCTTGAGTTGGAACCACAACTAGAAGCTTTAATCCCTAGAATTGCATACTTCCTTTATTGACTTTTATCATCTTTTGATTGTGTTAATTGCTTTGTGGTTAGTAATTACTAAAGCTTACCGTAATTGGACTTTGTTTCACTAAGTTCCTGTGATCGACCCCTGGAATTCCTTGCTTTTTACTACGATTGACCCGTACACTGCGGGTTCGCATCCTTGTTTTAAGCTTATGTCTAGGGCTATAAATTTAAAGCTTGCACACACCGTTTGGAGCGAACATATGCCGACATTGTGAACTACCTTGTGTGTGAGGAGGTGCCACCCGGTCTTTCTTATGCCCAAAGGAAAAAGTTTTTCAAGGATGTGAGGCATTACTATTGGAGTGAATCGCTTTTGTTCAAGAGAGGGCCGGATGGAGTTTTTAGAAGATGCATACCGGAGGATGAGGTGGAGAGTGTGATCCGCCATTGTCACTCCTTGCCATGTGGAGGCCATGCTAGCTCACAAAAGACATGTGCTAAGGTGTTGCAAGCGGGTTTCTTTTGGCCAAGTTTGTTCAAGGATGTGCAAAATTTTGTGGTAGCTTGTGATGCTTGCCAAAGAACGGGCAACATCTCAAGGAGGAATGAGATGCCCTTGAACAACATACAAGAAGTGGAGATATTTGATGTGTGGGGTGTGGACTTCATGGGACCATTCCCCTCTTCTTGTGGCAACCTCTACATCCTATTGGCGGTAGACTATGTTTCGAGATGGGTGGAGGCAATCGCCTCTCCTACGAATGATGCCAAGGTTGTGGTGCGGTTTTTCAACCGAGTGATCTTCCCTAGGTTTGGAACACCAAGGGTGATCATAAGTGATGGAGGGAAGCACTTCACCAATAGGAATTTTGGGGCACTTTTGGCTAAGTATGGGGTGACTCATAAGGTGACAACACCTTACCACCCCCAAACTAGTGGCCAAGTGGAGATCTCCAATCGGGAAATAAAGGGAATTCTTGAGAAGACGGTTTCAAGGACGAGAAAGGATTGGGCTATGAAGCTCGATGATGCTTTGTGGGCTTATAGAACCGCTTTCAAGACACCGATTGGCACCACTCCTTACAAGCTAGTCTATGGCAAGTCTTGCCACCTTCCGGTAGAGATGGAGCATAGAGCATATTGGGCCGTTAAGTGGCTAAACTTTGACCTCAAGGAGGCCGGAGAGAAGAGATTACTTGATATGAACGCTCTTGAGGAGATCCGGTTGGATGCCTACGAAAACGCCCGGATCTACAAGGAAAGGACCAAACGTTGGCATGACAAGCGTCTCATCCCGAAGGAGTTGAGTGAAGGCGACCTTGTCCTTCTCTTCAACTCAAGGCTGCGGCTTTTCCCCGGAAAGCTTAAGTCAAGATGGACGGGTCCTTATATAGTGAAGAAGATCTTTCCCCATGGAGCGGTTGAGATAGGAGGGGAGCATTGTGGAGATTTCAAGGTGAATGGGCACCGTTTGAAGAAGTATATCCCGGGAGCTCCGGTGGATATGATTGCCCCACTTCACCTCGAGTGAGACGCCCTCGAGTTTGGTCAAGCTAATGACCTTAAAGAAGCGCTTGATGGGAGGCAACCCATTGGTAACGTTTTCCCTTTTTCGTTTTTGTTTTTTGTTTTTGATTTTTTTTGTTTTTGTGTGTTTGGTGTGCTTTGTGTGTGCTAGAGTCTTGGTAGCATGGAAACCTTGCATGGCATGTGAATGATGATGATGAGTCCCTCATTAATTATGGGTGGAGCGGACGTGGAACTTGGACGGCTAGCGGTGCCTAGCGCGGGTCCCGACACCTTGATGAACATTTAGAGCTCTCTACCATTGTTGATAGGATCATCCACCATCAATCCACTTGAGTAATCCCAAATACCGAAGCAAACCATTTTTACATTGTGAGAACCTTCTTTCACTCTTCTTTACTTGAATACCACATTGGGGACAATGTGTTTCTAAGTATGGGGTGGGGTTTGCATGATCTTTTGCATGATTAGCATCTAGGCTAGTTTCTTCTAGTCACATGTTTCATTATGTCTTGCATTGTACATAGATATTTCAAAAAATCCAAAAAATCAGAAAATAAAAAAAAAATTTTAGTGCTTCTAGCTTGGGAATGACCCTTATGATGAGATTGTTGTGTGGATTGGCTATGGATGGCCTTATGTGCTGAATTGATGAATGCATATGTGGACTTGAAGTACTTATCTTGAATCCCATGAATGGATTGTGATCATGATGTTTGTCTTGATTGGATTGAGTATCGAAAGTCGAAATTACATGCTAGTTCTTGCACATCATCTAGGAGTGATTAAGGCAATTCATCTTTCTCTACTTCTCATCTTGATCATGTTGTTTGAGCACCTCAATTGATATAAATTTGACCTCTTTTGACCCATCCGGGAATAGGAGCATGTTAGTGTGTTGATGTGTGTGAAAAGCAAGTGCGGGGTGAAGATGTTGATGGATGAATGTTATGAATAAAGTGCTGAATTTATTGTGAAAGTGTAGACAAAAATATAGGTTTGGGGACGTTGGTTTAAATGACGAGTAACTCGGCACCATTCACATAATCGGGTGTTTGTGCCTTGCCAAAGTCAAATAACCCAATAGTCCTAACGAGCTTTGGTATGTGTGCCCGGTGTGGATGCACCTCGAAAAACAAAAAAGCCCGAGGACGGCTAATCACCAAGGTTTCGGCTTTTGTACACCAATGCCATTGTCTCAAAAATAAGTGAAAGAAAAGAAAAGAAAAGAAAGGAAAGAAAATATGGAGAAAATATACACTTGTGGGAAGTTGATCAAGGACAAAATTGTGGAGTTAGTTCCATTCCCGGATTAGCATCACATAACCTAGAAAAATCCCCACCTAATCACAACGTTTCTTGACCTTTTATTTGACAAGCCCTTGTGACCTATTTGCATGTGTGTAAGACTTAGTGATCTAGATTGAATATGCTCATGATCATCTTGGCTTCTTCATCTTTACCTTTCATGCATGCTTTCGAGTTAAGTACAATTGTCTTTCCGTGCCTTCATCTATTTGATGCATGATTGCTTGTCCATTACCATGAAACATGACTATGAAGGTGATCCAATATTAGAAGCACAACTCCAAAAGATTTTGATATTTTTCTGCATGCATAAATCATGTCATCTCTTAGTCTATAGTTGAGACTTGCTCGGGACGAGCAAACCTTAAGCATGGGATATTTTTGATAACACGATTTATGACTTAGGTTTAGGCACTAATTTAGATAGTTTTTCCGCTCATTCATGCATGGTTTAGCACTAGTTCACGGCGTTTGCACTCAATTCATGTATTTTGTCGAGATAGACGTCTACACGGACTTTTTCATGCTTTGTACGTATTTTAGGAGATTTAGGAGCTTAATCGATACATTCGAAGATCGTTCCTCAAGAGGACACACCTTCGGACTCATTAGGATGCAAGCTAGGGGCTAAGGAAGACACTTGGGACCTTGTTGGTGCATGCCATGCACCAGATCGTGGCTTGATGATCCATATAGTGCAAGGACACCAAAACCACGGTCACTGGAAGAACCACGGCCGTGGAAATAGGCCGTGGATTTTGTCAGACGGTTGTGACAGCTGTGCCACGATCTTCATGGCCGACTCTTGCAAATTTGTAGGATAAATAGGTGGTCCTGCAAGGCTGAAAAGGATCTTCCAACATCTATTACCACTACCATTCTCTCACACACTCTCAACAAGAAGATTCTCTCAATTGGAAGCTTGGAAGACAGCTACCATTGGAGGAGAAGAAAAGCTCCATTGGAGAAGAAGAGAAGAAGACACCATTGTTAGCCTTTGATAGATTTTAGAGTGAAGATTATCGGAATCGTTTTCTAGGGTTGTAAGAATCAATTGAACCTTCTTTTGAAGGGTTGTGAGTCTTTCTAAATCTCGTATTCAGCTTGGTTTTCTTTGTTTTACTTGTTTATCTCTTTCACTTCATTTTCTTGCAAATGGATGCCATGATTTTATGCTTGATGATTTCGATTGTGATGATGTATGTTGTTGGCTAAATAGATGCGATTCTAAGGTAAGGAAAAGATGGTTATGACTTGGACTATGATAGAATAGACTTAAATGTATGCTTGGATGATTCGTTTGATTGAACCTAGTCACTGTTAGAAACCACGGTTTGCTCTAGACAAACCACGGCCGTGATTCTTGATGAACACCCCGTGTTTTTGATTAACTTGCATGTAATGATAAATCCAAGTGTTAGGTTGTTAGATTGTTGAAATCCTAGTGTTTGTTGAGCTAAATCTATCCTAGGGTGACCTAGTGTTAGCAACTAAGTGTTAGAAGAGACCTACCCGGTGATTCTTACTCTTAGATACCGAAGATGACGAACTCTAGGTAGTAGTGAGCCTCACAAGCCGCTATTGGACTGAGTGTGCTAGGATAGGTGTTTAGGACTTGCCTTACCGAGACTTACCCGGTAAGGAGAGGTTAGCTCCCTAGAATACCATCCGGTTTGTGTAGAATTCCTATCCTTAGGCTCTTTGAGACTTACCCGGTGATGAGACCTTAGGAATGGACTAGTGGACCATGAGACCTACCCGGTGATTGATCCCAATCTAGAAAACCTCACTGCCAACATACTATAGTTGATCCAAGGAATGATTAGATAGCTTGAGTCCTATGCCATAACCGGAATTTCCAACCCCTAGAATCCGCTTTTCTCCCTTTGATTACATATTTCGTATTTGCTTGTCTATTTGTGGTGTTAGTTTAGTTGATTGTTTATTTCGCATGATTTGTGATCTTTGATTGATCACCTAAAAACCAAACCAAAAACATTGAGATTTTCATTTCTTTATTTCTTTCTCTTTTCTTAGCCTAGATCTTCACTAAACTTAGTCACTAATCGACTCGATTTCACCTCAGTCTTTGTGTTCGACCTCGGAATACTATCCCTACTACAAAACATCCCGTACACTGCGGGTTCGCTAGGAGTTAGGAGAAATATAACGAGTATAAATTTAAGGCTTTTTGCGTGTCACATCCTAAGTGTAACACCATTGCCTATTCCATTGCTCCTACATCCAAAAACACGACATACCGGGAGGTATCGAGGGCAAAATAAAGCAAAAACGACTAATCTAAACTAATATAAGGATGAAAAACAAAAGCATAAGTGCAATACCTTGGGTTGCCTCCCAAGAAGCACTTGTTTTAGGTCCGTAGCTAGACCGTACTTTCATGTATTCGAGTGTGGTAGGTGTGAACTCTTCAGCTTGGAGATCCGGTGAATACTTCTTAAGTCGTTGACCGTTCACCTTGAAACTTCCGCTCTTTTCACCCCATACTTCAACTGCACCATGGGGAAAAATATGTTTGATTAGATAAGGTCCAGTCTAACGAGATTTAAGCTTACTTGGGAAGAGGCGAAGTCTCGAATTGAAGAGGAGAACTTGATCTCCTTCTTTGAGGTCCTTTGGAATGATATGCTTATCATGCCAATGCTTCGCTCTTTCCTTATAGATCTTGGCGTTCTCATAAGCGTTTAAGCGGAGTTCTTGAAGCTCGTTAAGGTTCAAGAACGCTTCTCGCCCGCTTCTTTCATGCTGAAGTTCAACCACTTAACCGCCCAATACGCCTTATGTTCCAGCTCCACCGGTAAGTGACAAGACTTCCCATACACAAGGTTGTATGGTGTTGCTCCTATGGGAGTCTTGTACGCAGTCCTATACGCCCACAATGCATCATCTAGTTTCAAAGACCAATCCTTCCTTGTCTTCGAAACTGTTTTCTCTAGGATGCCCTTGATCTCTCTATTCGAAATATCCACTTGTCCACTCGTTTGTGGATGGTAGGGAATGACGATCTTGTGAGTCACCCCATACTTAGCTAGTAGAGCTTCAAATCGTCGGACAATGAAGTGAGAGCCTCCGTCACTAATGATGGTCCGTGGTGTCCCAAACCTTGGGAATATAGTTCTATTAAAGAACTTAACTACAATCATGGCATCATTAGTTGGAGAGGCAATTGCTTCAACCCATCTCGAAACATAATCTACAGTTAGAAGTATGTATTAGTTTCCACAAGATGATGGGAAAGGTCCCATAAAGTCTACTCCCAAACGTCGAAGATCTCTACCTCCTGAATATTGTTAAGGGGCATCTCATTTCTCCTGGATATGTTACCTGTTCTTTGACAAGCATCGCAGCAAGAAACAAAGGTTTGCACATCTTTAAATAAAGTAGGCCAAAGCGCCCTACCGCGTCTACTGAGGTGTGGGAGTTGAAGAAATAGTAGGAGAAATCGGCTCGGAAGAGCTTCATACGTTCTAGCGTTTCTTCATGGGGTGCACCGGTATAGTTGTGACGAAGAATGGCGGGTCGATAAAGCTATATATCGACTACAAAGAGCTTAATAGGGTGATTATTAAGAATAAGTACCCTTGATCTTAACAAGGAATTGCTAGAACAGTTGCATGAAACTACATTGCTCTCTAGGATCGACTTGAGGTCAAGTTATCACCAGTTAAGAGTGAGAGAGCAGGGCATATCGAAGATGGCATTTCGGACTAGGTATGCCCACTAAGAGTTTGTAGTGATGCCATTTGAGCTCATGATTGCGCTTACCATATTCATGGAGTTATTGAATGACATCTTCATCAACTTCCTAGATCAGTTTGGGGTGGTCTTCATAGATGACATCCTAGTGTACTCTAGGAGCATAGAGGAGCAGGTAGGCCACTTGAGGGCGGTGCTACAAGTCTTGCAAGATAGAGAGATGTACGCTAAGATCTCTAAGTGCGAGTCTTGGATGTCAAAGGTGGCCTTTCTGGGTCACGTAATTGTTGTTGAGGGGATCAAGGTTGATCTGGAGAAGATAGAGTTTGTATCATCATGGCTGCCTCTGAGGAATGTTGAGGAGGTACGTTACTTTTGAGGTTGGTGAACTATTACCGCCGGCTGGTGGATGTGTTCTCAGTGATCACCCAACCACTTACTTGCATTTTGAGGAAGACTACCCGATCCATTTGGTTTGAGCCGAGCTTCGAGGAGGCAAAAAAGAGGTTGAATTTGCTCCGATCTTTGCATAACCGGAGGGTATTGTGGACTTGAGAGTCTATAATAACATATCTAAGTTGGGTTTGGGATGTGTTCCGATGCAACAAGGTAGGCTTGAGATGTGTTTTGATTAAACAATATAGGGTTGTTGCATACAATTCTAGGCAGTTGAAGACGTATGAGGAAAATTTCCAAACTCGAGACCTAAAAGTTGGATGCTGTAGTCACACCCTTAAGATATGTCGTCACTATCTGTATGGGCTACGTGTCAGATTCTTGTGGATCCTAAGGGTCTGAAGTATTTATTCACTCAGCAGGAGTTGCATAACTGGCAGAGGAGGTGGCTGGAGCCGATCAAGGACTTTTACCTAGAGACTTTATATATCATCCGGGGAAGGTGAATATGGTCGCGATGCCCTTAGTAGGAAGACGCCCCGAGCGAAGGCAATAACTCGCCTCACGGCACAACCTCAGTTACAAAGAGATCTAGCCTGGCTAGATATGGATGTTCAGCTTTCCGACATAGAAAATAACTTGTCCACTTTAGAGCTGCTACATGATTTGTTGGGAGAGATCCGACAAAAGCAGGAGAAGCTGCCGACGTTGACCAAGATCCGAGACAAGATGTCTCGAGGTGAGGCACCGTAGTTTACTATAAGCGTCAACAGAGTAATGAGACCCCAAGAGCGTAGATGTGTGCCGCCCGACAAAGGGTTGAGGTAGAGGATCTTGAGCGAGGCTCACACTACACCTTACTCAGTACACCCAAGTGCTAGTAAGATGTATTGTGATGTGGGACACACTTTTTGGTGGGGCGGGTTGAAGCCCGATGTGGCTAGATAAGTACCCCAGTGTGTGACCTGTAACTAGGTCAAGATTGAGAACTGTAGGTCAGGAGGAGAGCTCCACCCACTATCGGCACCGTAGTGAAAGTGGGAGGACATCACCATCGATTTCGTCACTGGCTTGAGACCGAGTAGGAGCTTTAACGCTATTTGAGTTGTAGTAGACCGACTGACGAAGACCGCACGTTTTATTCCTATTAAGGAAATGTGACCGGTGAGTTGTTTAGCTGAGGAGCTCACTAGGCAGATAGTGCGACTCCATGGGGTACCGAGGACCATCGTCTTTGACAGAGATGGACGGTTTACCTGGAGGTTTTTGCAGCAATTGCACACCGCCTTAGGTATGAGCCTTCACTTCACGACAACGCATCATCCTCAGATAGACGGTCATTATGAGAGGACTATTCAGACCTTGGAGGATATGTTGAGAGCCTGTGTGTTGGATTGATGACTAGTATGGCTAGACCATCTTCCCCTAGTCGAGTTTTTGTTTAATAATACTTGGCACACATTGATCAGAATGACTCCTTATGAGGCGTTGTATGGGCGGAGATGTCTTACATCTCTATGTTGGGATGAGCTGACTAGCGGGAGTGGAGTAGCTCCTGAGCAGATACAAGACGACATCACTCGAGTTGCGTTAATTCGAGAGCGGATGGTGGCAGCGTAGAGCTGCTAGAAGTCTTATGCTGACAAGAGGCACACACCTCTAGAGTTTAGGGTGGGAGCTCAGGTCTGGTTGAGAGTATCACCGACACGCGTAGGACATTTTGGCATTAAGGGGAAGTTGAGTCCCTAATATGTCGGACCATTCGAGATCTTGGAGCGAGTCGGAGAGTTTGCTTACCGCCTAGCCTTACCGTCAAGACTGGAGGGTGTTCACCTAGTCTTTCATGTGTCCCAGCTGAGAGAGTACATACCGGATCCGAGACACGTCATTAGTTCGAGGAACTGGTGGACGAGGCGGACCACACTTTTGTAAACTATCCGGTAGCTATTCTAGAGACGAGTACAAGACATTTACGATCGAAGGACATCCGATGATGGGAGTCCAGTGGTCTAGACGGGGAACTGATAAGGCTATTTGGGAAGTAGAGGATAGTATCAAGAGGGACTATCTAGAGTTCCATGAAGAGCTAGCTGCATCTGTAGGACCGGTGGGTTAGTCCCAGTTCTGTTCTTGTTGATTTTTATGTGTGTGTGATGTTATATGTTGTTTGCGTCCCATGTTGGAATGTGATGCGTGATCTTGTTAGATCTTGATGTGCTAGTATGATTAGAGTATTTGTGTAAAAGTGAAGGATTATGCCTTCCAAGGGACTTGTGAGTATACTTCGGTGTGTAAGACCGAGAGGTTAAACATTTTTTTTAAGTTTTGGGACGAAACTTGCTTTTAGGGGGAACTGATGTAACAACCAGAATTTTTATTCCGGTTGTTATAGTGAGAGTTACTAGGACCGCGCCTTGCGGTCGCATAAGATTGCCTACCCGTGGGTGCGGCCGCGTGTTTACCGCAATCACGGTAAAACAGAAGATCATGGCCGATCTTTTGTAACCGCCTGATAGCATGTTTATAGTCTATATTTTGGGATTGGTTTGGACGTTTTATCTTCATAAATCTACACGTATGGATGTATATTCTTTGATTATATTGTTGTTTTGTCTACTTTTGCGAGAATCGAGGTCTACACCTAGTTTCGTTGTAATCGTAGGGAAAGTGACACGTTTTGGAACGTTTTAGAGCTAAGTAAGCTAAGGAGTCATTGGAGCTACATTTTGGATCATTGAGGAGTCACAAGAAGAGCTCATGAAGCATGGAAATGTTTTAGAAGATTGATTTTGGACCAGATTAGAGGATTCACACTCAGCTGAGACTCACCTCGGTTAGTTACAGTGCCACCTCGACCGAGGTGATCTTCAGGATCGTCTGGACCGAGGCGAAGTGATGACTAGACACAAGATCTTTATCTTTGGCTGAGATCTTCTATTTTTGGAAAGTGAATATCACATATTTTTGGATGGATTCTGGAAGGAAGTAGATCCTTTTTGGCTGATATATTTTGGAAGCAAGGAAGATTGCAAGATATTTTAAAGAAGGAAATTATCTTTTTAAGATATCTTATCTTAGGAAGGTAATTCTCCTATATATAGAGACTAATTTTCTAGAATTCATCTATCTTCGGATCACCAAATCTCTGAATCAGAAGTTGAAGGAAGTTTTGAAGGTTGAAGTTCAAGGGAGGAAGGAAGCTAGTTTGAAGGAAGTTGTAAGATTCTCTTAGTTGGTTTGGTTTGTTGTCTTTTCTTATTGTGATTGAGGAACGCTGATTGTTTGTTGTTTGATTGTTTGATTAAGTTATTGAGTCTTTGTGTTAAGGTTTTCTTGTTTGAATATTGATTCCTTTCTTATATATTTGTTTATTGTTATCATAATGATTGTTGGCTATGTTCTTTATACGATTCTAGGGTGATTGGCTGAAGGTTGTGGGAAAGACGATGAAAGAATGAGCATTTATCCCAGTGGACCGTGAAAGCTCGAGCCTTTACCTTAACAGACAAATACCTCGGTCAGTCATAGAACATCTCGACCGAGATGGGATACTAACTGAGCGAGGCAAGCCCTTTCCTGATCCTTATCTGAGTTGAGGTTTCAGTTTGCCAAATCTTATCCTTGTTATACCTTTCCTGGTTCAACGCAAGCCTAGGATGATACTTACCCGGTGATTCCTTTGTTTGTATACCCAAGATCATGAGTGTAGGCAATAAAGGTTTATCCTTTATTGGGGTTTGAGTGTGCCTTCATCCCATCTTTGAGAGTTAGCCTGAGACTTACCCGGTAAAGGTTGATTCTATCCCCTTGGGTGGTTTGTTGGTTTGAGATTATAGTTCCTTTCCTTAGTACCTTGAGACTTACCCGGTGAGAGGAAGTTTGGTTTGGGATAGTGAGTAGCAAGACTTACCCGGTGATCTATTCCCACCTTAGAAACATCTTCCCTTTGCAAACCTCAGTTTTGTCTACATTATCTATTGAGATCTTGAGTCGGAACCACAACAGGATTCTTTAATCTCTAAAATCCGCATTCCCTTTACGTGGTTATTACATCATCTTTGATAGCTTTGCTTGTTGCTTGTGTTTTATTAACAACCTGAACTACCGATCTTTGTTTCACCATAGTCCCTGTGTTCGTCCCTAGAATTCTTGCTTTTATTACAATCGATCCGTACACTGCGAGTTCGCTTATTTGCAATTATTCTTGGTATAAATATTAAAGCTTTCACACACCTTTTGGAGCGAACAAGTTTTTGGCGCCGTTGCCGAGGACTTGGTCAAGACCAAATTCGGTTTCGGTTATCATTCGGGGCTAATTTACCTTGTTGCTATTCACCACTTTACTTGAGTGATTTCGCAGGATCTTTCCTTAAGTTTATGCAAAGAACTCGTGCTGGAAAGGAAATCGTCCTTATGATCCCAAACCAGAAAAGACCTACAAATGAAGATTGAAAGAAGCTAAGATGGTGATCAAGATAATCGTGATCTTGAAGCCGAATTGAAGGAGGCATTGGAACAACTCCACCTCAGTAAAGAAGAGTTGCAGCAAGAGAGAGACAATACTTGCACAAGAACTGAAGGAATTGAAGCTGATATGGCCGCTCTAAGGGCTCAGTTTTTACCTCGACCGATCCCAGATGCTCGACCGAGGCAAGACCCAATCCCAGTTGCACCGGCCGAGATACACCCACCACCTCGGATGCCAGTCCGAGATGTTATTTTTGCTGGAGTTCAACGAACCCTAGGTCAAAGGATGGACCCGAATCATCAAGTCCGGCGTCCAGGAGTCAACCTAGGAGATCCAGCAGAGCATGATTATGAACTTCGACCGCAAGTTCTAACCATCATTCGACAATGTCAATTTGGAGGTTTGGAGAGAGAGTCTCCGCATCAACATTTGCAAAATTACGAGATTCTGATGGAGAATTTGAGACCATCAAGAGTGGAGAACAACAACTACAAGTTGAGGCCTTTCTACTTCTCTTTGAAAGACAAGGCGCTTGCTTGGTATCAATCTCTTCCGGCTGGAAAAATCAACACTTGGGAAGAGATGACGACGGAGTTTCTTACTAAGTTCTTTCCCCATCAAAGACCGTTGAATTGAGGGGCAAGATCAATGGTTTTATTATGAAGGACAAAGAAAGTTTGTCTAAGTCATGGGAGAGGTTCAAGGACCTTTTGTTGGATTGCCCACATCATGGGATTCCAAAGATTGAGTTGCTAGAGATATACTTCAAGGGTTTAGATGGAGATACTCAATTCAAGCTCCAATTACTTTCTGCCGGCACCTTCATGGATATGCCGATAGATGAAGCTTGAGATTTTATTGAAAAGCAAACTTTACACATGGAGAAATACTCCCATCAAAGGGTTGAAGATGGAGTAAGGAGAGTTAGCTTTCAAGACCCAACACCAAATGGAGCTCAACTCACCTCGCTTAGCAATGAAGTAAAGGCATTGAAGGAGCTTTTAGTAGCTCAAACGAAAAAGGAGCAAGATAGTGGATAGAAGAAATAACTATCAAGGGTCGCGGAACAACAACTACAACAACAACAGAAACTCCACCAACAACAATTGGAGATCAAATCAACAAAATTCCGGTAATCCTTATTCTCATGCTGAAAATGCTCTTAACGCACCCTCTTCTTCTTCTTCTACTCCATTGAGAAGCCAGGATCCTGCATCAAGCTTATCCCAACCACCAAAAAAACCGGACGCTGTGCTGGAGTCAATATTGATCAAGCTCAACGCTATGGAGACATCGATGAATTCATTTTCAAAACACAAAAAGCCTTAGAACAACAATTTTTCAACAAGGCGAATGAAGCGCCAAGAGATCCTGGGAAGCTCTCAGCAAGGACAGAGAGCAATCCAAAAGGACAGATTATGGCTATCACAACATGCAGTGGATCGAGAGACTGCAGATCCAATACCTTGGTCGGACCATGATCAGACGAGGAACACCTCGGTCGAGGTGCCAACCGAGATGGAGCCCCAGAAGGCAAAAGAAAATTCTGAAGTTTATATTCCACCTCCTGCTTATAAACCACCACTCCCGTTCCCTCCGTCAAGGGCGCAGGCACATCTAGACAAGCACGTTAGTAAGTTTCTAGACCTTATGAATAAGATACATATTAACATTCCTTTCATTGATGCTATCTTAGGGATGCCCGCCTATGAGAAGTTTTTGAAAGAGATCTTATCAAGGAAGAGGAAACTGGAAGACTTTGGTGAAGTAAGGATGACATCTAGATCTTCGGAGCTCATTCAAATCATGAAGGAGAAGATGCCACCTAAGTTAAGAGATCCCGGTTCATTTTGCATTCCCATTCAAGTTGGGGATGTGACTTATGACGCACTAGCGTGAGCATCATTCCGCTGAAGCTATGTGGCAAAGTCGGCCTTGGAGAGCCCAAGCCCATGAAGATGACATTATACATGGCGGATCGCTCCATTACCCGTCCCGTTGGTATCTTGGAGGACGTTCCCATCAAGTTAGGTAATTTCTACATACCTATAGACTTTGTTGTGCTTGACATTCCCGTAGATTATCCCATCCCTATCATTCTCGGGAGACCATTTCTAGCAACATCGGGTTGCAACGTCGATTGTAAGAACACCAAGTTGAAATTCAACATTGGTTGCGATCAAGTAGAGTTTGCTTTATTGGCTGCAATGAAGGGAGAGCCTCCGGAAGATGACATCTTCAACATATATGATGAAGAAGAGTTTAGAGAATTGGTGAGCTCTATCCTTATTAAAGATCCTCTTGAAAAAGTTTTAACTTTTAGTTTAATGGAGGAAGGTATAGATGTTTTGTGTGATACACATGTGCGAAGCTTGGAAGCATTGGAAACAGATCCAGGAGCTAGATTTGATAAACTGATTCAGGAGAAGAAAAACACGTTAGGTTTCGGTGCCAGTTCCAGTACCTCGACCGAGACACTTTCTAGAGCAAGTGAGGTGCTCTTATCTGAAGAACACCTCGGTCACCCACCTCGGATTCCGACCGAGACAACAGGCGAGATGTTGTCAACTGAGGACGAAAATCTTTCTTATTCATTCTCTGATGATCATTCGCAGTTGGTGGAGCACTGGCTTCGTCAAGTTTCTGATGGTAAGGAGCCTTGGTACGCTGATATTGTCAACTATCTTGTTTGTCGAGAAGTACCTCCCGCATTGACGTACGCTCAAAGAAAGAAGTTCTTCAAGGATGTTCGTCACTACTATTGGAATGAACCTCTAATGTTCAAGAGAGGTCCAGATGGGATGCTTCGACGATGCATTCCGGAGGATGAAGCTGCTAGTGTCATATGGCATTGCCACTCGCTTCCTTGTGGAGGACATGCTTGCGCTCACAAAACATGCGCTAAGGTATTACGATCTGGTTTGTTTTGGCCTACATTATTTAAGGATGTACAAGCGTTTGTTATTTCTTGTGATGCATGCCAAAGAACAGGGAACTTATCTAGAAGGAACGAGATGCCACTCAACCATATTCAGGAGGTTGAGATTTTTTATGTATGGGGAGTTGATTTCTTGGTACCTTTCTCATCATCCGCAGGGAACCTCTACATTCTCTTAGTTTTTTATTACGTTTCTAGGTGGGTGGAGGTCATCGCTTATCCCATTAATGACACCATGGTGGTTGTGAAGTTCTTCAATAGAACTATCTTTCCACATTTTGAGACGCCGCACATCATCATCAGCGATGGAGGGACACATTTCATCAACCGGAAGTTCAAGGCACTTTTATCCAAGTATGGGGTAACCCACAAGGTAGCAACCCCTTATCACCCTCAAACTAATGGGCAGGTGGAGATCTCAAATAGAGAAATCAAGGCAATTTTGGAGAAGACCGTTTCAAGGACAAGAAAGGATTGGTCCATGAAGTTGGACGATGCTCTTTGATCATATAGGACCGCATTCAAGACTCCCATTGGTATCACCCCTTACAATTTGGTATATGGGAAGTCTTGTCATCTACCCATTGAGCTGGAACACAAGGCATATTGGGCAATCAAGTGGTTGAATTTCGACATCATGGAAGCCGGAGAGAAGAGACTTTTAGACATTAATGAGTTGGAGGAGTTGCGCTTAAACGCCTATGAGAATGCCAAAATCTACAAAGAAAGAACGAAGAGATGGCATGCCAAGCATATCATTCCTAAGGAGTTCAAAGAAGGAGATCTTGTTCTACTCTTCAACTCCTGCCTCCGCCTCTTTCAAAGTAAGTTGAACTCTAGATGGATAGGACCTTACGTTGTGAAAACTGTTTTTCCCTATGGTGCAGTTGAAATATGGGGCAAAACTAGCGGAAGTTTTAAGGTCAACGGTCATAGGCTGAAGAAGTACCGACCGCAAGTCCCAGCTGAAGAGATTGCACCATTATACCTTGTTTGAGGATGACGTGCGGTCTAACTAGCGACCTTAAACCAAGCGCTTCTTGGGAGGCAACCCAAGGTATTGCTTTCTTTTCCCTTTTTCTAATTTAGTTTAGATAGTTTGCTTCGTGTTTTTGGGTCCTCCTAGACAAGAATCAGGTATTGTCTAAAGAATTACAACTCAGAAGCTACATGGAAGGACAAAAGTTCAAGATATTGAGAAGACGGAGCTTGACCGAGACACATCTCGGGTGCTGTCACATGACCTCGACCGAGATGTTCGTCGTCAACCGAGGCAACTAGGTCTGACATCCACTCTTATACCTCGGTCCGATCAAGAATATATCGACCGAGGTGTAATTAAATTCAACGAGGGGTATTAAAGGCGAGACGGTTTCTCTCTCTTCTAACCTTTTCCCTCTCAAAAACGACCTCGACCGCGGGTGCTTCCACCCTCAAAATCTCAATTCTTGCTCGTGTTCCACGGTTCTTGGCTCGAAATCACCGGAGGAAGCACGAGATTCAGTTTCCAAGCAACAAACAACAAGGAAAACGTTTCATTTTGCAGAATCTGGGGTATTTCATTTCAAACCTTAACTCCTTTCTTCTTTTGTCGATTCTGGATAAATCTGACATTGGTCGCCATTGATTGTTGTTGAAAAGGATATAAGTACCCCATAGGAAGCTTTTGGTAGTGATTTTGGGGGAAAAAGCTTTCAGATTCAAAGAATGCATTCGAATAGCAGTTCTCCTCGATCCAGTCGACTGTGTCTCGGCCGAGGTGTTCTAGGCGACCGAGGTGTTAATCCAGTATGGCTAGCCCACGTAGATCAGATCGTCAATTGGCCATGAGAGAGAGGCCTATCAGTTCACATCATTCCTCTCCTTCCTCATCTTCTAAGTTTTCTATCCCGGTGATCCACGAGCGACACCAGCGGGACTATGACAGGATTTGCGGGTGCCCCATCATTGCCCCGCGATTCCTTAATGTTGATGCCTTCGAGTGCCTCCATGTGACGGAGGACTTGAGGAAGATGATATCGATGGTTGGCCTGGAGGAGTTCATGACCATTAGAGAACCGACTTATCTGGAGCCGACGATGGAGTTTGTCAGTTCAGTGACTTATGTGCCGGAGCATCACGGGATCAAGTATCGGCTACTGAACAGGAACTACACAGTTCCTATGGATCAGTTTGGGGAGATTTTTGGCTTCCCCACACCTACTGTTACATATTTTCCTTCCCGAGAGGTAGCTCGGAGTTTCTGGTGCGAGATTTCCCACATTTCAGATCATAGAGACAGATGGCAGCCCAGAGATTCCCGGAAGCGGATTATCTTCCATCTCGCTTTCCGCCTAGCTCACCGGATCTTCAGTGATACACTTCTGGTGCGTACTGGGACGCCCCATGAGGTCCGACAAGGGGAGATTTTGAGTTTATTTTGCATGGTGACAGGAGGCGTTCCAGACTTTGCTGCCATGCTGGCAAATGACTTGCACAAGATAAAGAGGAAGTCGAAGGGCGATATCTGTTGTGGTGGGTTGGTGACCCACATCACCACTTCCATGGGTTTAGATCTATCAGGTGGGATTGCAAGAGATGATCACTCAAAGCTTTCTCGTCCCTCGTGGCCTTGGCACACTTTACGTTTATATGCCATGGGAGACGAAGTCACCTTACGGGATTATGTGGTCATCTCAGTTTTCTGTCTTTGACCGTCAGTTTTGGTCTACTGTCTGGTTCCCTTATATGCAGGATACCAGAGAGGCAGCAGTTGAGGAGGAGGAGGAGGACGACGAGTATGGAGGTGAAGCCATAGAGACCGGTACTGATACCGGCGGGCCCAATATTCCCTTTGTTGACCTTGATGACGAGGCGACGGAGGATGAGAGAGCATCATCACCACCACCGCCACCTCAGTGCAGACCCCGCCGCCGTAGAGATCCTGAGGCCCACCGACGGGTTGATGAGCTTACAAAGTAAATGATTGACTCCTATGCGGCTATGACAATCGACATCTCCCAGCGCTTTGATGATGAGTGCCGATACACTAATGGATGGATGCATCGTATAGAGGAGAGCCAACATTATCAGCGTCGCATGCAGGAGATGCAGTTCCAGCAGATGATGGGCTATCCATTCGATCCTTCCCAGCACCCCTACATTCCACATCCAACACCGCCAGTTGACGAGGACTATAGCTTCATGGATTTTTTTATTTATTATGCAGTTCAGCTTTGTCCGGTGAGGACTTTACCTTTCAGACTTATATTTGACCCATTGGGACAATGTGTCCCAAGTATGGGGTATGTGGATGTATTATGTGACCTACTTGACTTATGTGTATGGTTTGTATGACTCTCTCGGATATTATTGTCTATTTATGCTCTATGTGCTTACCTGTCATTACATGCATACATACAAGTTTTTGTTTGAGAAAAACGTCAAAAAACTGGTTTGAATAACACCTCGACCGAGATGAGCTTTTAACTGAAAAGTTTTCGAAACGTTTTGTGCTTCTTTTCTGGATATGATCTCAATGATGATTTTGTTTGCAGATTGGTTTTGAAATCTCTATGTGTTTGAAAGGTTTTATGATATGTTTAAGTTGCTAAATGCTTTGTTTGAAATTTTTGGCATGTTTAATACTTTGTTTTTATCCAAATTATGTTGAATTTGAAGGTTGACCCCACATGATGAGTTCTCTCACTTTCTTCCTAGGATGATTAAGGCAATTCATTCTCTTCTTCTTCTTCTTCTTCTTCTTCTTCTTCTTGATCATGCGTTAGCCCCTCATATACATATTTGCCTCCCTTTACCTATCCGGAAATTTGGATGCAAGCGACGAAAAGCGTGTGAAGTGAAGTTGAGATCTCGGCTGAAAGTGTTAGAAAGAAACAAATTAGGTTTGGGGACGTTGATCTTGATGATGAGTAACTCGGCACCATTCACATAGCCGGGTGTTTGTGTCCAGCCAAAGTCGGATTGATCGATAGTCCTAACGGGTCATGATATGTGCATCAAGGGTTTGAGGCATCTCGAGAAATTGATGATTGCTGATCTCCTAGGCTTCGGTTATTGTGCACCTTTGTCCATGCTCCAAAAAAGTAAAGTAAAAGTGAAAATAAGCAAAGATTATTGGTGGAAGATGTTGTGATTCACAAAAAGTGAAGTAAGATCCTCTTCCCGGATTCTAGCACCACATTATCCTATATATATATATATATATCCCACCCTGACACGTTTCTTGACCTCTTTTGGAAGCCCTTGAGACCTCGAGTATGATGATTGACTTGGTGGTTTAAACTGGGTTATACATGATTGATTTTGATAAATATGATTTATTATGCATTCTATGATTTTATGCAAAGATGAACAACTTTCTTATATTTATAAAATGTTTTGATCATGTCTTGATTTTATTTTCCATGAAGCATTCTCTTAGGGTGATCTATGATGGAGCACACCACCAAAAGGTTTTGAAATGTTTTTCATTGATTTTTTTGATGACTTATAATCCATTCTATCTTGTATCTAAGATTTGGATCTTGCTTGGAGACAAGCAAGGGACAAGTATGGGGTATTTTGATAGCATGTATTATAGTCTATATTTTGGGATTGGTTTGGACGTTTTATCTTCATAAATCTGCATGTATGGAATCCATGGATGTATATTCTTTGATTATATTATTGTTTTGTCTACTTTTATGAGAATTGAGGTCTACACTTAGTTTCGTTGTAATTGTAGGGAAAATGACATGTTTTGGAACGTTTTAGAGCTAAGGAAGCTAAGGAGTCATTGGAGCTACATTCTAGAGCATTGAGGAGTCACAATAAGAGCTCCGGAAGCATGTAAATGATATAGAAGATTGATTTTGGACCAGATTAGAGAGATTCACACTCAACTGAGACTCACCTCGGTTGGCTACAGTGCCACCTCGATCGAGGTGATTTTCAGGATCGTCTGGACTGAGGTGAAGTGATGACGGGACACGAGATCTTTATCTTTGGCTGAGATCTTCTATTTTTGAAAAGTGAATATCACATATTTTTGGATGGATTACAGGAAGGAAGTAGATCCTTTTTGGCTGATATATTTTGGAAGCAAGGAAGATTGCAAGATATATTAAAGAAGGAAATTATCTTTTTAAGATATATTATCTTAGGAAGGTAATTCTCCTATATATAGAGGCTGATTTTCTAGAATTCATCTATCTTCGGATCACCAAATCTCTGATTCAGAAGTTGAAGGAAGTTTTGAAGGAATTTTAGAAGGCAGTTTTGAAGGCTGGAGTTAAAGGAAGGAAGAAAGCTAGTTTGAAGGAAGTTGTAAGATTCTCTTAGATGGTTTGGTTTGTTGTCTTTTCTGATTGTGATTGAGGAACAATGATTGTTTGTTTTTTGATTGTTTGATTCAATTGTTGAGACTTTTATGTTAAGGTTTTCTTGTTTGAATATTGATTCCTTTCTTATATATTAGTTTATTGTTATCATGATGATTGTTGGCTTTGTTCTTTATGCAATTCTAGGGTGATTGGTTGAAGGTTGTGGGAAAGACGATGAAAGAATGAGCCTTTATCCCAGTGGACCCTAAAAGCTCGAGCCTTTACCTTAACCGATGAACACCTCAGTCAGCCATTGAACATCTCGACCGAGATGGAATACTAACTGAGCGAGGCGAGCCCTTTCCTGATCCTTATCTGAGTTGAGGTTTTAGTTTGCCAAATCCTATCCTTGTTATAGCTTTCCTGGTTCAACGCAAGCCTCGGATGAGACTTACCCGGTGATTCCTTTGTTTGTATACCCAAGATCATGAGTGTAGGTAATAAAGGTTTATTCTTTATTGGGGTTTGAGTGTGCCTTCATCCCATCTTTGAGAGTTAGCCTGAGACTTAACCGGTAAAGGTTGAGTCTATCCCCTTGGGTGGAGTATTGGTTTGAGATTATAGTTCATTTTCTTAGTACCTTGAGACTTACCCGGTGAGAGGATCTTTGGTTTGGGATAGTGAGTAGTGAGACTTACCCGGTGATCTATTCCCACCTTAGAAACACCTTCCCTTTGCAAACCTCAGCTTTGTCCATGTTACCTATTGAGATCTTGAGTCGGAATCACAACTGGATGCTTTAATCTCTAGAATCTGCATTCCCTTTACCTGGTTATTACATCATCTTTGATAGCTTTGCTTGTTTCTTGTGTTTTATTGACAACTTGAACTACCGATCTTTGTTTCACCATAGTCCCTATGTTCGACCCTGGAATTCTTGCTTTTATTACAATCGATCCGTACACTGCGGGTTTGCTTATTTGCAATTATTCTTGGTATAAATATTAAAGCTTGCACACACCTTTGGGAGCGAACACCGCCATTCTTTTCATTTTTCTTTTTTAGAAGATCCAATCTTACCTCCCTTGTTCTGCTTCCTCATCCTAAATCTTCAACCCTAGCATATGACTTCCTTCCCATTCTTCCACGTATCATCACTTCTTCCCTTTCTCTCCTTCAATTTTCTTCCCAAGTCAAGCTAAATGGAGCATGTGAGTAAAGGCTTGGATTGGAGCATAAATGGAGCATAAATGGAGTATGTGAGCACTTTTGATCCGATCTTACCTCCCTTTTCATTTTTCTTTGTTGTGTTTTTAGGTGAATAAAGGCTTGGATTGGAGCATAAATGGAGCATGTGAGCACTTTTGATCATGCTAGACATCAAGGAGATGCATTGGAGTAGCTAAGGAAGGAGTGTGAGTAGGAAGCTTTGGGAAACAAGGGATTATACGCACGATTTAAGGATTCCACGGTCAAGTACAAGGAACCACGGCCGTGTTTTTGGTATTTAATTTAATTAAGGCCATGGAGGAACATGTCGTAGGCTCCCACGGTGGTTTCCACGGGCGTGGAAAGTTGGTCTTGGCCGTGATTTTGTTAACGACTGCCACGTGTCATATTTGCCACGTCATCATCCGTTACGGGCTTTTGTAACCCTAGCATTTCCTATAAGAAGCCTAAAGAAAGACAGAAAACGGATCCCTCGCTACACATAGGCTGCATACGCTGTCGGAAGAGAGAATTGATATCATTTGCAAGATCACATTGTGAGAAGATTTTGGAAGAAAGCTTTGGAGAAGTACGCACTTTTCCTATTCGGAGTTAGAAGATCTTAGGGTTATACTTTGAAGGCGGATTGACATCCCGTTCTTCTTGTTCTTTGAGATTTGTGAGAGATTTCTAACGCTGTTCTGTATTCATTGAACACAAGCACGGATTTGAGTTTTATTGACATTGGTTTTGCATTCATTATTGAGTTTTCAAGGTTTTACCTTTTCTTTCTTTTAGTCTTGATTATTGATTTGATGACAATGATTTTTGGCTCAAACTCTTAAGCGATTCTAAGATGAAGGGTTGATAGTTGTAGCTTAGATGATGATAGGTTGAATTAAAACAGATTGGACCTTGAGAGTTGCGAGAAACCTTGCTGTCTTACCTTTCCACGGCTTGTTCTTGAGTTCCACAGCCGTGGTTCCTCAAGAACTGACCGTGGTTTTTCCTGTTTAACGTCCTTTGCTTTTGCTTTGATCCAAAGTTAAAGATTTGCCCTAACCTAGCCTTGGCTTACCTTTTCTAGGTAGTAGTGAGACTCAACACCCTCTGCTTAGGTTTTGAGTGTCATAACCTTAACCTTTTTGGCTTATCTTTGATTCCCTTGGGTTTGGGCATGGGTATTTGAGAGTTTAATCTTGTCCTTCGATCCTCTTTATAACGAAACTCATCATCCTTTATTGAGAGAGCCTTTGAGTAAGATATATGGGTTTGGAACTTTACCGTACAACACCCTACATTAGATCTATACTTTGCAATCCTAACTATGTCCTTATATCTGTAGAACATCTTCAAACGTTTGCTACAATTGGATACTTGAATCTTTAGAATCGTTGTTTACCCATTAATGTTTACAAAAGCTTATTTACTTGCTGGATGATTTTACGAACTGAATTTGATCCCCCAAATCCCTGAGTTAAACTATGAAATTCTTGCTTTAATATACCGATCCGTACACTGCTGGTTCGCTTTGCTTGATTTCAGATTTTATAAATTTAAGACTTTGCACGCACACTTTCCAGCGAACAAGTTTTTGGCGCCGTTGTCGGCGATTTAGTTTAGGCCAAATTTGGTTTTCGGTTATCTGGCTTGGGAGCTTTTGATCTTGTTATTTGATCTATCTACCTTAGTGATTTTGGACCCCTTCAATGGCGTCTCTCTACTTTGCCGATTAGTGACGGAGGGTTTGGTATTCTTTCTTGTGCTGATACTTTGCATTTTACCTTTCTGGCTTCGAGATCTCAGACCCGTAGCTTGCAGGATCAAATCTTGAGGCTTTCTGGTGTTTCAGGCGATGGAGTCGCTTTTGAGACGGCTGCTGCTTGTTGGGTCAACTTCTGTAAAGGCTACGACTTGGACATGACTGTGATACGCCCAACCCCCCCATTTAATGAAGAAATTGGTTGGATGTTATTACAATATCGTGTTTACGGGTTTTCTGAGGGACTTTGACCTTACGGTTAGGTAGAAGGTCTTAATTGAGAACTTGAGGCTTTCCATGGCTCAGCAATGGCTTAAAGCGGTCCCGGTTTCTAGTCTTGGTCAGGTTATGAACCCAGCTACCTTTCGGACCGTCGTTAAGTACTGCCTTGGCATTGAGATGTTTAGGGAGGGTTTCAAGTGCCCTGCTTGTAAGAAGGGCATTTGACCATCTCTTGCTTGTGCCGCACAAGTTGGTATTAAGCACCGGCATAACATGGTGCGTGATGTCATTTTAGATGAGTGTCTTAAGATTGGGATCTCTATTCGAAAAGAGGTTCATACTGGTATGGTTGATGGTGGTGGTGGGGAGTTGCGCTCGGCCGACATCCTTTTCTATAATTGGTTTCATGGCAAAGACACATGTGTTGACATCACTGGTACATCTCTTTTCTCTTCGCGTGGCCTTTCTAGCTTCATTCCAGGTAAATCTGTGAGGGTCGTTGCCGATAACAAGAGAAAGAAGTATGCGGAGGTTTGTAACTCCATGGGGTATCACTTTCTTCCCTTTTCCTTTTTCACGTTTGGCGACCTGGGTGACGACGCGGTGGAACTTCTTAAAAGGTTGGGCTCAGTTGCTAAGTTGGGCTCCGCATCCCTTTTGGCGATCCCTAGGGCGATTCCTTGCGCCCCCTAGCATGGTGGTCGGTTCGATGGTCCGTCATGGCGGCTCATCCTCTCCCTGACGGCCGGCGACCCCTCTTCCCCTCCTCCAGTCCTCTCCCTGATGCGCTTCTCTCCCTCTTGTTATTCGTTGGCCCGCTGGTGCAGTTTTCCCCTGATGCGCCTCTCTCCCTCTGCTTCCCATGGTGGTCGACGTCCTTCGTGGTCGATGTCCCGGTGCGCCTCTCTCCTGACGTCCCCGGTTCCTGGTGCCTAGGTCCGGCGCCGATTTGTTTGCCCCATCCCTTGCGGTTCTGGCTTGAGGTTAGTTTCTGCTTTGTGTGTTCAGTCTTTTGTTGCGGTTCTTCGTGGTCGATTCCCTGCGCTTCTTTGGTATGTGTTCCGCCTTCTTCTACAGGTCTAGTTCCAGCACCGATATGTTCAGTTTTGCCGTGTCTTTCTTTTGTCTGTTGTATGTTGCTGGTTTTTTGTGATGCACGTGTGTGCTTGAGGATGTTGTTTGGTTCCGCGTTTGCTTGAGGTTGCGGTTTTGCTTGAGTTGTGGTGCTTTGTGTGTTTGTCCTACGTGTTAGTTTTCTGGATGAGAGGCTCGGAGACTACTCCATCCGTGCGGGTACACTGCCTCTTCGTTGGGCGAGACGGGTGTCGTGATGGTGGGGGTAAGGGGCTTACCCCGGCTTACTTCATTAGGCATTTACGGGATATTCATGTGTGTGGTGACGCCCTTCCCGGGTTCAAGTCTCTTATTGGTTCTGATCAAGGTATCTACGATAGTTTTGTGGCGGTTCTTAGGCAAGTCGGCCTTTGGTTTTGTGGTGAATGTTGTGTCACCCACACGGTGTCTAAGAATTGTGTTCATTCGGATGGGGTAGTTGCTGCTCCTTTGTCTAGTGATGGGTCGGTTGCTTTCTTTATTCATGGATGTCCTCGGCCTTCTCTTGTGGCAGCTCCTTCTTTGGATATCATGGATAATGTGATGGGCCAGGATGCCCTTGCTCTTGATGATGTGTTTGATGTCTCCTTGGTGGAGAAGGTTTTTAAGGTTGATGTTCTTACTGTGAAGAACGTCCCGTGGAAGTGCAGATTGGGTTTTGATAGGGTTCTCAAAGACGCCCTTGATCGGGTTCTTTCTAATCCCACTAGTGTGTTCGTGTGGGTTTGTCTCCTTATCTTACCTCGGTGTATCCTTCATCGATATAAGCCCAAGTCATGTTCTGAAAATCGGTCGGGTGTGAAGCAGGGTTTGTAGGCTGAAAGTATCGCTAGGGCTACTCGGTTATGGAAGGAACCAAGAGGTATTGGATGTCTTGTTGAGGAACTTTTGGCTTCTGTGATTGATTCCCTCCCAGGGATGCTGATGATAGCCCAGATGAGGCTAACTTGAAACAATGTAAAAGGAAGGTTAGCGATGGTCATTTTGCGGCTGCGATCCGTATCCTCACCTCTTCGGGTGTTGCTCCAATGCTGAGGATACCATCCATGGACTTTTGGATATGCACCCGCCTTCCCCGCCTCCTTTACCTTCTCTAGTCAGATCCGGAGTTTTTCTTCAAGTTAACAAGAGTTTGGTCCTTGATAGGATTAGGAGTTTTCCTAAAGACACCTCTTGTGGTAGGGATGGTTTGTGGGCCCAACACTTATTGGATGCCCTTGGTGGTGGTGCTGTTGCTATTGCTGATGAGCTGGTTGATTCGATTTCTGGGATTGTTAACCTTTTTCTTAGGGGTTGTTGCCCGAACACCCTTAGTGAGTATTGCTAGTGCTCCTCTTACGCCTCTCCTTAACCCGGGAGGCGGAATTCTCCCTATCGTTGTTGGCTCTATTTGGAGACGTCTTGTATCTAAAGTTGCGGCTTCTGCTATCGGTAAGTCCCTTGGACCTTATTTTGAGGATCCTCAGTTCAGGGTTTGGGTTTCAGGCGGCGGGGAGGCAGTTTTGCATGCGGTTATCGGTTAGTGGAATCTCAGGGCGAAGATGATAGTTTTTTCATGCTTCTGGTCGATTTCAAGAATGCTTTTAATCTCGTGGATCGAACTTCTATGATTTCTCAGGTCCAGTAGGTTTGCCCGCTATTTCTCCTTGGGTTGAGTTCTGTTATGCCCGTCCTGCACGCCTATATTATGGAGCATGTCCTCTATTCTTGCAGGGGTGTTCAATAGGGGGACCCTCTTGGCCCGCTGCTTTTCTCATTGGTCCTCCATCCCCTTATCCGAAAAATTTTGGATTGTTGCCAGTTGAAACTTAATTCTTGGTACCTTGATGACGGGAGGTTGATTGGTGATACCCTGATGGTCAGTAAGGCGCTTGACATCATCAGGGCGGATGGCCCCGCACTAGGCTTGTACCATAATATCGGTAAAACGGAGATCTTTTGGCCGAAGGTTGATCCGCGTAGCTATGAGCCTGATGTTTTTCCTGAGCATATTGCTAGACCGCTTGATGGGGTTAAGTTGTTAGGTGGTGTTGTTAGCCTTGACCCGGCCTTCTACTCTCGGGTTGCTTTGACGAGAGTTGCGAAAACCAAGTCTTTGATGGAGGCCATTATGAGATTGAGGGACCGCAATGTGAGCTTCTACTTCTTCGGGCTTGTTCCGGTGTGTCCCGTTTTTACTTTGCTATGCGGACTGCTCCCCCATCTCATTTTTCCGAGGCTATGGGGGACTTTGATCATGCCCTTCGTTGTTCTGTTGAGCAGATTGTCACTACTGGAGGGGCTGGATTTGTCCCCCTTCAATAGCGGCTCTCTACTTTGCCGATTAGTGACGGAGGGCTTGGTATTCTTTCTTGTGCTGATACTTTGCATTTTACTTTTCTGACTTCGAGATCACAGACCTATAGCTTACAGGATCAGATTTTGAGGCTTTCTGGTGTTTTAGGCGATGGAGCAGCTTTTGAGTCGGCTGCTGCTTGTTGGGTCAACTTTTATAAGGACTATGACTTTGACATGATTGTGATACGCCTAGCCCCCCATTTAATGAAGAAATTGGCTGGTTGTTATTACAATATGGTGTTTAAGGGTTTTGTGAGGGACTTTGACCTTACGGTTAGGCAGAAGGCCTTAGTTGAGAACTTGAGGCTACCCCTGGCTCAACATTGGCTTAAAGCGGTCCCGGTTTCTAGTCTTGGTAAGGTTATGAATCCGGCTACCTTTTGGACCGTCGTTAAGTATCGTCTGGGCATTGAGATGTTTAGGGAGGGTTCCAAGTGCCCTGCTTGTGAGAGGGGCATTTTGGACGCTTGAGGTGACCATGTTTTTGCTTTTGCTGCACAGGTTGGTATTAAGCATCGGCATAACATGGTGCGTGATGTCATATTTGATGAGTGTTTTAAGATTGGGATCTCTGTCCGGAAAGATGTCCATACTAGTATGGTTGATGGTGGTGGTGGGGAGCTGCGCCCGGCCGACATCATTTTCTATAATTGGTTCCAGGGCAAAGACACGTGTGTTGACATCACTGGTACATCTCCTTTCTTCTCGTCTGACCTTTCTAACTTCATTCCGGGCAAAGGTGTGAGGGTCACTGCTGATAACAAGAGAAAGAAGTATGCTGAGGTTTGTAGTTCCATGGGGTATCACTTTTTGTCCCTTTTCCTTTTCCACGTTTGGCGACCTGGGTGACGATGCGGTGGAACTTCTTAAAAGGTTGGGCTCGGTTGCTAAAGAGTTGTCCGGATATAGTAGGAGTACTTGCTTTATTTTGACTAGGATTGTGTTTACCATTCAAAAGGGATGCGGAGCCCAACTTGTTAGTCGGCTCCCTTTCAACGGCTTGTAATGTGTTTTACCTTCGATTATTAGTATATAATGATAATAATAATAATAATAACATCACGTCCTACACAAAATTTGTGTAATAATTAATATAATTCAACAAAACATGTTTATACTCACATATATTTGTAATTTCCTTATATATACATTCAACAATATAATAATACATTCCATCAGTTTACTTGTTCCCCAATTGCTCCATCGAGCTTCGCCGAATTTGCTCCATCGAAATTCTCTGTTAAATTGCTCCTTCGATCGATCTGTTTCCACCGACTCCTTCGATCAATCTGTTCCGCCGCTCGCAATGGGTCGAAAGAAGTTACAGTTAGGGTTGATTCAAGATCGCAAGAAACGGAATATCACCTTTCAGAAGAGGATGAAGAACCTGAAGAAGAAGGCCTATGAGTTTTCGACTTTGTGTGGCGTGCCTGTTTGTGTCGTTGTCTATGATGGTCCGAATTCCAAGCCGGAAATTTACCCAGAAAACGAAAAAGAGGTTAGAGGGGTGATCAAAAGATATTTTTCGATTCCCGTAGAGGAAAGAAGGAAGAGGTGCGAAAGGATGGACGACGACGTGTTGCAGGAGCAGAAGAAAAGGAAGTTGGAGGATGATAATGTTGTTCTTGATGGATACAACAGAGAGGAACTGGTTAGATTGGCTTCAGTTGTAGACTACAAACTGCAATGTGTGAAGGAAAAAGTTGGCTTCTTGCAGGGAAGGTTCTATAGCAGGGTCAGTAGCAACGCTTCTTTGCCGGGAGATTATCCTGAGGTAGATGATGTTGTTTTTGATGTTGATGAGTTACTGATCCCTTCGCCTGAGTTGGCTCTGATGGGTGCTGATGATGTTGTTTTTGATGTTGGTGAGTTACTGACCCCTTCGCCTGAGTTGGCTCCGATGGGTGATGATTGTTGTTTCGATGTGCCTTACTATGATGCTTCTTGGTCTGATTCTCTGCCTAAGATCAAGACTGCTCAGATAGTTCCTTACTGTGATGCTTCTTTGTCTGATTCTCCTCCTGAGAAGGAGTTTATGACCTCTTCTGCTCAGTTTGCTGCTCAGCACTGTGATGCTTCTTTGCCCGTGTTTGCTGAGACGGGCAAAAGCGTCTTCGACATTTGGTATCCTGAAACCAGCTTTGTGTGGCAATAGCCACAATGGATTCAATTGTTAGAAGATGAATTCATATTTTGTGTGGCAATAGCCAATAGATTCATAGTTAGAAGATGAATTCAATTTTAGTATTTTGTGTGGCAATAGATGAATTCAATTGTAGTGTTAGAAGATGAATTCAATTGTAGTATTGTGTGTGGCAATAGATTCAGTCTTGTAGATGAATTCAATTTTAGTGTTTAGAAGATGAATTCAATTGTAGTATTTTGTGTGGCAATAGATTCAGTCTTTTAGAGGAATTCAATTGTAGTATGAGTTGTGATTAAATAATACAAGGAACTTCTTAAGCATTGTTTTCTGTTGTTTATGTGTTATTTTAATTTTGTTTGTTTCACGTGAAGCATTTGTGTACATGTCAAAACAAGGTCATTTCTGAAGGTTTAGTTAATTACATGATTTTCATATCAAAACCCCCTGACCCATCTAAAACAACTGAAATTACAATGCCTTCCGAAAAATGTAAAGCATTAAATGGCCTGAAATTAATCCTGAGCTGGCTATAAATTATTTCATAAAATTATATTTAAACCTCCTGATTCATTTACTATACCTTTGTAAAATATTACAAAAAGTTAAAACGGACCTTCAACGTTTCCATAAGTATTGCTCTCAGTACTATACATAAGTCTTATTTGGATGCTTTGCTCCTAGAAATTTAAAAATCACCCAGCAATCAGATCGATGCTTGAAGGTGGAAGCGTGCTCCAGTAGGGAGCTCGGACTTTGAATGAGGGTGGCATTCAGGTATTGTAGAAACCATTGCCGCTCGGACCTTTTTCTGAGATTGCTATTTTCGTTTCAAATCTTATTCTCTTCAGGATTTAGCACATTCTATTTTACGCAAACAAGCCTTGAATTTGGAGAAAATGATCTTGAGGATGGAAAAGAAACACAAAACTGAACTTGAAACCAACTGCTCTGCACAGTTGAAGTCAGAAACACCTGGGGCCTTGATTTATAAGGTGTAAACAAAACCTGCAGAATATTCACGTCCTAAGTTTCTCCTTCAACACACTAAAGTTATCTACACCACTTTTTATCTTCTTCCATTTATTACTACTGGTGCAATGTGCAAGCTTTAGTATTATATTTGGATGATTCTGGATAATATAAATATTATTTGGTTATTTTTTCCATCATGTGTAGCGTATTTATACAAGAACATGTAACATTTTTCTATATGAAATCCATATTTCAAAGCTGGAACTTCTGGATAATAAAATATTATGAAGAAATAAACTTTAATATTTTGCTGAAATTTCTAGATGTTGTACTGGATTTTGCTGTAGAAATATTGATGTATCTGATATGAAGTTTAGTATGATTTTATCAATTTTTGTATAAACTATAAAAACATCCTTGATGGTATAGCAAATTTCAGTCTGTTCCACAGCCAGTTTTCTCTTGAGGAGCAATAATTGGATGCTCAGCTGGAATTCTGAATGTACCGAAGATAAAAAGATCACATACAACAACGGAATCAGGTACTACAATCATCATTCCCTTGTCCTCACCACATAAACGCCATGCTTGAAAGGTTATTCCTTTTCGTATCTGAATGTTGATATAAAACATCAACTTGTTAAAGATACCATTAGTCATTAATGAACTTAGATTAGAATGTTTGAATTGATGTATTTTGTGTGGCAATAGCCAATAGATTCAATTGTAGTATTTATTGTGGCAATAGATTCATCTTCTAGATTAAATCAAGTGTAGTGTTTGAAGATGAATTCAAGGTATTTTATGTGGCAATAGACTCAGTCCTCTAGATGAATTTAATTGTAGTGTTAGAAGATGAATTCAATTGTAGTATTTTGTGTGGCAATTGATTCAGTCTTCTTAGATAAATTCAATTGTAGTATGAGTTGTGATTAAATAATACAAGCAACCTCTTAAGCATTGCTTTCTGTTGTTTATGTGTTATTTTAATTTGGTTTGTTTCTTTGTTGACACAGCTTTGTAAAGCTGGGTGGAACCTGAGTAATTAAGCCGGCTCTATATTATTGCCTTCAAAACATTTGATCAACATAAGAATGTAACCGTTACACAACTATCAATTATCCGGGGTAGGTCTTATAAATAATGATGCTAACAGTGTTGTATTATGGGCTTCAGCTCTTATAAATTATGCATCAGGCTAGATCTACTAGGTGCGTGACAAAAGCCGTTTGCAAGACGAGAATGGAATATGTGCAAAGACCCCTTCCTTCATTCTTTAGGCAATTGACGCTATTTTCTTCAGAAGAGCCTTCATTTTGCAAGCGACTTAATTCCTGGGCATAAAATTGAAAACTGTATATTAATTCACCACCAAATATTGAGAAAACAAAATTGACAATAGAACTTGCAAATACCTGAGTATCTTTGATTTTATACTTTGTGTAGCTTCAGTCATGCCCTTTGCATTGTATGCTTGGATCATGGTAGCAAAGGTGATATTGTCCGGCTTGCTGTTATATTCCTTTATTGACAGGAAAAAAAACGTTCATCTTATCAATATCAGCTACCCGACCATAAGCATTGATGATGCAGTTAAAGAATGGAGTATCAAAGACAACATCAGAATTCTCCACTTGCTAAGAATAGAATCCACCCTATTCAACTTTAACGCTTTACTATAAGCGTTTACAAGAGAGCAATATGCAATGGTGCTAGGTTTTACCACAGTTGGGGAGTAAAGCCTTTTATCCATGAAGTTTAAAACAGATGACACTTTATCATACATGCTTGCCTTTCCATATGATTTGATCAAGATATTAAAAGACCTAATATCAGGTCGTATCCCCATTAACTGGAATTCCTCATACCATTTCTCCATCTCCTCAATACGCCCTTTCTTTCCATATGCCCAAACAACAGAATTCAAAGTGAAAATGTCGGGAAGGCATGCCCCACTGTCAATCATTTCAGATAACGACTTATCCATCAATTCAAACATTCCAGCCTTGCCATACCCATCAATTATGGTGTTATAAGTGACTTCACTGCATTTAATTCCCAGATATGACATCTCAGCAAGGATCTTGTCAATCAGATCTATACGGCCATTCTTAAGGCAACAGTTGATCAGAACAGAATATGTATGAACATCTGGTTTGCAATCATAGATAGATTTCATATATCAAGTGTGAGAAATGCAAGGTCAAAGAGGTTACCAAGCCCATAAGCATTCACCAGTGCCGTGCAAACATCAACTGTGGGTTGAATCCCATCTAACTAAAGTACCTCAAAGAGCTTCCCTGCTTCCTCAGCTCTCCTACATTTTCCAAGCATCACCAACAGTTTCGTGTAAATTTGGTATCTTGGTTCATACCAATGTTGCTTGCGAAGAAGATCGAAAATCTGCAGGCAGGAATACATGATCAAAAGAAATATCATGTGAAATCATCATAATACATACAATTTGTGAGCAAAGAAATGCAGGCTAATCTGGGACGCTAAACATGAGCTGGAAGTTAGCCTATCTTATTCCATCTCAAAACATGAGCATGAAGCTGAACATGTGTGCCTCTTGAACTTTAGTAACTCGGACAAATAAGACTCTCAACTTAACTTGGACAAACTCAGCCCTTGGACTTGTACAACAAAGACAAGACAAAACCCCTAAGATCTACCCTAGATTGATATAAAATTGAAAAATGTGAATATATCAATCAAAAGTCATAAGATCACTAAATGTAATTTATATGTTCATAACATGCTATCTCAAACAAATCAATATATAGTTAAAAAAAAAGTATTCAGTTTTATGAACCTTGAGTGTAGAACTGATCATAGGTAAGACTTTAATAGTTCATGTGTCCCAGAACTCCCAATCATGATACTAAGCATGCGACCCAATTACAAAAGTTCAAAGGACATTGATGTATTTAAGCATGATACTAACCTATACACTATAGCAAGCTTACATTGATGGCCCAACTATTAACAAGAATTAAAAAGCAATGCATTGTGTCTTCACACTATCCAAACAAAAAAATAGAACGGAGCAATTTGAAACAGAGGAGAATCAAGAGAAATTCAAACATCAATTAAAAGGAACTGAACCGAAAAGCTAAGTAATTGGAGAAAAACAACTTGAAGAGCAGACTCCCATCGGTACTCTTTAATGGCATCATTGAGAGCTTCCAAAACTACTTTAGGCCACAAACTGTTATACTTGTTAGACTTGGGTTTCCTCTCAATATTGTTGACAGCAGCATCAGTCCAAAGCATCCGGGAAAGATCCCTCTTTTGTTCTTTCTGAAGGCCAAATGAACCCGCCTGCGTGATTTATAAGATGAATTCTTCCTTGTTTGGGTTCGGTAGATGGGGAATATCTTCGAACAGGTGGTGGACGTTAAGAAGGAGAGAGATTGGCAAGTATGGGTAACTATGTCACTGATTGTGGTTATTAGTTTACAGTCCAAGATGGAGAATGGCAATGGGAAAGGAGGATGAACTTGTACTTAAATGTACTGATTTACACAGAGCAACTCAACAAATTCTAATCTTCTATATCTAGCCTTAATTTATGTTTTAGAACAATAAAAAATTATCTATTAAACTAAAAATAAAGTTAAAAGACTCATTTTTATTATATTTAAAAGTATACATTTTACTTTAATATCCCACAAATCTTTTGTTATTGTGATTAATAAAGTATACCCAAATAAATTAGAATCCAGTTTTATCCCTTAGATTTATAGTATGTATTTTGAATATATTATACTATTTTAGTTTCGACCAGAAAAGATGTAGACAAAAAAAATTGATTTCTAATTACAAGTCAAGAAATAAATCTTATTAAAAACAGTAGTTCAAAAAACTTTAACGTAAATGGGAAGACCTTTGTTCACCCAAGAATATGCAAACGGTATGGGTTTCCGTGGTTTCAAAAATCTTAAACTTGGCTCTGTTAGCTAAGCAAGATTGGAGCATATTTTCATAACCCTAATTCATTACCAAAGTTCTTAAAAAGTCGGATTTTTTTGCAGCTTTATAGACTTTCTATGGGTTGGTTACCTGGCTACTCTTAGCGAAGCATTTGGAGCGCAAAATCACTTCTTATGGATGATATTGGTTGGAGAGTTGGCAATGGAGCTTCTATTAACCTTTTAGAGGATCATCAATATCTAAGGGGAAGGCTCTACGACCTATTACTACTCACTCACAACCTTGACACCTCTTTATTAGTCCCTTATTATCACAAAATTATAGTAAATTCACAGCAGACTCTTCAAACAAAACAGAGCGTAAACTTTATCCACCAAATAAAATACAAAAAATCTGCCAAATGTAGCAAATGAACTTCAGCACCATAATATCAAACATTCGTATATGCTTCCCTCTGCTCGGTTTCACCTAGTCCAAAGAAAAGAAGATGCATCTTCTCCTCCTCCATTGCAGCACCAAATTTATCAGGTACCTCATTTGCTTACTTCACCTCCCCATACGTTATCCCAACCCCCACCGGATGGCACCTTAGGTGCCTCTAGAGCCTGCATTTGTGGGCCAGGCAATCCGTTTGGGCCTGGAGACGGTTCTAGCTTCCGGGGCTTTGTTCTAACTCCCAACAATCTCATTACAAATCTTGCCAGCTCTCCGTACAACAAGCCACCGCGATCAAAAAGCTGCATCAAATATGTCATATGTGAAGACATGAAAGCATCCAAAACAATTGCAAATTTAATACATTTATCAACTACTTCAAGAATGAAGAATAATACAGTTAACACCTCAATGCCAAAGGAAAACTGAATCACTTCAAATTCTATCACCATTAGGGAAGGTTAATGTTGGCCAATAAAAGAGCAAGTAAAATTAAGCAATATAATAATGATCATCAAAGAAGAAGGGTGGAAATAGTCTACCTGATCAAACATATTTTACAGTTAAGGATATTATTAACTGGGTCTACTATCCTATGCCCTGACCACATAGGGTTATCAGTCCTTATTTGGAAACTATTCCCCCAACCAGAAAAAATATAAACCCTAGGAAATGATTTTGAAAAAGCTAAACTCATAGAATTCTTGTTCAACTTTGAAGAAACACTGTAACTTAATCAAGACAACTGTAGGGACATGAAGGGGTTTTAAAAGTATATTACTATCTCTAGAACTTCTGTAAGGTCCTTTAGCAGGTAAAAGTAGAACCTTATCCTGGTCTCGCTACAGAAGCACAAACACACATCTTATTTCTTTATTCTTGCTAAAGGGTTAGCATTGATCGCATCAAAATAATGTAGCTAAAAACATAAGCATCATAATGTTTACAAAGTCTTTACCCGCATACAAAGAAAAGACCAGAACCACAGCTCAAAGAGAATATGCTAGTAAAAACAGGCAAGGAAACAACTGTTTTTATACCTGAAGAAGCGCAGACATGAACAGGTGAACAGCTTGAGTATTCTGGTCTACCAGGATAGATATCCGCCCAAAAAAATTCACCACCCCTTGCATCTAGCATAAGGAGAAGAAATTAGTGAAATGCTGACAGAAATGGCATCAAATACCAAAGCAGCACAGAACTAAATTGTAGGTTTTAGCTAATAAATAGCAAAACCACGTAGACTGTTTTTCCATGACGTTTTACTTTCCCCTTTCAATAGGATGTACTACATTTATAATGTTCACTTCCAAAAGTACCGGAACAATATTAGCTACATCTGCCAAGTCTGTAGAAAGTTTACCAAACACCAAAAGCTGTAATCTCCCATGTAAAAAGCATGATGCATTACATAATTAGTAAATATTGTCTTCAAGACATAATTATAATCAGGCTCAGTATAAGAATGTCAACAGCCAAGAAAGCAATCCTTGTGAATCTGAAAAATGTTACCAGAACGAGATCGTTGTAAGAACTTCATAACATCTACTAGATAGAACATCCAGAAAACAAGCCATAACCGTGTAAATTTTGACGTAGACTGGCTAACCCAAGCACAATGTTAGCCAGATACCTGGTCTTCGAGGTCTCCCAACCTCTTGACATGAGGCTGGAATGTTGGAACCAATTCTAAATGAAATCTATGTTTGCACACCAGAATGTCAATGTTCAACCCTCCTCAATTGAATTACTATGTGCATATACAATATGTGAAAATAAACAGAGAAGGGGAAGGTAAAAAATGGGCAAATAACATAAAAAATAATTACTGGAACAATGAATATCAGAAAATGATAAATTATCAGTAAAGCTGACTAAATATTGGCTTACCACTCGAAGGACTGAAATCCAAAATCCAGGTGGAGATGGCGGTTCGCCAAATGGATTATTAGGATCCTGAGGTCCCAAAGGACCTCCCATACCCATGCCGCCCATGCCACCCATGCCCATCCCATAGCCACCCATGGCCCCCCCATAACCACTATTATACATCCCACCACCTAATGCTCCAGAACCATACAGTCCACCTCCATATCCTCCTCTATTATACATGCTGCTTCCATACATCCCTCCTCCTCCACCATACAATCCACCGCCATAGCCCTGATTGTAGGAATTGTACATCCCGGCACCGTAGGTAGAATTAGAATTTAGAGCAGAACCATAGCCTACTCCTGCATGCACGAGAAGTTTTGTAAGGTATAAGAACAAAAATCAGCCAGGAAATGAAATAAAGCCTAACAATAAAGTAATTATGACCTCCATAGCTGTTGGTTCCGTAATTATTCTGAGTATTCTCCCAAGGTCTTGAGGGAAGAGGCCTCCCAAGGGCATTTGTATTGGCACCGACGCCAGAGGTAGAAACTATTTCCCCTGGATTTGCAGTCCCTGAAGCCTCTACAACATCACTAGTGTTACCAGCAGAAGGTGGTCTGAAAGGTGCAGGGCCAGATGACGAACCAGCTTTTTCCCAAGGTTTTGGTGGAGGACTACCACCTTAATCAAGCCACAATAATACCCATACTGATTTAGATATATTAGCCAAATGATCTCAGGTGCAAATTCACAGCATGGATGATGAATAATGAAGTGGAACGAACAGCTACTTAGTAATATATTAAGTGATCAATACAAAGGACATATAAAGAATACATAATTCTCAAATTGAACCATGATTTTGCTGAAATTCTCTACTTGACTCGGTCCATAAAAGAAAAATCTTAGAATGGGTGATGACATGGAAAAACCAATTAGCTGCAAGCTAAGAGCACAGTCAAAATACTAGAAACTATCTGAATATCCCCAACCGGATATAACTCTAGAAACTATCTGAATATCCCCAACCGGACTTAGATTCTGCAGTCAACAACAAAAAATTTACCATTTCATTCACGCATTAAACACAAATATGAATCTTCAAAACCCGAATATGCTTCACATCATGGTATCATGCACAATAAGCTAATATGATGTTCAGATAACTAAAAGACGGACAATTTTGGAATTGAAACTTGAGAAGAACCTGCAAAGTCTCCAAAAAAGAAAATTTGATCAGAAACAATGATAGAATAATCTTACCAGTAGGATTTTGGGCCCCAGTACCGTCCATTGAAACGACCGCAGTTTTTCGGTGGTAATCGCAAAACCAAATCGCCCAAAAATTAAAATTGAGATCTCATAGTACGGGGAAAATATAGAGGCGAGGAATTTGGAGATTGACCCAAATCAACGGATCTAAAGCAAGGAGGGATATAGCGATTAAGAATCAATAAATTTCATACTAATAAAAATCAAAAAGAGCAAAAGGTATGAACCCTAGATTTGGAATTGAAAATTTTAAGAGAAACTAATATGAAAAAGAATGAATCACCTGAAGATTGAACAGATGAGTAGTTGAATCGCAACAGGTAGAGAGGAGGGAAAGAGAGAATCTACGAGGAACGGTGGAGGAAAGTCTGGTGGAGATCCACCGGAGGCTATTTACATTGACAATATCACGTTGCTTTATTTTATTTTAGATTTTTTTATATTCATATGCCGATCTGTGGATTTATTTTCGAGGTCATTATCTTTTTTCAGTACACGTCGTTTTCTGTACACCGTGTTCTTTGTACTACCTCCGATCAAAAATAACTGGCATTTTAGTCTTTGACACAATTTTTAAGAAAAATATTAAATAACATAGATTTTGAAAAAATTTTCTAAATCTTATCACATATTTAATATTCAACCTTCTTTTAAACTAATAAGAAAGATTTTAGAACTAAAATTAATCATTTACACCAATTTTCAAGAACATTTCTTATAATTATTGTTCATTTATTGGCCTAGAAAACTTAAAACGACAGATAATTTTGATCAAATTTCTAATGCTAAAACGACACTTATTTTTTATCGGAGGGAGTATAACCTTTGATGATGAGGGGGTGCGGTAGCGCTTTTCTTAGATAAAGGCCAAGTACCCGCACTCGGGATAGCGCGACCCCTTACATCAGACGATAAAAGGTCAACTATATTTTCCGGAGAGTCACACAATGCACTCAGACCCAAAAAAAAGTTATACGCAAAAAAAGCTAAATAAACAGCCCGTACTATTCACCTCACATTAGGCATGTCGGAACTGAATAAACTAGTTCCTTTGTAAAAAGTCGTAACACTTTTGTACCAGACTAGAAAGAGGGTGATGACTAGGAAGGGAGCGGCGAAGGAGAGTGCTAACTATTTGAGAATTTGTCTCCAAAATTACCAATCTATACCCTCTCTCCCAACCAACTGTAGACCATGTAGTACATCCCATAGCTCCGCCATGGGTGCACTACATACTCCAAGATTTACCCTGAAGCCTACCAGCCAGCCAGCCACCCCCCCCCCTCCCGGCTCGTCATGATCCCAATTAAGACCAACAACACTAGCATGTCCCTCGTAATTACGTGCTCCATTTGTATTGATCTTCCCTCGTCCAACAACTGGTGGCTCCCATGCTACATGAACAACTCTTTGATAAACCGTAGATGGACATCGGTCACGAACCCATACAACAACATGCTCTCGGACTCTAGCACAAACGAAGCGAGCTCTATTTCCATGCTCTTGTACGCCTTCAAATAGAACCTTGTTGCGCCATTTCCACATCCACCAGAAGCCAACTACAAAAACTTCAAACCATAGACAATTACTATCAAAATAACGAGTAGACATAAAAATACCTCTGTTCCAAGATGCAAATGGGAGATCAACAAACGAATCCATAAACATATCATCTCGGAGATACCGCCAAAGTTGTGAACACAAGCACAATCCCGAAACAAGTGCGTTAACAATTCCACCCCAACGACAACAAGGACACATCGGCGAAGCCCCAAGATGGCGGCGGTGTTGTTCTTCATTACCAAGAACACCACCCTAACCAGCTTCTAGGAAAAGAAAAAAAAAAAGACATGCCCACTACGGTAATCTAGCTTTCCAAAGCACCCAAAACAAATCCCCATACCATTAACCATGCATAACGATGAGGAGAGATGCACATGCGCTGTAGCGATTGAGTAATCACCATCCGGCGATAGAGACCATCCTTAATCATCACGGCATGTATATGTGGAAGGAACATCAAGAACAAAAAATTGTTCCGTAGGTTGCACACTAGCAAGACGAAGAGTGACAGAAAGTGGAACCATAGCCGAAAGCTCATCCACAAGCCAACCCTCAATATTAGACCAGTAGTGACGAATAAGGATATTAACAAGAAGAGACCGAAGCTCTTTTACACAACATCCAACAACCAACGATCTTCCCAAAAGCGAATAGAAAGACCGTCACCCAAAACCCATCTAGCCCCAGAAGAAACGACACCCTAGAAACTATAAAAAAAATACCCAACCAACAAGGAGACGGGGAAGGATGTTGTGCCCAATCCTCCCGAATATACTTACACACCGAAGAACATGAGAGCAAAGACTTCGATCATCTTTTAATTATCTCCACCTAATTTTACCAATAAGAGTCTGGTTAAGAAAACCCAAATCCCGAAACCCTAAACCACCGCGACTTTTGGGTTGACAAAATATTAACCAAGGTATGTTGTGTATCTTTCTACAAATACCAGTGTGACCCTATATAAAATTACGAATGATCTTCTCCAACTCAAAGCACACTCCCCGGGGAACAAATAGAGATGCCATAGAGTAGACCGGGATGGACGCAAACATAGATTGGGCAAGAGTCACACGCCCTGCAAAACTGAGATGCTTGCAACGCCATCCGCTCAAACGAGCATTCATCTTATCGAGTAAGTGAAAGAATACATCATTAGTAACCCGACCTTATAAGACCGGCATACCAAGATAATTACCCAAATTACGTGTGACATCCACACAACTCATCACCTCTAAGGTATTACAAAGAACCCGAGAAACATTAGGAGACACGTAGATTTTTGATTTAGTCATACTAACCCGCAATCTAGAAACCTTACAAAAAAAACTCAATACAAGCCATTACCACCCTCATCTAAGCAACCGAGGCCTCCACAAACAAAGTAATGTCATCAGCGAAAAACATGTGAGAAAGCGGAGGTCCACCACGAGAAAGAAAAATCGACTTCCAACTTCCCTGTTCCACACTCTCAAGAATCATGTGACTTAACCTTTTCACACATAGCACAAAGATATATGGGGAAATAGGATCACCCTGAAGAATGCCCCACTCAAGAATGAATTGATCCGTCAATTCCCCCATTCCAAAGAAGCTAAATCAGTGGTGAAGAAATACACTCACGAATCATCCAAGACCAAGCAAGAGGAGACCCAACCTTAATAATAGTATCATCAATAAAATCCCAACGAAGCCTACCATAGGCTTTCTCTAGGTCAAATTTAAGTAACATCCAACGTTTACTCGTCCTTTTCCTTCTCATAATGGACAACTTCCTGCATCAACACAATATTCTCCTAAATGTAGCGACCTGGAAGAAAACTTTCCTGAGTTGGCCCAATCAACAAATTCATGACTCCTTCCATTCGTTGCACCAACACCTTAGATATAACTTTACAAGCAACATTACAAAGAGCAATCGGCCAGAACTGATTAATGTTTTTCGGCTTACCCACTTTGGCAATAAGGGATATCAGAGTGTCATTGAATCTAGGAGGCAAGGTGTGTTGCTCAAAGAAACGAGCCACCTCATTGAAGACCGAAGACCCAACCACATGCCAACATTTCTGAAAAAAGACTAGATGAAACCCATCAATACCCGGTGCTTTATACGCACCCATACTATTAAAAGTTTGCCAAACCTCTCCCATAGTAACAGACTGCTCTAACAAAAGACCAAATAACCGGCTCAACACAAGGTAACGACATAGTGTCCAATTGACAAGGATACAGGGGGAAAGCATCCGAGAGACTGTATAGTGACTTATAATAATCCACAACATGAGAAACATGTAACTCCTTCTCCTCAACCCAACCACCACCACCAATCATCAAGCCCATAACCCTATTCCGACGACAACAAATAGTAGTAGTTGTATGAAAAAACTTTGTATTACGGTCACCGCATGTAAGCCGCTGCTCACGAGACTTCTGGACCCAAATAATCTCCTCTTGCTACAATGCAAGATTCAAATCTCGCTTCAAAATTGTCTCCCATTGTAGGAGACACTTAGAAGACTGAAGATGCAGATTAATTTGCACAACCAAGAGCTTACTCAAAAGCACCTGCTTCCTAGTAAAAAAATTTCCAAAGACCACTCGATTCCATATTAGTAAAGCCAATTTGAAATTAGAGAGAACAATACTTACCTCTGGTTGACTACTCCAACCTACCTCCACTATCGGCATGAAGTCTAAATGTGTCATCCAGGCCGCTTCAAAACAAAATGGACGACGAGAATAATCCACCTAAGTAGGTGCATTGGTGTGAAGCAAGATAGGCGAGTGATCAGAGGAGAACCGAGCCAAGTTCCTAACATGGGCCCGTGGAAGAAGGGCATGTGCACTCCAACTCATAAGAACCCGACCCAAGCGCTTATGAACTCGGCCATTACCGTGTCAATTATTGTTTCAAGTGAAGTCAGCACCCGTATAACCCGGATCCACCATGCCAAACTGCTGAATAAAACGAGAGAACGCGTGGGAATCACCATGCAGCTCCCCCCCCTCTTGTCACTCGTGATGATAAAGGATACAATTGAAACGGCGTGTTCTTACTAGAAATATTATTATTGGTTCTATAAAAAATAATTTATATATAAGTTTTCAACAACATAAAATTCAAGATTGATTCAAGTAAGGAATGTTTTTGTGGTAAGGCCTGACGGAGTAATTGAGTTGTTGATTCACTTAATTTAATGACTCATCACGTCATTTAAATAAATAAGGATAGGTGTAGTGACAATTTTGCAATTTTTAGAAGGTACGGGACAATTTTGTCTTTTTGAAAAATATGTTTAAAAGGAGGGGTATGCGGTGACGTTTTTGTAACTTTTATGAGAAAATTGTAACCGTGGTTATCTCAGTACATAGTTTTTGTTCACTTCATTCAAAATTGTGCACTGTAAAATATAATAGTGTCAAAAGTTAATTCACATTATTTTGTTAATTTAGAAATTTTGTTTTTATGCATTTTTTGCTTGACCTAATAAAGTCACAATGTATGAACTAACAATACATAATATTCAAATTAATAATACCCAAAATTTGACCTAATACTATAAAAAGTTCATAATTTTCAAAAGTATACCCTATCAGTTTTGATATTTTCTATAATTAGTTCACGTATTATTTTGTTAATTTTGTAGTTATGTTTCTATTTACTTTGTTAATTGCACATGTTTGAACTAATAAAACACAATGTTTGAAGTAACAATACACAATACACAATTTTCAAATTAATGATACCCAAAATTTGAACTAATATTATAAACAGTTTGAACTGAGTGTTAAAATATAAGAACTACTAGAACAAAGAGTTTGATAATTGAACAAAAATATGAACCATTAAAACAAACAATTTGAACAATTGAATTAAACTCGTGAACCGAGATAATAATTGCTAATTTCTCATGAAATGACAAAATTGACACCGCGTTCCCTTTCTAAAAAAAATATTTTTAAAAAGAAAAAAATGCCGCTTTAACTTCCTATAATTACAAAAATGTCAACGCGCTTCCCAAAATTCATTAAATGACGTTGACAAATCTGAACAGTTGGATCAAATCACGGTGCATATCACTCTGTACGGCAATATGTATTTTTGCTCTGTACCTGAACCGGATCCATAAAATTCAAGTAAAACTTAAATGTAATTAGTGATAACTAAGAATAACATTTTAACAAAATCTTGTAAATAAAGCTTCAAAATTGTTTGTCCCCTTCTCTTATGCCTTTTTTTCTCAAATAGCTGAAAGTTTATCGTTCAACACATTCATTATAATAGACGATTTCGGGCTCAAATAGTTTTTAAAAAGTAAAATAAATCAAACCGATTAGATGTCAAACAAGAACTATTGGAATTTGGATTTTTGGTTTCCTCTATCAGGTGATAACATTCCCTTCTTCTCAAGTAATGGTTCGGCTATGAATGGAAGTGTTCATAGAGAATTTTACCTAGTCACTGATTTGCATGTGCAATACGATAGAAGTATGGCTTGCAATTAGTTGTATTGGAAGAGAACAATGTTTTTTCGAGCGAGGAAAAATGAAAGATTTATAGCAAATGTTTTGGATATTTATAGGTGTAAGACACCAGTCTTTCGCCTTCACCGCCCCCGCGGTGAAGTGTGCTGCCCTTGCGGCTAACTACAGATCGCGCCCAATCTTTCTTTCGTTCGTTTTATCTTCTTTCCATAGATAGAAGATCCGATTTTCTATCTTATGAGCCGGTTTCCTTATCTTCTTCTTAACCTTAGACGTCCTTCCTTTTTATCTTTCCAGCCTCTCTAATATATTCCCGTCTTTTCTTCTTTTTCCCATTTCTTGCTTACGTCTTCTTCAACCCTAGAGTATTGCAGCCTTGCCCCCTGTGTTCTTGCTGAATGTGTAAGTCCTTTCTCCCTTGTTCTTCATCACGTTCTTGTGTTGTTGCACCTTGCTTCTCTTCTGTTTTGTTTCCCCTTTCGTTTTCCTCTTTTTTTCTCCTCCAAGAATCAAGTTTGATCCTTGATTCTTGTGGAGCGTTCCGTTGATGATTCTTTGATGTTCACAGGCTCCCTTGGTTGAGTTGTGACGTGGTTGTGTGTTGAGAAAGGCAAGCCTTGGCCTTTGGTGAAGTTCCTTGCAGTCGAAGGAGAAGTCGGCGTTTATGTTGCAGAAACCGCCCTCGCGCCTCTGCTGTGCTGCCCCTGCGTGTTGCCGCCACTGCTCCTGTCCAGCCGCCCCTGCGATTTCCTCTATAGTAACTCCCGTTCTTGTAAGTTGCTTCCTTCCTTCCTTTCCTTGTTCCTTTCCTTGTTCCCTTATGGATGTTCCTTGTTCCCTGAGTATGTTGTAAGACTAAGGTTGAGCCCTTAGCTTGTGGAGATCTCTTAGAGATCATTGAGACTAGAAGTTATAGACTTCTAGTAACCGTTTCATTCCTAATTCGTGATGCTTGTGTGAACAGGCTTTCCTTGCTCATTTCCTGAGGGAAACTGAGTTGTCTCTGAGTTGTTTGTTGAGCTTTGAGTTACCTTCGAGTGAGGGAAGTCCCTTGGAATTACTTTGCTTCATTCCGTATATTGGTTTGAGTGTTTTGACTTGTTTGTGTTGTTTATCATGTTTATAACAAATAACCGGAATAAGATTCACCTTTTATAACCTTAACTGGCCCAAGTGTATGATAATAGGGCGGTGACTACTTGTCTAGTTCTACAAGAGACTAGAATGTGCTCTTGCAACCCAAGCCCGTAGGTAACGGATAGTACTGATATATTCCTATTGGTAGACGGAAGCGGAGGCGAGTTTCAGGAATGACAAAATAAGTTGAATTAGTAATGGATAACCTTAAGAAAGATAATAACCGGTTGTGTGCGAGCATGCTCTATATTTATTTTACCATATGTGTGTTTGTGTCTTTATGCTCTTGCTAGTATCTAGAATGTTAGCTAACGGTTTATACCGTCGTTGTAGATGTTCCTCAGGTTCAGGATGCTGCTGAGTGATCCGGATGGTGTGGTCAGCCGGGGTTCCCGTACATTATAGGATGGGATCGGGTCTATGTTTTGTTGTTGCTTTCCCTTTTGTTTTGAACTCAGTTGTGAGTCTTTTACGTTTTTCTTTGTTTAAACCTTTGGTTTTATATTGAGTTTTGGTTTTCATTCGTCTGTGTCTTGTTGTAAGATCCGTTGTTTTGTTGCTACTTTGAGGGTCGGGACCCATTGTGCGGTCCTAGCCCGTAACGCTTCAAGTTCTCAGAACTTGGGGTGTTACAATATGGTATCAGAGCTAGGTTGGCAACAATGGCACTCGAAATCTTCTAAAGGTCGGATGGATAAATAAATAGAACCCGCAAGGGGTCTAACGTTTTCAAAGGGGGTTTTTTGTTTTAACCTCGTCGGTCTGGGATAGATGTACGGACGACCACCACTACCTCCACGGATCTCAATAATGTAGTTTCTTATATGTTGGCCTTTATATGTGCTTTTTCTTGGAGTTCTACTTTAGATGTAGCGTGGCCTTATATTTATATATAGCCTTATATATCTATCCTTATAGGAGATGACACGCACTAGAGCTACCGCTGCTATAGGGCGAGGAAGGGGTCGACCACCATTTCCACCCGCCGTCCGTGAACAGGACGTGTAGGAAGACCTCCACTAGCTAGAGGTCGGGGCCAGGCCCCAGTTGTTGATCCTCCTATCGCTGAGGCGTTTGCTGAGAGTGTTGTTCTTGAGGCTGGGAACTGGGGCCGCTGCTAGGCCCGGAGCACAGAGATCACCATTGACAGAGTCTGCACGAGTGTCCATAGGAGCTTCTGCATATTGCGACTATTTGTAGAGAGTTGAGGAGGCTATCATGACTAGAGGACCAGCACCAGTGCCGCCAGTTCCTGCGAGATCAGCTGAGGTTTCGCAGAGAGTTACACAGGTTGTTGCCCCACCTGCTAGAGTTGTTGAGGTTGTTAGAGCGCCGGCTGAGGCAAAGGAGCCGAAGCCCGACAATTGGTTAAAGACTTTCAACCAGCTGAAGGTTCTCACTTTCATGGGAAAGACTGGATTGGTGGTGGAGAAGTAGGACAACTGGATTCTGCTATGGAGGCTATCGGTTGCCCAAAGGGACGTCGAGTCAACATAGCATAGACGTTGCTGAAGGATCAGGCTCATTCTTGGTGGAGGACAACTCGCGGTAAGGTCACCAGTTATGAACAGATGAAGACGGCGATAAGAGATCGCTACTGCCCTGCAGCTATAAAAAAAGACCGTTTGCAGGATTTCCTTGAAGGGGGAATTGAGGATTTGCCTATTGTTGAGATCATCAACAAGTTTCAGGATGAGTTGTCTTTGTTGGATCCGTCTACACCACCTGAGGATCAGCATGTTTACCTTTTCTCACGGAGGCTGAGAGAGTCGACACACTCTTATCTTGCTAGGTTCTGTTGTGATTCTTTGACGGACTATCAGGATAGAGCTTCTGCTTATGAGAGAGACCGACCGGGTCAACATAGAGCTTCTTAGACAAGAGGTCCTGAGAAGAGACAAAAGACTGGATCAACCAGTGTTGGAGCTCGAGCAGCTGGATTTGGGCGTTGTCAGACGCTGGGACGTTCTGGTTTCTAGTAGAGTTCTGGTAGAGGACGACAATGTCATAACTACGGAGGTGTAGGACACATTCGAGCTGATTGCAAGAAGCCAGCAGTGACTTGCTTTTCTTGTGGCAAGCTTGGACACAGACTTGTGTTATGCCGTCAAGGCAAGGTGCTATCACATCAGGGTTCTTCACCTGCCAGTGTTGTTGGAGGAGGACAAAGATCATAGTATCAACAACAGCAACAACGAGTTTCTGGTTCTACTCCTCCTCAAGGTTCCACTCCGGGATAGTGGAGAGGTAGAGGATGTGTTGGTGGATTTGTATACACTAGAGATGCATCAACCATAGTGTATGAGTTGAGGAGTGTTGTAGAGCCGACAGCGCCAGCAGCCACATGTACAATTCATATTAATGGTTTTCTTGTCAGAGTTCTTTTCGATATCGGTGCTACGTATTCTTTTATATCTGATGCATGTGTAGATAGATTGGCCTTAGTTACTGTAGAAGGTTTATAGGATTACCCGATGGGGGTAAGGTTCAAGGTACACGAGAGGTCCGCGATTGCCCTATTAGATTGGGAGGTCGCGATTGGCCAGCTGACTTCTTCGTCAAGTACTTAGTACATGAAGAAGTTATTCTGGGTATGAATTGGATGGATCGACATCGATCAGTCCTGGACATCGGTAAGAGGACAGTGAAAGTAACTACAGATGCAGGCCATGTTGAGATCTTCCGAGGATGGGATCTCGGGAAGACTGGTACAGTCATCAATAGTTCAAGCTGCAAGACTTATCAGTCAGGGATGCGAGGCTTTCTCGTGCTATGCCATGAAGGATAGTACGAGTCCGGCTTTAGAAGAGATTGTTGATGTCTTTGGAGAGCCATCAGGTTTACCTCCACAAAGGAGTGTAGACTTTGGCATTGAGCTAGAGCCCGGTATGAGAGCGATCTCTAAGGCTCCTTATGGTATACGCCTATCGAGATGCTTAAGTTGAAGAAGCAGCTCGAGGAGTTAGCAGAGAAGGGCTTCATCCACCCTAGTGTATCTTCTTGGGGCGCACCAATACCCTTCGTTAGGAAGAAAGACGGGTCAATGAGGTTATCTATCGACTACCGAGAATTGAAGAAGATGACGATCAAGAACAAGTACCCATTGCCTCGTATCGACGATCTTTTGGATCAGCTGCATGGAGCTTCAGTATTTTCGAGGATCGATCTGAGATCCGGATATCACCAGCTGAGGGTGAGAGGGCAGGACATAGCCAAGACGGCATTTCGGACTAGGTATGGCCACTACGAGTTTGTAGTGATGCCATTCGGGCTTACGAATACGCCCGTAGTCTTCATGGAGTTGATGAACATCATCTTCATCGACTTCCTAGACCAGTTTGTAGTTGTCTTCATAGACGACATTCTGGTTTACTCTCGCAGTAGAGAGGAGCATGTAATATATTTGAGGATCGTTCTTCAGGTCTTACAAGATAGAGAGCTCTACGCCAAGCTCTCTAAGTGAGAGTTTTGGATGTCTGAGGTAGCATTCCTTGGTCACATCGTTTCAGCTGAAGGGATCAAGGTAGATCCGGCAAAGATCGAGTTATTAGCTTCATGGCCGCCACCTAAGAACGTCAAGAAAGTCCGCAACTTGTTAGGATTGGCGGGCTACTACTGGCATTTTGTTCAGGGTTTTTTGGTTATTGCCCGACCGCTCACTTCCTAGTTGAGCAAGTCTACGAGGTTCGTATAGTTCAAGCCGTGCATGTAGAGCTTCGAGAAGCAAAATAAGAGGTTGAACTCTACTCCTATTCTAGCTCAACCAGAGGGCATTGAGGATTTTGTGGTTTACAACGACACATCTAATCTGGGCTTGGGATGTGTTCTGATGAAGAGGGGTAAGGTGATTGCTTACGCGTCTAGACAGCTGAAGACGTACGAGGATAGTTACATTGCCCATGACCTTGAGTTGGCTGTTGTGGTTCATGCTTTGAAGATTTGGAGAAATTATTTGTACGGAGCTACGTGTCAGATATTCACAGACCCTAAGAGTCTGAAGTACATATTCACTCAACGGGAGTTGAATAACCGCCAACTTAGATGGTTGGAGTTGATCAAGAACTTCAACCTTGAGACCTTATACCACCCGGGGAAGGCGAATGTGGTAGTAGATGCCCTCAGAAGGAAGACTGCCCGGGAGATAGCGATCGCTAGGCTGATAGCACATCCACAATTACAGCGAGACCTTGCGTGGTTAGAGATGGATATCCACTTCCCGAATTCCGATAGCTAGTTGTCTACCTTGGAGATAGTACCTGATCTGTTGGCCAAAATCCGACAGAAGCAGGAGAGTTGCCCAGCTTTGACCAGATACAAAACCGGATGTCTCGAGAAGAGGTGCCACAATTTACAGTTGGTGCTGATGGGATCTTGAGACGACATGAGCGTGTTTGTGTGCCTTCAGATCGAGAGTTGATACAAAGGATCCTTAAAGAGGCTCACTCTTCACCTTACTAAGTGCACCCTGGTGCGAGTAAGATGTATCAGGATATCAGACACTCTTTTTGGTGGGGAGGTCTGAAGCCAGATGTCACGTGATATGTAGCTCAGTGTACGACCTGTCAACAGGTCAAGATCGAGCATCATAGACCAGAAGGCGAGCTACACCCACTTTCCGCCCCTCAGTGGAAGTGGAAAGACATCTCCATGGATTTCGTTACCGGTTTGAGACCGAGTCATGGCTTCGATGCTATCTTGGTCATAGTAGACCGACTGACGAAGACCACACATTTCATTCCGATCAAGGAAACGTGTCCGGTGAGTCGATTGGCAAAGGAATTCACCAGACAGATAGTGAGACTTCATGGAGTACCTAGGACTATAGTCTCTGATAGAGACGGACGGTTCACTTCGAGATTCTGGCAGCAGGTGCATACCGCCCTAGGTACGAGCCTAAAATTCACGACTCCTTATCATCCTCAAACCGGTGGTCAATCCGAGTGGACCATCCACACTCTGGAGGACATGTTGAGAGCCTACGTGTTAGACTGGGGACAAGTGTGGCCATATCACCTTCCCTTAGTGGAGTTTTCATATAACAATAGTTGGCACACATCTATCAGGATGGATCCTTATGAGGGTTTATACGGACAGAGATGTCGTACACCTTTGTATTGGGATGAGCCGAGTAGTGCCAGCGGAGGAGCACCTAAGCAAATACAAGATAAAATGGCTCGAGTAGCAGTGATCCGAGAGCGGATGTTAGCAGCGCAGAGTCGACATAAGTCTTTTGCAGATAAGAGGCGCACACCTCTAGCGCTTCAGGTTTCAAAACTTGGGGTGTTACAATAGCTAATGTTCCGATTGAGATCAAAACAAGAAAGGTTGTTGAGCTTATCATGAGCAGGTTGGGCTCTGTTATTCAAATCGATGACCGAAGCCTCAAAAACTTGGTTGGGGACTCAATGACTAGAGTAGAGATAGATTTCTCGAAGTCTCTCATGTGTTGAATGATGTTGAAAGTTGAAGATGATGTTAGGTGGAGTATTTTTCAATATGAGCGTCTTCCGAGATTTTCCTATATTTGTTGAAAGATGAGTCATGTTCTTACGGATTGTGAGATATCTACTACTATGCTAGTAGATTACTCACAACTTCAATATGACCCTTGGTTAAGATTTTCCTCTTATGGATTATATGTTGAGCACTTAAAAAAAATAGAAGGATATAACAATAAAATGGGAAAGATCTATGGAGAATGATAGCCACACGTTTGTTAGTGAACCCAAAACAACTCCCGTTTCTCCTCCTAAAGATACATTATAGATTGACATTGTGAGGGAGCCAACAACTAATAACAACTTTTGTGCTTTGAGAGTAGATTTGATGATATCATGAATGAGATAGGATTCTTAGCTCTTGGCAGAAGGGGTCAAAATATGATCTATTGTAATACAACAAACTATATTCACTAAATTCAAATGGAAAAAACAAGAGTTAATGTACAACTATGAACAACAACTCGATAACAAACATGATGATTAGTCGAAGAAGAATCACAATCACCAGAGAAGTCAAGAAGAAAGGACAAGGAATTTGTGTATATTTCTAAATGAATCTTTACAATGACTCTAAAGAGCTCTTTTAAAGCTCGCAAATTGTAACAAAATTCTAATTACAAACTTTACATGGCACGTGATACTATTTATAGACTTTACATGACACTATATTACAGACTTTACATGACACATGGCACTGTTGAATTGAATTGTTGTAACAAATGTCCCCTCTTTCGAAAACCTTGTCCACAAGGTTTAACCAACTAAGCCTCAAAATTTGGGTATTTCTTCATGAAGTCATAGAAAAATTCCCAAGTAGCTTCCTCTATAGGCTGATTAGCCCATTTCACCAAAATTTGAGTGGCAACTCGTCCTTCACGTTTAACCATCTTCCTTTCGAGAATGCTTTCAAGTTCCTTGATTAGCACATCAGTACTCACAAAAGGAAGAGTGGAAGAAGTAGATGCAGGGACAACATGTTATTTGAGTTGTGAAACATGAAAGACCGGATGAATTTGAGAACTAATAGGAAGCTCCAACTTGTATGCTACCTTCCCCACCTTATCAATTATTTTATACGGCCCATAATAATGTGGCGCTAAGTTTTGAGAAGACCTCACAATCACTGATTGTTGTTTGTATAATTGCAGCTTCACGTAAACCCAATCGCCTAAATCAAAATTCTTGTCACTTCTATGTGCATTGGCCACTTTCTCCATTCTGTGTTGAGCTCGTAAGAGATGAACCTTGAGAACTTTGATCATATTTTCTCTTTCTTGCAAACATTTAGCTACCACGTCAACCTTGGATTCACCCGGTACGTAAGGTAAATGGTGAGGAGGGGTTTGAACATAGACAACTTCATGAGGGATAAGTTTAGTGGCTGAATGAAAAGAAGGGTTGTGCCAAAACTCTGCCAAAGGAATCCACTTACTCCAAAGATGGGGCTTTTCACTTGTCATACACCTCAAATATGTTTCGATACACCTATTAACCACTTTTGTTTGGCCATACGTTTGTCTATGATAGGCACTAGAGAGATTCAAAGATATTCCTTGTAGAGTGAACAATTCTTGCCATAAATCACTCAAAAAAGATAGCATCTTTGTCACTAATAATGGATATTAGGAAACCATGTAGCTTGAATATGTTGTGTAGATAAGCTCGAGTCACTAATAAAGCAGAATAAGGATGAGAAAGAGCTATGAAATGAGTTGTTTTGCTAAGTCTATCAACCACCACCAATACCACTGATTTCCAAAAGACAATGGCAAAGCAACAATGAAATCCATAGAAACATCAAACCATACAACTTCAAGAATAGGAAGAGTTTGCAATAAACCTGGTGAAGGAGCATTATCATATTTGCACTGTTAACATACATTACAACTCCTAAAATAACTCTATATATCCTTTGTTATACCCTTCCAATAAAATAATCCCGTAACGTTCTGATGAGTAACATCCTAGCTTAAATGTCCACCAATTCCCGAACAATGAAGCCATTCTAGAATTTTATTGCTAAAGAGACATCTTGAGGAACTACCAACTTACTCTTCCCTCTTAAAAGACCACGACTTCAAGAATAATGTTTCTTTGTAGCCGGATTTTTTTTAAAGCTTCAATGATGTCTTTTAAATTGATGTCTATTGTATAAGCAACTTGATTTTTTTGAAACAAATCACATTCCAAGAAAGATAATGTCATATGCAAAACTTCAGCGCCATCCACCCTTGATAAAGCGTCAACAATTAAGTTTTCCTTTCCCTCTCCATATTGAATCTTATAGTCAAATTCTAGGAGCTTAGGAAGCCATTGCTGTTGTATAGGCGTGTTGAGCCGTTGTTCAAGCAACTACTTAAGGCTTATTTGATTAGTTTTGATGATAAAATGCCTAGTAAGCAAATAATGTCTCCATTTCTCCACTACAAATACCACTGCCAAAAGTTCTTTTTGCATAGATGGACAAGTGTAGTTGCTTTCCTTTCAAGTATCAACTAATGTAAGCCAAGGGATGGCCATCTTACATCAACACTGCCCCAATACTCTGGCTAGAAGATATGTCTCAATCAGAAAGGGCTTGTCAAACAATGGTAAAACAAGAACCGGAGCTTCACACAAAGTTGTTTTTAAAGTATAAAAACGTTGAGTTGGCCTCACTATTCCAAGTAAATGCGTCTTTCTTCGTAAGAAGTATCAAAGGTCTTGCAATAACTCCAAATTTTCTTACAAATCTTATGTAATATACTACTAGACCAAGAAAATCCATGAGTTGTTTAAGATTTTTAGGCACTGGTCATTCTGCTACAACCTTAACCTTCCTTTGATCAGTGGAAACACCAACAACTAAAATAAAGTGTCCCAAATACTCAACTCTATCATTAGCAAAAAAACATTTGCTTATTTTTGCTAAAAAAATGATTACTTCTCATGGCTTCAAACACAAACTTCAAATTTTGAACATGAGCTAACATAGAAGTACTATAGACCAATATATCTTCAAAATAAAATTGAAACTGACTTCCTTAAGAACTCCCTGAATATTGAGTTCATTAGACTTTGAAATGTTGCAGGAGCATTAGTTAGGCCAAAGGAAATAGCCAGATATTCGTAATGGCCACTATGCATTTTAAAAGCAGTTTTATGAACATATGTAGTCGTCATTCTCACTTGATTATAACCGGATCTAAGGTCTATCTAGGAATAAAATGAAGATCCTCCCAATTCATCCATAAGATCTTCAATCAAAGGAATAGGAAATCTATCCGTTATGGTTAATCCATTAAGACCCTTGTAATCCACACATAATCTCCATGTTACATCCTTCTTCTTAACCAACACCACAAGAGAGGTATGAATACTACAACTTGCTTGAATTGTACCTTTTTTCAACATATCTTGTACAATCTTATCAATTTCAGTTTTCTGATATACAACATACCTGTAGGGCCATTGATTGACTGGGTTGGCTCCCTCTATAAATGGAATTTTGTGATTAAAACCCTTCCTAAATGGAGGAAGTTGCACTGACACTTGAAATAGAGCATCAAATTGTTGTAACAAATCAGTAATTTCAAAACCGGCCTCTCCAGAATATGCAGTTGTTTGTATACTACACAAAGATGCTTAAGAAGAACCGTTGCTGTGAGAACCACATAACATGACTATTTGAATTTTTTGTTCACAAATCCTGTTAAACTTCTTGGCCTTGACCTCCCTCACTAAACCTTGCTTAATGCCATTCAAAACAACCCTTCTGCTCTTCAACATGAATTTCCTTGATCAAAATTTTAAAATCCCATTTGGTCGGGCCTAAGGTCTCCAACCACAGAATTTCCATCACCATATGACAACATCCTAAAAGAATTACCATTAAATCTACTTTGAAAGGAACTTATTGGAAATTCCATTCAAACCCCTCAATTTTAGCACTTACTTTTAAGGTACTATCATCAGCCAATATAACCCTAGTTGAACCAACAGAAGGCAACTTACATCCCAATGTCCGAGCCACCTTCTTATCTATAAATTTATGTGTACCTCTAGAATCTATGAGAATGAATAGTGCTTGTTTACCACACATCCCTTTCACCCTCATTGTCCTAAAGTTGAAGACACCAACCACTACATTTACTAAAATTTGCATTTTTTTCATCTTCTTCTTCAACAAAATTGACACATCTTCCATTGTTTCACCATCCTCATCCATCTCTAACATGTACAACTGAGTCCTTTTGTGTTTAAGATGATTTACAGGCATGTATTTCTCTTCACAAAAGTAACACATGCCTTTAGCCCTTCTTTCATTCATCTCCTCACTTGTAAGGACTTTCTTGGGCCCAACTACTCCATCCTTAGGCTTGTTTTCAAGAATTTCCTTAGTTCTAACTTCCAAGTCCTTCTTAATTGGGAAATTGTTCTTGCCATTGCCTCTAAAAGGCTTAAATCCAGCAACAAACTAACTATTCTTAGGATGAGTAGATTCATATAACTTTCCTAACATGAAGCAATGCCTTATGGTCCTAAGCTAAAACATTCTAACATGCATCTGCATTTCTATCTTCAAGCATGCAAGATAAGAACTAACAAGATACTCCTCCGGCAAATTCACTCTAGTTTTTATTGCTTCAAACTGATTGAGATATTTGCCAATTTTGTGATTTTCCTGCAGATTTTTCAACTCAACAATAGGATCATCCAACAGTTTCCTAAATCTTTCCAAAATCAAAATCTTATAACCAGACCAATCAACCAATGCATTTCTTCCTAATTCAGTCAGTACCAAAGATTGATGCCAAGTAACAACTTGGTCATCAAAATGTATGAAAGCGAAGCCCACCTTCAATTCATCCGGATTGTGATCGATAGAGAAAATATTTTCTATATTTAACAACCAGTCTTTCACCTTGTCATTATTAAACCTTGGGATGTCAATCGTGGACAATCGAGTAATACCTGAGTAATTCTGCTTGCTTCTTGCCAGATCTTGAAAATTTGGCGATGATTTTCACCCCTGACCCTTGGAATTTGTTCGCCGCTCGTACCAACTAGAATATTCTTGATAGCTTCGAATATCGCTCCTAAATTCTCCTTGAATTCTACATCCATCCTTTTCATTTTTGCCTCCAAACTCTCAAACTTGGAAGCTACAGCTTCCTCCACTTCATGTAACGCCGTCTCCTTCAATATTGCTTGCGCCCTAGTTTCTGCTATTGTCGCAGGTCGACAACTCTGATACCTTTAATACATAAAATTGTATTGATGAGATTCAAAAGGAAAAAAATAGAGTTAATGTTTAGCTAGGAACAACAACTCGATTACAAGCCTGATGACTAATCGAAGAAGAATCGCAATCACTAAAGAAGTCAAGAAAATAATTCAGAGAATTTTAGGAAGAAAAGAATTTGTGTATATTTCTGAATGAATCTTTACAATGATTCTCAAGAGCTCTTTGAAGCTCAAAAATTGTAACAGAATTCTAATTACAGACTTTACATGACACGGGACACTATATTACAAACTTTACATGACATTTGGCCCTACTGAATTGAATTGTTGTAACATATACTTAGAATGAAGAAGGAAGTACAAGTGAAGACTTCAGCATCTCAAAAAGGTTAAAGACTCACAATGTTCAATGCTGATTCAGTAATGACAAAGAGTTTAACCTCTTGTCATGAACAACCATGAAAATCATTAGTTGGAACTATCAAGGGTTAAGTAACCCTAGGACAATCACTTTTCTGTGAGATCATATTTGGAAATACAAGCCCTCGATTGTTTTCCTCATGAAAACTTTGTTAACCAAGAATGACGATGATTTTGTTATGTGTAAATGTGGTTTATAAATGGTCTCAAAATTCCCTATAATGGACATTCTGGTGGTATCAATTTATGGTTGAAAGGAGATGAATGATCAATCATCTCCTTCTCCAATAGAAAAATTATGGTTGAATGGAAAGATGAGTCGTAATAAGAAAGACTATATCGTTTTTAATATCTAGAGTTGGAAACTTAGTAATTCTTTTTTCAATGTTTATAATTTCACTAGATATTTCTCCGATCATTCTATTATTTCTATGGATACTGATACTACTAATAAAGTTTTGGTTTCTGCTTATCGACCCCATTTTGAGAAATGGTGGCTAGATAATGATGATTGTGAAAACATTGTGTGAAATGCTTGGAGCTATAATATCCAGGTGGACACTCCAAATAAACTACATAATGTGAAGAGATCTTTGATAAGGTTGGGTAAGTACAATATTAATAGAAGAAGAGAAGATATTAAACTACATGACGAACTAAATTCTATTCAAAGAGGTGCTGCTTCTGAAGCTTCTATTAAAAGAAGGCAAGCTTACTTCCATAACAAAGCTTCTTCCAGGTTCAAGTTCAACAAGATTAATAGACTTAGGATATCCAATGATTTTTGGGCTATGGATAATATTTCTATTATTAGTGTGGTTACTAACTACTATGTAGATCTTTTCAAGTCTTTGGAACACATGCTTTCCAATATTATTTCTCATGAACAAAGTGCTTTTGTTAAATATAGGTTTATCAGTGATAACTCCTTGATCCCACCAAAAAAAACGTGATAACTCCTTGATTGCCTTGGATTGTTCCCCCACACGAAACATAAAAGAGCTGGTGTAGGTGAATTGACCCTTAAGCTTGATATGGCTGAGGCTTTTAATCGGGTAAATTGGAGATGTTTGAAAGCTATTCTTACACAATTGGAGTTCTCTCCAATATGGATTCGGTTAGTTATGAATTGTATTACTATTGTTGCCTATTCTTTTAAAATTAATGGTCAAATTGTTGGCCATGCTCAACCTTCTAGAGGTATTAGACAAGGAGACCCTATTTCTCCATTTCTTTTTATCATATGTTCTGATATTAATTTGCTTTTCTCCAATGGTAGTCTCCTTTTTTTTTTTTTCCAATGACTTGATGACTGATTATGCTTCTATTAAAAATCTTATCACTTTGTATGAATTAGTTTATGGACAAATGATCAAACTGGAAAAATCTTTTGTTCCCTTTAGTGGAAACGTGATTGTAGATGAACAAGTTTAATTGGCTACTTTTCTTGGTGTGTAGCTTATAGAGGGTCACTCTAAATACTAGGGTATTCCTTCCTTTAACGGGCAAATCCAATACAACTCTTTTCAAAGTTTGTCTATTTATGTTATGAACATTTATAAACTCCCTTGTACTTTTATTAGGGATATCCTTGGTATGATGACTAGTTTTTTGTGGGGATATGTTGAGGATAAAAGTGTATTTATTGGCGTAATTAAAATTTCTTATGTCTTCCTAAATGTTTATGTGATATGGGTTTTGGAGATCTTAATATTTTAATCATGCCTTACTTGCTAAGCAAAGATGGAGGCTTGCATAAAATCCGAATTCTTTATTGAGCAGGATCTACAAACTAAATATTATAAGCATACAACTTTTTTGGAGTCTTTTCTTGATTGGTCTCCTAGTTTTCCTTACAGAAGCATTTAGAATGCTAAAGAACTACTTTTGGAATGAGTTGGTTGGAGGGCTGGGAATGGGACTTCTATTAATCTTTGGATTGATGCTTGGATTCCTAACGAGTCAAGACAAATTTCTAGACCTATTATTCCAACTACCTGATTGTGGAAGTTTTACCGAATAGTAACAACAACCTCCCCTGCAAGGATACGAGATCAAATGTAGTATATTTTATATCGAATTCACAAAGACTGCGCCAGTTTTGAATGTAAATAATAGATAATTATAATAAGTAAAAGAAGGAAGGGAGGAAACAATTTCATTGGGATAAACAATGATGAAAGGGAAAATCAATGATTGTTGTAGGCAAATAATGGAGGGAAGCGATCTAAAAAAACATGAATCCCCACTATAATGAGTTAAGATATATATATATATATATATTTCATGAACATTTACATATGATAATTGTAGGTGGTAAATCTAAAATAGTCTTGGGTATAGCCACACCAAGACTATGCTTTCCAACTCACGTAGTTCTCAATCCAGCAGTTCGACGAGTATAGAAAAACTCATGAATCATTTAGAAATCCAAAATAGAACAAGAAAAATCTACGCTTTTGACCCTTCAGTTTAAAAAGGTACAAAGACCGGAACTTTCTATGATAGTTAGAATTCTACAAAGCTGTGATATACCGCTACTCTCAAAACCAAATTCTTTTCAATAAATCCAATAAAACAAACTTTGATTTTGGCCCTTCACTTGTTTTATCTAAATCAATTTAAAAACATCACTTCTTTTGAATGTAATTAAAAGGTAGGACTAAAGCGTTTTGAAAAGAAGCAATATCAAAATCTCAATTCACAAACATATATGCAACAATAAATCAAACCAATATAGGGATTGTCCAATCGTTAGATCAAGAGGATGTTTAGAAGACTAACAACAATCCCGACGGCTAGAATAGGGAGGAAAAGACTACTGAATTCAGGAGGAATCAACGTATCTAACCCTAAGGCTAAGGTATGCTTATATAGGGGGGGATCGGAGTCTAGGGTTACACAAAATGTATCCCTTCCAAAGATAAAATCAAGGTTTAGGAAACCCTCGTTGCGGAGGTCATAACGGCCTCCCAAAAGGCTTCCATACGGCCATTTGTTGGCCGTAGGCCTGACCGTTTGGCAACGCTGTTTTGACAACTTTTTGACATTTTAGTAAAATTTGTAACACTCCGAATCCACGGGACTCGGGATGCCACATTGGGCTAGGATCTCATAGTGGATCCTGACGCTAGTCTTACAACAAGTTCACTGGACCTTACAACATGACACTAACATATATATAACAAATGCATAAAACTGTATAAACTTTACAACCAAAAAGTGAACAACATCATAGCCGAGTATCAAACCTAACCCTCACACAGGAGGTAGACAAAACATCATCCTCACGCAGGAGGGAAACATAAACATCCCCAAAACCAACCACCTAATGTACGAGAGGTCCTCGGCCTGCCACCCTGCCAGATCACTGTTCACCTCAAAGTGTGCGTCACAAAGTCTTAAATTTATATCTAGAACTTATGCAAAAGCGAACCCGCAGTGTACAGATCGGCGTAGTAAGGTAAGAAATTCAAGAGTCGAACTCAGGGATTTGGTGAGAATAAAATCAATTCACAAATCATCGAGCAAGTAAAATATAGAAGTTTTGCAAGTAATATTAGAAAAACAACAATTCTAAAGATCCAAGTATCCAATTGTGGCAATCGATTTAAGATATTCTATAGATGTAAGGACAGAGTCAGGATTGCAAAGGTATATCTAATGTAAGGTTATGTACGGTGAAGTTCCAAACCTATATGTCTAACCCAAGGACTCTCTCTATAAAGGTTGTTGAGGCTGCAGTACAGAAATGATCAAAGGATAAAAATTACTCTCAAATACCCATGCCCAAACCCAAGAGAATCAAAGATAAGCCAAAACGGTTAAGGTTGTCACACTCGAAACCGAAGTAGAGGATGTTGAGTCTCACTACTACCTAGGAAAGGTAAGCCAAGGCTAGGTTAAGGCAAATCTCTAACTTTGGATCAAAGCAAAAGCAAAGGACGTACAATAGAAGAAACAACGGCTGGATCTTCAGGAACCACGGTGGAACTCAAGAACAGGCCGTGGAAAAGGTTGTCGACGAAGTTTTTCGCAACTCTCAGGGTCCAACCTGTTTTGGTTCAATCTATCATTATCTAAGCCACAACTATCAACCCTTCACCTTAGAATCGCTAAAAGGTTTTAGCCAATAACCATCATCATTGAATCAATAATCAAGTTTAAAAGAGAAAAAGGTAAAAATCTCGAAAACTCAATAATAGTCAAATAATTAATCTCAAATCCAAACAACAAGTGTATGTGTTTAATGAATGCGGAAGAGGGAACAGAAATACTCACAACAATCTCGAGGAACAATGAAGAATGGGATGTCAATCCGTCTCCAAATGTAAACCCTAAGATATTCTCTAAGTACGCAATCTCCAAATCGCGTCCTTCTCGGGATCTTCCCTGTATACAATGGAATCTTCCTAAGCAATGAGCCGAATATCTCTCTCTCCGGGGGTGTAAGCAGCCGTCCATTTTCTCCCTCCTTCAGCCTTCTTATAGGGAAAAATAGGGTTATGAGAAAGCCCGATAACTATTGCTGATGTGGCAAATATGACACGTGGTAACATCATGGAAATCACGGTCTAGTGTAACATTCCACGGCCGTGGTTTAGGGCGTGGAACTCTCTATTGCTCTTCGACATCACTTTCCACGATCTCAATGCATAAACCACGGTCGTGGTTCTCTTGGTTTGGCCGTGGAAACTCAAAAGCCTTTGTGAACGCCTTTGTTTCGTAAAGTTCTCTAATCATGCTCCTTTCTTAGCTTCTCCAATGCATCTTCTTGACATCTAGCATGATCAAATACTCCTATCCCTTCGCATACGCTCCAATTCATGCCTTTATTCACCTATAAACATAAAAAAGCTTGTGTAGATCTATATATCGACAAAATAGGTGAATGTGCTCATAAATGCTTCAAACTCATATCCATGTACACATCTAAAAGGGAAAAACAATCAAAACAAGTGTCTAAAATATAGTCATATTTCATGCTATCAATCACTCAACAACACGCATATCCTACAAGGCATCTACAAAATGGTATGAAACCATTAGCTAACCATACGTATATAAGGTAATGCACAAGCACAATCACAATCATGAAAGATAAACACATAAGCATGCTATCACACAGTTACCCATTTTATCATCTTAATATAATAGTTATTCACTCAAGTCGTATATATATAAATAGATGAAACTAGGTGACACGAGGACCGATTAATCCCCGCCTCTAGGCCTGACGTCCATCTGGAAGTAGTGTCGGTCACACAACCCGTGTACCCTATGAGAGTGGATTGCGCCCTTCCTGTATACTAGATGGCATGGACACTGAGAACCCCCCAGCCCCTTACAAGATGAAGGGAAGGGTTATCACTGCCACACATACGAGGCTATCAATAAAACATAGGTCGGTAATAATCGACATCACTTGATATCATATCAAGCATACAATACACACACCACTCATGCAAACACCCAATATAAGGATGGTAGCTAAGTAAGTCCTATGGACTTACCTCAACTTCTAATACTCTCAACCTTGATCAACCTCTACACTAGAGGGAAGCACAACCTATCAACAAGGCATAAAGAGATGTCACATCTCTTATCAAGCAAAGGGTCACACCTAGATCCAAAGGGATCCATAGGGATAATTGATAACACGATTTATGACTTAGGTTTAGGTAATCATTTAGATAGATTTCTCACTCATTCATGCACGTTTTGGCATTGGTTCATGACGTCTTCGCTCAATTCATGCATATTTCTAGAAAAGATGTCTACACGACCTTTTATTGGTTTTGTAGGTAATTCGGGGATCTATTGGACATTAATCGAGACATTTGAGGGTCAAGCCTCATGGTGGTACACATCCAAAGCTTTGAAGGAGCATAATTGGAGCAACAAAGGACACAAAGACCACTATTGGTGCAAGCAATGGAGCAACTCATGGCTAGACGATCATAGCATGCTTCTGCTGAAGAAAATCGGGCCAACTGCCAGGAAAATCGGCCGATTTATTCCTCTGGGTCGATTTTCCTGCCTTTGACAGCTTAAGCCACGTGTCCCACGATCTCTTGATCCGGTCTTGCTCTTGGTGGAGAATATAAGTGGTCCTGCAAGGTGTTGCTGAGCATCTCTCCTCTCCCACATTCTCATTCACAGCTCATCCATTGGAGGCAAGATTGGGAGGAGAAGGAAACTCTCTCAAATTGAAGGAAGAAGAAGAACACCATTCTAAGAGTGATAGTGAGGTTTTGAGTGATTTTGAGTTATTTTTGTATTCTCGGATTGAAGAACTATTGCAAGGATTGTTAGGAACATTTTGGATCTTCATTTAAGAGTTTGTAAGTCTTGCTACAACTTAGATTTAGCTGAGATTTATTGATTTTACTTGCTTATCTTTCATTGTTCATCTATGAGAACCATGTATGCTTGTATGATGATTTTGGATCTTGATATGCATATTATTGGCTAGTTTATTGTGATTCTGGAGTGATGGATTGATGGTTATGGCTAGGGTGATGATAGGATGGGCTTATATGTTAGTTTAGGATGATTTGTATGCACGAAACTCACAATAGAAGGAAAAATCGGTCTGTTCATCAGGTAAATCGGCCGATTTTCCCATGATCCATCCGATTTTCTTCTCTGTTGGTCTTTAATTGATGAATCTGTATGTTAGGGTGCTAGGTTGTTTAAATCCTAGTGTTTATTAAGCCTAATTTAGCTTAGGATCACCTAATGCTATCAATCTAAGTGAGGGAAGAGATCTACCCGATGATTTCCGACCTTAGATACCTAAGATGATGAATACTAGGTAGTAGTGAGCCTCATAAGCCGCTATTGGATCGAGTGTGCTAGGATTATTGCTTGAGACTCCCCTTTTCCGAGACTTACCCGGTAAGGAGAGGGTTGCCCTTAAGTAGTATCCGGTTTGTGTGGAATTCCTTATTTTAACCCCTTGAGACCTACCCGGTAATAGGAGTTCGATGCGGGACTAGTGAAGTGAGAGACCTACCCGGTAATTACTTCCATTAGTGAAACATTCTTTCCCAACACCGCAGCTGGTCCTTAGAATCCTTAGAATCTTGAACCCAATGCCATAACCGGAAATCTTGACCTCTAGAATCCACTTTTCTCTCTTGATCATATACTTTGTGTTTTGTGTTACTTGTTTGTTTTGCTAGCTTGAGTTGTTAGTTTGTTTTATTACCTTGCTTGATTTGTGATCCTTGCTTGATCACCACAAAAACTCAACCAAAAATATCATCATTTTCATTTCTTTATTTGTTTCTCCGTTCTTAGATTAGATCCACACTATCTATGACCATTGTTTGACTCGATTTCACCTTAGTCTTTGTGTTCAACCTCGGAATACTATCCCTACTACAAACGTCCCGTACAGTGCGGGTTCGCTAGGAATTAGGATAATATAACGAGAATATAAATTTAAAGCTTATTGCGATTCACACACACATCCTGAGCGTAACAAGTTTTTGGCGCCGTTGCCGGGGACTAGGTCTAGATCGAGTCTATTTGTGATTGTTTATAGTGTAGATCTTTCTTGTTGCTTTTGATCTCTCTTTGGTTTGTGTCTTTGCTTTTCAGGACATCTCTTACTCTTTAGGTGTATGCGAAGATCTCGTGGCAAGGATTTAGCTCCATTCGATCCCGAACCGGAGAAAACCCTTAGATCTAGATCCAAGAGCATTAAAAAGGGAAAAGAGATGGCCGGAAGAGATCTCCAAGCTGATTTAGATGAGGCTTTAGAGCAAATAAGGCTAAGAGATGAGCTCTTGGAGGAAGAAAGGAGACTTGCCAATGAGAGGCAAGAAGCAACTAGGAGGGAGATTGATGAGATTAGGCAAGCCCTTGTACAAGGAGAGCTTAATCGTCAACAACCTCCACCTCCTCCACCACCACAACCGCAGCCGGTGGCGAATGTTAGGGTTGTGCCCATTGCTATTGAAGAGCCACAAACATTAGGGAGACGTATGGATCCGGCACAAAGAGCACACCGTCCGGGTGTAAACTTAGAAGATCCCGCAGCCCACAACTACGAACTCCGCCCTCAAGTTCTACAAATGATCCGGCATAATCAATTTGGAGGGATGGAAGGAGAGTCTCCTCATCAACACTTGATGAACTATGAGATTTTGATGGAGACTCTTAGACCGCCAAGATTGGACAGCAACAACCATAAGCTTAGGGCTTTCTCCTTCTCTCTTAAGGACAAAGCCTTAGCTTGGTATCAATCTATTCCACAAGGGCGAGTTGGTACTTGGGAGGAGATGACAACCGAGTTTTTGACTAAGTTCTTCCCACCTTCCAAGACTACCGAATTAAGAGGGAAGATCAATGCCTTCGTGATGAAGGATAGAGAGAGTTTGTTCAAGTCTTGGGAGAGATTCAAAGACCTTCTCCTAGATTGTCCACACCATGGCATACCGAAAATTGAGCTATTGGAGATCTACTTCAAGGGACTTGATGAAGATAGCCAATTCAAGCTTCAATCCCTTTCCGGTGGGACTTTCATGGAGAAGCATGTGGATGATGCTTGGGAGTTTGTAGAGAAACAAGCTCTAGTAATTGAGAAATACTCCCATAGGAAGAGTGAAGGGAAAAAGGCGGGAGCATATGAGGTGAGTGAAGTCACCATGAGCAATTTCAAGCTTGACGCCATCAACAATGAGTTGAAGTCCTTGAGGGAGTTGTGTGCTACAACTTTGAAGAACCAAGCAACTCCTCAAGTGCTTCCACAAGCTAACTTATCTTCCAAGGAGGAGGATGTGAATTACATGGGAAGGGGCAATTACAACAACTATCAAGGCCCAAGGAACTTCAACAACAACCGGCAATTCAACAATTACCGGCCCAACCACAACCATCCCGGGTTTTCCTATTTTAACCCGGATGGAGCCTTGAACCCTCCCGCGTCCACAAGCACAACTCCACCACCAAAAGCCTCACAAGAACCTCCACCCGGATTTACTCAACCTCCAAAAGATAGAACTGAAATGATGTTTGAGCAATTGCTTGGGAGGTTGAGTGGTCTTGAGAGCACGGTTACTTCCATTTCTAAGGCTCAAAAAGTGTTGGAAGCACAAGTGTTCCAAAAAGCGGGTGAAGCACATAGAGATCCGGGAAAGCTTCCCGGAAGGACCGAAGACAACCCAAGAGGCCAAGTGTTGGCCATTACAACGAGGAGTGGGTTGAGCATGAAGGATCCTTTGCCCAAGGAGAATGCTAAAGGGAAGCAAGTGGTGAATGAAGAAGAGCCGTTGCAAGAAGATGGAGGCAAGAGCAAGGATGTTGAGCCAACATATGTGGCACCGCCTCCATACAAGCCACCACTACCGTTCCCACAATCACGAGCAAGAGCTCGCTTGGACAATCATTTTAGTAAATTCCTTGAACTTATGTCTAAATTGCATATTAATATTCCGTTCATGGATGCTATCTTAGGTATGCCGGCATATGGCAAGTTCTTGAAGGAGATACTCTCCAACAAAAGGAAGTTGGAGGAGTATGGGGAGATAAGGATGACAAAGAGATCCTCGGAGTTGATTCAAACAATGAAGGAGGAGATGCCTCCTAAGCTAAGGGATCCGGGATCCTTTTGTGTACCAATCGGAGTAGGAGAAGTAAAGTACGACGCCCTATGTGATCTTGGGGCAAGTGTAAGCATCATCCCGCTTGCACTTTGCACCAAGGTTGGGCTAGGAGAGCCAAAACCGGTCAAGATGACCCTTTACATGGCAGACCGCTCAATCACTCATCCGGTTGGAATCTTGGAAGACATTCCGGTGCAACTAGGGAAGTTCTATGTGCCCATAGACTTTGTTGTTTTGGACATCCCGGCAGACTATCCGGTTCCTATCATCTTGGGGAGACCTTTCCTAGCCACTTCCGGATGTCTAGTAGATTGCAAGAATGGGACTCTCTCCTTCAACATTGGAGAAGAAAACATCAAGTTCAAGCTGTCCACAATGATGAAAGGGCCAACCCTTGGTGAAGATGTATTCAACATAGTTGAAGAAGAGGAGTCTAGAGAGGTTGTGAGCTCAATCTTGCTCAAGGATCCACTTGAGAGGGTTCTTAGCTCAAGCTTGATGGAGGAAGGAGTTGAGGAGAATAGCAATGAAGTAATCAAGGCCTTGAATGCATTGGACGAGCTACCAAGTGTTGGATTTGAAGTGCTAGAAGAAGAGAGAAACAGGCAGAAAAATCGGACTAGAGGGGCAAAATCGGCCGATTTTTGGCCTTGTGCTGAAATTTCATCCAGTTCTGCAAAAACAGAAACTCAGATCGACCCACCCTCAGGAAAATCGGCCGATTTTTCCTCCTGGGTCGATTTTCCTGAGTCTTTTTAGCACCAACCACTTGAATATGAGCAATCATCAAGGGACTTCAAGGAGGCTTCCATGGCTTTGCAATCATCTCAACCTACATTGTATGGATCGTCTCCAACCGAAAAAGGTCCTCCTCAACTTGATCTTAAACCCCTCCCCTCTCATTTGAAGTATGCTTTTCTTGGTGATAATTCAACATATCCGGTGATTGTTAATGCATGCTTGAGTGATGATGAACTTGCTAAGTTGTTGCATGAACTAAGATTGCATAGGAAAGCCATTGGCTATACAATTGATGATTTAGTTGGCATAAAACCCTCTTTGTGCATGCATAAGATAATGATGGAAGATAATCATAAACCCTCTATTGAACATCAAAGAAGGCTAAATCCTATAATGAAAGAGGTAGTCAAAAAGGAGATCATTAAGTTGCTAGATGCAGGGATTATCTACCCTATCTCGGATAGTAAGTGGGTTAGTCCCGTTCATGTAGTTCCTAAGAAGGGTGGAATGACCGTAGTGACCAATGAGAACAATGAACTAATCCCGACTAGGACGGTTACGGGGTGGAGAATGTGCATTGACTATAGGAAGTTGAACATGGCCTCTAGGAAAGATCACTTCCCTCTCCCTTTCATTGACCAAATGCTAGAAAGGTTAGCTCAACATTCTCATTTTTGCTACCAGATGGCTATAGTGGATTCTTCCAAATCCCTATCCACCCCGATGACCAAGAGAAAACCACATTTACATGTCCATGGGGTACTTTTTCCATATAGGAGAATGCCATTTGGGTTGTGTAATGCACCCGCCACCTTCCAAAGGTGTATGATGGCTATCTTTTCGGAATACATTGAAAATATCATGGAAGTGTTCATGGATGATTTCTTTGTTTATGGTTCTTCCTTTGATAATTGCTTGGCTAACTTGTCATTAGTATTGCAAAGATGTGAGGAGACAAATCTTGTATTGAATTGGGAAAAATGCCACTTCATGGTAAGTGAAGGAATTGTGTTAGGACACTTGGTGTCTAACCGTGGCATTGAGGTTGATAGGGCCAAGATCAAAACAATAGAGAAGTTGCCATCACCTACCTCGGTGAAGGGGGTAAGAAGCTTTCTAGGGCATGCCGGTTTTTACCGGAGGTTTATTCAAGACTTTTCTAAAATTTCTAAGCCTCTTACTAACCTACTAATGAAGGATGTTGAATTTGTTTTCTCCAAAGATTGCCTTGAGACTTTTTGTAGGTTGAAGAGCGCTTTGATCTCCGCACCTATCATGCAACCTCCGGATTGGAGCCTACCGTTTGAGATCATGTGTGATGCAAGCGATGTGGCCGTTGGGGCTGTTTTGGGGCAAAGGAAAGATGGGCGCACTCATGCCATTTATTATGCTAGCAAGACGCTAGATGATGCCCAACTCAATTATGCTACCACCGAGAAGGAGTTGCTAGCGATTGTGTATGCATTTGAGAAGTTCTGCTCATATCTTGTTGGAGCGAAGGTCATAGTTTATACGGATCATGCTGCGATCTGTTATCTACTTACCAAGAAGGATGCCAAGCCTAGGTTGATTCGGTGGATCCTTCTTCTTCAAGAGTTTGATTTGGAAATCCGGGACAAGAAGGGATCCGAGAACTCCGTGGCGGATCACCTTAGTAGACTCCCACCATTGGAGCTTGAAAGAGATGACATCCCGATTGATGACTCATTCCGGGATGAGCAATTGAAAATGGTGGAGGAGTGCTTATTCCAAGTATCTAGAGGAAGTGAGCCATGGTATGCCGACATTGTGAACTATCTTGTGTGTGAGGAAGTGCCTCCCGGTTTGACATATGCCCAAAGAAAGAAGTTCTTCAAAGATGTGAGGCACTACTATTGGAGTGAACCACTTTTGTTCAAAAGGGGGCCGGATGGAATGTTTAGAAGATGCATACCGGAGGATGAGGTGGAGAGTGTGATCCGCCATTGTCATTCCTTGCCATGTGGAGGGCATGCTATCTCACACAAGACATGTGCTAAAGTGTTGCAATCGGGCTTCTTTTGGCCGAGTTTGTTCAAGGATGTGCAAAGCTTTGTGGTGGCTTGTGATGCTTGCCAAAGGACGGGCAACATCTCAAGGAGAAATGAGATGCCCTTGAACAACATACAAGATGTAGAGATATTTGATGTGTGGGGTGTGGACTTCATGGGACCATTCTCTTCTTCATGTGGCAACCTCTACATCCTATTGGCGGTGGATTATGTTTCGAGATGGGTGGAGGCAATCGTCTCTCCTACAAATGACGCCAAGGTTGTGGTGCGGTTCTTCAACCGAGTGATCTTTCCTAGGTTTGGAACACCAAGGGTGATCATAAGCGATGGAGGGAAGCACTTCACCAATAGGAACTTTGGGGCACTTTTGGCTAAGTATGGGGTGACTTATAAGGTGGCGACACCTTACCATCCCCAAACTAGTGGCCAAGTAGAGATCTCCAACCGGGAGATAAAAGGGATACTTGAGAAGACGGTCTCTAGGACGAGAAAAGATTGGGCTATGAAGCTCGATGATGCCTTGTGGGCTTATAGGACCGCTTTCAAGACACCAATTGGCACCACTCCTTACAAGTTGGTCTATGGCAAGTCTTGCCACCTCTTGGTAGAGATGGAGCATAGAGCTTATTGGGCCATTAAGTGGCTAAATTTTGACCTCAAGGAGGCGGGAGAGAAGAGGTTGCTTGACATAAACGCTCTTGAAGAGATCCGGTTGGATGCTTATGAGAATGCGCGGATCTACAAGGAGAGGACCAAAAGGTGGCATGACAAGCGCCTCATCCCAAAGGAGTTGAGTGAAGGCGACTTGGTGCTTCTCTTCAACTCGAGGCTGCGGCTCTTCCCCCGAAAGCTCAAATCAAGATGGACCGGGCCATATGTGGTGAAGAAGATCTTTCCTCATGGAGCGGTAGAGATAGGAGGAGATCATTGTGGTGACTTTAAGGTGAATGGGCACCGTTTGAAGAAGTACATCCCGGAAGCCCCGGTGGAAGTGATTGCCCCGCTTCACCTTGATTGAAACGCTCCTGAATTTGGTCAAGCTAATGACCTTAAAGAAGCGCTTAATGGGAGGCAACCCATTGGTACATGTTTTTCCCTTTCTTTTTCTTGCTTTTGTTTGATCTTACTCTTGGTGTGCTTTGTTTTGCTTTTGTGTTTTTGAGTGCTAGATCTTGTTGATTGTCGTGTACGATGAGAATTTTGAGGTCATGTGAAAACCTCATAGAACTGTTGAAGGTACAAGATCCAAGCACATTGACGAGGAAATCACCCAGAAAAATCGGCCTGTTCTTCAGCAGATCGGCCGATTTTCCTGGGCAGTTGGGACGATTTTTCCTCTGTAAAAGAAAGTGATGATCTCCAATCAAGCATGGGTGGAGCGGACGTGGAACTTGGACGGCTTGCGGTGCCAAGCGCGGGTTCCGACACCATAATGAACATCAAGAGCTCTCTACCATCCTTGATCAATCATCCACCATCATCATCCAATGTGAACCGAAATACCAAAGCATCACCAATTTTACATTGTGAGGACTCTCTTTCACTTCTTTATTTAGTTTACACATTAGGGACAATGTGTTTCTAAGTATGGAGTGGGGTTTTCATGATCACTTGCATGACTAGCATCTAGGATAGTTTAATTTTGTCACATGTTTAATTTTGTCTTGCATTGTACATACATATTTCGAAAAATCCAAAAAATTCAGAAAATTTTTAAAATTTTTAGTGCTTCTAAGGCTTGGATATGACCCTAATGATGAATCTTGTCTTGTGGATTGGCTATAGATGGCCTTATGTGTTAAATTGATGAATGTATATGTGGACTTGAAGTACTTCTCTTGAATCCCATGAATGATTTGTGATCATGATGTTTGCCTAGAATGGATTGAGTATTGAAGGTCGAAATTGCATGCTAGTTCTTGCACATCAATTAGGAGTGATTAAGGCAATTCATTTTCCTCTACTTCTCATCTTGATCATGTTGCTTGAGCACCTCAATTGAGATAAATTTGACCTCTTTTGACCCATCCGGGAATAGGAGCATGTTAGTGTGTTGATGTGTGTGAAAAGCAAGTATGGTGTGAAGTTGTTGATGAAAGGAATGTCATGAATGAACTGCTGAAATTGTTGCGAAAGTGTAGCCAAAAATATAGGTTTGGGGACGTTGGCTTAAATGACAAGTAACTCGGTACACTTCACATAATCGGGTGTTGGTGCCTTGCCAAAGTCAAATAAACCAATAGTCCTAACGAGCTTTGGTATGTGTGCCCGGTGTGGATGCACCTCGAAAAATAGAAAAAGCCCGAGGATGGCTAATCACCAAGGTTTCGGCTTTTGTACACCAATGCCATTGTCTCAAAAATAAAAGAAAGAAAAGAAAATGAAGAAAAATATACACTTGAGGGAAGTTGATAAGAAATGTGAAGTTGTGGTTGTTTAGTTCCTTTCCCGGATTAGCATCACATAGCCTAGAAAACTCCCACCTAATCACAACGTTTCTTGGCCTTCTATTTTACAAGTCCTTTTGACCTACTTGCATGTGTGTAAGGCTAAGCGATTTAGATTTGATATACTCATGATCATCTTGACTTCTTCATCTTTACATTTCATTGCATGCTATCAAGTTAAGTGCAATTGTCTTTCCATGCTTTCATTTATTTGATACATAATTGCTTGTCCATTACCATGAAACATGACTATGAAGGTGATCCAATATTAGAAGCACAACTCCAAAAAGATTTTGCCATTTTTCTGCATACATAAATCATGTCATCTCTTAGTCTATAGTTGGGAATTTGTTCAGGGATGAGCAAACCTTAAGTATGGGGTATTTTTGATAACACGATTTATGACTTAGGTTTAGGTAATCATTTAGATAGATTTCTCACTCATTCATGCATGTTTTGGCATTGGTTCATGACGTCTTCGCTCAATTCATGCATATTTCTAGAAAAGACGTCTACACGACCTTTTATCGGTTTTGTAGGTAATTCGGGGATCTAATGGACATTAATCGAGACATTTGAGGGTCAAGCCTCATGGTGGTACACATCAAAAGCTTTGAAGGAGCATAATTGGAGCAACAAAGGACACAAAGACCACTATTGGTGCAAGCAATGGAGCAACTCATGGCTAGACAATCATAGCATGCTTCTGCTGAAGAAAATCGGGCCAACTGCCAGGAAAATCGGCCGATTTATTCCTCTGGGTCGATTTTCCTGCCTTTGACAACTTAAGCCACGTGTCCCACGATCTCTTGATCCGGCCTTGCTCTTGGTGGAGAATATAAGTGGTCCTGCAAGCTGTTGCTGAGCATCTCTCTGTTCGCCCCTAAACGTGCGTGCAAATAAGTTTTAATTATAAAACTAGAATCAAGCAAGCGGACCCGCAGTGTACGGATCGGCGTAGATTAGCAAGTATTCCAGAGTATCGAACACAGGGATTTGGGGAGAATAAATTCGATCGCAGGTTATCAAGCAAGTGAATATAAGAGCTTTGCAAATTATTGGGAAAACAACAATCCTAAAGATCCAAGTGTCCAGCTGTGGCAATCGATTCAAGATATACTTAATGATATATAGACAGAGTTGAGATATGCAAAGGTATGCTAATGTAAGGTAATCGTACGGTGAAGTTCCAAAAACCTTATATGACTCACCTACAAGACACTCTCTATACAGGTTGTTGAGGCTTCAATATAGAAAGGTTCTAAAGGCAAGAATTAATGTCAAATACCCAAACTTGTAATCCAAGGATCAAGACTAACTAAATCGATTAAGGTTGTGACACTCACAATCGAGGTAGAGGTTGTTGAGGCTTCACTACCACCTAGAAAAGGCAAGCCTAAACTAAGTTAAAGTAAATCTTTAACTTTGGATTAAAGTAAAAGCAGGTTCGTAAACTTAAGGGAAATTACGGGTGGATCTTGAGATTCCACGGTCGTGGAACTCAAGAACAAACCGTGATTTAGGGTTCGTCGACGGTTCTCTCTAACTCTCAGGGTCTAATTTGTTTACGATCGATCTATCATCATCTAAGCCACAACCATCAACCCTTCACCTTAGAATTGTTAAGGGTTTTTAGCCAACAATCATCATTATGATATCAAATTCAAAGATTAAAAGATTGAAAAATGAAAACTTCCGAAAACTTCCAATAAACTTCAAACCAATCTCAAAGTCACAATCAAGAATGAATATCGTCACTAGATTCGGAAATAGAACAACAAACACAATCTTAGACAAGGAGGAAGAACGGGATGTCAATCCGTCTTCTAAATCAAACCTAAGTAAGAAGAGGAATCTTCTTACAAACAATCTTCCGAATCTTCAACCTCCCGTCAATCCGGAAATCTCCACAGCAATCTCCACCAAAAGTGCGAGACTAGGGCAACTCCAAGGATGAGCGCAAATTAGTCTTTTGCAAGAATCGCCAAAACCTCCAAATCGCAGCGTAGGCGAAAGTGTAAAGCGAGGTCGCAAAAGTGCGTCTAAGCGAAGGTGACGGAATCTCCCTTCGTCCGTCTTTTTATAGGGCAAGATAAAATATCGGCCCGGCCCAATCTTCACAAGATCGTGGCTTCAAAATGTGGCGAAAAAGATCGTCAAGATCACGGTCGTGGAAGGTTCCACGACCGTAATTTAGAGCGTGGAAATCAACACGGTTTGAACCATGGATTCCACGACCGTAAAAGCTTCTGGAATGAACCACGCTTCTCCTGTAGGGTTCCACGGCCGTGGAACTGAACGTGGTTTGTAGTACGGTCGTATTTTAGAGCGTGGTTTAGGGCAAGAACGTGATTCTTCCCTAGCCTCGTGCATTCCTGAAGTTGACATCCATTTTGCTCCTAAGAATGCCCTTAATCCATGGACATACTCAATCAACTTGTCTTTGCTCGATTCCGTTCGGAAATGGCTCTTAATCACCTATAATCAACATAAAGCTTGTGTAGACATCTATATCGACAATATAGGCAAACTAGCTCACAAATGCAACAATGCTAAATCAAAGACTATCAATATGAATCAAATACACTTAGAAAACGTGCCTAAAATATCACAATATTTCATGCTAACAAATAACCCCATACTTGCAACTTGCTTGTCCCTAAGCAAGGTCCTTCAAAAGTATTCAAAACAAGAGTTAGGATGAAATATGTGTACCTTCTCAAAGCAATACTTCTTTTAGATGAATGTGCCTTCTAAAGAATAGATCATTCTCAAATCTTGCTTCAATCGTTTATAAGACTTTCATACACTTAATCAAAGAGTAAAAAGTAAAGAAAACTCATGAATCAATCAAACTTCTATACAAGCATCATAACCCTTAAACATTATCAAAATCAATCATAAGAAACTTCAATTTAGATCACCAAGTCATATAACATTCTTTTGATCTTAAGGACTTTCAAAGAAAAGGTTTAGAATGTGGAAAGGGAAGGAAACTTTAAGGAAATGTGGTGCATGAATCCGGGAAAGTGGACAACTACTCTTCTTCTTCTTTTGCGGTTTCCGCAACACCTTCAACTTAGAGCTTCGCTCTCTTCTTTTCATTTTTCGACTTTACTTTTGGAGTTATGGACAAAGGTGCACAAAAACCGAAGCCTAGGAGATTGGCGTTTCTCAATTTTTATGAGATGCCTCAAACCCTTAGCGCACATACCATAATCCGCTAGGAATATCGCTCAATCCGACTTTGGCAAGACACAAACACCCGGCTATGTGAATGGTGCCGAGTTACTCATCATCATGATTGACTTCCCCAAACCTAGAATTTCTTTCTATTCTTTTGATTGCAAATAATTGCTCTCATGACCCTCCCACATCAAACATGCCTTTTTTATTCACTTCTCCAAATTCCCGGATAGGTAAAGGAGGTCAATATTTCAATGAGGAGCTAAAATGATCAAAGAAAGAAGAAAGAAAAATCGATTTGCCTTAATCATCTCAACAAGAAGTATAAGAACTTATAGTGTGATTTCAATTTCAATTTCTCAACATGATTTAGGTAATATTCATCACATTATGAAATTTGCAAAAGAGGTATAATCAACTCACTCAATTCCTTTTTCAATTCACTATTCTTTTAAGCATGCAATTGTCATCAAACTCAATTCACAAGTAGTGATTATCATAGAAATCATCTCAATTCATTAGAAGCACAAAATTTTCAAAATTTTGCAATTTTTATGGGTTTTTCAAGTTCTTTTTCATGCAATGAAATAATGAAACGTGCAACAATATAATGAACATGCAATGATAGTCTCGAATAAAAGCAAACATAGTGAGTAAGAGTTATTACAAACTTTTAGTACATCCCACCCCATACTTAGGACGAACATTGTCCCTAATGTTCATAAGAAAGAAAGAAAGGAAAGAAAAGAAAAAGAAACTCACAAAGTGGCGGTGGAATGGCTAAAGCGAACGGTCATGCAATCAATCACTGCGGCGCTGGTGGAGGCGGGAATGGAGAGAAGCTAGGATCATAAAATCGCCCAAACAGCTGGCGGTAGACATCCCTCATCATGTGGTCGAGGTCGTCTAAACGTCCGTCTCTAGCATCGGCTCGGATCTCCAATGCTCCTACTCTCTCTGAAAGGCCAGTAGCCCAATCCGGCATTTGCTCATACCATCCCGGAGCCTGACTATACCATGCTGGAGTGTCGGATGGTGCTGGTGCTGGTGCTGCTGGCTGCTCTGTGGACCAAGGAGGTGGAGCTCCGTACCATGCAGGAGGTGTGGTCATCCATGTAGGTCTCTCACTCACGCTAGCGCGGCGAGAAGACGAGCCTGAAGCTCTAGCTGGACGTGGAGAACGTCTAGGTGCATCGGGGGCCGCCTCCGGCTGATCCGGAAACGTGCCAAACTCCTGCTCGGCTCCTCCTCCACCCTCAAACTGATCTCTCATATCCTCCTCCTCAACAACTAGTGGTGGGACATATGGGGGAGCTACAATCCTGTTCGCATGCATAGCAGCGAACGTCTCCTTCCAATTATGGCGTCCCGCCATAATGGAGTACTCTGGTAGCCACTCTATACCCCTGCCTGTCCTGCTCTCCCAAGGCATGGCCGCATAAGGCGGACCTCTATGAGTGGGGAAGATGAGCCCTCTAGTCATGAAGGCATGAAGACCTAAAGGAACGGCCGGTATGCGGGTACAGGCAGAAAAATCAACACCCATGCTCCTAGCGAGGTGGGTAACTATCCCACCATATCCGATGTTGCCCTTCTTCTTGTTCTTGAGCTTCCTCATAGTAGCAGCCAAGAGGGTGGCACAGTCAGCTCTGCGCCCATACAACATGGAGTAAAGCAAAAAGAGCTCATCCGTCTTGATCTTTTGGGGCGTCTTCGTCCGAGGAAAGAGACATTTCGAAAGAACACGATGAGAAATCTTCAAGGCTAGGTGGTACATCAACCTAGCCTTGGTATCAGCAGGTTGCCAACGATCCTCGTCGGCGTAAATCATCGCTACCTCCTCCCAAAAGTCCTTGGCGTAAACGCCACTAGGAAATCGACCGTTAAAGGTCTCCTGGAACCCGAAAAAGGTCCCGAACTCACGGATGCTAAAATGATAGTCTCTTTCCATGAGACGGAAAGAGACGGTCCTGTCTACATGGCTGTGCTCGAAAGACGTCACAACCTCCCGGGTAATCTCCTCATAAGCGTCTTCTCGGATAGCCGAGAAGACAACTAGTCCGGCTCTATCCAAGAGCCAAGTAAGGTCATCTATAATGTTGAGAGGAGCTAGATCCTCCAACAATAGGTACCTAGGACCAATCACAACCCTCTCCTTGATCCTCTCGAGTGCGTAGAGGTGATCCTCATGAATGGTCGGTACCCTAGGGCTAGGAGGTGAGGGTGATGAAGGTGAAGATGAAGGTGAAGGGGAAGAGGGTGGTGGTGCTCTAGAGGATGAGGAGGAAGAGGGATTACCCTTCCTCTTCTTATTCTGGTTGTTCTTCTTCTCCTTAATCCTCCCCGAAACTCTTCTCACAAAGTCCATTCTGTCAGAAATTACGGGATGTTCTACAGGTTCCACGGCCGTGGTTCTCCCAGGAACCGTGATTCGTCTCAGAATTTCTCAAATCTCAAAATTCAGCACTCAATCTCAACAAACAGGCAGCCCTAATCTAATTTCCTCCAATTTCAATCAGTTCTTCCTAAAATCTCTAACAAAAACGAACCAAATCGACAAAGATTAAGAAGAGTGGAAAAACCTATTTTTCGGATTTAAAAATCCGAATTGCGCATTCCTTGGTGAATTTCCGCTCGATTCGTCGCTTGGATCTTGTTGGTGGTCGAATTTGCTTCAGTTTAGGAAGAAGAATCGTTAAAAACGATTAAGAAACGAGGATTTGAGAGAGGGTCGTGGATTTCGGCGTTTAGGTCGTGGAAGAGGGGTTTTGTGGGTGATTTTTGTGAAGAACGTGGTTTATATAGTCACAGGCAAAATTTTGAAAATCACGGTCTGTCGGGGTGTTTCACGGCCGTGGAATTGTACGGAACCGTGGTTTTGGTGATTTTTCAAAGGCTTTTGGAAATTACGGGCACTGTAGCTGTCACGACCGTGGTTTAGGCCGTGAAACTCTCTGTAAAGCTCCAAAGTCCAAATTTCGTCACTTTTCTTCAACATTATCCTTCCCTTTCCCTTTTCCATCGTTCCTACATCCAAAAACACGAACATACCGGAAGGAATCGAAGGCAAAAACAAAGCGAAAAACGTCTATACTAAGCTAATCCATGAATCGAAAACAAAAACAAAAATGCAATACCTTGGGTTGCCTCCCAAGAAGCGCTTTGTTTAAGGTCTGTAGCTAGACCATTCTTGCACTTATTCGAGTACGGTAGGCGCGAACTCTTCAGTTTGGAGTTCCGGCGTATACTTCTTGAGTCGTTGGCCGTTCACCTTAAAGCTTCCGCCTGTTTCACCCCATACTTCAACTGCACCATGGGGGAAAATACGCTTAATTAGAAAAGGTCCGGTCCAACGAGATTTAAGCTTACCTGGAAAGAGACGAAGCCTTGAATTGAAGAGGAGAACTTGATCTCCTTCTTTGAAGTCCTTTGGAATTATATGCTTATCATGCCAACGCTTTGCTCTCTCCTTATAGATCTTAGCGTTTTCATAAGCATTCAAGCGGAGTTCATCCAGCTCATTGATGTCTAGGAGACGCTTCTCTCCTGCTTCCTTCATGCTGAAATTCAGCCATTTGATAGCCCAAAACGCTTTGTGCTCCAACTCCACCGGCAAGTGACAAGACTTCCCATACACAAGGTTGTAGGGTGTGGTTCCTATAGGAGTCTTATACGCAGTCCGGTATGCCCATAATGCATCGTCAAGCTTCAAGGACCAATCCTTCCTAGTCCTTGAAACCGTCTTCTCTAGAATTCCTTTGATCTCCCTATTTGAGATCTCAACTTGTCCACTTGTTTGTGGATGATAGGGGGTGGCAATCTTGTGAGTAACCCCATACTTAGCTAGAAGAGCTTCAAAGCGCCGGGCAATGAAGTGAGAACCTCCATCACTAATGATAGTCCTTGGCGTCCCAAATCGCGGGAAGATGGTCTTGTTAAAGAACTTAACCACCACCATGGCATCATTGGTGGGAGAGGCAATTGCTTCCATCCATCTAGAAACATAATCTACCGCCAATAGTATGTATTGGTTTCCACAAGAGGATGGGAACGGTCCCATAAAATCAACTCCCCAAACGTCGAAAATCTCCACCTCTTGGATGTTGTTGAGGGGCATCTCATTCCTCCTAGAGATATTGCCTGTTCTTTGACAAGCATCGCAGCAAGAAACAAAGGATTGCACATCTCTAAACAAAGTAGGCCAAAAGAATCCGGATTGCAGTACCTTTGCGCTAGTCTTGTTTGAACTAGCGTGTCCTCCACAAGGTAGTGAATGACAATGGCGGATGACACTTTGCATCTCATCTTCCGGCACACATCGCCGAATGATGCCATCCGGACCTCTCTTAAAGAGGAGAGGCTCGTTCCAAAAGTATTCCCGGACGTCCTTAAAGAACTTCTTCCTTTGTGCGTAGGATAGTCCGGGCGGTATCTCCTGACAAACCAAATAGTTAACAAAATCAGCAAACCATGGTTCGTTACCTTTGGAGATCACATCGATGCACTCCTCAATAAGGTGTAGGTGTTCGTCCGGGAAGGAGTCATCGATGGGTAAATGGTCGTCCTCTAGATGTGTTAGGCGACTCAAATGATCCGCAACAGAATTTTCTGAACCTTTCTTGTCGCGGATCTCAAGATCGAATTCTTGTAGGAGAAGAATCCATCTAATTAGCCTTGGCTTCGCATCTTTCTTCGCAAGGACGTACCAGATCGCAGCATGATCCGTGTAGACAATCACCTTTGCACCTACAAGATAAGAGCGAAACTTGTCAATAGCATAGACAATGGCTAAAAACTCTTTCTCGGTAGTGGCGTAGTTGAGCTGCGCTTCATCTAGCGTCTTGCTAGCATAGTATATGGCGTGGGTTCACCCCTCCTTCCGTTGTCCAAGAACAGCTCCTATAGCTACGTCACTAGCATCGCACATAACCTCAAAGGGAAGAGTCCAATCCGGAGATTGGATAATAGGTGCTGAAATTAGAGCTTGCCGAATTGTGTTGAACGCATCCAAACATTCCTGCGAAAACTCAAAAACCGCGTCCTTCATCAATAGATTAGTGAGAGGTTTTGATATCTTAGAAAAGTCCTTAATGAAACGTCTATAAAATCCAGCATGTCCTAGGAAACTTCTTATCCCTTTCACCGAAGTTGGGGGAGGAAGTTTCTCTATGGTCTCTATCTTAGCTTTGTCTACTTCTATCCCTCTACTAGAGACTAAGTGACCTAATACAATTCCTTCCTTAACCATAAATTGACACTTCTCCCAATTAAGAACTAGGTTAGTGTCTTCACACCTTTGCAAAACAAGAGAAAGGTTAGAAAGACAATCGTTAAAAGAGGAACCGTATACGGAGAAGTCGTCCATGAAGACCTCCATTATTTCCTCTATGTATTTGGAGAAGATGGCCATCATACACCGTTGAAAGGTGGCTGGGGCGTTGCAAAGCTCGAACGGCATTCTCCTATAGGCGAACGTACCCCATGGGCACGTAAATGTGGTCTTCTCTTGATCATCCGGGTGTATCGGAATCTGAAAGAAACCACTATAACCGTCAAGGTAGCAGAAATGTGAATGTTGTGCTAACCTCTCAAGCATTTGATCAATGAATGGCAATGGGAAGTGATCCTTCCTCGTTGCATTGTTGAGCTTGCGGTAGTCTATGCACATCCGCCATCCTGTCACGGTTCGGGTAGGAATGAGTTCGTTGTTCTTGTTGGTGATGACCCTCATTCCTCCCTTCTTTGGAACTACTTGAACTGGACTCACCCACTTACTATCGGAGATAGGGTAGATGATACCTGCATCAAGAAGCTTAAGAATTTCCTTCTTGACAACCTCCTTCATGGTCGGATTCAACCGCCTTTGAGGCTGTCTTGAAGTTCTAAAATCTTCCTCCATTAGTATCTTATGCATGCATAGGGAGGGTTTAATTCCTACTAAGTCCTCGATAGTATAGCCTAAAGCTTTCCTATGTTTCCTAAGGACAATCATGAGCTGATTATGTTCATCTATGCTTAGATCGGAACTAACAATAACCGGAAAGGTAGAATTAGGTCCTAGAAAAGCGTACCTTAGATGAGTAGGAAGTGGTTTGAGATCCATTGCTTTCGGAGCTTCCAATGATCCTTGAGAAGCATCCGATGTCTCCTTAAAAGTTTCTAAGGGTGATGAGTGTGTGGGAGAAGAATCAGAAGAAGTTGAAGAAGTGTCTCGATCATCCCTTTCCACGGCCAAGATTACGGTTTCCCCATGTCCTCCACGGCCGTGGTTTAGGGCGTGGAAGGGAAATACGGTTGTCACATCTTCTCCACGACCGTATAACTCCCTGTAGTGGGATACGGTTTTGGTTGTGAAATCCACGGCCGTGGAATATAGTGTGTGGCCGTGGATTCTCACGTTTTCTGCCTCATCGTGGAGTTTTTCAAACTCCACTTCATGCATCTCTTCTTGTGCTTCTAAGGCTTCAATTGCCTCATTGCACTCTTCTTCTTCCCCTACATTTGTTAGACTCATAGTAATGACTTTTTGTAAAGGATCGTTAAAGAGAATCGCACTTACCTCGTCCCTAGACAAACCCTCTTCATCTTGGATATCGAAAATATCTTCATCAACGATTGGCTCCTTCACTAGAGTGGAAAGAACGAACTCTACTTTCTCTTCTCCTATATCAAAAGCGAGTCTACCATTCTTGCAATCGACTATGCAGCCGGATGTTGCAAGAAACGGTCTTCCGAGTATGATCGGGACCGGGCTATCTGCAGGAATATCAAGCACGACAAAATCAATGGGAACAAAGAATTTACCTATCTTGACCGGGACGTCTTCTACAATACCGACGGGGCGAGTGATGGATCGATCCGCCATGTATAACGTCATCTTCACCGGTTTAGGGTCGCCTAAACCGATCTTCCTACATAATGCAAGTGATATGATGCTCACACTTGCTCCTAAGTCACATAAAGCGTCATATGTGACATCTCCCACTCCTATGAGAATGCAAAATGACCCCAGATCTTTCAGCTTTGGGGGCATTTTCTCCTTCATGGTTTTGATGAGATCCGAAGAATCCGAACTCATCTTAACCTCACCGAAGTCTTCTAGCTTCCTCTTGTTGGAGAGGAGCTCCTTCAAGAACTTGCCATAAGCCGGCATACCTACAATAGCATCAATAAATGGTATATTAATATGCAGCTTGCTCATGAGTTCTATGAACTTACCAAATTGTTTATCTAGGCGTGCTCTCGCTCTAGATTGTGGGAATGGTAGGGGAGGTTTGTAAGCTGGAGGAGGAACGTAGACATCTTCCTTCTCCTTCCCCTTCTCTTTCTCCTTGTCCTTTTCCACGGAGACTTCAACAAACTTTGGCTGCGGATCGGTGGTAGTCACTCCGCTCCTAGTTGTGATTGCCATAACCCTTCCCTTAGGGTTATCCTCCGTCTTTCCTGGAAGTTTCCCTTGATTCCTAGGAACTTCCTCCGCATGGCTGAACATTTGGTTTTCTAAAACCTTTTGAGCTTTATCAACCTTAGAGATTTGATCATCAACCTTAATGATGCGGTTCTCCAACCCTTGTAGCTTTCCCAAAATCGTTTCCAACATGGGATCGGGCTTCTCCTTCCCCGAATTGTTTCCTCCATTAGACGATTGCCCCTGGCTTTTCAAAGGAGTAGAGGAAGAGGAAGGTGGAGTTAGTGAATTAGAATTGGAAGGATAAGAGTTACCGGAATTTTGTTGATTGGAGCGCCAATTGTTATTGCTTGAACCCCTATTGTTGTTCCAATTGTTGTTCCGGTTGTTGTTGTTCCCATTCCAATTGTTATTCCGGTTGTTGTTCCGGTTATTGTTGTTGTTGTTGCGGTTTGTGTTATCACCGCCATTGTTGTTGCCCAAATAGCCAACATCCTTCCCTTGTTGCTTTGGGAAGTTGGTCTTGATGGCCTCCTTCAACTCTTTGATCTCATTGTTGAGGGAGAAAATCTGATTTTGAGCTTCATGTGTGAGCTTCGCTCCTTGCTCCACACGATTTCCCTCCACCTTCCGGTGGGAATACTTCTCTATGACCCTTGCTTGCTTCTCAATGAAGTCCCAAGCGTCATCTTCTCTCATGTCCATGAATGTTCCACATGAGAGGGATTGGAGGTTGAATTGCGTTCCCGCATCCAGCCCCTTATAGTAAATCTCCAGCAAGGCAAGTTTGGATATGCCATGATGAGGGCAATCCAAGAGCAAATCCTGAAACCTTTCCCAAGATTGAAACAAACTTTCGTTAGGTCTCATGGAAAAAGAATTAATCTTACCTCTAAGTTCCGCCGTTTTAGATGGCGGGAAAAATTTTGTGAGGAACTCCGCGGAAAGGTCTTCCCACGTGTCTAGTTTCCCCCTAGGAAGAGCTTGGTACCAAGACAACGCTTTCCCCTTCAAGGAGAAGAAGAAAGGCTTGAGCTTATAGTTGTTGGTAGTAGCACTCTTTGGTCTCATTGTCTCCATCATACACTCAAAGTTTTGCAAGTGTTGGTGTGGAGATTCAACGCTTGTCCCGCCAAATTGGTTTTGGCGAACAAGAGTAATAACTTGAGGGTTGGAGCTAAACCCTTGCACATCTTCAGCATCGAAATTCACGCCCAAACGGCGCGGTTGTTGTGTTGGATCCATCCTTTGTCCAAGAGTTCTTGGTTCATCATCTACACGTTCGATCCTTGCATTCCTAGGCGGAATGCGGCGATTAGCAGCTCCCCGTGGATGAAAAGGATTCACATTGATCGTGGGATCAATCTCCTCTAGCGGTGGCATGGAAGAATCACTATCATCAGTGGATGAATGACCTCTCCTTCTGGATCTTGATGCTCTTCTTGAGGATTTCTTGCTTCCCTTATTCTTAAGGTCGCTTAGTTCTATCCACATTTGGAAAATCATATCCTGTAGATTGTTAACTTGAGATTGATGACGATCCATTTCATCTCGGCAAATGTTCTCATTCTATTGGAGTTGAGCTTCCTTCTCCGCCAACTCTGCTTGAAGATCACGTTCGTGTTCTTCGGCCATCTTCTTTTCCTTGCGCTTTTGCCTTAAAGTCCTCTCAAGCTCTTGATCAAGAGGTAAGAGGTCTTCGGTGTTCCTAGACCTGCGCATGCACTCAAAGAAATATCAAATAACGAGAGCAAGCTCCCAAGCTTGACAACCGGCAACCGAATTCGGTCTAAACCAAATCCCCGGCAACGGCGCCAAAAACTTGTTCGCCCCTAAACGTGCGTGCAAATAAGTTTTAATTATAAAACTAGAATCAAGCAAGTGAACCCGCAGTGTACGGATCGGTGTAGATTAGCAAGTATTCCAGAGTATCGAACACAGGGATTTGGGGAGAATAAATTCGATCGCAGGTTATCAAGCAAGTGAATATAAGAGCTTTTCAAATTATTGGGAAAACAAAAATCCTAAAGATCCAAGTGTCCAGCTGTGGCAATCGATTCAAGATATACTTAATGATATATAGACAGAGTTGAGATATGCAAAGGTATGCTAATGTAAAGTAATCGTACGGTGAAGTTCCAAAAACCTTATATGACTCACCTACAAGACACTCTCTATACAGGTTGTTGAGGCTTCAATATAGAAAGGTTCTAAAGGCAAGAATTAATGTCAAATACCCAAACTTGTAATCCAAGGATCAAGACTAACTAAATCGATTAAGGTTGTGACACTCACAATCGAGGTAGAGGTTGTTGAGGCTTCACTACCACCTAGAAAAGGCAAGCCTAAACTAAGTTAAAGTAAATCTTTAACTTTGGATTAAAGTAAAAGCAGGTTCGTAAACTTAAGGGAAATTACGGGTGGATCTTGAGATTCCACGGTCGTGGAACTCAAGAACAAACCGTGATTTAGGGTTCGTCGACGGTTCTCTCTAACTCTCAGGGTCTAATTTGTTTACGATCGATCTATCATCATCTAAGCCACAACTATCAACCCTTCACCTTAGAATTGTTAAGGGTTTTTAGCCAACAATCATCATTATGATATCAAATTCAAAGATTAAAAGATTGAAAAATGAAAACTTCCGAAAACTTCCAATAAACTTCAAACCAATCTCAAAGTCACAATCAAGAACGAATATCGTCACTAGATTCGGAAATAGAAAAACAAACACAATCTTAGACAAGGAGGAAGAACGGGATGTCAATCCGTCTTCTAAATCAAACCTAAGTAAGAAGAGGAATCTTCTTACAAACAATCTTCCGAATCTTCAACCTCCCGTCAATCCGGAAATCTCCACAGCAATCTCCACCAAAAGTGCGAGACTAGGGCAACTCCAAGGATGAGCGCAAATTAGTCTTTTGCAAGAATCGCCAAAACCTCCAAATCGCAGCGTAGGCGAAAGTGTAAAGCGAGGTCGCAAAAGTGCGTCTAAGCGAAGGTGACGGAATCTCCCTTCGTCCGTCTTTTTATAGGGCAAGATAAAATATCGGCCCGGCCCAATCTTCACAAGATCGTGGCTTCAAAATGTGGCGAAAAAGATCGTCAAGATCACGGCCGTGGAAGGTTCCACGACCGTAATTTAGAGCGTGGAAATCAACACGGTTTGAACCATGGATTCCACGACCGTAAAAGCTTCTGGAATGAACCACGCTTCTCCTGTAGGGTTCCACGGCCGTGGAACTGAACGTGGTTTGTAGTACGGCCGTATTTTAGAGCGTGGTTTAGGGCAAGAACGTGATTCTTCCCTAGCTTCATGCATTCCTGAAGTTGACATCCATTTTGCTCCTAAGAATGCCCTTAATCCATGGACATACTCAATCAACTTGTCTTTGCACGATTCCGTTCGGAAATGGCTCTTAATCACCTATAATCAACATAAAGCTTGTGTAGACATCTATATCGACAATATAGGCAAACTAGCTCACAAATGCAACAATGCTAAATCAAAGACTATCAATATGAATCAAATACACTTAGAAAACGTGCCTAAAATATCACAATATTTCATGCTAACACTCTCCTCTCCCACATTCTCATTCACAGCTCATCCATTGGAGGCAAGATTGGGAGGAGAAGGAAACTCTCTCAAATTGAAGGAAGAAGAAGAACACCATTCTAAGAGTGATAGTGAGGTTTTGAGTGATTTTGAGTTATTTTTGTAGTCTCGGATTGAAGAACTATTGCAAGGATTGTTAGGAACGTTTTGGATCTTCATTTAAGAGTTTGTAAGTCTTGCTACAACTTAGATTTAGCTGAGATTTATTGATTTTACTTGGTTATCTTTCATTGTTCATCTATGAGAACCATGTATGCTTGTATGATGATTTTGGATCTTGATATGCATATTATTGGCTACTTTATTGTGATTCTGGAGTGATGGATTGATGTATGGCTAGGGTGATGATAGGATGGGCTTATATGTTAGTTTAGGATGATTTGTATGCACGAAACTCACAATAGAAGGAAAAATCGGTCTGTTCATCAGGTAAATCGGCCGATTTTCCCATGATCCATCCGATTTTCTTCTCTGTTGGTCTTTAATTGATGAATCTGTATGTTAGGGTGCTAGGTTGTTTAAATCCTAGTGTTTATTAAGCCTAATTTAGCTTAGGATCACCTAATTCTATCAATCTAAGTGAGGGAAGAGATCTACCCGATGATTTCCGACCTTAGATACCTAAGATGATGAATACTAGGTAGTAGTGAGCCTCATAAGCCGCTATTGGATCGAGTGTGCTAGGATTATTGCTTGAGACTCCCCTTTTCCGAGACTTACCCGGTAAGGAGAGGGTTGCCATTAAGTAGTATCCGGTTTGTGTGGAATTCCTTATTTTAACCCCTTGAGACCTACCCGGTAATAGGAGTTCGATGCGGGACTAGTGAAGTGAGAGACCTACCCGGTAATTACTTCCATTAGTGAAACACTCTTTCCCAACACCGCAACTTGTCCTTAGAATCCTTAGAATCTTGAATCCAATGCCATAACCGGAAATCTTGACCTCTAGAATCCACTTTTCTCTCTTGATCATATACTTTGTGTTTTGTGTTACTTGTTTGTTTTGCTAGCTTGAGTTGTTAGTTTGTTTTATTACCTTGCTTGATTTGTGATCCTTGCTTGATCACCACAAAAACTCAACCAAAAATATCATCATTTTCATTTCTTTATTTCTTTCTCCGTTCTTAGATTAGATCCACACTATCTATGACCATTGTTTGACTCGATTTCACCTTAGTCTTTGTGTTTGACCTCGGAATACTATCCCTACTACAAACGTCCCGTACACTGCGGGTTCGCTAGGAGTTAGGATAAATATAACGAGAATATAAATTTAAAGCTTATTGCGATTCACACACACATCCTGAGCGTAACAATAATATACATCCTATAACCCTCAAATAACATGTTAAACCTTAAAGCCACAACGGGGCATATATCCAACTCATGATATTATCATCAACCTAAAAGGCCATAATTACCAGAAAAATGTAACGAGCATAATAGAATTTCCAGTTATCCATTTTAACAAACTTAAGGTCAATTTATATTAACCCGGAATACGGAAAACGAATAAATTCATAACTTATTCGTTTCTAACCCGATATACGATCCGGAAGAAGATACGGACTCCTAGCGATACATGGAGTAAGAGCACGGTATGAAACACCACGTCCGATGACTTGCGGTGTGAAGAACCGTTAGGTGAATATAAAAGATAAAGATATACTCTAGAAGGGGGTTGAATAGAGTATGAGAACTTTTCGTAAAAACAATCTCAAGGCCTTGAAATCAATTTCAAGGGCCTTGATGTCGATCTCAGTTCTTTGTGAAACTTTGATTTCAAGGGCTTTGAAACAACTTTTCAAGGGCCTTGACTTTGAACTCCTGCAAAACAAAGTTAGTCACAAAAAACAAGATATAGTGCCGAATGTAAAAGATCGACACAAGGATATGTTTACGAAGTTCGGCTCTAAATAGGCAACTCTCCATCCCAGGGTATAGCCTTAGGATCTAACTATCTATTATCAGCTTCAAAGAGTCCTAGATACGTACTAGAAGAAATTCCCTTCTTCTCTCACTGTAGCCAATGCTACGATCTAGCTCCAACTCTTCACCTTGCTATAATAGCGTAGTTACTTCGTAGAGTAACACACACTTGAGTATAACACTCTTTAGATATGTCAATAGAGCTCTCGAGTTTTATCTCTCTCTAGGGGATAAAGATTTTTAGAAAGAGAGAAAGAAAAACTATTTATCGAATGAAGATAACTTTGGATCGCTTGAAGACTATGGATGTTTCTATGCAGGCTTGTATTTCTGTTCTTCAAATGCCATCTTCATTTATAGTCTTCTATGGAGAGGTCTTCTTGCCGTTGGAGAGATGACCATTTGGAGATCACTCTTCTTCTCCATAAAGATTGCTCTTTGGTTGAGATGAGATAGACGTTGTGGATCTTCATCTCCTGAGAACACGTTGATCTCTTGTTCCTTGATCTTCTCATATTTGCTGTAACAATCTTCAGATCCAGTGGAGAGAATCTTCGTGCTTTTCGGTTAAGGATCTTTGTAAGATCTTCTTTGTTGGTCGGTTGAGATCTTTACTTGATCATATCTTCTCAAATCTTCTTGTTTGAGCAAATCCCTCGTGGAAGATCTTCTTTGTGATTTGAAATCTTTGGAACGTACACCCTTGACTTCTTCGTTCCTTTGGAATTCATTTAAAGGCCTTTGAACTCCAATCTTCCAAAGTCTTTTGAAGTCTCTTGCAAAACTTGCATTTTAAATATTCCAAACAACCAAACCAAGCAATAATCCGATATAATAATTCATTAGTTAGTGTATCAAACTACTACATTTGTGTTTAAGTCTTCCATCAGCAACACCTGTAAAACCTTTATAATCAATGTGGAGTTTTCACGGTGGTCCGTCGGTGTTCCGATAGCGGTAAACGGAAGCTTTACCAAAATGCTAACAAACGGGAAATAACTTCGTACCAGGACGAAGGGAACACGATAAGGGACTCGATGGTACAAACGGATTTGAAAATGGACTAAAGATGGACGAGTTGTGAAAGATTGAAGATAGATTGTGTTGCTCGGTTTCTCTCAAACTCCTTCGTTTGTAAGTTTTCAATTTACAATTGAAAAGCAAAGGTAAAGTATGAATATTTGTTGTCACCTCTTCTTTATATATAATATATAATATAATCCAGTTTAAACCACTAAGTCAATCAACAAGCTCGAGGTCTCAAGGGCTTTTCAAGAGAAGGTCAAGAAACGTGTGAGGGTAGGATGTTTATAGGGAATGTGATGCTAGAATCCGGGAAAAAGATCTTCACTTCACTTGCTTTGAACTTCAACATCTTCCACCAATAAGCTTTGCTTATTTACTTTTTTTACTTTTTGGGATGCATGGACAGAGGTGCATAATAACCGAAGCCTAGGAAATCAACAATCATCAATTTCTCGAGATGCCTCAAAACCTTGATGCACATACCATGACCCATTAGGAATATCGCTCAATCCGACTTTGGCAAGACACAAACACCCGGCTATGTGAATGGTGCCGAGTAACTCATCGTCATGATTGACTTCCCCAAACCAATTTGTTTCTTTCTAACTTCCATCCAACATCTCAACTTTTCTTTCACTTGCTTTTCACTTGCTTGCTTCCAAATTCACGGATAAGTAAAGGAAGGAAAATATGTATATGAGGGGCTAAGCATGATCAAGAAGAAGAAGAGAAGAGAATGAATTGCCTTAATCATCCTAGGAAGAAAGTGATAGAACTCACTATGTGGTGTCAACCTTCAAATTCAACATAATTTGAATAAAAACAAAGTATTAAACATGCCACAAATTTCAAACAAAGCATTTAGCAACTTAAACATATCATAAAACCTTTCAAACATATAAAGATTTCAAAACCAGTCTGCAAACAAAATCTTCACTGAGGTCATATCCAGATAAGAAGCACAAAAGTCGTTTCGAAAACTGTTTCAATTAAACCACCTCGGTCGAGATGTTCTAAGTCAACCGAGGTACTTGACCTCGTCTGGTAAGAATCACTTCAGTCGAGGTCATAAAAATTTTTTTTCTTAACCTGTTTTTGACGTTTTTCTCCATCAAATAACCTGTATGCATGCATGTAGTCTCAAATAAACACATAGCGCAAGATAAAACAGTAATATCCGGTAGAGTCATCAAAGCATACATATGGTCACATAAATACATCCAAATCAAAATAAGTTTGAAAATAGAGTACTCACCAAACATAAGCTGAGCTGCATAATAAATAAATACAAGAAATCCCTGCTAGTTCTAGTCCTGATCTGCTGGTGGTGGTGGTGGATATGGAACGTACGGATGTTGGGATGGGTCAAAAGGATATCCCATCGTGTGCTGGAACTGTATCTCCATCATCCGGCGCTGGTAGTGCTGGCTCTCCAGCATCTGATGTGTCCAACCCTCCATCCCTCGGCGCTGGTCATCAAAACCCTCACTGATATCAACTATCAGGGCAACGTAGGAGTCGATCATCTGATTGGTGAGATCATCAATCCTCTGATGTGCCACTGGATCTCTAAATCTGCGGCGTCGGGATCTGCACTGGGATGGTGGTGGTGGTGGTGCTGCTTCCTCTTCTGTCTCCTCGTCATCCAAATCGACGACTAGAACACTAGGACCGGCTGTATCTGTCCCTGTCTCCATGGCAGCACCGCCATCGTCATCCTCATCCTCCTCCTGTGCCCGAGCTGCTGCATTTCTAGCATCCTCAATGTAAGGTATCCATGCAGTGGACCAGTATTGAGGATCGTAGACGGAGAACTGAGACGATCACCTGATACCCTGAGGGGCAATCTACTCCCAAGGCATCGCCACATATGGCGTAGTGAGTCCACGAGGAACTAGAATCCTCTTGGTGATCATCTCCTGCAGGCCTAGCGGCTTGGCAGCCGTCACTAACGTACAAGCGCTCAGATCCAACTCAATCACTGTAGCTATATGAGTCACTAAGCCGCCACAAACAAATATCTCCCTTCCCCTTAGCCTTGATCCGGTGTAGATCCTCAGCTAGCATCGCTCCAAAATCAGGAACTCCCCCATTCACCATACAGAATAGGCTTAGAAGCTTCCCCTGTCTAATCTTCTAGGGCGTCTCAGTACGCGCCAGAAGTGTCTCACTGAAAATCCGGTGGGCGAGTGTGAATGCAAGGTGGAAGATGATACACTCCCTAGAGTCTCCAGGTCTCCACCTATCAACATACTCTAAAACATGAGCAATCTGACCCCAAAACTGTCGAGCCATGGCTCGAGAAAGGAAGTCGGGAACTGTGGGGGTCGGGAAGCCAAAAATGTCTCTCAACTGGTCCATAGGAACTAAGTAGTTCCGGTTCAACAACTGGTACTTGATGGCTCTCTCCTCAGGCAAGTGAGTCACAGAACTCACAAACTCAAATGTGGGCTCGAGGTAGGCTGGAGCTCTAATCTCCATGAACTGCTCCATCCCCACCATCGAGACCATCCTCCTCAAATCATCAACAATATAAAGGCAGTCAAAAGTAGAAATATCTAAAAACCGCGGCGCAATCACTAGGCACGTGCAGATGCGGTCATAATCAGCTTGGTGACGCTCGTGTATCACCGGAATGGAAGATCGGGAAGAAGAAGAAGAAGGGAAGGATCTATCCCTTAGAACTAGCTGGCGATCAAACCTGGAACTCATTTTCTCTTTCTGACAGATTACCTCGGTTGCTCTGACAGATATCAAGAATCACCTCGGCCGAGGCGCAGGTCGACTGGACCGAGGTAGATCGCTGTTCGATTTCAACTCTCTGAATTCCAGTTCTTTTCCCCCAATATCACTACAGATTGTTCCTAAGGGGTACTTAAGCCTTTTTTAACAGAAATCAATGGCAACCAAAGCCAAATTGGACTGAAATTAGCGAGAAGAGGAAAGTTAGGGTTTTCGAATATTTACCCTAGATTCAGTCGATTGGAAGAGTTTTTGTTGCAGTTTCTTGCTTGCAATCGGTTCCTCTAGCCTTTCCTCGCAGAATCGAAGCAAAAAGTTGAAAACGAGTGAAAATCGGAGAAACGAGGTGTAAATAGCGCCGCGGTCGAGAGAGAAGTGGGAGGGAAAGAGAGAGAAGTTGTTCCCCTTTTATACCCCTCGCCGATTCTGCTGTCACCTCGGTCGAGGTGGTCCCGAACGGAACGAGGTGTCTGGACCGAGGTGGGTTGTTATCAGCCCTAGTTGCCTCGGTTGCTCAAGAATCATCTTAGTCGAGGTGCTGTGACAGTAACCGAGATGTGTCTCTGTCAAACTCCGTCTTCTTAATTTCTCGGACTTCTATCCTTCCAGTGTTACTCCTGGGTTGTATTCCTTCCTTAGAAAGTACCTGGTTTCTATCTAGGATGCCAAAAACAAAGCAAAGCAAAAGCAAGATATCTAAAGGTAGACTAGAAAAGGGAAAAGAAAGCAATACCTTGGGTTGCCTCCCAAGAAGCGCTTGATTTAAGGTCACTAGCTGGACCGTACGACATCTCTAAACAAGGTATAGTGGTGCAATCTCCTCAACCTGGACTTCCGGTTGGTATTTCTTACGCCTATGACCATTGACCTTGAAGCTTCCACTTGTTTCTCCCTAAATCTCAACTGCACCATAAGGGAAAACATGTTTCACAACGTAAGGTCCTGTCCATCTAGATTTCAACTTACTTGGAAAGAGGCGAAGGCGGGAGTTGAAGAGTATAACTAGATCTCCTTCTTTGAACTCCTTAGGAATGATGCGCTTGTCATGCCATTTCTTAGTCCTTTCCTTGTAGATCTTGGCATTCTCATAAGCGTTCAAACGCAGCTCTTCCAGCTCATTGATGTCCAATAGCCGCTTCTCACCGGCTTCCTTGATATTGAAGTTCAACCATTTGATTGCCCAATACGCCTTGTGTTCTAGCTCAACGGGCAAATGGTAAAATTTCCCATATACCAAATTATAAGGGGTGGTACCAATGGGAGTCTTGAATGCGGTCCTGTAAGCCCAAAGAGTGTCATCCAGCTTTATGGCCCAATCCTTCCTCGTCCTAGAGACGGTCTTCTCCAAGATTGCTTTGATTTCTCTATTTGAGATCTCGAACTGTCCACTAGTTTGAGGGTGATAAGGGATTGCTACCTTGTGGGTTACCCCATACTTTGATAGAAGTGCTTTAAACTTCCGGTTGATGAAATGTGTCCCTCCATCGCTGATGATGATGCGTGGAGTCTTAAAACGTGGAAATATAGTCCTATTAAAGAACTTTACAACCACCATGGCGTCATTAGTGGGAGAGGCAATGGCTTCCCCCCATCTAGAGACGTAATCGACAGCTAGGAGAATGTAGAGGTTTCCTCCGGATGAAGGGAAAGGTCCCATGAAATCAACCCCCCATACATCAAATATCTCAACATCTTGGATGTTGTTGAGTGGCATCTCGTTCCTTCTAGATAAGTTCCCTGTTCTTTGGCATGCATCACAAGAAACAACAAACGTTTGCACATCCTTAAATAATGTAGGCCAAAAGAAACCGGAACATCATACCTTAGCGCATGTTTTGTGAGCGCTAGCATGTCCTCCACAAGGAAGCGAGTGGCAAAACCGTATGACACTAGTAAATTCATCTTCCTGAATGCATCTTCGAAGCATCCCGTCCTGGCCTCTCTAAAACAGTAGAGGTTCATCCCAATAGTAGTGGCGTACATATTTAAAGAATTTCTTCCTTTGAGCGTACGTCAATCCGGGCGGTATTTCCTGGCAAACTGTTCGCTCCAAACGGTGTGTGCAAGCTTTAAATTTATAACCCTAGACGTAAGCTTAAAACAAGGATGCGAACACGCAGTGTACGGGTCAATCGTAGTAAAAAGCAAGGAATTTCAGGGGTCGATCATAGGGACTTAGTGAAACAAAGTCCAATTACGGTATGCTTAAGCAATCACTAACCACAAGTAATTAAAACAATCAAAGATGATATAGAAGTCAATAAAGGAAATATGCAATTCTAGGGATTAAAGCATCTAGTTGTGGTTCCAACTCAAGATCTAAAGATAAGCGGACAAAGCTGAGATTTTTGCATGGGGAAGGTGTTACTAAAGTAGAATAGATCACCGGGTAAGTCTCACTACTCACTAATCCTAAATCGTAACTCCTATTACCGGGTAAGTCTCAAGGAATTAAGATAAAGAACTATAACCTCAAACTGACAGACCATCTAGGGGAATAGAATCAACCTTTACCGGGTAAGTCTCAGGCTAACTCACAAAGATGGGATGGAAGCACACTCAAACCCCAATAAAGGATAAACCTTTATTACCTACACTTATGATCTTAGGTAAACAAACTAAGGAATTACCGGGTAAGTCTCATCCTAAGCTTGCATTGAACCAGGAAAGGTGTAATAAGAATAGGATTTGGCAAACTCTAACACTTAGCTCTCAGTTTAGGATCAGATAAGTCACCTCGGTCAGAAGAATTCCACCTCGGCCGAGATGTTCATCGACTGAGCGAGATGCTTAGGGTTAAGGTTAAAGACTCGAACTTTCAGGGTCCTACTGTGATTAAGATCATTCTATCATCGTTTTTCCCACAACCTTCAGTCAATCACCCTAGAATCACACAAGGAAATTAGCCACTCATCATCATGAAAGTATTAATCAAGTATATGGGAAGAAAGTGAATATTTGAACAAGAAGAATTTAATGAAAAGACTTCAATAACTGAATCAAATATCACAACAAAAAGCGTTCCTTGGATAGAAATCCAACAAGGCAAGACAACAAGGAAGGGAATCTAAGATGATCTTACAAAAACCCTTCAAAAGCTATAAAAGCTACAATCTTCCTTCTTCAACCTTCAAAAAGGTTTTTCAAATCTCCCAACTGGAGTATGGCTGCAACGGTGTATTACGCGGAATCTCCAACTGTATGCAGATGTGCGGGGTGCTTTTCGGTGTAAGTGGCCTCCGGATTTGTGGGAAATCCGACCCTTTTTAATGGAAAATAACTCTCCAAAGATAAGATATCTTAGAAAGATCTCTTCCCATAAAAATAGGTAAAATATATGATCTAGTATATCTTCTTCCTTCCAGGAGCCAAGCCCAAAAATATAAGATCTCTTTCCCAAAGATAAAAGATCTCAGCCAAGAATAAAATATTCTCGCCGAGTCCCAGGTGTTCGCCTCGGTCGAGTCGACTTCTCTGGATCACCTCGGTCGAGGTGAATCTGGGATCAACCGAGGTGAGTCACAACTGAATGTGAAATCTCTCAAATCTGGTCCAAAGTGAATCTCTAATCCATGGCTATGCTTCCTGGATGGTTCCTTATGTTCCTGAATGTAGCTCCAATGACTCCATAACTCCTTTTGCTCCTTTTTGATGCAAAACGTGCCAGTTTACCTACGATTACAACCAAACCAGGTGTAGACCTCGATTCCCGCAAAGGTAGATGAAATGGTAATATAATCACATATTATACATACAAACACGCAGATTATTGAAGATAAAACGTCCAAACAAACCCCAAAATATAGACTATAATTCATGCTATCAAAATACCCCATACTTAGCCCTTGCTTGTCCCCAAGCAAGTTCTGCATATAAAAGACAAGATAGAATGGATTAATAGTCAAGAAAATCAATGAAAAGTCTTTCAAAACATTTTTATGGTGTGCAACAATCATAGTTCACTCTAAGAGAATACTTCATGGAATTTAAAATCAAAATATGATCAAAACATTTTATAAGTATAAGAAAGTTGTTCATCTTTGCATAAAATCATAGAATGCATAATAAGTCATAATTATCGAAATTAATCATGTATAATCCAGTTTAAACCGCTAAGTCAATCAACAAGCTCGAGGTCTCAAGGGCTTCCCAAAAGAAAGGTCAAGAAACGTGTAGGGTAGGGATGTATGTAAGGTAATGTGGTGCTAGAATCCGGGAAAAGGATATACTTCACTTTCACTTTGACTTTCAACATCTTCCACCAATAAGCTTTGCTTATTTCACACTTTTTCTTTTTCTTTACTTTTTGGGATGCATGGACAGAGGTGCACAATAACCGAAGCCTAGGAAATTAGCAATCATCAATTTCTTGAGATGCATCAAACCCTTGATGCACATGACCCGTTTCGAATATCGCTCAATCCGACTTTGGCAAGACACAAACACCCGGCTATGTGAATGGTGCCGAGTTACTCATCATCATGATTGACTTCCCCAAACCTATTATTACTTTCTAACACTTTCACTTCCAGCCCACTTCTCAACTTTTACTTCACTCGCTTTCGCCACTTCGCTTGCTTCCAAATTCCCGGATAGGTAAAGGGAGGCAAAATGTATATGACGGGCTAAGCATGATCAAGAAGAAGAGGAGAGAAGAATGAATTGCCTTGGTCTTTCCAGGAAGAAAGTGAGAGAACTCATAATGCGGTGTCAACCTTCAAATTCAACATAATTTGGATAAAAACAAAGTATTAAACATGCCAATAATTTCAAACAAAGCATTTAGCAACTTAAACATATTATAAAACCTTTCAAACACATAAAGAATTTAAAACCAGTCAGTAAACAAGATCTTCACTGAGATCATATCCAGATAAAAAGCACAAAAATCGTTTCGAAAACTCTCAGTTAACCCACCTCGGTCGAGGTGTTCTTAGGTCAACCGAGGTGAAACACCTCGTTCGGCCATAACTGCTCCGGTCGAGGTCAAATTTTTTTTAAAACCAGTTTTTTTCAGTTTCGACGTTTTTCTCAATCAAATAACCTATAAGTATGCATGCAGTCTCAGATAAACACATAGATGCAAAAGTGAAGCATAAATATAAATATCCGGTCAAATAGAGTCATACATCAAATAACTGTCAAGTAATACACAAATACCCCATACTTGGGACACACTGTCCCAATGGGTCAAAATAAGTCTAAGGAATAAAATACTCACCGGATAATAAGCAGAACTGCATAAAAATAAGAAAGAAAATCCTGCAGCTCTTAGTAGTCACGATCCGGTGGTGGTGGTGGTGGCACATACGGATATTGGGACGGGTCGAACGGATAGCCCATGACGTGCTCAAACTGAATCCGGGCCATCATGTGCTGGTAATGCTGCCTCTCCTGCATCTCGCGGATATCCAGTGACAAAGCAACATACGAATCAATAACCTGATCCGTCAGATCATCGATCCGACGGTGAGCCTCTGGATCTTTGTGTCGGCGTGTCCTACGCCTAGCAGGTCTCACTGGAGAAGTAGTAGGTGCAGGCTCAGTATCCTCATCATCCAGATCTATAACTGGTGCGCTCATCCCTGCAGTATCCGTCCCTGTATCCATCGGGACTCCACCATCCCTGTCATCAGCAGTCTCCTCATCATCTACCTCCTCCTCAGCTGGGGTAGCTGCTGCCTCTCTGTAATCCTCCATCAGTGGGGCCCAAGCGGTCTGCCAATAATGAGGGTCATAAACAGTAAACTGGGCAGACCACCTGATCCCCTGCGGTGCAGTCAGCTCCCATGGCATAGCCACGTACGGTGTAGTCAGACCTCGGGGAACCAGAATCCGCCGAGTGATCATCTCCTACAGCCCAAGTGGCTTGGCAGCCGCCACCATAGTGCAAGCGCTGAGATCCATGTCCTGATAGCTGGCGATGTGGGTGACAAGTCCTCCACAGCAGATGTCTCCCTTCGCCTTGGCCTTGATCTTGTGCAGATCCTCTGCCAGCATCAAGCCAAAGTCCGGGATACCTCCAGTCACCATGCAATACAGACTAAAAAGCTCCTCCTGTCGGATCTTCTGGGGCGTCTTAGTACGCGCCAGAAGTGTCTCACTAAAGATCCGGTGGGCTAACCTAAAGGCTAAGTGGAAGATGACCTTCTCCCTGGAATCTCCAGGGTGCCACCTATCTGCGTGCTCAACCACGTGAGCAATCTGTCCCCAAAACTCCCTAGCTACAGATCGGGACGGGAAGTCAACAGCTGTGGGGGCAGGAAAACCAAAAATATCCCTCCAATAGTCAAGTGGCACTAAGAAGTTCCGGTTCATCAACCGGTACTTCACAGAACGCTCTGTGGGGAGGTAGGTGAAGGAGCTAACGAACTCTAGGGTGGGCTCCAAATAGGCTGGGGCTCGGATCTCAGTAAAGTGATCTAGCCCTACTGTAGATATCATCCGTCTAAGGTCTCCATCCACATGGAGACAGTCAAAAGCAGACACGTCCAGGAAGCGAGGTGCAATCACTGGACGGCCGGAAATACGCTCATAATCGACCTGGTGTCGCTCATGGATCACCGGACGATAGGTTCGGAAAGAAGAGGAAGAAGGGGAAGGCGAGGATCTATCCCTAAGGGCAAGGCGTCTGTCGGAACTCATTTTCAATTCTGTCACTGTCAGGTCACCTCGGTCGACTGACAACACTCAAGAATCACCTCGGCCGAGGCACAGCTCGTCTGGACCGAGGCGGAAAACTGGATTCTAATTTCTTCAGAAAATTCAGTTATTTTCCCCCAAAATCACTACAACTGCTTCCTATGGGGTACTTAATCCTTTTTTCAGTAAATGCAAGGGCAACCAAAGCCCAAATCGAAGCGAAATCAGTGAGTTAGGGTTTCGGTTTTGTTTTACCTCGTTCGGCCGAATCGGTTCGATTTCTTCGTAGATCGACGATGCACTGGGATCCTCTATGCCTTAATCGCAGTTTGGAAGCAAAAGTCTTCGAAAATGAGCGAGAATTGAAGAGGCGAGGTGAAAGGGCTGCCGCGGTCGAGGAGGGTTGGGTAAAGTGAGGAGAGAGAAATTTCACCCCTTTTATACCCTTTCTAGAACTGCTGTCACCTCGGTCGAGATGGTCTCAACTGGACCGAGGTGGTACGGACCGAGGTGGTTCTTCAAAAACCCTAGTCGCCTCGGTTGCTCAAGAATCATCTCGGTCGAGGTGCTCTGATAGCAACCGAGATGCCTCAGTCAAAACTTCGTCTTCTCAAATTCTCGATCTTTTGTCCTTCCAGTTATGCTCCTTCCTTAGATGTCTCCTGTTATCTGTCTAGAACGCCAAAAACAAAACAAAGCAAAGCAAAAGCAAAAACTATCTAAGCTAGACTAGAAAAAGGAAAAAGAAAGCAATACCTTGGGTTGCCTCCCAAGAAGCGCTTGGTTTAAAGTCGCTAGCTGGACCATGATGCGTCTCAAACGAGGTATATTGGTGCAACCTCCTCAACCGGAGTTTCCGGTTTGTACTTCTTAAGTCTATGACCGTTGACCTTGAAGCTTCCGCTCGTTTCGCCCCATATCTCAACTGCACCATGAGAAAAAACATGTTTCACAACATAAGGTCCGGTCCATCTAGATTTTCACTTACCTGGAAAGAGGCGGAGGCGGGAGTTGAAGAGTAGAACTAAGTCTCCTTCGTTAAGCTCCTTTGGGACGATACGCTTGTCATGCCATTTCTTCGTCCTTTCCTTATAGATTTTGGCATTCTCATAAGCGTTCAAACGCAGCTCCTCCAGCTCGTTGATTTCCAATAGCCGCTTCTCGCCGGCCTCCTTAATGTCGAAGTTCAACCATTTGATCGCCCAATATGCTTTGTGTTCTAATTCAACAGGCAAATGACAAGACTTCCCATATAACAAATTATAAGGGGTGGTCCCTATGGGAGTCTTGAATGTGGTCCTGTACGCCCAAAGAGCATCGTCTAATTTCATGGACCAATCCTTCCTCGTCCTAGAGACGGTCTTCTCCAAAATTACTTTGATTTCTCTATTCGAGATCTCGACCTGTCCACTAGTTTGAGGGTGATAAGGGGTTGATACCTTGTGGGTTACCCCATACTTCGATAGAAGTGCTTTGAACTTCCGGTTGATGAAATGCGTTCCTCCATCGCTGATGATGATGCGTGGAGTTCTAAACCGTGGAAAGATAGTTCTGTTTAAGAACTTCACAACCACCTTGGCGTCGTTAGTGGGAGAAGCAATGGCTTCAACTCATCTAGAGACGTAATCAACTACGAGAAGAATATAGAGGTTTCCTCCGGAGGATGGGAAAGGTCCCATGAAGTCTATCCCCCATACATCAAAGATTTCTACCTCTTGAATGTTATTAAGTGGCATCTCGTTCCTCCTTGATAAATTTCCTGTTCTTTGGCATGCATCACAAGAGACAACAAACGATTGCACATCCTTAAATAATGTAGGCCAAAAGAAACCAGAACGTAATACCTTAGCGCATGTTTTATCGGTGCTGGCATGTCCTCCACAAGGAAGTGAATGACAATGCCGTATGACGCTATTAACTTCATCTTCCGGAATGCATCTTCGAAGCATCCCATCCGGCCCGCGCTTGAATAGCAGCGGTTCATCCCAGTAGTAATGGCGTACTTCCTTGAAGAATCTCTTCTTTTGAGAGTACGTCAATCCGGGCGGTACTTCCTGGCAAACAAGATAATTCACAATATCAGCATACCAAGGTCCTTTATTATCAGAAAGTTGGTGGATAGAATGTTCCACCAACTGAGGATGAATGTCAGAGAAGGGAGTAAGAAGTTTATTATTCTCAGTAGTCTCAGATGACATCATCTCGCCATCGACCTCGGTCGAGGCGCAGAGGCGTTGACCGAGATGTTCTTCAGTTACCTTGCTCAGTCCAGAAAGTGCCTCGGTCGAGGTATTCACTACAAAAAAATAATAATTTTGCGACGGCAAAATACCCCTTTGCGACGGTAACCACCTTTTTGCGACGGTATTGCGACGGCAAATGCGCCGACGCCAAGATGTCCGTCACAAAAGGCATTTGCGGCGGTAATTTACCGCCGCGAAAAAGTTTGCGACGGCACGGCGTCCACAATAGCCGTCGCAAAAAGTGGTCACCGTTGCCGCCAAATTTAAATTTTGCGACGGGTAAAGCCGTCGCAAAAAGGCGATGATGTGTACTTTAATTATATATTTGCGACGGCAGCTGCCGTCACAACCGTCGCAAAAGAAGCTAACCAAATTGATCAGTGTGACGGCTATCCCCGTCGCAAAAATGTAACGGCCACATTGTTTAAAATCTACGACGGTTGCCGACGCAAATGTTACACCTGAATCGCATATTGATAATTGCAGTGATTTGGAGCCATCACAAACATAAAGTTCCCTTTCTTGCTATTTTAATATGCAATAATTTCACATAAATTAAAGAGTAATCAAATAATAAAAGTATAATATAGCATATTCCACATTAAAACTACTATATAACATATTACATTAGTTTCAAGTCATTGTGAACAACACAAAATGAAACATATTTAATCGTTTTCATTTAGATTTTCTTCTTGAGCAACTTCTTCAGCGGCGGACTCTCTTTGACCTTCCTCTCCAATAGACTCTTTTTGATGAACACTTATTCCACCCTACAAAACCAAAATTTTCTACATTAACAACAAAATATGATATTCAAGCATTTGTCAACATCAAAACTAACAACACTACACATTAATATCATTATCACTAAACCAAGTACCAAGTACCAACTATCCACAAGTGTACGAGAGTTGTTGTGTACGAGAGACACACTACTAAGCATCAGATAAACCACAAAACCCAATCAGACAAATCATGAAACCACAAATCCCAATTAACAACACTACGAAAATTAGGCAAATTCAAACCTAAAATTAGTAGCCTCGTTACTTTTTTATACACTAAACCACTAAAATTAGTAGCCTCATAAAAAACTTAGAAATTCAAACATTTAAGTAACTTCTTTTATGCATGGAAATAATATAACTCAAATTAGAAATTCAAACATTAGTAGCCTTGTAAATATTAATCAAACCACAGATAGAAGAGTAGACATTAAGGAAGATTTTCTGGACCAAATCAACACAAAATAAGTTATCCGTTACTATGGTTATCTTTATCTTTTGCCTCCAAGTAATTTATGTTTATATAGCAATCTGCTACAAACTGTGCAGAAGATATTGAACTAATTTATAGATAACAGCTACTTGTACTTATTATTTATGATACAAACTGTGATTATTAAACTCTTATGATTGACCAATGTGGAGTAAGATTGCTTATTGTTCATCGATCTATGCAGTCATTAAACCTGATAAAAACAAAGTATATATATATATATATATATATATATATATATATATATATATATATATATATATATATATATATATATATATATATATATATATATATATATATATATATATATATATCCTTTTTTGCTGTCAGTGGAGTACGTACATTATTACATTTGATAAAGAATCCTAGCTTGTTTGATGTGTCAATCTGAAATGGTATTTTCTTAGAATCATCATTAGTAATCCAAAATCATTCCTTAATATCCAAATGGTATTTGAGAAACTGTATGCCAGAAGTAGAAGAGAAAAGAAAATAATCAATAAAAAGAGAGGATTGGGGTTGAGGGTAAATCCAACAGGAAGAAAGTGCATAAGAAATTCGAATAGAATCCCTCATAAACAAGCACAGTAACCTAAATTGATAGATACTTTTTAATAGCTCACCAATTATTTCTTGACAAACAAATAATAAAAAAGCTACTTTACATATTGTTTAGTATATGCAGGTTCAAATCTTTCGCCCTGGAATCTGAGGCTGAATTAAAAACAAGAAGAAAGTAATTTCCTTTATTTCCAATTCAAAGCACGAAAATAAGAAAATTCATATCAAGTTCTTATGAAACTCCAAAAAGATGACACAAAAATGAAAAACTGAAATTAAAGAGAGAACCACAAATCCTACCAAATTTTTCTTTCTAAACAACTTAGCAAGGAAACATCCCTTTCAACGCATTAATTATAGTTTGTATGTCATAGGAGCAACTACAACATTTTGAAAAAGTATAAGCGTGTTGTAGCTTATATATAATAAGATCAGAGCTAATATCTCCATAAAGCAGGGATTAGTGACCAACAAGCAACAATATTATCCAGCATAAAGAAGAGTGCATTGACCTTGAAAAACTAATGGAAAATAACGAAAAATACATGCAAGTTAGTAGAGAAATCATCTTGTAAAAAAGCATCAATAGGGAAAGTATTATTGGAATTAAAACGCAGTGGGGTGCCTCATAGGTGTTGCAGTATAGGTCAACGGTTGGAGCCAAATCCAAAAAGGAAATGATAAAAGTTATAGAAAAAACTAAGATGGGTTTCCTGCAACTGAAGTGAAAAGATACAAAAGCGATAATACCATGATGCAGAACTAATTAACACATACTGTAGAATTTGAAAAGATCCAGAAGCAATAATACCATGATGCAAAACTAATTAACACATAGTGTAGAGTTTGAAAAGATCCGGAAGCAATAATACCATGATGCAGAACTAATTATTACATAATGTAGAGTTTGAAAAGATCCAGAAGCCTACAATTCCAGGCAAAGAAGCTTGATCTAAAACTACACTACCACGAAACATGTGACAAGAGATCGATCACTTTAGATCCAAGGGAACAGAAGTGAAATTTGAAATGCAGCATCAATTTTCTACCTCTATCTAGACATGTTTAGCAATATTATGATGTGCTTTGCCTTTGTGTTGAATAATGCAAGGACTGAGGTATGTATTTGACAACATTCCATAACAGAGTTAATGGAACCCTGAGAAGTTATTCTACACATATTCAATCTTATTATCCAATCAAAATACACAAAAATCTCCCCTTATTTTTCTTCTGTTGATGCAAATGCAAACTAATTATTAGAAGGACTGAGGTCTTATGCAGATCCCAAGTGAGGTCTATGTTGTCTGACCCTCATTAATAGTGTTCATATTAACATTACTTCGAAGCTTACCACTAGCAAAGCTCCAAACAAAGTCCCAAAGAAAGTTCATGGAGGAACAAGACATATTTGAGGATAAACAAAGTCCCAGAAAAAACAAAAGCTCACAAAGAAAACAAGAAAGAGACGAAGAAGAGACGAGGACGAGATACCTTCGGTTGAGGAGCAACAATGGTGGAAGGGTTTAAAAGCCGTCGGATTGAGGAGCACCTATGGAAGAATCGTGGAAGAGTTGAAGAGGATAAACATTTTAGGGCTAATTGAAACTCAAATTCCAAATAGAGAAGAAGGCTTGGAATCCCGAACAACAAAAGCCACCAATGAAACAAGGAAGAGACGAAGAAGAGGCAACTACAAGATACCTTCGGTCGATGAGCGGCAATGGTGAAGGGATTGAAGAATCGTTGATGAGATGAAGAGGGGTAAAATGATTTCTTTCCTCCTGTATAAAAAAGGTAAATAAATAATTATTTTTAGTTTTTTCATTCACGGAACTCGATATTTTTTTGGCTCTCAACTAGGATTTTTGCGACGGTAATCAAAAGCCGACGCGAAGGAAATTGTTTTAACGTCGGCGCCTACACACTGTCGCAACTTGATGAAGTATTTGCGACGGCAATGACTCCGCGGTCGCAAACTAAGCGACCACAGTAAACGCCGTCGCCATGCCGTCGCAAAAATTTCCCATTGGCGTCGGGAAACCCATCCCGACGCAAACCTCCGTCGCAAAACTATTTATTTTTTGTAGTGATTGCAACTGGAACCGAAACTGGAGATCTTCGTCTCCTGGATTAGCTTTTCAGTTTTAGCTCCTGGATCTTCTTCCAGTGCTTTTAAGCTCCGTATATCTACATCACAAGAAGCATCTATACCTTCCTCCATTAAATTGAAACTAATAACTCTTTCGAGTGGATCGTTAATAAGGATAGAGCTCACCAATTCTCTTGATTCTTCTTCATCATAGATGTTGAAGATATCATCGCTTAGCTGCTCCCCTTTCATGGCTGCAAGTAATGCGAACTCCACCTCATCGCCGCCAATGTTGAATTTCAACTTGGCGTTCTTGCAATCCACGTTGCAACCCGAAATTGCTAGAAATGGCCTCCCGAGAATAGTAGGGACAGGGTAATCTGCGGGAATGTCAAGCACAACAAAATCTATAGGTAAATAGAAGTTACCTAACTTGACCGGAACGTCCTCCAAGATTCCCACGGGATGGGTGATGGAGCGATCCGCCATATATAGTCGAATCTTGACCGGCTTGGGCTCTCCAAGTCCGATCTTCACACATAGTTCCAGCGGAATGATGCTCACGCTGGCTCCTAGATCACAAAGGGCTTCACAAGTGACATCCCCAACTTGACTGGGAATGCAAAATGAGCCGGGATCTCTCAATTTAGGTGGCATCTTCTCCTTCATGATTTGAATAAGCTCTTAGGATTTACAAGTCATCCTAACTTCACCAAAATTTTCCAGTTTCCTCTTCCTTGATAGGATCTCCTTCAAGAACTTCCCATAGGCGGGCATCCCTAGAATAGCATCAAGGAAAGGAATGTTAATGTGCAGTTTATTCATCAAGTCAAGGAACTTACCAAAGTGCTTGTCTAGATGTGCTCTGGCCCTTGACTGGGGGAATGGAAGTGGTGGTTTGTATGCAGGAGGTGGAACATAAACTTCAGTTTTCCCCTCCGCTTTCTGTGGCTCCACCTCGGTTGGCATCTCGGTCGAAGTGTTCTTCGACTGCACCTGGACCGAGGTGGTCTTCGTCGGTACTGGCACCGACCGAGGCACTGGATTTGCAGTTTTCAGTCCACTCCTCGTAGTTATGGCCATGATCTGGCCCTTGGGGTTGCTTTCCGTCCTTGCTAGAAGCTTTCCTGGATCTCTTGGCGCTTCATTCGCCCTACTTGCAAGTTGTTGTTCAAAGGCTTTTTGGGCCTTCGAAAATGAAGTCATAGAAGTCTCCATATCATTAAGCTTGATCAAGATAGCCTCCAGAACTGCGTCTTTCTTTTCCGGCTGAGACAAACTTGATCCTTGCCCCTGGCTCTTTAATGGAGTAGAAGAAGAAGAAGGGGAAGAGAGGAAAGGGTTAGAGGAATCGTTAGAGTTGGAGTTTGAATGATTGTTACCACAATTTTGGTTGTTCGCCCTCCAGTTGTTGCTATTGGATCCTCTATTGATATTGTTGTAGTTATTGTTCCGGGAACCGTTGTTGTTGTTACGGTATCCATTGTTGTTGTTCCTTTGTCCTTGCTCTTCCTTCTTGGTTTGAGCAACCAAGAGTTCCTTCAATTGCTTCACGTCATTCTTCAAAGACGTGAGTTGATTGTTGTTGGGCTGAGTTTCTTGGAAGTTAACTCTTTTAACTCCACCTTCAACTCCTTGATGGGTGTACTTCTCCATATGCAAAGCTTGCTTCTCGATGAAGTCCCAAGCTTCGTCAATCGCCATGTCCATAAAGGTACCGGCGGAGAGTAGTTGGAGGTTGAACTGGGTGCTTCCGTCCAGTCCCTTGAAGTATATCTCTAATAACTCTAACTTTGGAATCCCATGATGTGGGCAATCCAAAAGAATGTCCTTGAACCGCTCCCATGACTTGGACAAGCTCTCCTTGTCCTTCATAATGAAAGCGTTGATCTTCCCTCTCATTTCAGCTGTCTTTGAGGGGGGAAAGAATTTGGTCAAGAATTCCGTCGTCATCTCCTCCCATGTGCTAATTTTTCCTGGAGGAAGAGATTGATACCAAGTAAGAGCTCTATCTTTTAAATAAAAGTAAAAAGGTCTTAGCTTGTAGTTGTTATTTTCAATCCTTGAAGGTCTCAAGGTCTCCATCAAGATCTCATAATTTTGAAGATGTTGATGTGGTGATTCCTTCTCTAGCCCTCCGAACTGGCATTGGCGAATCATGGATAGAACTTGCGGTTGAAGTTCATAGTCATGGTCCGCTGGATCTCCTAGGTTAACTCCTGGACGCCTCAGTTGTTGATTGGGGTCCATCCTTTGACCTAGGTTTTGTGGGATTCCTGCAAGAAGAGTGCCTCGGACGGGTATCCGAGGTGGAAGTACCTCGGCCGGGGCATCAGGTACTGGGACCTGCCTCGGTCGAGGGTCAGCGACTGGGACCTGGATCGGTCGAGGATTTGGAACATGATCTTCCCTCGGTCGAGGTAGAAACTGGTCTCGTAGAGCTGCCATATCAGCTTTGATCGCTTCAGTCCTGGTGCGAGTTTCTTCTCTTTCCTGCCTCAATTCTTCCTGGCTGAGGCGTAGCAGCTCTAGCGCCTCTTTCAACTCGGCTTCAAGATCGCGATTGTCTTGGTGGGTCATCTTCGCTTCTCTTAAGCGTCGTTTGTATGTCTTCTCTGGTTCGGGATCGTAAGGAACGATTTCCTTCCCAGCGCGGGTTCTTCGCATAAACCTAAGAAAGAACCTGCAAAAGTCACTCAAGTAGAGTGGTTAGTAGACACGGGGGCAAGTGCCCCAAGAGCAAACCGTAACCGGCTCGGTCTAGACCAAGTCCCCGGCAACGGCGCCAAAAACTTGTTCGCTCCAAACGGTGTGTGCAAGCTTTAAATTTATAACCATAGATGTAAGCTTAAACAAGGATGCGAACACGCAGTGTACGGGTCAATCGTAGTAAAAAGCAAGGAATTCCAGGGGTCGATCACAGGGACTTAGTGAAACAAAGTCCAATTACGGTATGCTTAAGCAATCACTAACCACAAGTAATTAAAACAATCAAAGATGATATAGAAGTCAATAAAGGAAATATGCAATTCTAGGGATTAAAGCATCTAGTTGTGGTTCCAACTCAAGATCTAAAGATAAGCGGACAAAGCTGAGATTTTTGCATGGGGAAGGTGTTACTAAAGTAGAATAGATCACCGGGTAAGTCTCACTACTCACTAATCCTAAATCGTAACTCCTATTACCGGGTAAGTCTCAAGGAATTAAGATAAAGAACTATAACCTCAAACTGACACACCATCTAAGGGAATAGAATCAACCTTTACCGGGTAAGTCTCAGGCTAACTCACAAAGATGGGATGGAAGCACACTCAAACCCCAATAAAGGATAAACCTTTATTACCTACACTTATGATCTTAGGTAAACAAACTAAGGAATTACCGGGTAAGTCTCATCCTAAGCTTGCATTGAACCAGGAAAGGTGTAATAAGAATAGGATTTGGCAAACTCTAACACTTAGCTCTCAGTTTAGGATTAGATAAGTCACCTCGGTCAGAAGAATTCCACCTCGGCCGAGATGTTCATCGACTGAGCGAGATGCTTAGGGTTAAGGTTAAAGACTCGAACTTTCAGGGTCCTACTGTGATTAAGATCATTCTATCATCGTTTTTCCCACAACCTTCAGCCAATCACCCTAGAATCACACAAGGAAATTAGCCACTCATCATCATGAAAGTATTAATCAAGTATACGGGAAGAAAGTGAATATTTGAACAAGAAGAATTTAATGAAAAGACTTCAATAACTGAATCAAATATCACAACAAAAAGCGTTCCTTGGATAGAAATCCAACAAGGCAAGACAACAAGGAAGGGAATCTAAGATGATCTTACAAAAACCCTTCAAAAGCTATAAAAGCTACAATCTTCCTTCTTCAACCTTCAAAAAGGTTCTTCAAATCTCCCAACTGGAGTATGGCTGCAACGGTGTATTACGCGGAATCTCCAACTATATGCGGATGTGCGGGGTGCTTTTCGGTGTAAGCGGCCTCCGGATTTGTGGGAAATCCGACCCTTTTTAAAGGAAAATAACTCTCCAAAGATAAGATATCTTAGAAAGATCTCTTCCCATAAAAATAGGTAAAATATATGATCTAGTATATCTTCTTCCTTCCAGGAGCCAAGCCCAAAAATATAAGATCTCTTTCCCAAGAATAAAATATTCTCGCCGCGTCCCAGGTGTTCGCCTCGGTCGAGTCGACTTCTCTGGATCACCTCGGTCGAGGTGAATCTGGGATCAACCGAGGTGAGTCACAACTGAATGTGAAATCTCTCAAATCTGGTCCAAAGTGAATCTCTAATCCATGGCTATGCTTCTTGGATGGTTCCTTATGTTCCTGAATGTAGCTCCAATGACTCCATAGCTCCTTTTCTCCTTTTTGATGCAAAGCGTGCCATTTTACCTACGATTACAACCAAACCAGGTGTAGACCTCGATTCCCGCAAAGGTAGATGAAATGGTAATATAATCACATATTATACATACAAACATGCAGATTATTGAAGATAAAACGTCCAAACAAACCACAAAATATAGACTATAATTCATGCTATCACGAACAAGATAATTAACAATGTCAGCATACCAATGTTCTTTATTATCAAAAGCTTGGTGGAGAAAATGCTCCACCAACTGCGAATGAGTTTCAGAAAAGGGAGTAGGAAGTTTGTTATTCTCAGTTGACGGTATCTCGCTTGCGACCTCGGTCGAGGTCCAGAGTGGGTGACCGAGATGTTCTTAAGTCAAGAACACCTCACTTGGTCCAGAAAGTGCCTCGGTCGACGTACTGCAACTGAGACCGAAATTGGAGATTCTCTTCTCCTGGATTAGTTTTTCAATCTTAGCTCTTGGATCTTCTTCCAGTGCCTTTAAGCTCCGTATATCTGCATCACAAGAAGAATCTATACCTTCGTCCATTAAGCTAAAACTAATAACTCTTTCAAGTGGATCATTAATAACGATAGAACTCACCAATTCTCTTGATTCTTCTTCATCATAGATGTTGAAGATATCATCCTCCAACGGCTCTCCTTTCATTGCTTGTTGCAATGAAAACTCCACTTGATCACCGCCAATGTTGAATTGCAACTTGGCGTTCTTACAATCCACATTGCAACCTGAAGTTGCTAGAAATGGTCTTCTGAGAATGATAGGAACGGATAATCTGCGGGAATATCAAGCACAAGAAAGTCTACAGGTAAATAGAAGTTACCTAACTTAACCGGAACGTCTTCCAAAATGCCCACGGGATGGGTAATGGAGCGGTCCGCCATGTATAACCTTATCTTCACCGGCTTGGGCTCTCCAAGTCCGATCTTCACACATAGCTCCAGCGGGATGATGCTCACGCTGGCTCCTAGATCACACAATGCTTCACAAGTAACATCCCCAACTTGAATGGGAATGCAAAATGAGCCGGGATCTCTTAACTTCGGTGGCATCTTCTCCTTCATGATTTGAATGAGCTCCGAGGATTTAGATGTCATCCTTACTTCATCAAAATCTTTCAACTTCCTCTTCCTTGATAGAATCTCTTTTAAGAACTTCCCCTAGGCCGGCATCCCTAGAATAGCATCAAGGAAAGGGATGTTGTTAGCATGAAATATTGTGATATTTTAGGCATGTTTTCTAAGTGTATTTCATCTATATTGATAGTCATTGATTAAGCATTGATGCAATTGTGAGCTAGTTTGTCTATAATGTCGATATAGAGATCTACAAAAGCTTTATGTTGATTGTAGGCAATTAAGAGCTATTTCCGAACGGAATTGAGCAAGGATGGATTTGATTGAGCATGTCCATGAATTGAGGACATTCCTAGGAGCTAAGGAAGTGCCAACTTGAAGAATGGCACGAGACTAAGGAAGAATCACGTTCTAGCCCTAAACCACGCTCTAAAATACGGCCGTACTACATTCCACGTTCAAGTCCACGGCCGTGGAACCTTGGCAAGGGAAGCGTGGTTCATTCCAGCAACTTCTACGGCCGTGGAAGAGTAGTGTCAAACCGTGATGATTTCCACGCTCTAAATTACGGCCGTGGAACCCTTCCACGACCGTGATCTTGGCGATCTTTTTCGCCACACTTTAAGCCACGATCTCCTACGCAATTGGGCCGGGCTTATATTTTATCTTACACTATAAAAGGACGGACGAAGAGAGATTCCGTCACCTTCGCTTACGCTTAGACGCATTTCCGATTTCACCTTGGAATTGCCCTAATTTCACATCTTGCGGATATTGTGATTGAGAGATTTGCGTTCTACCATTGAGAATTCCGGATTTACGGAAGAGTTGAAGATTTGGAAGATTGTTCGTGAGAAGATTTCGCTTCTCATTTAGGTTTGATTCGAAGACGGATTGACATCCCGTTCTTCCTTCTTATCTAATATTCGTGATTGTTTGTGTTATTCCAAATCTATTGACGTTATTGTTCTTGATTGTGGATCTCAGATTGAATTGAAAGTTATTGAAGGTTTTCGAAAGTTTTCATCTTTTATTCTTCTAAACCTTGAATTTGATATCAATATGACTATTGTTGGCTAAAAACCCTTAACAATTCTAAGGTGAAGGGTTGATAGTTGTGGCTTAGATGATGATAGATCGATCGTAAACAGATTGGACCCTGAGAGTTAGAAAGAATCGCCGACAACCTTAAACCACGGTCTGTTCTTGAGCTTCCACGGCCGTGGAACTCAAGAACTACCCGTAATTTTGTGTTAGTTTACGAATTTGCTTTTACTTTAATCCAAAGTTAAAGATTTGCTTTAACTTAGTCTTGGCTTGCCTTTTCTAGGTGGTAGTGAAGCCTCAACAACCTCTACCTCGATTGTGAGTGTCACAACCTTAATCGGTTTAGTTAGTCTTGATCCTTGGATTACAAGTTTGGGTATTTGACATTAATTCTTACCTTTAGAACCTTTCTATATTGAAGCCTCAACAACCTTTATAGTGAGTGTCTTGTAGGTGAGTCATATAAGGTTTTTGGAACTTCACCGTACGATTACCTTGCATTCGTATACCTTTGCATATCTTAACTATGTCCTTATATCTTTAGTATATCTTGAATCGATTGCTACAGCTGGATTCCTGGATCTTTAGGATTGTTGTTTTCCCAATAATTCGAAAAGCTCTTACATTTACTCGCTTGATAATCTATAATTGGATTTAACCCCCAAATCCCTGTGTTCGATACTCTGGAATTCTTGCTTAACTATATCGATCCGTACACTGCGGGTTCGCTTGCTTGATTTCTAGTTTTATAATTAAAGCTTATTTGCACGCACGCTAAGTGGCGAACAAGTTTTTGGCGCCGTTGCCGGGGATTTGGTCTAGGCCGAATTCGGTTATCGGTTGTCAAGCTTGGGAGCTTCTCCCTTGTTATTTGATATCTCTTTGAGTGCATGCGCAGGTCTAGGAACACCGAGGACCTCTTACCTCTTGATCAAGAGCTTGAGAGGACTTTAAGGCAAAAGTGTAAGGAAAAGAAAATGGCTGAAGAGAACGAACGTGATCTTCAATCGGAGTTAGCGGAGAAAGAAGCTCAACTCCAATGGAGTGAGAAGACACGTAGGGAAGAAACGGATCGTCATCAAATGAAAGTTGACGATCTAACGGACATGATGTTCCAAATGAGGTTGGAAATAAACAACCTTAAGGAGAAGAAGAAAAGGAGGAGACCGGGAAGATCGGTTAGAGCCAATTCATCCAATGAGGATAGCAACTCCTCCATGCCACCGCTAGAGGAAATTGATCCAACGATCAATGTGAATCCATTCCATCCACGGGCAGCTGCAAATCGCCGTGTTCCACCTAGGAATGCTAGGATCGAACGTGTGGATGAGGAGCCAAGAACTCTTGGCCAAAGGATAGATCCAACCGAGCAACCACGCCGTCTAGGTGTGAACTTTGATGCTGATGATGTACAAGGGTTTAGTTTCAACCCTCAAGTTATTACTCTTGTTCGCCAAAACCAATTTGGCGGGACAAGCGCTGAATCTCCACACCAACACTTACAAAACTTTGAGTGTATGATGGAGACAATGAGGCCGAAGAACGTAACTACCAACAACTATAAGCTCAAGCCTTTCTTCTTCTCCTTGAAGGGGAAAGCATTGTCTTGATACCAAGCTCTTCCTAGTGGGAAACTAGACACATGGGAAGACCTTTCCGCGGAGTTCCTCACTAAGTTCTTTCCGCCATCCAAAACGGCGGAACTTAGAGGTAAGATTAATGCATTTTCCATGAGATCTAACGAAAGTTTGTTTCAATCTTGGGAAAGGTTTCAGGATTTGCTCTTGGATTGTCCTCATCATGGCATATCCAAGCTAGCACTTTTGGAGATATACTATAAGGGGCTGGATGTGGAGAAACAATTCAAGCTCCAATCCCTCTCATGTGGTACATTCATGGACATGAGGGAAGATGACGCTTGGGACTTCATTGAGAAGCAAGCAAGGGTCATAGAGAAGTATTCCCACCGGAAGGTAGAGGGAAATCGTGTGGAGCAAGGAGCGAAGCTCACACATGAAGCTCAAAATCAAATTTTCTCCCTCAACAATGAGATCAAAGAGTTGAAGGAAGCTATCAAGACCAACTTTCCAAAGCAACAAGGAAAAGATGTTGGCTACTTGGGCAACAACAACAACGGTGGTGAGAATACAAACCGCACAACAACAACAATAACCGGAACAACAAGGGGTTCAAACAACAACAATTGGCGCTCCAATCAACAAAACTCCGGTAACTCTTATCCTTCCAATTCGAATTCACTAACTCCACCTTCCTCTTCCTCTAGTCCTTTGAAAAGCCAGGGGCAAACATCTAATGGAGGAAACACTTCGGGGAAGGAGAAGCCCAATCCCATGTTGGAAACGATTTTGGGAAAGCTTCAAGGTTTGGAGAACCGCATCATTAAGGTTGATGATCAAATTTCTAAGGTTGATAAAGCCCAAAAGGTTTTAGAAAACCAAATGTTCAGCCATGCGGAGGAAGTTCCTAGGAATCAAGGGAAACTTCAAAGATAAACGGAGGACAACCCAAAGGGAAGGGTGATGGCAATCACAACTAGGAGCGGAGTGACTACCACCGATCCGCAGCCTAAGTTTGTTGAAGTCTCCGTTGAGAAAGACAAAGAAAAGGGGAAGGAGAAGGAAGATGTCTACGTTCCTCCTCCGGCTTACAAACCTCACCTACCATTCCCTCAATCTAGAGCGAGAGCGCGCCTAGATAAACAATTTGGTAAGTTTATAGAACTCATGAGCAAGCTGCATATTAATATACCTTTCATTGACGCTATTGTAGGTATGCCGGCTTATGGCAAGTTCTTGAAGGAAATCCTCTCTAACAAGAGAAAGCTAGAGGATTTTGGAGAGGTTAAGATGAGTTCGGATTCTTCGGATCTCATCAAGACCATGAAGGAGAAAATGCCCCCCAAGCTAAAAGATCCGGGGTCATTTTGTATTCCGATAGGAGTGGGAGATGTCACATATGATGCATTATGTGACTTGAGAGCAAGTGTGAGCATCATACCACTTGCATTATGTAGGAAGATCGGTTTAGGCGACCCTAAACCGGTGAAGATGACGTTGTACATGGTGGATCGATCCATCACTCGTCCCGTCGGTATTGTAGAAGACGTCCCAGTCAAGCTAGGTAAATTCTTTGTTCCCATTGATTTTGTTGTGCTTGACATTCCTGCAGATAGTCCGGTCCCGATCATACTCGGAAGACCGTTTCTTGCAACTTCCGGCTGCATAGTCGATTGCAAGAATGCTAGACTCGCCTTTGACATAGGAGAAGAGAAGGTAGAGTTCGTTCTTTCCACTCTAGTAAAGGAGCCAATCTTTGATGAGGATATATTCAATATCCAAGATGAAGAAGGGTTGTCTAGAGAGGAGGTAAGTGCTATTCTCTTCGAAGATCCTTTGTAAAAGGTTATTACTATGAGTCTAACGAATGTAGGGGAAGAAGAGGAGTGCAATGAGGCAATTGAAGCCTTAGAAGCACAAGAGGAAGTATGTGAAGAGGAGTTTGAGAAACTCCACGACGAAGCAGAAAACGTGAGAATCCACGGCCATACACTATATTCCACGGCCGTGGATTTCACCAACCAAAGCGTGGCTCACTCTAGAGGGTTACACGGTCGTGGAGGAAACAGAGCAACCGTATTTCCTTTCCACGCCCTAAACCACGGCCGTGGAGGATGCAGGGAAACCGTGATTCAGGCCGTGGAAGAGGGTGATCGTGCCACTTCTTCAACTTCTTTTGATTCTTCTCCCACACCTTCTACACGCTTAGACACTTCTAAGGAGGCATCGGATGCTCCTCAAGAATCATTGGAAGCTCCGAAAGCGATGGAACTAAAGCCACTTCCTACTCATCTAAGGTACGCTTTTCTAGGACCTAACTCTACTTATCCGGTTATTGTTAGTTCCGATCTAACCATAGATGAATATAGTAAGCTTATGGTTGTCCTTTGGAAACATAGGAAAGCTTTAGGTTATACTATAGAAGACTTAGTAGGAATCAAACCTTCCTTATGCATGCATAAAATATTAATGGAAGAGGACTTTAGAACTTCAAGACAACCTCAAAGGCGGTTGAATCCGACCATGAAGGAGGTTGTCAAGAAGGAAATTCTTAAACTTCTTGATGCAGGTATCATCTACCCTATCTCCGATAGCAAGTGGGTGAGTCCGGTTCAAGTAGTTCCGGAGAAGGGAGGAATGACGGTCATCACCAACAAGAACAACGAACTCATTCCTACCCGAACCGTGATAGGATGACGGATGTGCATAGATTACCGCAAGCTCAACAATGCGACGAGGAAGGATCACTTCCCATTGCCATTCATTGATCAAATGCTTGAAAGGTTAGCACAACATTCTCATTTCTGTTATCTTGACGGTTATAGTGGTTTCTTTCAGATTCCGATACACCCGGATGATCAGGAGAAGACCACATTCACGTGCCCGTGGGGTACGTTTGCTTATAGGAGAATGCCGTTCGGGCTTTGCAACGCCCCAGCCACCTTTCAAAGGTGCATGATGGCCATCTTCTCCGAATACATTGAGGAAATCATGGAGGTCTTCATGGATGACTTCTCCGTATACGGTTCCTCTTTTGACAATTGCCTTTCTAACCTTTCTCTTGTTTTACAAAGGTGTGAAGACACTAACCTAGTTCTTAATTGGGAGAAGTGTCAATTCATGGTTAAGGAAGGCATTGTTTTAGGACACTTAATCGCTAATAGAGGGATAGAGGTAGATAAAGCGAAAATAGAGACTATAGAGAAGCTTCCTCCCCCAACTTCGGTGAAAGGGATAAGAAGTTTTCTAGGACATGCTGGATTCTATAGGCGCTTCATAAAGGATTTCTCTAAAATATCAAAACCGCTAACTAATCTATTGATGACGGATGCAGTTTTTGAGTTTTCGCAGGAATGCTTGGATGCGTTTAACATGATTCGGGAAGCTCTAATTTCAGCACCTATTATCCAACCTCCGGATTGGAACCTTCCCTTTGAGGTTATGTGCGATGCTAGTGACGTAGCTATAGGAGCTATTCTTGGACATAGAAAGGAAGGGCGAACCCATGCCATATACTATGCTACCAAGACGCTAGATAAAGCGCAGCTCAACTACGCCACTACGGAAAAGGAATTTTTAGCCATTGTCTATGCTATTGACAAATTTCGCTCTTATCTTGTAGGTGCAAAGGTGATTGTCTACACGGATCATGCTGCGATCCGGTACCTCCTTGCAAAGAAGGATGCGAAGCTAAGACTAATTAGATGGATTCTTCTCCTACAAGAATTCGATCTAGAGATCCGTGACAAGAAGGGTTCGGAAAATTCTGTTGCGGATCATTTGAGTCGCCTAACACATCTAGAGGACGACCATCTACCTATAGATGACTCCTTCCCGGACGAACACCTACACATTATTGAGGAGTGCATCGATGTGATCTCCAAAGGTAATGAACCATGGTTTGCTGATTTTGTTAACTATTTGGTTTGTCAGGAGATACCGCCCGGATTATCCTACGCACAAAGAAAGAAGTTCTTTAAGGATGTCCGGGAATACTTTTTGGAATGAACCTCTCCTCTTTAAGAGATGTCCGGATGGCATTATTCGGCGATGTGTGCCGGAAGATGAGATGCAAAGTGTCATCCGCCATTGTCATTCACTACCATGTGGAGGACACGCTAGTTCGAACAAGACTAGCACTAAGGTATTACAATCTGGATTCTTTTGGCCTACTTTATTTAGAGATGTGCAATCCTTTTTTCCTGCTGCGATCCTTGTCAAAGAACAGGAAATATCTCTAGGAGGAATGAAATGCCCCTCAATAACATCCAAGAGGTGGAGATTTTCGACATTTTGGGGAGTTGACTTTATGGGACCGTTCCCATCATCTTGTGGAAACCAATACATACTCTTGGCGGTGGACTACGTTTCTAGATGGGTGGAAGCAATTGCCTCTCCCACCAATGATGCCATGGTGGTGGTTAAGTTCTTTAACAAGACCATCTTCCCACGATTTGGGACACCAAGGACTATCATTAGTGACGGAGGTTCTCACTTCATTGCCCGGCGCTTTGAAGCTCTTCTAGCTAAGTATGGGGTTACTCACAAGATCGCCACCCCTTATCATCCACAAACTAGTGGACAAGTTGAGATCTCAAACCGGGAGATCAAAGGAATCCTAGAGAAGACGGTTTCAAGGACTAGGAAGGATTGGTCCTTGAAGCTTGATGATGCATTATGGGCGTACCAGACTGCGTACAAGACTCTCATAGGAACCACACCATACAACCTTGTGTATGGGAAGTCTTGCCACTTACCGGTAGAGTTAGAGCACAAGGCGTTTTGGGCCATCAAGTGGTTGAATTTCAGCATGAAGGAAGCGGGAGAAAAGCGTCTCTTGAACCTTAATGAGCTTGAAGAACTCCGCTTGAACGCCTATGAAAACGCCAAGATTTATAAGGATAGAGCAAAGCGTTGGCATGATAAGCATATCATTCCAAAGGACTTCAAAGAAGGAGATCAAGTTCTCCTCTTCAATTCAAGGCTTCGTCTCTTTCCAGGTAAGCTTAAATCTCGTTGGACCGGACCTTTTCTAATCAAACGTATTTTCCCCCATGGTGCAGTTGAAGTATGGGGTGAAGCGGGCGGAAGCTTTAAGGTGAACGGTCAATGACTCAAGAAGTATACGCCGGAACTCCAAGCTGAAGAGTTCGCGCCCACCGCACTCGAATAAGTGCGAATTTGGTCTAGCTACGGACTTTAAACAAAGCGCTTCTTGGGAGGCAACCCAAGGTATTGCATTTACGTTTTTGTTTTCGATTCATAGTTTAGCTTAGTTTAGACGTTTTTGCCTTCGATTCCTTCCGGTATGTTCGTGTTTTTGGATGTAGGAACAGTGGAAAAGGAAAGGGGAAGAGTAATCTTGAAGAAAAGTGATGAAACTTGGACTTTGGAGCATTACAGAGAGTTCCACGGCCTAAACCACGACCGTGACAGCTACAGTGACCGTAATTTCCAAAAGCCTTTGAAAAATCACCAAAACCACGGTTCCGTACAATTCCACGGCCGTGGAACCCCCCCGATAGACCGTGGTTTTCAAAAATTTTGCCGGCCACTATATAAACCACGTTCTTCACAAAAACACACCACAAAACCCAATTCCACGCCCTCTTCGCCGAAATCACGCCTCTACCCTCAAATCCTCATTCGTTAATCGTTTTCAACAATTCTTCGACCCAAACTGAAGCAAATCCGATCACCAACGAGATCCAAGCAACAAATCGAGCGGCAAATCACCAAGGAACGCAAAATTTGGATTTTATAATCCGAAACCTAGTTTTTCTCGCTCTTCTCTATCTTTGTCAATTCGGCTTCGTTTTTGCTAGCATTTGTAGGAGAACTGATTGAAATTGGAAGGAATTAGTCTAGGACTGCCTGATTGCTGAGTTTGGCTGTTGTTTGCTGAGTTTTGAGAAAAGTCGAGACGAACCACGGTCTCTGTCACTTCTACGGCCGTGGAACACCAAGAACAGACCGTGGTTTTCAACAGTAATGGATTTTGTGAGGAGAGTTTCTGGGAGAAATAAGGATAAGAACAAGGAGAAGGATAAGAATAAAAAGAGGAAGGGCAACCCCTCTTCCTCTTCATCCTCTAGAGCACCACCACCTTCCTCCCCTTCACTTCCATCATCACCTTCATCACCATCACCTCCTAGACCTAGGGTACCTACCATTCACGAGGATCATCTCGACGCCTTAGAGAGGATCCACAAGAGAGCTGTTATAGGACCTAGGTACCTATTGTTGGAGGATTTAGCTCCTCTTCACATCATAGATGACCTTACTTGGCTCTTGGATAGAGCCGGCCTTATCATCTTCTCGGCTATCCGAGAAGACGCCTACGAGGAGATCACGAGAGAGGTTGTGACGTCTTTTGAGCACAGCCATGTGGATAGGACCGTTTCTTTCCGTCTGATGGAAAGAAACTATGATTTCTCCATCCGGGAGTTTGGAACCTTCTTTGGATTCCAAGAGACCTTCAATGGTCGTTTCCCCAGCGGCGTTTACGCCAAGGACTTCTGGGAGGAGGTAGCCATGATTTACGCCAGCGAGGACCGCTGGCAACCAGCTGATACCAAGGCTAAGTTGATGTATCACTTAGCCTTGAAGATTGCTCACCGGGTACTTTCTGAGTGTCTCTTTCCTAGGACGGAGACACCTCAAAAGATCAAGACGGATGAGCTCTTCCTTCTGTACTCCATGCTATATGGACGCCCTGTTGACTGCGCCACCCTCTTAGCTGCTACCATGAGCAAGCTAAAGAACAAGAGGGTTGGCAATATTGGATATGGTGGGATAGTCACCCACCTTGCTAGGACATTAGGGGTTGATTTCTCCGCCTGCACACGCATTCTTGCCGTACCCCTAGGACTCCAGGCCTTCATGACTAGAGGTCTCATCTTCCCTACCCATAGAGGTCCACCTTATGCAGCTATGCCATGAGAGAGCAGAACGGGGAGGGGCATTGAGTGGCTCCCAGAGTATTCCATTATGGCTGGACGCCATAACTGGAAGGCGACGTTCGCTGCTATGCATGCGAACAGGATTGCAGCCCCTCCATATGTCCCACCACCACCTGTAGTTGAGGAGGGGGAGATGAGAGATCCATATGAGGGAGGAGGAGGAGCCGAGCAGGATTTTGGCACGTTTCCGGATCAGCCGGACATAACTTCTGATATGTCTAGACGTTCTCCACGTCCCGCCAGAGCTTCAGGATCATCCTCTCGCCGCGCCAGCGTGAGCGAGAGACCCACTTGGATGGAGACCCCTCCTGCATGGTACGGAGCTCCACCTCCATGGTCTGCACAGGCACCACCAGCACCAGCACCAGCACCATCAGATGCACCAAGGTGGTACAGCCAGGCTCCAGGTTGGTATGAGCAGATGCCAGAGTGGGCTACCAGCCTTTCTGATAGAGTGGGAGCATTGGAGATCCGAGCTGACGCGAGAGATGGACGCATGGATGACCTCGACCATATGATGAGGGATGTCTACCGCCAGCAGCTCGGGCGGTACTATGACCCTAGCTTCTCTCCATTCCCGCCTCCACCGCAGTGACGATGATGATGACCGGCAGTTTTAGCCGCTCCACCGCCATTTTGTGAGTTTCTTTTTCTTTCTTTTTCTTTCTTTCTTTTCTTTTTTTTCTTTTATTTGAACATTAGGGACAATGTTTGTTCCAAGTATGGGGTGGGGTGTGACTAAAAGTTTGTAATAACTCTTACTCACTATGATTGCTTCTATTGAGACTATCTTGCATGTTTATTATATTGTTGCACGTTTCATTATTGCATTGCATGAAAAAGAGTTTGAAAAACCCATAAAAATTGAAAAATTTTGAAAATTTTGTGCTTCTAAGGATAGAGAGGACTTCTATGATAATCACTACTTGTGAATTGAGTTTGATGACAATTGCATGCTTAAACAAATAGTGAATTGAAAAGAAATTGAATGAGTTGATTATACCTCTTTTGCAAATTTCATAATGTGATGAATGTTACTTAAATCATGTTGAGAGATTAAGGTTGAAATCACACTATAAGTTCTTATACTTCTTGTTGAGATGATTAAGGCAATTCGATTTTCTTTCTTCTTTCTTTGATCATTTAGCCCCTCATTGAAATAATGACCTCCTTTACCTATCCGGGAATTTGGAGGAGTTGAATGAAAAAGGCATGTATAATGTGGGAGGGCCATGAAAGCAATACTTTGCATTCAAAGGAATAGAAAGAAATTGTAGGTTTGGGGAAGTCAATCATGACGATGAGTAACTCGGCACCATTCACATAGCCGGGTGTTTGTGTCTTGCCAAAGTCGGATTGAGCGATATTCCTAGCGGATTATGGTATGTGCGCTAAGGGTTTGAGGCATCTCATAAAAATTGAGAAACGCCAATCTCCTAGGCTTCGGTTTTTGTGCACCTCTATCCATAACTCCAAAAGTAAAGTCGAAAAATGAAAAGAAGAGAGTGAAGCTCTAAGTTGAAGGTGTTGCGGAAACCGCAAGAGAAGAAGAAAAGAGTAGTTATCCATTTTCCCGGATTCATGCACCACATTCCTTAAAGTTTCCTTCCCTTTTCACATTCTAGACCTTTTCTTTGAAAGTCCTTAAGATCAAAAGAATGTTATATGGCTTGGTGATCTAAATTGAAGTTTCTTATGATTGATTTTGATAATGTTTGAAGGTTATGATGTTTACATGGAAGTTTGATTAATTCATGAGTTTTCTTTACTCTTTACTCTTTGATTAAGTGTTTGAAAGTCTTATAAACGATTGAAGCAAGATTTGAGAATGATCTATTGATTAGAAGGCACATTCATCCAAAAGAAGTTTTGCTTTGAGAAGGTACACATATTTCATCCTAACTTGTGTTTTAAAAGATTTTGAAAGACCTTGCTTAGGGACAAGCAAGTGGCAAGTATGGGGTTATTTGTTAGCATGAAATATTGTGATATTTTAGGCATGTTTTCTAAGTGTATTTCATCCATATTGATAGTCATTGATTAAGCATTGATGCAATTGTGAGCTAGTTTGTCTATAATGTCGATATAGAGATGTACACAAGCTTTATGTTGATTGTAGGCGATTAAGAGCTATTTATGAACGGAATTGAGCAAGGATGGATTTGATTGAGCATGTCCATGAATTGAGGACATTAGTAGGAGCTAAGGAAGTGCCAACTTGAAGAATGGCACGAGACTAAGGAAGAATTACGTTCTAGCCCTAAACCACGCTCTAAAATACGGCCGTACTACATTCCACGTTCAAGTCCACGACCGTGGAACCTTGGCAAGGGAAGCGTGGTTCATTCCAGCAACTTCTACGGCCGTGGAAGAGTAGTGTCAAACCGTGATGATTTCCACGCTCTAAATTACAGCCGTGGAACCCTTCCACGACCGTGATCTTGGCGATCTTTTTCGCCACGCTTTAAGTCACGATCTCCTACGCAATTGGGCCGGGCTTATATTTTATCTTACACTATAAAAGGACGGACGAAGAGAGATTCCGTCACCTTCGCTTACGCTTAGACGCATTTCCGATTTCACCTTGGAATTGCCCTAATTTCACATCTTGCGGAGATTGTGATTGAGAGATTTGTGTTCTACCATTGAGAATTCCGGATTGACGGAAGAGTTGAAGATTTGGAAGATTGTTCGTGAGAAGATTTCGCTTCTCATTTAGGTTTGATTCGAAGACGGATTGACATCCCGTTCTTCCTTCTTATCTAAGATTCGTGATTGTTTGTGTTATTCCAAATCTATTGACGTTATTGTTCTTGATTATGGATCTGAGATTGAATTGAAAGTTATTGAAGGTTTTCGGAAGTTTTTATCTTTTATTCTTCTAAACCTTGAATTTGATATCAATATGACTATTATTGGCTAAAAACCCTTAACAATTCTAAGGTGAAGGGTTGATAGTTGTGGCTTAGATGATGATAGATCGATCGTAAACAGATTGGACCCTGAGAGTTAGAGAGAATCGCCGACAACCTTAAACCACGGTCTGTTCTTGAGCTTCCACGTCCGTGGAACTCAAGAACTACCCGTAATTTTGTGTTAGTTTACGAACTTGCTTTTACTTTAATCCAAAGTTAAAGATTTGCTTTAACTTAGTCTTGGCTTGCCTTTTCTAGGTGGTAGTGAAGCCTCAATAACCTCTACCTCGATTGTAAGTGTCACAACCTTAATCGGTTTAGTTAGTCTTGATCCTTGGATTACAAGTTTGGGTATTTGACATTAATTCTTACCTTTAGAACCTTTCTATATTGAAGCCTCAACAACCTTTATAGTGAGTGTCTTGTAGGTGAGTCATATAAGGTTTTTGGAACTTCACCGTACGATTACCTTGCATTCGTATACCTTTGCATATCTTAACTCTGTCCTTATATCTTTAGTATATCTTGAATCGATTGCCACAGCTGGATTCCCGGGTCTTTAGGATTGTTGTTTTCCCAATAATTCGAAAAGCTCTTACATTTACTCGCTTGATAATCTATAATTGGATTTAACCCCCCAAATCCCTGTGTTCGATACTCTGGAATTCTTGCTTAACTATATCGATACGTACACTGCGGGTTCGCTTGCTTGATTTCTAGTTTTATAATTAAAGCTTATTTGCATGCACGCTAAGTGGCGAACAAATGTTAATCTGTAATTTATTCATCAAGTCAAGGAACTTACCGAAGTGCTTGTCTAGATGTGCTCTAGCCCTTGACTGGGGGAATGGAAGTGGTGGTTTATAAGCAGGAGGTGGGACATAAACTTCAATTTTATCCGTCACTTTCTGGGACTCCACCTCGGGTGGCACCTCAACCGAAGTGTTCCTCGTCTGTACCTGGACCGAGGTGTTCTTCGTCTGCACTGGCATCGACCGAGGCACTGGATCTGCAGTTTTTAATCCACTTCTCGTCGTTATTGTCATGATCTGTCCTTTGGGGTTGCTCTCTGTTCTTGCTGGGAGCTTTCCTGGATCTCTTGGCGCTTCATTCGCCCTATTAAATAATTTTTGTTCTAAGGCTTTTTGTGCCTTCGAAAATAAAGTCATGGATGTCTCCATAGCATTGAGCTTGATCAAGATGGCCTCCAGCACTGCATCTTTCTTCGCTGGCCGGGATGAGCTTGATCCAGGCTCCTGGCTCTTTAATGGAGTAGAAGAGGAAGAGGAAGAGGAGAAAGGATTAGAAGAATTATTAGAATTGGAATTAGAATAAGGGTTACCCGGATTTTGATTGTTGGGTCTCCAATTGTTGCTGTTGGAGCCTCTATTGTTGTTGTAGTTGTTGTTCCGGGAACCATGATTGTTGTTCCTTGAGCCTTGATATCCTCCTTCCTCCTTTCTCCTTTTTGGTATGAGCAACCAAAAGATCTTTCAATTGCTTCACATCATTCTTGAGGGAAATGAGTTGATTATTATTTGATGGAGCTTCCTGAAAATTAACTCTTTTAACTCCATTTTCAGCTCCTTGGTGGGAGTATTTCTCCATATGCAAAGCTTGTTTCTCAATGAACTCCCAAGCTTCATCAATCGGCATGTCCATGAATGTGCCGGCGATAGTAGTTGAAGGTTGAATTGGGTAGCTCCATCCAACCCCTTGAAGTATATCTCCATCAACTCTATCTTTAGAATCCCATGATGTGGGTAATCCAAAAGAACATCTTTAAATCTCTCCCATGACTTGGACAAACTCTCCTTGTCCTTCATGATAAATGCATTAATCTTCCCTCTCATTTCAACGGTTTTGGAGGGGGGAAAGAATTTTGTTAAGAACTCCGTCATCATCTCCTCCCAAGTGTTGATCTTTCCGGGAGGAAGAGACTGATACCAAGTAAGCGTCCTGTCCTTCAAAGAAAAGTAAAAAGGCCTTAACTTGTAATTATTATTTTCCAGCCTTGAAGGTCTCAAGGTTTCCATCAAAATCTCATAGTTTTGCAAATGTTGATGCGGAGACTCCCTCTCTAAATCTCCAAACTGGCATTGGCGGATCATGGATATAACTTGCGGTCGAAGTTCATAAACATGCTCCGCTGGATCTCCTAGGTTGACTCCTGGACGCCTCAGTTGCTGGTTTGGGTCTATCCTCTGCCCTAGGGTCTGTGGAATACCTGCAAAAAGAACATCTCGGACAGGCATCCGAGGTGGGAGTATCTCGGCCGCGGCAGCTGGAGCGGGATCCTGCCTCGGTCGAGGGTCTGGTCGATGCAGAATCTGAGCTCGTAACTCAGCCATATCTGCATCCATCTTTGCAGCTCTGGTGCGATTTTCCTCCCTTTCGCGATGCAGTTCTTCCCCATTGAGGCGCAGCTGTTCCATCGCCTCCTTCAATTCGGCCCCAAGATCATGATCGTCTCGATTGGCCATTTTTGCTTCTTTCAAGCGTCTTTTGTATGTCTTTTCTGGTTCGGGATCGTAAGGAATGATTTCCTTCCCAATACGGGTTCTTCGCATAAACCTAAAAAGAAGAACCTGCGAAAGTCACTCAAGTAGATTGGTTAGTAGCAACAGGGGCAATAGCCCCGGAAGACAACCGCAACCGGCTCGGTCTAGACCAAGTCCCCGGCAACGGTGCCAAAAACTTGTTCTTTGGCGAAACTCTGCAAGAACACTCAAGTAGAATGATTAGTAGAAAAAGCAAGAATAGTCCCCGGCAACGGCGCCAAAAACTTGTTCGCTCCAAACGGTGTGTGCAAGCTTTAAATTTATATCCCAAGAAATATGCTTAAAACAAGGATACGAACCCGCAGTGTACGGATCAATTATAGTAAAAGCAAGAATTCTGGGGTGTCGATCTCAGAGACTTAGGTGAAACAAAGCAAGTATAGGTAGTCAGTATAACTAATAACCACAAAAGCGATTAAAGCAATCAAAGAGATGATAATAAAGTCAATTAAAGGAAATATGCAAATTCTAGGGATTAAAGCATCTAGTTGTGGTTCCAACTCAAGATCTCAAGATAAGCGGACAAAGTTGAGGTTTTGCAAAGGGAAGGTATTTCTAAAATGGAATAGATCACCGGGTAAGTCTCACTACTCACTAATCCCAAACCAAAAGTTCCTATTACCGGGTAAGTCTCAAGGTACTAAGGAAAGGAATTATAATCTCAAACCAACACACCAACTAAGGGAATATAATCAACATTTACCGGGTAAGTCTCAGGCTAACTCACGAAGATGGGATGAAGGCACACTCAAACCCCAATAAAGGATAAATGTTAGCATGAAATATTGTGATATTTTAGGCACGTTTTCTAAGTGTATTTCATCCATATTGGTAGTCATTGATTAAGCATTGAAGTATTTGTGAGTTAGTTTATCTATTTTGTCGATATAGAGGTCTACATAAGCTTTGTGTTGATTGTAGGCAATTAAGAGCTAAATCCGAACGGATTGAGAGAGAATGGAGTTTGATTGAGCATGGCCAAGGATTGAGGACATCTCTAGGAGCTAAGGATGGTGCTAACTTGAAGAATAGCACGAGGATGAGGAAAATTACGATCTACCTCTAAACCACGCTCTAAAATACGTCCGTACTAGATTCCACGTTCAAGTTCACGGCCGTTGAACCTTAACAAGAGAAGCGTGGTGCATTCCAGCAACTTACACGGCCGTGAAGGGTTGTGACAAACCGTGACCACATTCCACGCTCTAAATTACGGGCGTGGAACCCTTCCACGACCGTGATCTTGGCGATCTTTTACGCAATATTTTAAGCCACGATCTTCTACGCAATGGGCCGGGCTTATATTTTATCTTACACTATAAAAGGACGGAAGAAGAGAGATTCCGTCACCTCTGCTTAGGCTCACCTTCGCTTACACTTCAGCTTACCCTAGTTTTACGCTTTTGCGGAGATCGTCATTGAGAGATTTGCGCTTTGCTATTGAGATTTCCGGATTGACGGAAGAAGTGAAGATTTGGAAGATTGTTCGTAAGGGATTTCATCTTTATCTTTAGGTTTGATTAGAAGACGGATTGACATCCCGTTCTTCATTCTTATCTAAGATTGTGATTGTTTATGTTATTCCGAATCTATTGACATTATTGTTCTTGATTTGTGGATTTGAGATTGATTTGAGATTTATTCAAGGTTTTCGGAAGTTTCCATCTTTCACTCTTTTAAATCTTGAATTTGATATCAACATGACTGTTGTTGGCTAAAATCCTTTAGCAATTCTAAGGTGAAGGGTTGATAGTTGTGGCTTAGATGATGATGGATCGATCGTAAACAGATTGGACCCTGAGAGTTAGAGAGAATCGCCGACGAACCTAATCCACGGTCTGTTCTTGAGCTTCCACGGCCGTGGAACTCAAGAACTACCCGTAATTTTGTGTCAGTTTACGAACTTTGCTTTTACTTTAATCCAAAGTTAAAGATTTGTTTTAACTTAGTCTTGGCTTGCCTTTTCTAGGTGGTAGTGAAGCCTCAACAACCTCTACCTCGATTTCGAGTGTCACAACCTTAATCGGTTAAGTTAGTCTTGATCCTTGGATTACAAGTTTGGGTATTTGACGTTGATATTTATCTTTGGAATCTTTCTATACTGAAGCGTCAACAACCTTTATAGAGAGTGCCCTTAGGTGAATTATAAAAGGTCTTGGAACTTCACCGTACATTGCCTTACATTCGTATACCTTTGCATACCTCAACTCTGTTCTTATATCTTTAGTATATCTTGAATCGATTGCCACAACTGGATTCCTGGATCTTTAGGATTGTTGTTTTCCCAATAATTTGAAAAGCTTCATACATTTACTTGCTTGATAATCTATAACTGGATTTAACCCCCCAAATCCCTGTGCTCGATACTCTGGAATTCTTGCTTAACTATATCGATCCGTACACTGCGGGTTCGCTTCCTTGATTTCTAGTTTTATAATTAAAGCTTATTTGCACGCACGCTAAGTGGCAAACAAGTTTTTGGCGTCGTTGCCGGGGATTTGGTCTAGGCTGAATTCGGTTATCGGTTGTCAAGCTTGGGAGCTTCTCCCTTGTTATTTGATATCTTGTCGAGTGCATGCGCAGGTCTAGGAATAACGAAGACCTCTTACCTCTTGATCAAGATCTTGAGAGGACTTTAAGGAGAAAGCGTAAGGAAAAGAAAATGGCTGAAGAAAGAGAACGTGATCTTTAATTGGAGTTAGCGGAAAAAGAAGCTCAACTTCAATGGAGTGAGAAGACTCGTAGAAGAAACAGATCGTCATCAAATGAAGGTTGATGATCTAACGGACAAGATGTTCTAAATGAGGCTGGAAATAAACAACCTCAAAGAGAAAAAGAAAAGGAGGAGGCCGGGAAGATCGGTTAGAGCCAACTCATCTAATGAGGATAGCGACTCCTCCATGCCACCGTTAGAGGAAATTGATCCCACGATCAATGTGAATCCATTCTTTCCACGGCCAGCTGCAAATCGCCGTGTTCCACCTAGGAACGCAAGGATCGAACGCGTGGATGAGGAACCAAGAACTCTTGGCCAAAGGATGGATCCAACGCAGCAACCACGCCGTTTAGGTGTGAACTTTGATGCTGACGATGTACAAGGGTTTAGCTTCAACCCTCAAGTTATTACCATTGTTCGCCAAAACTAATTTGGTGGAACAAGTGCTGAATCTCCACACCAACATCTACAAAAATTTGAGATTATGATGGAGACAATGAAGCCTAAGAACGCAACTACCAACAGCTACAAACTCAAGCCTTTCTTCTTCTCATTGAAGGGGAAAGCATTGTCTTGGTATCAAGCTCTTCCAAGTGGAAAGCTTGAGACATGGGAGGATCTTTCCGCGGAGTTCCTCACTAAGTTCTTTCCGCCATCCAAAACGGCGGAGCTAAGAGGTAAGATTAATGCATTTTCTATGAGATCTAACGAAAGTTTGTTTCAATCTTGGGAAAGATTTCAGGATTTGCTATTGGATTGCCCTCATCATGGCATATCCAAGCTTGCGCTATTGGAGATATATTATAAGGGGCTGGATGTGGAGACACAATTCAAGCTCCAATCCCTTTCATGTGGTACATTCATGGACATGAGGGAAGATGACACTTGGGACTTCATTGAGAAGCAAGCGTGAGTCATAGAGAAGTATTCTCACCGGAAAGTGGAGGGGAATCGTGTGGAGCAAGGAGCAAAGCTCACACATGAAGCTCAATCTCAAATCTTTTCTCTCAACAACGAGATTAAAGAGTTGAAGGAAGCTATCAAGACCAACTTTCCAAAGCAACAAGGAAAAGATGTGGGTTATGTAGGCAACAACAATAACCACAACGGTGGTGAGAATACAAACCGCAACAACAACAACAACAACCGGAATAACAACCGGAATAATTGGAACAACAACAATAACCGGAACAACAATTGGAACAACAATAGGAGTTCAAACAACAACAATTGGCGCTCCAATCAACAAAATTCCGGTAATTCTTATCCTTCCAATTCAGGAAATTCACTAACTCCACCTTCTTCTTCTTCCATTCCTTTGAAAAGCCAGGGGCAAACATCTAATGGTGGAAGCACTTCGGAGAAGGAGAAGCCCGATCCCATGTTGGAAACGATTTTGGGGAAGCTTCAAGGGTTGGAGACTCGCATCATCAAGGTTGATGATCACATTACTAAGGTTGATAAAGCCCAAAAGGTTTTAGAAAACCAAATGTTCAGCCATGCGGAGGAAGTTCCTAGGAATCAAGGGAAACTTCTAGGAAAAACAGAGGACAACCCAAAAGGAAGGGTGATGGCAATCACAACTAGGAGCAGAGTCACAACTACCGACCCGCAGCCCAAGTTTGTAGAAGTCCCCGTTGAGAAAGAGAAAGAAAAGGGGAAGGAGAAGGAAGATGTCTACGTTCCTCCTCCAGCTTACAAACCTCCCCTACCGTTCCCGCAATCTAGATCAAGAGCGCGTCTAGACAAGCAATTCGGTAAGTTTATAGAACTCATGAGCAAATTGCATATTAACATACCTTTCATTGATGCTATTGTAGGTATGCCGGCTTATGGCAAGTTCTTGAAGGAAATTCTCTCTAACAAGAGAAAGCTAGAGGATTTCGGAGAGGTTAAGATGAGTTCGGATTCTTCGGATCTCATCAAGACCATGAAAGAGAAGATGCCCCCAAAGCTAAAGGATCCGGGGTCATTTTGCATTCCCATAGGAGTGGGAGATGTCACATATGATGCATTATGTGACTTGGGAGCAAGTGTGAGCATCATCCCACTTGCATTATGTAGGAAGATCGGTTTAGGCGACCCTAAACCGGTGAAGATGACGTTGTACATGGCGGACCGCTCCATAACTCGTCCCGTCGGTATCGTTGAAGACGTCCCGGTCAAGCTAGGTAAAATCTATGTTCCTATAGATTTTGTTGTGCTTGACATTCCTGCAGATAGTCCGGTCCCGATCATTCTCGGAAGACCGTTTCTTGCAACATCCGGCTGCATAGTCGATTGCATGAATGCTAGACTCGCCTTTAACATAGGAGAAGAGAAGGTAGAGTTCGTTCTTTCCACTCTAGTGAAGGAACCAATCTTTGATGAGGATATATTCAATATCCAAGATGAAGAAGGGTTGTCTAGAGAGGAGGTAAGTGCTATTCTCTTCAAAGATCCTTTGCAAATGGTTATTACTATGAGTCTAATGAATGTAGGGGAAGAAGAGGAGTACAATGAGGTAATTGAAGCCTTAGAAGCACAAGAAGAAGTGTGTGAAGAGGAGTTTGAGAAACTCCACGACGAGGCAGAGAACGTACGAATCCACGGCCATACACTATATTCCACGGCCGTGGATTTCACCAACAAAAGTGTGGCTCACTCCAGAGGGTTACACGGTCGTGGAGAGAACAGAGCAACTGTATTTCCTTTCCACGCCCAAAACCACGGCCGTGGAGGATGCAGAGAGGCCGTAATTTTGGGTGATTCCGAAGGTAATTGTGTCTCTTCCTCAACTTCTTTTGATTCTTCTCCCATACCTTCTACACCCTTAGACACTTCTAAGGAAGCATCGGATACTCCTCAAGAACCATAGGTAACTCCGATAGTCATGGAACTAAAGCCACTTCCTACTCATCTAAGGTACACATTGCTTGGACCTAACTCTACCTTTCCGGTTATTGTTAGTTCCGATTTAAGCATAGATGAACATAGTAAGCTCATGGTTGTCCTTAGGAAACATAGAAAAGCTTTAGGATATACTATAGAGGACTTAGTTGGAATCAAACCTTCCCTATGCATGCATAAGATACTAATGGAAGAGGACTTTAGAACTTCAAGACAACCTCAAAGGCGGTTGAATCCGACCATGAAGGAGGTTGTCAAGAAGGAAATTCTTAAATTGCTTGATGCAGGTATCATCTACCCTATCTCCGATAGCAAGTGAGTGAGTCCGGTTCAAGTGGTTCCGAAGAAGGGAGGAATGACGGTCATCACCAACAAGAATAACGAGCTCATTCCTACCCGAACCGTGACAGGATGGCGGATGTGCATAGACTACCGCAAGCTAAACAACGCGACGAGGAAGGATCACTTCCCACTACCCTTCATCGATCAAATGCTTGAAAGGTTAGCACAACATTCGAATTTTTGCTATCTTGACGGTTATAGTGGTTTCTTTCAGATTCCGATACACCCGGATGATCAAGAGAAGACCACATTTACGTGCCCGTGGGGTACGTTTGCTTATAGGAGGATGCTGTTCGGGCTTTGCAACGCCCCAGCCACCTTTCAAAGGTGCATGATGGCCATCTTCTCCGAATATATAGACGAAATCATGGAGGTTTTTATGGATGACTTCTCCGTTTATGGTTCCTCTTTTGACAATTGTCTTTCTAACCTTGCTCTTGTGTTACAAAGGTGTGAAGACACTAACCTAGTTCTTAATTGGGAGAAGTGTCAATTCATGGTGAAGGAAGGCATTGTATTAGGACACTTAATCTCTAGTAGAGGGATTGAGGTGGATAAAGCTAAAATAGAGACTATAGAAAAGCTTCCTCCCCAACTTCGGTGAAAGGGATAAGAAGTTTTCTAGGACATGTTGGATTCTATAGGCGCTTCATAAAGGATTTCTCTAAAATATCAAAACCTCTTACTAATCTATTGATGAAGGATGCAGTTTTTGAGTTTTCGCATGAATGCTTAGATGCGTTTAACATGATTCGGGAAGCTCTAATTTCAGCCCCATTTATCCAACCTCCGGATTGGAATCTTCCCTTTGAGGTTATGTGCGATGCAAGTGACGTAGCTATAGGAGCTGTTCTTGGACAAAGAAAGGAAGGGCGAACCCATGCCATATACTACGCTAGCAAGACGCTAGATGAAGCGCAGCTCAACTACGCCACTACGGAAAAGGAACTTTTAACCATTGTTTATGCAATTGACAATTTTCGCTCTTATCTTGTAGTTGCAAAGGTGATTGTGTACACGGATCATGCTGCGATCCGGTATCTCCTTGCAAAGAAGGATACGAAGCCAATGCTAATTAGATGGATTCTTCTCCTACAAGAATTCGATCTAAAGATCCGCGACAAGAAGGGTTCGGAAAATTCTGTTGCGGATCATTTGAGTCGCCTAACACATCTAGAGGACGACCATCTACCTATAGATGACTCCTTCCCGGACGAGAATTTACACATTATAGAGGAGTGCATCGATGTAATCTCCAAAGGTAACGAACCATGGTTTGCTAATTTTGTTAACTATTTGGTTTGTCAGGAAATACCGTCCGGATTGTCCTACGCACAAAGAAAGAAGTTCTTTAAGGATGTTCGGGAGTACTTTTGGAATGAACCTCTCCTCTTTAAGAGAGGTCCGGATGGCATTATTCGGCGATGTGTGCCGGAAGATGAGATGCAAAGTGTCATCCGCCATTGTCATTCACTACCATGTGGAGGACACGCTAGTTCGAACAAGACTAGCGCTAAGGTATTGCAATCTGGATTCTTTTGGCCTACATTATTTAAAGATGTGCAAACCTTTATTTCTTGCTGCGATGCTTGTCAAAGAACAGGAAATATCTCTAGGAGGAATGAGATGCCTCTCAACAACATCCAAGAGGTAGATATCTTTGACGTTTGGGGAGTAGACTTCATGGGACCATTCCCATCATCTTGTGATAACCAATACATACTTTTAGCGGTTGATTACGTTTCAAGATGGGTTGAAGCGATTGCCTCTCCCACCAATGATGCCATGGTAGTGGTCAAGTTCTTTAACAAGACCATCTTTCCACGATTTGGGACACCACGGACCATCATTAGTGATGGAGGCTCTCACTTCATTGCCCGGCGCTTTGAAGCTCTTTTAGCTAAGTATGGGGTGACTCACAAGATCGCCACCCCTTATCATCCACAAACTAGTGGACAAGTTGAGATCTCAAACCGGGAGATCAAAGGAATCCTAGAGAAGATGGTTTCAAGGACTAGGAAGGATTGGTCTTTGAAGCTAGATGACGCATTGTGGGCATACCGGACTGCATACAAGACTCCCATCGGAACCACACCATACAACCTTGTGTATGGGAAGTCTTGTCACTTACCGGTAGAGTTGGAGCACAAGGCGTTTTGGGCAATCAAGTGGTTGAACTTCAGCATGAAGGAAGCGGGAGAGAAGCGTCTCTTGGACCTAAATGAGCTTGAAGAACTCCGCTTGAACGCTTATGAAATCGCCAAAATCTACAAAGAAAGAGCAAAGCGTTGGCATGATAAGCATATCATTCCAAAGGACTTCAAAGAAGGAGATCAAGTTCTCCTCTTCAATTCAAGGCTTCGTCTCTTTCCAAGTAAGCTTAAATCTCGTTGGACCGGACCTTTTCTAATCAAACGTATTTTCCCCCATGGTGCAGTTGAAGTATGGGGTGAAGCGGGCGGAAGCTTTAAGGTGAACGGTCAACGACTCAAGAAGTATACTCCGGAACTCCAAGCTGAAGAGTTCGCGCCCACCGTACTCGAATAAGTGCGAATTTGGTCTAGCTACGGACCTTAAACAAAGCGCTTCTTGGGAGGCAACCCAACGTATTGCATTTACGTTTTTGTTTTCGATTCATAGATTAGCTTAGTTTAGACATTTTTGCTTTGTTTTGCCTTTGATATCTTCCGGTATGTTCGTGTTTTTGGATGTAGGAACAGTGGAAAAGGAAAGGGGAAGAGAAAATTTGAAGAAAAGTGACGAAACTTGGACTTTGGAGCATTACAGAGAGTTCCACGGCCTAAACCACGGCCGTGACAGCTACAGTGACCGTAATTTCCAAAAGCCTGAGAAAAATCACCAAAACCACGGTTCCGTACATTTCCACGGCCGTGGAACCCCCCGATAGACCGTGGTTTTCAAAAATTTTGACGGCCACTATATAAACCACGTTCTTCACAAAAACACAACACCACATACCCAAACCACGCCCAAAAACGCCGATTTGCTTCCCCTCACCTCAAATCTTCATTCGTTAATCGTTTTTAACGATTCTTTGGCCAAAACAGAAGCAAATCCGATCACCAACAAGATCCAAGCAACAATTCGAGCGGCAAATCACCGAGGGAAGCAGAATTCGGATTTAAAAATCCGAAAACCTAGGTTTTTTCGCTCTTCTCTATCTTTGTCGATTCGGACTTGCATTTGCTAGAATTTTTAGGAATAACTGATTGAAATTGGAAGAGAATTAGTCTAGGACTGCTGCTGTTGAGTTTGGTGATTGATTGCTGAGTTTTGAGAAATTTCGAGAAGAACCACGGTCACTGTACGTTCCACGGCCGTGGAATACCAAGAACTGACCGTGGTTTTTGACAGGTCATGGATTTTGTGAGGAGAGTGTCCGGTAGGAATAAGGACAAGAACAAAGATAAGGATAAGAGTAAGAAAAGGAAGGGCAACCCCTCTTCCTCTTCTAGAGCACCACCACCTTCATCCCCTTCACCTCCATCATCACCATCATCACCTTCACCACCTCGCCCTAGGATCCCTACCATTCACGAGCATCATCTCGACGCCTTAGAGAGGATCCATAAGAGGACGGTCATAGGACCTAGATACCTATTGTTAGAGGAGTTAGAGCCTCTACATGTCATAGGGGACATCACTTGGCTCTTGGATAGAGCCGGATTAGTCATCTTCTCCGCTATTCGGGAGGATGCATATGAGGAGATTACGAGAGAGGTTGTGGTTTCTTTTGAGCATAGCCATGTTGATAGGACAGTTTCTTTCCGGCTGATGGAAAGAAACTATGAGTTCTCCATCCGGGAGTTTGGAGCCTTCTTTGGGTTCCACGAGACCTTCAATGGTCGTTTCCCGAGTGGCGTGTACGCCAAGGATTTCTGGGAAGAGATCGCTATGATTTATGCCAGCGAGGACCGCTGGCAGCCAGCTGATACCAAGGCTAAGTTGATGTATCACTTAGACTTGAAGATTGCTCACAGGGTACTTTCTGAGTGTCTCTTCCCTAGGACGGAGACACCTAAGAAGATCAAGACAAATGAACTCTTTCTTCTCTACTGTATGCTATACGGTAGACCTACTGACTGCGCCACCCTCTTAGCTGCTACCATGAGCAAGCTAAAAAATAAGAGGGTTGGCAACATTGGATATGGTGGGATAGTCACCCACCTTGCTATGGCATTAGGGGTAGATTTCTCCGCCTGCACACGTATTGCTGTTGTACCCCTAGGACTTCAAGCCCTTATGACTAGAGGCCTCATCTTCCCCACCCATAGAGCTCCACCATCTGCTGCTATGCCATGGGAGAGTAGGACCGGGAGAGGCATTGAGTGGCTCCCTGAGTATTCCATTATGGCTGGACGCCATAACTGGAAGGTGACGTTCGCTACCATGCATGCGAACAGATTGGTAGCCCCTCCCTACGTTCCCCCACCACCAGTTGTAGAGGAGGAGGAGATGAGAGATGATTATAAGGGAGGAGGAGGAGCTGAGCAGGACTTTGGCACATTCCCGGATCATCCGGACGCAGTTCCCACCATGCCTAGGCATTCTCCCCGGCCCGCTAGAGCTTCAGGATCATCCTCTCGCCGTGCCAGTGTCAGCGAGAGGCCCACTTGGATGGAGACTCCTCCTTCGTGGTACGGAGCTCCACCACCATGGTCTACACAGCCGCCACCGCCACCAGCACCAGCACCTTCAGATGCACCGGCGTGGTACAGCCAGCCGCCTAGCTGGTACGAGCAGTTGCTAGAGTGGGCTACCGACCTTTCCAGCAGGGTTGGAGCTTTGGAGATCCGTGCTGACGCTAGAGATGCACGTGTGGATGACTTTGACCACATGATGAGAGATGTATACCGCCAGCAGTTCAGGCGGTACTACGATCCCAGCTTCTCAGCGTTTCCACCTCCACCGGCACCGTAGTGACGATTTTGAGATCGACAGTTTTAGCCGCTCCACCACCATTTTGTGAGTTCTTTTTCTTTCTTTCTTTTCTTCTTTTTCTTTTCTTTGAACATTAGGGACAATGTTTGTTCCAAGTATGGGGTGGGGTGTGACTAATAGTTGTAATAACTCTTACTCACTTTTGTATGCTTCTATTAAGACTATCTTGCATGTTTCATTCTATTGTTACACGTTTCATTATTGCATTGCATGAAAAAGAATTTGAAAAACCCATAAAAATTGAAAAATTTTGAAAATTTTGTGCTTCTAAGGATAGAGATGATTTCTATGATAATCACCACTTGTGAATTGAGTTTGGATGACAATCGCATGCTTAAACGAATAGTGAATTGAAAAGAAATTGAATGAGTCGACGATCCTTCTTTTGCAAATTTCATAATGTGATGAATGTTACTTAAATCATGTTGAGAAATCAAGGTTGAAATCACATAATAAGTTCTTATGCTTCTTTTTGAGATGATTAAGGCAATTCGATTTACCCCCTCATTGAAATAATGACCTCCTTTACCTATCCGGGAATTTGGAGGAGTTGAATGAAAAAGGCATGTTTGATGTGGGAGGGCCATGAAAGCAATATTTTGCATTCAAAGGAATAGAAATAAATTATAGGTTTGGGGAAGTCAATCATGATGATGAGTAACTCGGCACCATTCACATAGCCGGGTGTTTGTGTCTTGCCAAAGTCGGATTGAGCGATATTCCTAGCGGATTATGGTATGTGCGCTAAGGGTTTGAGGTATCTCATAAAAATTGAGAAACGCCAATTTCCTAGGCTTCGGTTTTTGTGCACCTCTATCCATAACTCCAAAAGTAAAGTCGAAAAATGAAAAGAAGAGAGCGAAGCTCTAAGTTGAAAGTGCTGCGGAAACCGCAAGAGAAGAAGAAAAGAGTAGTTATCCACTTTCCCGGATTCATGCACCACATTCCTTAAAGTTTTCCTTCCCTTTCCACATTCTAGACCTTGTTTGAAAGTTCTTAAGATCAAAAGAATATTATATGGCTTGGTGATCTAAATTGAAGTTTCTTATGATTGATTTTGATAATGTTTGAAGGTTATGATGTTTGCATGGAAGTTTAATTAATTCATGAGCTTTCTTTACTCTTTACTCTTTGATTAAATGTATGAAAGTCCTATAAGCGAATGAAGCAAGGTTTGAGAATGATCTATTGATTAGAAGGCACATTCATCCAAAAGAAGTTTTGCTTTGAGAAGGTACACATATTTCATCCTAACTTGAGTTTTAAAGTTTTGAAAGACCTTGCTTCGGGACAAGCAAGTGGCAAGTATGGGGTTATTTGTTAGCATGAAATATTGTAATATTTTAGGCACATTTTCTAAGTGTTTCATCCATATTAGTAGTCATTGATTAAGCATTGAAGTATTTGTGAGTTAGTTTATCTATTTTGTCGATATAGAGGTCTACATAAGCTTTGTGTTGATTGTAGGCAATTAAGAGCTAAATCCGAACGGATTGAGAGAGAATGGAGTTTGATTGAGCATGTCCAAGGATTGAGGACATCTCTAGGAGCTAAGGATGGTGCTAACTTGAAGAATAGCACGAGGATGAGGAAACTTACGATCTACCTCTAAACCACGCTCTAAAATACGGCCGTACTAGATTCCACGTTCAAGTCCATGGCCGTGGAACGTTGACAAGAGACGCGTGGTGCATTCCAGCAACTTACACGGCTGTGGAGGGTTGTGACAAACCGTGACCACATTCCACGCTCTAAATTACGGGCGTGGAACCCTTCCACGACCGTGATCTTAGCGATCTTTTACGCAATATTTTAAGCCACGATCTTCTACGCAATGGGCCGGGCTTATATTTTATCTTACACTATAAAAGGACGGAAGAGGAGAGATTCCATCACCTCTGCTTAGGCTCACATTCGCTTACACTTCGGCTTGCCCTAGTTTTACGCTTTTGCGGAGATCGTCATTGAGAGATTTGCGCTTTGCTGTTGAGATTTCCGGATTGACGGAAGGAGTGAAGATTTGGAAGATTGTTCGTAAGGGGATTTCATCTTTATCTTTAGGTTTGATTAGAAGACGGATTGACATCCCGTTCTTCATTCTTATCTAAGATTGTGATTGTTTATGTTATTCCGAATCTATTGACATTATTGTTCTTGATTTGTGGATTTGAGATTGATTTGAGATTTATTCAAGGTTTTCGGAAGTTTCCATCTTTTACTCTTTTAAATCTTGAATTTGATATCAACATGACTGTTGTTGGCTAAAATCCTTTAGCAATTCTAAGGTGAAGGGTTGATAGTTGTGGCTTAGATGATAATAGATCAATCGTAAACAGATTGGACCCTGAGAGTTAGAGAGAATCGCCGACGAACCTAATCCACGGTCTGTTCTTGAGCTTCCATGGCCGTGGAACTCAAGAACTACCCGTAATTTTGTGTCAGTTTACGAACTTTGCTTTTACTTTAATCCAAAGTTAAAGATTTGTTTTAACTTAGTCTTGACTTGCCTTTTCTAGGTGGTAGTGAAGCCTCAACAACCTCTACCTCGATTTCGAGTGTCATAACCTTAATCGGTTAAGTTAGTCTTGATCCTTGGATTACAAGTTTGGGTATTTGACGTTGATATTTATCTTTGGAATCTTTCTATACTGAAGCCTCAACAACCTTTATAGAGAGTGCCCTTAGGTGAATCATATAAGGTCTTGGAACTTCACCGTACATTGCCTTACATTCGTATACCTTTGCATACCTCAACTCTGTTCTTATATCTTTAGTATATCTTGAATCGATTGCCACAACTGGATTCCTGGATCTTTAGGATTGTTGTTTTCCCAATAATTTGAAAAGCTTCATACATTTACTTGCTTGATAATCTATAACTGGATTTAACCCCCCAAATCCCTGTGTTCGATACTCTGGAATTCTTGCTTAACTATATCGATCCGTACACTGCGGGTTCGCTTGCTTGATTTCTAGTTTTATAGTTAAAGTTTATTTGCACGCACGCTAAGTGGCGAAGAATAAACCATTATTACCTACACTTATGATCATGGGTAAACAAACTAAGGAATCACCGGGTAAGTCTCATCCTAGGCTTGCATTGAACCAGGAAAGGTGTAATAAGAATAGGATTTTGCAAACTTTAACACTTAACTCTCAGTTACGGATCAGCTAAGCTCACCTCGGTCAGTCAAGTTCCACCCCGGCCGAGATGTTCATCGACTGAACGAGATGTTCTAGGGTTAAGGTTAAAGACTCGAGCTTTCAGGGTCCCACTGGGATTAAGATTATTCTTTCATTGTTTTTCCCACAACTTTCAGCCAAATTCCCCTAAAATCGCACAAGGAAATTAGCCACTCATCATCATGAAAGCAATAATCAAATATAAGAGAAGGGAATGAATATTTGAACACAAAAACCTTAAGAACAAGGCTTCGATAACTGAATCAAATATCAAACAAATCAGCGTTCCTTAATCACAAATCACACAAAGACAACAAACCAAAGGGAATCTAAAAAAGTCTTAAAAATCCCCTTGAAAGCTATAACAAAGCTATGAACTTCCTTCCTTCAATTTCAAAACTTCCTTCAAACTTCCAGAAATCCTTCCTTACTGCAGCTGGGAAAATATTGTTGATCCAAAGATGGCTGAATTGTGGGAAATCCAACCCTTTATATAGGAGAATTATCTTCCAAAGATAATAATATCTTAAAAAGATAATTTCCTAATAAAATATATCCATATCTCTAAAATAGATCTCCCAAATATATGATCTTCCTTCCAGAAATTCAGCCCAAAAATATAAGATCTCTCCTTCTAAAAATAAAAGATCTCAGCCAAATAAAATATATCTCGCTACGTTAGGGTATTCGCCTCGGTCGGGGCGCTCCTCTAGATCACCTCGGTCGAGGAGACACTGTAGCTGACCGAGGTGAATCTTAGCTGAAGGTGAAATCTCTCAAATATGGTCCAAAGTAAATCTTCTTTGTTAATTCCTTGCTTCCTGAGTTCTCTTTTAAACTCCTGAATGTAGCTCCCATGACTCCTTTGCTCCTTAGCTCCATTTTGATCCAAAACGTGCCATTTTACCTACGATTACAACGAAACTTGGTGTAGACCTTGATTCCCGTAAAGGTAGATGAAACGACAATATATTCACATAATATACATCCAAACATGAAGATTATTGAAGATAAAACGTCTAAACAAGTTCCAAAATATAGACTATAATTCATGCTATCACGGTCATGACGGCTCATCACTCCATCTGCTCCAATGGAGAATTGTGGTGCCTCTCCACCAGACATCTTCTCTCTAATCCTCATCACGGTCGGGCAGGTCCCCTGCTTCTGCTGGATCTCATCCAACAGACCAGGTAGAACCTCTAAAGCATACAACTGGGCATCCTCATCAGGAAATTGGATGTCCATCTCTAGCCAAGCTAGATCCCTCTGAAGCTGAGGTTGTACTGTCAATCTGGCAATCGCCTTCTCTCGAGGCGTCATCTTGCTCAGGGCGTCAGTTACAACATTCGCCTTCCCTGGATGATACAGAATCTCAAAGTCAAAGTCCTTGATCAACTCAAACCATCGATGCTGGCGGTTATTCAACTCCCGCTGCGTAAAAATGTACTTCAGACTCTTATGGTTTGTGAAGATCTAACATGTGGCACCATATAGGTAGTGTCTCCAGATCTTTAAAACATGAACTACCGCTGCTAGCTCCAGATCATGAGTTGGGTAGTTCTCCTCATACGTCTTCAACTGTCGAGATGCATATGCAATCACTCTGCCCCTCTGAATTAATACACATCCCAAGCCTAGCTTGGATGCATCACTGTAAACCACAAAGCCTCATAACCCTCTGGTTGGGCTAAGATAGGAGCAGAAGTCAAACGCCTCTTCAACTCCTCAAGACTCTGGGTACACTGATCATACCACACAAATCTGGTAGTCTTCCTCAGTAGACTCGTCAGGGGACAGGAAATCACAGAAAATCCCTCCACAAAGCGTCGGTAATAACCGGCTAGGCCAAGAAAGCTACGCACTTTCTTGACGTTCGTCGGTGTCGTCCAAGCAGCAACAGATTCAATCTTCGCCGGATCAACCATGATCCCACTAGCGGTGACAATATGGCCTAGGAAGGCTACCTCAGACATCCAGAACTCGCAATTCGAAAGCTTGACATACAACTCTTGTTCGCTCCAAACGGTGTGTGCAAGCTTTAAAATTATAACCCTAGATGTAAGCTTAAAACAAGGATGCGAACCCGCAGTGTACGGGTCAATCGTAGTAAAAAGCAAGGAATTCCAAGGGTCGATCACAGGGACTTAGTGAAACAAAGTCCAATTACGGTATGCTTATGTAAATACTAACCACAAGAGCAATTAAAACAATCAAAGATGATAAACAGTCAATAAAGGAAATATGCAATTCTAGGGATTAAAGCATCTAGTTGTGGTTCCAACTCAAGATCTAAAGATAAGCGGACAAAGCTGAGATTTTTGCATGGGGAAGGTATTACTAAAGTGGAATAGATCACCGGGTAAGTCTCACTACTCACTAATCCTACACCGTAACTCCTATTACCGGGTAAGTCTCAAGGAATTAAGATAAAGAACTATAATCTCAAACTAACATACCATCTAAGGGAATAGAATCAACCTTTACCGGGTAAGTCTCAGGCTAACTCACAAAGATGGGATGGAAGCACACTCAAACCCCAATAAAGGATAAACCATTATTACCTACACTTATGATCTTAGGTACACAAACAAAGGAATTACCGGGTAAGTCTCATCCTAAGCTTGCATTGAACCAGGAAAGGTGTAATAAGAATAGGATTTGGCAAGCTCTAACACTTAACTCTCAGTTTCGGATCAGATAAGTCACCTCGGTCAGAAGAATTCCACCCCGGCCGAGATGTTCATCGGCTGAGCGAGATGCTTAGGGTTAAGGTAAAGACTCGAACTTTCAGGGTCCTACTAGAGTCTAAGATTATTCTATCATTGTTTTTCCCACAACCTTCAGCCAATCACCCTAGAATCACATAAGGAAATTAGCCACTCATCATCATGAAAGTAATAATCAAATATATGGGAAGAAGGTGAATATTTGAACAACAAGAATTTAATGAAAAGACTTCAATAACTGAATCAAATATCACAACAAAAGCGTTCTTTAGATATAAATCCAACAAAGGAAGACAACAAGGAAGGGAATTTAAGGTGATCTTACAAAACCCTTCAAAAGCTATAAAAGCTACAATCTTCCTTCTTCAACCTTCAAAAAGGTTCTTCAAATCTCCCAACTGGAGTATGGCTGCTGCGTGTTATGCGTGATTTCCAACTGTATACGGATGTCGGATTCGTGGGAAATCCGACCCTTTTTATAGGAAAATAACCCTCCAAAGATAAGATATCTTAGAAAGATCTCTTCCCATAAAAAATAGGTAAAAATATAAGATCTAGCATATCTTCTTCCTTCTAGGAGCCAAGCCCAAAAATATAAGATCTCTTTCCAAAGATAAAAGATCTCAGCCAAGAATAAAATATTCTCGCCGCGTCCCAGGTGTTCCCCTCGGTCGAGTCGAATTCTCTTGATCACCTCGGTCGAGGTGAATCTGTGGTCAACCGAGGTGAGTCACAACTGAATGTGAAATCTCTCAAATCTGGTTCAAAGTGAATCTTTAATCCATGGTTATGCTTCCTGGATGGTTCCTTATGTTCCTGGATGTAGCTCCAATGACTCCATAGCTCCTTTTGCTCCTTGTTGATGCAAAACGTGCCATTTTACCTACGATTACAACAAAACTAGGTGTAGACCTCGATTCCCGCAAAGGTAGATGAAATGGTGATATAATCACATATTATACATACAAACATGCAGATTATGAAAGATAAAACGTCCAAACAAACCCCAAAATATAGACTATAATTCATGCTATCAAAATACCCCATACTTAGCCCTTGCTTGTCTCCAAGCAAGTTCCGCATATAAAAGACAAGATAGAATGGATTAATAGTCAAGAAAATGAATGAAAGGTTTTTCAAAAACATTTTTATGGTGTGCAACAATCGTAGATCACTCTAAGAGAATACTTCATGGAATCTAAAATCCAATATATGATTAAAACATTTTATAAATATAAGAAAGTTGTTCATCTTTGCATAAAATCATAGAATGCATAATAAGTCATAATTATCGAAATTAATCATGTATAATCCAGTTTAAACCGCTAAGTCAATCAACAAGCTCGAGGTCTCAAGGGCTTCCCAAAAGAAAGGTCAAGAAACGTGTAGGGTAGGGATGTATGTAAGGTAATGTGGTCCTAGAATCCGGGAAAAGGATAAACTTCACTTTCACTTTGACTTGCAACATCTTCCACCAATAAGCTTTGCTTATTTCACACTTTTTCTTTTTACTTTACTTTTTGGGATGCATGGACAGAGGTGCACAATAACCGAAGCCTAAGAAATCAACAATCATCAATTTTTTGAGATGCATCAAACCCTTGATGCACATACCATGGCCCGTTAGAAATATCGCTCAATCCGACTTTGGCAAGACACAAACACCCGGCTATGTGAATGGTGTCGAGTTACTCATCATCATGATTGACTTCCCCAAACCTATTTATTACTTTCTAACACTTTCACTTCCAGCCAACTTCTCAACTTTAACTTCACTTGCTTTCACCACTTCGCTTGCTTCCAAATTCCCGGATAGGTAAAGGGAGGCAAAATGTATATGAGGGGCTAAGCATGATCAAGAAGAAGAAGAGAGAAGAATGAATTGCCTTGGTCTTTCCAGGAAGAAAGTGAGAGAACTCATAATGTGGTGTCAACCTTCAAATTCAACATAATTTGGATAAAACAAAGTATTAAACATGCCAATAATTTCAAACAAAGCATTTAGCAACTTAAACATATTATAAAACCTTTCAAACACATAAAGAATTTCAAAACCAGTCAGTAAACAAGATCTTCACTGAGATCATATCCAAATAAGAAGCACAAAAATCGTTTCGAAAACTCTCAGTTAACCCACCTCGGTCGAGGTGTTCTTAGGTCAACCGAGGTGAAACACCTCGTTCGGCCAAAACTCCACCGGTCGAGGTCCAAAAAAAATTTTTAAAACCAGTTTTCTTTTAGTTTCGACGTTTTTCTCAATCAAATAACCTGTAAGTATGCATGTAATCTCAGATAAACACATAGATGCAAAAGTGAAGCATAAATATAAATATCCGGTCAAATAGAGTCATACATCAAATAACTGTCAAGTAATACACAAATACCCCATACTTGGGACACACTGTCCCAGTGGGTCAAAATAAGTCTAAGAAATAAAGTACTCACCGGATAAATAGCTGAACTGCATAAAAATAAGAAAGAAAATCCTGCAGCTCTCAAGAATACTGATCCGGTGGTGGTGGTGGTGGCACGTACGGATACTGAGACGGGTCGAATGGATAACCCATAGCCTGCTAGAAATGGATCTCCATCATCGTGCGCTGATAGTGCTGTCCCTCGAGCATCTGATGAGTCCAGCTGTCAATCTTTCGGTGCTGGGCAGCAAACCTCTCATGTATGTCCACAGTGAGTACAGCATAAGAATCTATCATCTGATCCGTCAGATCGTCGATTCGACGGTGTGCCTCGGGATCTCTGTGTCGGCGTGCTCTACGCCTAGCAGGTCTCAATGGTGATGCAGCAGGTGCAGGCTCAGCCTCAGTGTCATCGTCCAGATCAATAACTGGTGCGCTCGTCCCTGCAGTATCCGTCCCTGTATCCATTGGGACTCCACCCTCTCTCTCTCAGCAACTGTCTCCTCATCATCTACCTCCTCCTCAGCTAGGGCAGCTGCTGCCTCTCTGTAATCCTCCATCAGTGGAGCCCAAGCGGTCTGCCAATAATGAGGGTCAAAAACAGTAAACTGGGCAGACCACCTGATCCCCTGTGGTGCAGTCAGCTCCCACGGCATAGCCACGTACGGTGTAGTCAGACCTCGGGGAACCAGAATCCGCCGAGTGATCATCTCCTGCAGCCCAAGCGGCTTGGCAGCCGCCACCATAGTGCAAGCGCTGAGATCCATGTCCTCATAGCTGGCGATGTGGGTGATAAATCCTCCGCAGCAGATATCTCCCTTCGCTTTAGCCTTGATCTTGTGCAGATCCTCTGCCAACATCAAGCCAAAGTCCGGGATACTCCCAGTAACCATGCAGTATAAACTGAAAAGCTCTCCCTGTCGGATCTTCTGGGGCGTCTCAATACGCGCCAGAAGTGTCTCGCTGAATATCCGGTGGGCTAACCTAAAGGCTAAATGGAAGATGACCTTCTCCTTGGAATCTCCAAGGCGCCATCTATCTGCATGCTCAACAATATGGGCAATCTGTCCCCAAAACTCCCTAGCTACAGATCGGGAAGGGAAGTCAACAGCAGTGGGCTCAGGAAAGCCAAAAATCTCTCTCCAGTACTCTAGTGGCACTAAGAAGTTCCGGTTCATCAACCGGTACTTCACAGATCTCTCTGTGGGAAGGTAGGTGAAGGAGCTAATGAACTCTAAGGTGGGCTCCAAATAGGCTGGGGCTCGGATCTCAGTGAACTGATCCAGCCCTATAGTGGATATCATCCTCCTAAGGTCTCCGTCTACCTGGAGGCAATCAAAAGCAGACACGTCCAGGAAGCGTGGTGCAATCACTGGACGGCCAGAAATACACTCATAATCCACCCGGTGTCGCTCATGGATCACCGGGCGGTAAGGTCGGGAAGAAGAGGAAGAGGGGGAAGGGGAGTGTCTATCTCTCAGCATAATCTGCTTGTCAGAACTCATTTTCAACAATCTGTCACTGTCAGGTCACCTCGGTCGACTGACAACGCTCAAGAATCACCTCGGCCGAGGCACGGCTCGACTGGACCGAGGCGAAAAACTGGGTTTCTAATTTCTTCAGAAAATTCAGTTCTTTTCCCCCAAAATCACTACAACTGCTTCCTATGGGGTACTTAAGCCTTTTCTCAGCAAATGCAAGGGCAACCAAAGCCCAAATCGAAGCGAAATCGGAGAGGTAGGGTTTCGGTTTTGTTTTACCTCGTTCGGTCGAATCGGTTCGATTTTCTTGCAGATCGATGATGCACTGGGATCCTTTAAGCCTTAATCGCAGTTTGGAGACAGAAATCTTCGAAAACGAGCAAGAATCAGAGAAGCGAGGTGAAACTGTCGCCGCGGTCGAGGGAGAAGAGTAAAGTGAGGAGAGAGAAATCTTCGCCCCTTTTATACCCTTTTCTGGAACTGCTGTCACCTCGGTCGAGATGGTCTCGACTGAACCGAGGTGGTACGGACCGAGGTGGTTCTTCAGAAAACCCTATTCGCCTCGGTTGCTCAAGAATCATCTCGGTCGAGGTGCTCTGAAAGCAACCGAGGTGCCTCAGTCGAACTTCGTCTTCTCAAAATCTCGATCTTCTGTCCTTCCAGTTATGCTCCTTCCTTAGTTATCTCCTGTTATCTGTCTAGAACGCCAAAAAAACAAAACAAAGCAAAGCAAAAGCAAACTATCTAAGCTAGACTAGAAAAAGGGAAAAGAAAGCAATACCTTGGGTTGCCTCCCAAGAAGCGCTTGGTTTAAGGTCGCTAGCTGGACCATAGTGCGTCTCTCATACGTGATGGGAGTTTCCCTCACCCCATACTTCACCTCCATCGTGGGGTGAAGTAAGTAAGTCTATCAAACGCTCCAACAAGTGTAAGTGCTCATCGGGGAATGAATCGTCAATGGGTGGGTCGTCCTTTTCGCGTGATAATGCAGGTAGCCGGCTAAGGTGATCCGCAATAGAGTTTTCGGATCCCTTCTTATCGCGGATCTCTAGATCGAACTCTTGAAGCAAGAGAATCCATCGAATAAGGCGTGGCTTGGCATCTTTCTTAGCCAACAAGTAACGAATGGCTGCATGGTCGGTGTAGACAATGACTTTCGCCCCTACTAAATAGGAACGAAACTTCTCGAAAGCATATACAACCGCCAATAATTCCTTCTCGGTAGTAGTGTAGTTGCGTTGTGCTACATCTAGCGTCTTGCTAGCATAGTAAATGGCGGTGGTCCGTCCATCCTTCTTCTGTCCAAGCACCGCTCCTACGGCTACATCACTAGCATCGCACATGATCTCAAAGGGTAAGGTCCAATCCGGAGGCTGGATAATGGGAACGGAGATCAACGCTTCCTTAATCCTGTAAAAAGCATCAAGACACTCCTACGAAAACTCAAAAACAACATCTTTATTCAAGAGGTTAGTTAGAGGTTTAGAAATCTTAGAGAAGTCCTTGATGAATCTCCTGTAGAAATCTGCATGCCCGAGAAAACTCCTCACACCTTTAACAGAACAAGGGGGAGGGAGTTTCTCAATGGTCTCGATCTTAGCGCGATCGACCTCAATGCCTCAATTAGAAACGAGGTGTCCTAGCACAATGCCTTCATTAACCATAAAATGACACTTCTCCCAATTCAAAACGAGATTAGTGTCTTCACATCTTTTGAGCACTAGAGAAAGGTTAGATAGGCAATCATCAAAAGAGGAACCATATACAGAAAAATCATCCATAAATACCTCCATGATCTCCTCTATGTACTCGGAAAAGATAGCCATCATGCATCGCTGGAAGGTAGCGGGTGCATTGCACAATCCAAATGGCATCCTCCTATAAGCAAATGTCCCCCATGGACAAGTGAAAGTGGTCTTCTCCTGATCATCCGGATGGATAGGAATCTAGAAGAATCCACTATAGCCGTCTAAGTAGCAAAAGTGTGAATGCTGGGCCAACAGCTCGAGCATTTGATCAATGAAGGGAAGTGGAAAATGGTCCTTCCGTGTGGCCGTGTTCAGCTTCAGATAATCGATGCAAACCCTCCAGCCCGTAACGGTCCGGGTTGGGATCAACTCGTTGTTCTTATTTGTCACAACGGTCATCCCTCCTTTCTTCGGAACTACATGCACTGGGCTAACCCATTTACTATCCGAGATAGGATATATGATACCTGCATCCAACAACTTAAGAATTTCTTTCTTCACGACTTCTTTCATGATCGGATTTAACCGTCTTTGAGGTTCCCGTGAAGTCTTATGATCATCCTCCATTAGAATTCTATGCATGCAGAAAGAAGGCTTAATGCCAATAAGATCATCAATAGTGTAACCCAAAGCCTTTTGATGCTTTCTCAGGACATGCATGAGTTTAGACAATTCAGTTTCGGAAAGGGAAGCACTAATAATAACGGGATAAGTAGAATCCGGTCCAAGAAAGACATACCTCAAGTGATTTGGGAGTTGTTTAAGCTCCACAACTGGGGGTGCTTTCTGATGGGGATCCTTGCTTCCTCCTTCCAGTGTAGTAGATCTAGAAACTGGACTTTCGGAAGTCTCAGTTGAAGTCGTCTCGCCATCGACCTCGGTCGAGGCGCAGAGGCGTTGACCGAGATGTTCTTCAGTCGCCTCGCTCAGTCCAGAAAGTGCCTCGGTCGAGGTACTGCAACTGGAACCGAAGCTGGAGATCTTCGTCTCCTGGGTTAGCTTCTCAGTTTTAGCTCCTGCATCCTCTTCCAGTGCCTTTAAGCTCCGTATATCTGTATCACAAGAAGCATCTATACCTTCCTCCATTAAACTGAAGCTAATAACTCTTTCGAGTGGATCGTTAGTAAGGATAGAGCTCACCAATTCTCTTGATTCTTCTTCATCGTAGATGTTGAAGATATCATCAGTTAGCTGCTCCCCCTTCATGGCTGCAAGTAGTGCGAACTCCACCTCATCGCCGCCAATGTTGAATTTCAGCTTGGCGTTCTTGCAATCCACGTTGCAACCCGAAGTTGCTAGAAATAGCCTCCCGAGAATAATAGGAACCTGATAATCTGCGGGAATGTCAAGTACAACAAAATCTATCGGTAAATAGAAGTTACCTAACTTGACCGGAACGTCCTCCAAGATGCCCACGGGATGGGTGATGGAGCGATCCGCCATATAAAGTCGAATCTTGACCGGCTTGGGCTCTCCAAATCCGATCTTCGCACATAGCTCCAGCGGGATGATGCTCACGCTGGCTCCTAGATCACAAAGGGCTTCACAAGTAACATCCCCAACTTGAATGGGAATGCAAAATGAGTCGGGATCTCTTAATTTAGGTGGCATCTTCTCCTTCATGATTTGAATGAGCTCCGAGGATTTAGATGTCATCCTAACTTCACCAAAATCTTCCAGTTTCCTCTTCCTTGATAGGATCTCCTTCAAGAACTTCCCATAGGCGGGCATTCCTAGAATAGCATCAAGGAAAGGAATGTTAATGTGCAGTTTATTCATCAAGTCAAGGAACTTACCAAAGTGCTTGTCTAGATGTGCTCTGGCCCTTGACTGGGGGAATGGAAGTCGTGGTTTGTATGCACGAGGTGGAACATAAACTTCAGTCTTCCCCTCTGCTTTCTGTGGCTCCACCTCGGTTGGCATCTCGGTCGAAGTGTTCTTCGACTGCATTTGGACCGAGGTGGTCTTCGTCGGTACTAGCACCGACCGAGGCACTGGATCTGCAGTTTTCAGTCCACTCCTCGTAGTTATGGCCATGATCTGGCCCTTAGGGTTGCTCTCCGTCCTTGCTGGAAGCTTCCCTGGATCTCTTGGCGCTTCATTCGCCCTACTTTCTAGTTGTTGTTCAAAGGCTTTTTGGGCCTTCGAAAATGAAGTCATAGAAGTCTCCATAGCGTTGAGCTTGATCAAGATAGCCTCCAGAACTGCATCTTTCTTTTCCGGTTGAGACGAACTTGATCCTTGCCCCTGGCTCTTTAATGGAGTAGAAGAAGAAGAAGAAGGGGAAGAGAGGAAAGGGTTAGAGGAATCGTTAGAGTTGGAGTTTGAATAATTGTTACCAGAATTTTGGTTGTTCGCCCTCCAGTTGTTGCTATTGGATCCTCTATTATTGTTGTTGTAGTTGTTGTTCCGGGAACCGTTGTTGTTGTTACGGTATCCGTTGTTGTTGTTCCTTTGCCCTTGCTCTTCCTTCTTGGTTTGAGCAACCAAGAGTTCCTTCAATTGCTTCACGTCATTCTTCAAAGACGTGAGTTGATTGTTGTTGGGCTGAGTTTCTTGGAAGTTAACTCTTTTAACTCCACCTTCAGCTCCTTGGTGGGTGTACTTCTCCATATGCAAAGCTTGCTTCTCGATGAAGTCCCAAGCTTCGTCAATCGCCATGTCCATAAAGGTACAGGCGGAGAGTAGTTGGAGATTGAACTGGGTGCTTCCGTCCAGTCCCTTGAAGTATATCTCCAGTAATTCTAACTTTGGAATCCCATGATGTGGGCAATCCAAAAGAATGTCCTTGAACCGCTCCCATGACTTGGACAAGCTCTCCTTGTCCTTCATAATGAAAGCGTTGATCTTCCCTTTCATTTCAGCGGTCTTTGAGGGGGGAAAGAATTTGGTCAGGAATTCCGTCGTCATCTCCTCCCATGTGCTAATTTTTCCTGGAGGAAGAGATTGATACCAAGTAAAAGCTCTATCTTTTAAAGAAAAGTAAAAAGGTCTTAGCTTGTAGTTGTTATTTTCAATCCTCGGAGGTCTCAAGGTCTCCATCAAGATCTCATAGTTTTGAAGATGTTGATGTGGTGATTCCTTCTCTAGCCCTCCGAACTGGCATTGGCGAATCATGGATAGAACTTGCGGTCGAAGTTCATAGTCATGGTCCGCTGGATCTCCTAGGTTAACTCCTGGACGCCTCAGTTGTTGATTGGGGTCCATCCTTTGACCTAGGGTTTGTGGAATTCCTGCAAGAAGAACATCTCGAACTGGCCTCCGAGGTGGAAATACATCGGCCGGGGCGTCAGGTACTGGGACCTGCCTCGGTCGAGGGTCAGCAACTGGGACCTGCATTGGTCGAGGATCAGCAACTGGATCTTCCCTCGGTCGAAGTTGATTTTGGTCTCTCAAAGCGGCCATATCTGCTTCGATTGCTTCAGTCCTGGTGCGAGTTTCTACTTTCTCTTGTCTTAGTTCTTCCCTGCTGAGGCGTAGCAGCTCTAGCGCCTCTTTCAATTCGGCCTCAAGATCGCGGTTGTCTTGTTGGGCCATCTTTGCTTCTTTTAAGCGTCGTTTGTATGTCTTTTCTGGTTCGGGATCGTAAGGAACAATTTCCTTCCCAGTGCGGGTTCTTCGCATAAACCTAAGAAAGAACCTGCAAAAGTCACTCAAGTAGAGTGGTTAGTAAACACGGGGGCAAGTGCCCAAAGAGTAAACCGTAACCGGCTCGTTCTAGACCAAGTCCCCGGCAACGGCGCCAAAAACTTGTTCGCTCCAAACGGTGTGTGCAAGCTTTAAATTTATAACCCTAGATGTAAGCTTAAAACAAGGATGCGAACCCGCAGTGTACGGGTCAAACGTAGTAAAAAGCAAGGAATTCCAGGGGTCGATCACAGGGACTTAGTGAAACAAAGTCCAATTACGGTATGCTTATGTAAATACTAACCACAAGAGCAATTAAAACAATCAAACATGATAAACAGTCAATAAAGGAAATATGCAATTCTAGGGATTAAAGCATCTAGTTGTGGTTCCAACTCAAGATCTAAAGATAAGCGGACAAAGCTGAGATTTTTGCATGGGGAAGGTATTACTAAAGTGGAATAGATCACCGGGTAAGTCTCACTACTCACTAATCTTACACCGTAACTCCTATTACCGGGTAAGTCTCAAGGAATTAAGATAAAGAACTATAATCTCAAACTAACATACCATCTAAGGGAATAGAATCAACCTTTACCGGGTAAGTCTCAGGCTAACTCACAAAGATGGGATGGAAGCACACTCAAACCCCAATAAAGGATAAACCTTTATTACTTACACTTATGATCTTAGGTACACAAACAAAGGAATTACCGGGTAAGTCTCATCCTAAGCTTGCATTGAACCAGGAAAGGTGTAATAAGAATAGGATTTGGCAAAATCTAACACTTAACTCTCAGTTTCGGATCAGATAAGTCACCTCGGTCAGAAGAATTCCACCCCGGCCGAGATGTTCATCGACTGAGCGAGATGCTTAGGGTTAAGGTAAAGACTCGAACTTTCAGGGTCCTACTAGAATCTAAGATTATTCTATCATTGTTTTTCCCACAACCTTCAGCCAATCACCCTAGAATCACACAAGGAAATTAGCCACTCATCATCATGAAAGTAATAATCAAATATATGGGAAGAAGGTGAATATTTGAACAAGAAGAATTTAATGAAAAGACTTCAATAACTGAATCAAATATCACAACAAAAGCGTTCCTTGGATATAAATCCAACAAAGGAAGACAACAAGGAAGGGAATTTAAGGTGATCTTACAAAACCCTTCAAAAGCTATAAAAGCTACAATCTTCCTTCTTCAACCTTCAAAAAGGTTCTTCAAATCTCCCAACTGGAGTATGGCTGCTGCGTGTTATGCGTGATTTCCAACAGTATGCGGATGTCGGATTCGTGGGAAATCCGACCCTTTTTATAGGAAAATAACCCTCCAAAGATAAGATATCTTAGAAAGATCTCTTCCCATAAAAAATAGGTAAAAATATAAGATCTAGCATATCTTCTTCCTTTCAGGAGTCAAGCCCAAAAATATAAGATCTCTTTCCAAAGATAAAAGATCTCAGCCAAGAATAAAATATTCTCGCCGTGTCCCAGGTGTTTGCCTCGGTCGAGTCGAATTCTCTGGATCACCTTGGTCGAGGTGAATCTGTGGTCAACCGAGGTGAGTCACAACTGAATGAGAAATCTCTCAAATCTGGTCCAAAGTGAATCTTTAATCCATGGTTATGCTTCCTGGATGGTTCCTTATGTTCCTGGATGTAGCTCCAATGACTCCATAGCTCCTTTTGCTCCTTTTTGATGCAAAACGTGCCATTTTACCTACGATTACAACAAAACTAGGTGTAGACCTCGATTCCCGCAAAGGTAGATGAAATGGTGATATAATCACATATTATACATACAAACATGCAGATTATGAAAGATAAAACGTCCAAACAAACCCCAAAATATAGACTATAATTCATGCTATCAACTCTTTATCCCTCAAAATCTGCAAAACCGTCCTCAGATGACCGGCATGCTCCTCTTTGCTGCGAGAGTACACCAGAATGTTGTCACGCTCAGGATGTGTGTGTGAATCGCAATAAGCTTTAAATTTATACTCGTTATATTTATCCTAACTCCTAGCGAACCCGCAGTGTACGGGACGTTTGTAGTAGGGATAGTATTCCGAGGTCGAACACAAAGACTAAGGTGAAATCGAGTCAAACAATGGTCATAGATAGTGTGGATCTAATCAAAGAAAAGGGTCAAGGAACAAAGAAATGAAAATCTCGATATTTTTGGTTGGTTTTTGTGGTGATCAAGCAAGGATCACAATTTAAGCAAGTCAATGAAACAATCTAAAGACTCAACTAGCAATCAAACAAGTAACTCAAAACACAAGTATATGATCAAGAGAGAAAAGTGGATTCTAGAGGTCAAGATTTTCGGTTATGGCATTGGACTCAAGGTTCTAAGGATTCTAAGGACAAGCTGCGGTGTTGGGGAAGAGTGTTTCACTAATGGAAGTAATTACCGGGTAGGTCTCTCACTTCACTAATCCGGCATCAAACTCCTATTACCGGGTAGGTCTCAAGGGTTTAAAGTAGGGAATTCTACACAAACCGGTTGCTACTTAAGAGGTAACCCTCTCCTTACCGGGTAAGTCTCGGAATAGGGAAGTCTCAAGCAATAATCCTAGCACACTCGATCCAATAGCGGCTTATGAGGCTCACTACTACCTAGTGTTCATCATCTTAGGTATCTAAGGTCGGAAATCATCGGGTAGATCTCTTCCCTCACTTAGATTGATAGCATTAGATGATCCTAAGCTAGATTAGGCTTAATAAACACTAGGATTTCAACAACCTAAAACCCTAACATACAGATTCATCAATTAAAGATCAATAGAGAAGAAAATCGGGTGGATCTTATGTAAATCGGCCGATTTGGTCTGATGAACAGCCCGATTTTTCTTCCTGGAATGGGTTTCGTGCATACAAATCATCCTAAACTAACATATAAGTCCATCCTATCATCATCCAAGCCATAACCATCAATCCATCACTCTAAAATCACAATAAACTAGCCAATAGTGTGCATATCAAGATCCAAAATTATCATACATGCATATATGGTTCTCATAGATGAATAATGAAAGATAAGCAAGTAAAATCAATAAATCTCAGCTGAATCTAAGTTGTAGCAAGACTTACAATCTCTTAAATGAAGATCCAAAACATTCCTAACAATCCTTGCAATAGTTCTTCAATCCTAGACTACAAAAATAACTCAAAATCACTCAAAACCTCACTATCACTCCTAGAATGGTGTTCTTCTTCTTCCTTCAAATCTTTGAGAGTTTTCTTCTCCTCCCAATCTTGCCTCCAATGGATGAGCTGTGAATGAGAGAATGTGGGAGAGGAGAGATGCTCAGCAACAGCTTGCAGGACCACTTATATTCTCCACCAAGAGCAAGGCCGGATCAAGAGATCGTGGGACATGTGGCTTAAGCTGTCAAAGGCAGGAAAATCGACCCAGAGGAATAAATCGGCCGATTTTCCTGGCAGTTGGTCCGATTTTCTTCAGTAGAAGCATGTTATGATCGTCTAGCCATGAGTTGCTCCATTGCTTGCACCAATAGTGGTCTTTGTGTCCTTTGTTACTCCAATTATGCTCTTCCAAAGCTTTGGATGTGTACCACCATGAGGCTTGGCCCTCGAATGTATCGGTTAATGTCCAAAAGATCCCCAAAATACCTACAAAGCAATGAACAAGTCCGTGTAGATGTCTATCTCGACAAATTACGTGAATTGAATGTAAACGTCGTGAATTAGTGCTAAACCATGCATGAATGAGTGAGAAATCTATCTAAATGATTACCTAAACCTAAGTCATAAATCGTGTTATCAAAAATACCCCATACTTAAGGTTTGCTCGTCCCCGAGCAATTTCTCAACTATAGACTACAAGATAACATGATTTATGTATGCAGAAAAATGGTAAAATCTTTTTGGGTTTGTGCTTTTATTATTGGATCACCTTCATAGTCATGTTTTATGGTAACGGACAAGCAATTGTGCATCAAATAAATGAAGGCATGGAAAGACAATTGTACATCAAATAAATGAAGGCATGGAAAGACAATTGTACTTAACTCAAAAGCATGCATGAAATGTAAAAATGAAGAAACCAAGAAGATCAAGAGTATATTCAATCTAGATTACTAAGTCTTACAAACATGCAAATAGGTCATAAGGTCTTATGAACTAAAAGGCCAAGAAACGTTGTGATTAGGTGGGGATTTTTTCTAGGCTATGTGGTGCTAATCCGGGAATGGAGCTAACTCCACAATCTTGTCCTCGATCAACTTCCCTCAAGTGTATATTTTTCTCTATCTTTTCTTTTCTTTTCTTTTTCCTTGACTTATTTTTGAGACAATGGCATTGGTGTACCGAAACCTTGGTGATTAGCCGTCCTCGGGCTTTTTCTATTTTTTTCGAGGTGCGTCCACACCGGGCACACATACCAAAGCTCGTTAGGACTATTGGTTTATTTGACTTTGGCAAGGCACCAACACCCGATTATGTGAAGTGTACCGAGTTACTTGTCATCAAAGCCAACGTCCCCAAACATATGTTTTTGTCTACACTTTCACAACAAATTCAGCATTTTATGCATGATATTCTTTCATCAACATCTTCACCCCACACTTGCTTTTCACACACATCAACACACTAACATGCTCCTATTCCCGGATGGGTCAAAAGAGGTCAATTTATATCAATTGAGGTGCTCAAACAACATGATCAAGATGAGAATTAGAGAAAGACGAATTACCTCATTCATTCCTAGATGGTGTGCAAGAACTAGCATGCAATTTCGACCTTCAATACTCAATCCATTCTAGGCAAACATCATGATCACAAATCATTCATGGGATTTAAGAGAAGTACTTCAAGTCCACATATACATTCATCAATTTAACACATAAGGCCATCCATGGCCAATCCACAAGATAAGATTCATCATTAGGGTCATATCCAAGCCTTAGAAGCACTAAAAATTTTTAAATTTTCTGAATATTTTGGATTTTTTTCTGAATTTTTTGGATTTTTCGAAATATGTATGTACAATGCAAGACATGATGAAACATGTGACAAAATTAAACTATCTTAGATGCTAATCATGCAAGTGATCATGAAAACCCCACCCCATACTTAGAAACACATTGTCCCTAATGTGTAAACTAAATAAAGAAGTGAAAGAGAGTCCTCACAATGTAAAATTGGTGATGCTTTGGTATTTCGGTTCACATTGGATGATGATGGTGGATGATCGATCAAGGATGGTAGAGAGCTCTTGATGATCATTATGACGTCGGAACCCGCGCTCGGCTCCGCAAGCCGTCCAAGTTCCACGTCTGCTCCACCCATGCTTGATTGGAGATTATCACTTTCCTTTACAGAGGAAAAATCGCCCTAGCAGGCCAGGAAAATCGGCCGATCTGGATGAAGAACAGGCCGATTTTTCTGGGTGATTTCCTCCTCGTCCATGTGCTTGGATCTTGTACCTTCAACAGTTCCATGAGACCTTCACATGACCTCCAACATCTCGTCACACACGACAATCAACAAGATCTAGCACCCAAAAACACAAAAGAAAAACAAAGCACACCAAGAGTGAGATCAAACAAAAACAAGAAAAAGAAAGGGAAAAACATGTACCAATGGGTTGCCTCCCATTAAGCGCTTCTTTAAGGTCATTAGCTTGACCAAATTCAGGGGCGTTTCAATCAAGATGAAGCGAGGCAATCACTTCCAACGGGGCTTCCGGGATGTACTTCTTCAAACGATGCCCATTCACCTTGAAGTTACCACAATGATCTCCTCCTATCTCTACCGCTCCATGAGGAAAGATCTTCTTCACCACATATGGCCCGGTCCATCTTGATTTGAGCTTTCCGGGGAAGAGCCGCAGCCTCGAGTTGAAGAGAAGCACCAAGTCGCCTTCACTCAACTCCTTCGGGATGAGGCGCTTGTCATGCCACCTTTTGGTCCTCTCCTTGTAGATCCGGGCATTCTCATAAGCATCCAACCGGATCTCTTCAAGAGCGTTTATGTCAAGCAACCTCTTCTCTCCCGCCTCCTTGAGGTCAAAATTTAGCCACTTAATGGCCCAATAAGCTCTATGCTCCATCTCTACCGGGAGGTGGCAAGACTTGCCATAGACCAACTTGTAAGGAGTGGTGTCAGTTGGTGTCTTGAAAGCGGTCCTATATGCCCACAAGGCATCATCGAGCTTCATAGCCCAATCCTTTCTTGTCCTAGAGACCGTCTTCTCAAGAATCCCCTTTATCTCCCGGTTGGAGATCTCCACTTGGCCACTAGTTTGGGGATGGTAAGGTGTTGCCACCTTATGAGTCACCTCATACTTAGCCAAAAGTGCTCCAAAGTTCCTTTCTTGGTGAAGTGCTTCCCTCCATCGCTTATGATCACCCTTGGTGTTCCAAACCTAGGAAAGATCACTCGGTTGAAGAACCGCACCACGACCTTGGCGTCATTTGTAGGAGAGGCGATTGCCTCCACCCATCTCGAAACATAGTCAACCGCCAATAGGATGTAGAGGTTGCCACATGAAGAAGGGAATGGTCCCATGAAGTCCACACCCCCCACATCAAATATTTCCACTTCTTGTATGTTGTTCAAGGGCATCTCATTCCTCCTTGAGATGTTGCCCGTCCTTTGGCAAGCATCACAAGCTACCACAAAGCTTTGCACATCCTTGAACAAACTTGGCCAAAAGAAGCCCGATTGCAAGACCTTCGCACATGTCTTGTGTGCGCTAGCATGCCCTCCACATGGCGAGGAATGGCAATGGCGGATCACACTCTCCACCTCATCCTTCGGTATGCATCTTCTAAACATTCCATCTGGCCCTCTCTTGAACAAAAGTGGTTCACTCCAATAGTAGTGCCTCACATCCTTGAAGAACTTCTTCCTTTGAGCATATGTCAATCCGGGAGGCACCTCCTCACACACTAAGTAATTCACAATGTCGGCAAACCATGGCTCGCTTCCTCTAGACACTTGGGACAAGCATTCCTCCACCATTTGCAATTGCTCATCCCGGAATGAGTCATCAATCGGGGTGTCATCTCTCTCAATCTCCAAGGGAGGTAGTCTACTAAGGTGATCCGCCACGGAGTTCTCGGATCCTTTCTTGTCCCGGATTTCCAAATCAAACTCTTGAAGAAGAAGGATCCACCGAATCAACCTAGGCTTGGCATCCTTCTTGGTAAGTAGATAACGGATCGCAGCATGATCCGTATAAACTATGACCTTTGCTCCAACAAGATATGAGCGAAACTTCTCAAAAGCATATACCACCGCTAGCAACTCCTTCTCGGTTGTGGCATAATTGAGTTGGGCATCATCTAGCGTCTTGCTAGCATAATAAATGGCATGAGTGCGCCCATCTTTCCTTTGCCCCAAAACAGCCCCAACGGCTACATCGCTTGCGTCACACATGATCTCAAACGGTAAACTCCAATCCGGAGGTTGCATGATAGGTGAGGAGATCAAGGCGTTCTTCAACCTACAAAAAGCCTCAAGACAATCTTTGGAAAAGACAAAATCAACATCCTTCATTAGTAGGTTAGTAAGAGGCTTAGAAATTTTAGAGAAGTCTTGAATAAACCTCCGGTAAAAACCGGCATGCCCTAAGAAACTCCTTACCCCTTTCACCGAGGTAGGTGGTGGCAACTTCTCTATCGTCTCAATCTTGGCCCTATCAACCTCAATGCCACGGTTAGACACCAAGTGTCCTAACACAATACCTTCTCTTACCATGAAGTGGCATTTTTCCCAAATCAAGACAAGATTTGTCTCCTCACATCTTTGCAATACTAATGACAAGTTAGCCAAGCAATTATCAAAGGAAGAACCATAAACGGAGAAATCATCCATGAACACTTCCATGATATTTTCAATGTATTCCGAAAAGATAGCCATCATACACCTTTGGAAGGTGGCGGGTGCATTACACAACCCAAATGGCATTCTCCTATATGCAAAAGTTCCCCATGGACATGTAAATGTTGTTTTCTCTTGGTCATCGGGGTGGATAGGGATTTGGAAGAATCCGCTATAGCCATCTAAATAGCAAAAATGAGAATGTTGAGCTAACCTCTCTAGCATTTGGTCAATGAAAGGGAGAGGGAAGTGATATTTCCTAGAGGCCATGTTAAGCTTCCTATAGTCAATGCACATCCTCCACCCCGTGACCGTCCTAGTCGGGATTAGTTCATTGTTCTCATTGGTCACTACGGTCATCCCACCCTTCTTAGGAACTACATGAACGGGACTAACCCACTTACTATCCGAGATAGGGTAGATAATTCCCGCATCTAGCAACTTAATGATCTCCTTTTTGACTACCTCTTTCATTATAGGATTTAGTCTTCTTTGATGTTCAATAGAGGGTTTATGATTATCTTCCATTAATATCTTATGCATGCACAAAGAAGGTTTTATGCCAACCAAATCATCAATAGTATAGCTAATGGCTTTCCTATGCAATCTCAGTTCATGCAACAACTTAGCAAGTTCATCATCACTCAAGCATGCATTAACAATCACCGGATATGTTGAATTATCACCAAGAAAAGCATACTTCAAATGAGAGGGGAGGGGTTTAAGATCAAGTTGAGGAGGACCTTTTCCGGTTGGAGACGATCCATACAACGTAGGTTGAGATGATTGCAAAACCATGGAAGCCTCCTTGAAGTCCCTTGATGATTGCTCACATTCAAGTGGTTGGTGCTGAAAAGACTCAGGAAAATCGACCCAGGAGGAAAAATCGGCCGATTTTCCTGAGGGTAGGTCGATCTGAGTTTCTGTTTTTGCTGAATTTGATGAAATTTCAGCACAAGGCCAAAAATCGGCCGATTTTGCCCAGTCAGGCCGATTTTTCTGCTTGTTTCTCTCTTCTTTTAGGACTTCAAATCCAACACTTGGTAGCTCGTCCAATGCATTCAAGGCCTTGATTACTTCATTGCTACTCTCCTCAACTCCTTCCTCCATCAAGCTTGAGCTAAGAACCCTCTCAAGTGGATCATTGAGCAAGATTGAGCTCACAACCTCTCTAGACTCCTCTTCTTCAACTATGTTGAATACATCTTCATCAAGGGTTGGCCCTTTCATCATTGTGGATAGCTTGAACTTGATGTTCTCTTCTCCAATGTTGAAGGAGAGAGTCCCATTCTTACAATATACTAGACATCCGGAAGTAGCTAGGAAAGGTCTCCCCAAGATGATAGGAACCGGATAGTCCGCCGGGATGTCCAAAACAACGAAGTCTATAGGCACATAGAACTTCCCTAGTTGCACCGGAATGTCTTCCAAGATCCCAACCGGATGAGTGATTGAGCGGTCCGCCATGTAAAGAGTCATCTTGACCGGCTTTGGCTCTCCTAGCCCAACCTTGTTGCAAAGTGCAAGCGGGATGATGCTTACACTTGCCCCAAGATCACATAGGGCGTCATACTTCACTTCTCCTACTCCGATTGGCACACAAAAGGATCCCGGATCCCTTAGCTTAGGAGACATCTCCTCCTTCATTGTTTGAATCAACTCCGAGGATCTCTTTGTCATCCTTATCTCCCCATACTCCTCCAACTTCCTTTTGTTGGAGAGTATTTCCTTTAAAAACTTGCCATATGCCGGCATTCCTAAAATAGTATCCATGAACGGAATGTTAATATGCAATTTAGACATTAGTTCAAGGAATTTACCAAAGTGATTGTCCAAGCGAGCTCTTGCTTGTGATTGTGGGAACGGTAGTGGTGGCTTGTATGGAGGCGGTGCCGCATAAGTTGGCTCTACATCTTTGCTCTTGCCTCCATCTCCTTGCAATTTTTCCTCTTCTACCACTACTTGCTTCCCCTTAGCATTGTCCTTGGGCAAAGGATCCTTCATGGTCAACCCACTCCTCGTTGTAATAGCCAACACTTGGCCTCTTGGGTTGTCTTCGGTCCTTCCGGGAAGCTTTCCCGGATCTCTATGGGCTTCACCCGCCTTTTGGAACACTTGTGCTTCCAAAACCTTTTGAGCCTTAGAAATTGAAGTCACCGTGCTCTCAAGGCCACTCAACCTTCCAAGCAATTGCTCTAACATCATTTCGGTTCTATCCTTTGGAGGTTGAGTGAATCCGGGTGGAGGTTCTTGTGAAGCCTTTGGTGGTGGAGTTGTGCTTGTGGAAGCGGGAGGGTTCAAGGCTCCATCCGGGTTAGAGTAGGAAAACCCGGGATGGTTGTGGTTGGGCCGGTAATTGTTGAATTGTCGGTTGTTGTTGAAGTTCCTTGGGCCTTGATAGTTGTTGTAATTGCCCCTTCCCATGTAATTCACATCCTCCTCCTTGGAAGATAAGTTATCTTGTGGAAGCACTTGAGGAGTTGCTTGGTTCTTCAAAGTTGTAGCACACAACTCCCTCAAGGACTTTAGCTCGTTGTTGATGGCGTCAAGCTTGAAATTGCTCATGGTGACTTCACTCACCTCATATGCTCCCGGCTTTCTCCCTTCACTCTTCCTATGGGAGTATTTCTCAATCACTAGAGCTTGTTTCTCTACAAACTCCCAAGCATCATCCACATGCTTTTCCATGAAAGTCCCACCGGAAAGGGATTGGAGCTTGAATTGGCTATCTTCATCAAGTCCCTTGAAGTAGATTTCCAATAGCTCAATTTTCGGTATGCCATGGTGTGGACAATCGAGGAGAAGGTCTTTGAATCTCTCCCAAGACTTGAACAAACTCTCTCTATCCTTCATCACGAAGGCATTGATCTTCCCTCTTAATTCGGTAGTCTTGGAAGGTGGGAAGAACTTAGTCAAAAACTCGGTTGTCATCTCCTCCCAAGTACCAACTCGCCCTTGTGGAATAGATTGATACCAAGCTAAGGCTTTGTCCTTAAGAGAGAAGGAGAAAGCCCTAAGCTCATGGTTGTTGCTCTCCAATCTTGGCGGTCTAAGAGTCTCCATCAAAATCTCATAGTTCATCAAATGTTGATGAGGAGACTCTCCTTCCATCCCTCCAAATTGATTATGCCGGATCATTTGTAGAACTTGAGGGCGGAGTTCGTAGTTGTGGGCTGCGGGATCTCCTAAGTGCACACCCGGACGGTGTGCCCTTTGTGCCGGATCCATACGTCTCCCCAAAGTTTGTGGCTCTTCAATAGCAATGGGTACAACCCTAACATTCGCCGCCGGCTGCGGTTGTGGTGGTGGAGGAGGTGGAGGTTGTTGACGATTAAGCTCTCCTTGTACAAGAGCTAGCCTAATCTCATCAATCTCCCTCCTAGTTGCTTCTTGCCTCTCATTGGCAAGTCTCCTCTCTTCCTCCAAGAGATCATCTCTTAGCCTAATTTGCTCTAAGGCTTCATTCAATTCAGCTTGGAGGTCTCTTTTGGCCATCTCTTTCCCCTTCTTAATACTCTTGGATCTAGATCTAAGGGTTTTCTCCGGTTCGGGATCGAACGGAGCTAAATCCTTGCCACGAGATCTTCGCATACACCTAAAGAGTAAGAGATGTCCTGAAAAGCAAAGACACACACCAAAGAGAGATCAAAAGCAACAAGAAAGATCTACACTATAAACAATCACAAATAGACTCGATCTAGACCTAGTCCCCGGCAACGGCGCCAAAAACTTGTCACACTCAAGATATGTGTGTGAATCGCAATAAGCTTTAAATTTATACTCGTTATATTTATCCTAACTCCTAGCGAACCCGCAGTATATGGGACGTTTGTAGTAGGGATAGTATTTCGAGGTCGAACACAAAGACTAAGGTGAAATCGAGTCAAACAATGGTCATAGATAGTGTGGATCTAATCAAAGAAAAGGGTCAAGGAACAAAGAAATGAAAATCTCGATATTTTTGGTTGGTTTTTGTGGTGATCAAGCAAGGATAACAATTTAAGCAAGTCAATGAAACAATCTAAAGACTCAACTAGCAATCAAACAAGTAACTCAAAACACAAGTATATGATCAAGAGAGAAAAGTGGATTCTAGAGGTCAAGATTTCCGGTTATGGCATTGGACTCAAGGTTCTAAGGATTCTAAGGACAAGCTACGGTGTTGGGGAAGAGTGTTTCACTAATGGAAGTAATTACCGGGTAGGTCTCTCACTTCACTAATCCCGCATCAAACTCCTATTACCAGGTAGGTCTCAAGGGGTTAAAGTAGGGAATTCTACACAAACCGGTTGCTACTTAAGAGGTAACCCTCTCCTTACCGGGTAAGTCTCGGAATAGGGAAGTCCCAAGCAATATTCCTAGCACACTCGATCCAATAGCGGCTTATGAGGCTCACTACTACCTAGTGTTCATCATCTTAGGTATCTAAGGTCGGAAATCATCGGGTAGATCTCTTCCCTCACTTAGATTGATAGAATTAGCTGATCCTAAGCTAGATTAGGCTTAATAAACCTAAAACCCTAACATATAGATTCATCAATTAAAGATCAACAGAGAAGAAAATCGGGTGGATCTTATGTAAATCGGCCGATTTGGTCTGATGAACAGCCCGATTTTTCTTCCTAGAATGGATTTCGTGCATACAAATCATCCTAAACTAACATATAAGTCCATCCTATCATCACCCAAGCCATAACCATCAATCCATCACTCTAAAATCACAATAAACTAGCCAATAGTGTGCATATCAAGATCCAAAATCATCATACATGCATATATGGTTCTCATAGATGAATAATGAAAATAAGCAAGTAAAATCAATAAATCTCAGCTGAATCTAAGTTGTAGCAAGACTTACAATCTCTTAAATGAAGATCCAAAACGTTCCTAACAATCCCTGCAATAGTTCTTCAATCCTAGACTACAAAAATAACTCAAAATCACTCAAAACCTCACTATCACTCCTAGAATGGTGTTCTTCTTCTTCCTTCAAATCTTTGAGAGTTTTCTTCTCCTCCCAATCTTGCCTCCAATGGATGAGCTATGAATGAGAGAATGTGGGAGAGGAGAGATGCTCAGCAACAGCTTGCAGGACCACTTATATTCTCCACCAAGAGCAAGGCCGGATCAAGAGATCGTGGGACACGTGGCTTAAGCTGTCAAAGGCAGGAAAATCGACCCAGAGGAATAAATCGGCCGATTTTCCTGGCAGTTTGTCCGATTTTCTTCAGCAGAAGCATGCTATGATCGTCTAGCCATGAGTTGCTCCATTGCTTGCACCAATAGTGGTCTTTGTGTCCTTTGTTACTCCAATTATGCTCTTCCAAAGCTTTGGATGTGTACCACCATGAGGCTTGGCCCTCGAATGTATCGGTTAATGTCCAAAAGATCCCCGAAATACCTACAAAGCAATGCACAAGTCCGTGTAGACGTCTATCTCGACAAATTACGTGAATTAAATGTAAACGTCGTGAATTAGTGCTAAACCATGCATGAATGAGTGAGAAATCTATCTAAATGATTACCTAAACCTAAGTTATAAATCGTGTTATCAAATGTCATCAATGAAAACCACCACAAACTGATCAAGGAAGTCGATGAAGATGTTGTTCATCAACTCCATGAAGACTGCTGGGGCATTCGTGAGTCCAAATGGCATCACTACAAACTCGTAGTGGCCATAACGGGTACGATGCCGTCCTATGTATATCCTACTCCCTCACCCTCAATTGGTGGTATCCTGAGCGTAAGTCAATCCGGGAGAACACGGTCGCTGCCTGAAGTTGATCAAGTAGATCATCAATACGAGGCAGTGTATACTTATTCTTGATGGTCACATTGTTCAGCTCTCTGTAATCAATACACAATCTCAACGATCGATCCTTCTTCCGCGCGAAGAGGACAGGTGCTCCCCAAGGGGATACGCTAAGGCGGATGAAGCTCTTCTCAGCCAACTCCTCGAGTTGCTTCTTCGGCTCCAACATCTCGACAGGTGCCATACGATATGGGGCCTTCGAGAGGGGTCTCGTGCCAGGCTCCAACTCGATACTAAAGTCCACACTCCTCTGAGGTGGCAAGCTCGACGGCTAGCAAACACGTCTGCAAACTCGCAGACCACTGGTATGTCCTCCAATGCTGGACTCTCTCCATCCTTCATAACATAGCACCAAAAGGCATCACATCCTTGTGCTATCACCCTAGCTGCTCGTACGACACTGATGACGGAACCTATCTTCCCAAGGTCCCAACCTCGGAAGATCTCTATCTGACCTAGCTCGGTAGAGCCTGTAGCAGTCCTCCTACCAACATCTAAAACCGCATGGTGCCTACACATCCAATCCATACCTAATATGACCTCTTCATGCATCAATGGCATGACTAAGAAGTCAACAAGCAATACACAAGTCCCTAAGCGAAGGGGACAACTACGTATCTCACGGGTACCTCTGACCCTACTACCATCAGGTAACCCTATAGTAAAGGGTATCCCCTCTATAGTAGCTAAACTCAGATGCTCAACACATACATCAGAAATAAAGAATTGTGTAGTACCCGTATCAAACAAAACTCTAACAAGTAAGCCATGAAGCAGAATGGTGCCTGAGCAGCCGGTGTAGGCGGCTCCTCTGCACTCCTCAGCTCAAGGACTCTTCCTTGAGCTCCTTTGGTGTCCGTGAAACTCCCACCACGACCTCTACCTCTACTCGGCCCGGGAGCGGATCCCTAAGTAGAAGGACGATCTGGGACTCTCTATTATCCTTGTGTCTGTTGTTGAGGTGTCCTTTGACCACCTCCTGCCACACTAGCAGGGGAAGAACCCTGCTGAGATGCAACTCCACCCTGCCTATAGAAGGCAGCTTTGTGGCGTGGTCTACCACAGGTATAGCACGTCACTACTAGTCTCGTACACTCTGGCCTCAAATGTCCAAGATCACCATAATTGTAACACTGTCGTCCTTTATCTACAGTCAATGCAGACGAGGGGTAACACTGACGTCTCTAACTCCGTCCAGAGCCAGATGCTCCTCCAACTCCACTGTTCTGCCCAGTGCGCTGTCTCTTCTCAGACCGTCCCGTCTGAGAAGCCCTCCTCTGACTGGATCTCTCTCTCTCTCTCATAAGCAGAAGCCCGGTCCTGATAATCAGCCAAGGACTCGCAATGGAATCCCGCCATGTATGAGCGTGTACTCTCCCTCAGTCGACGGGAGAACAGGTACACATGCTGGTCCTCAGATGGTGCAGCTGTACCAGCAAAGCTAACTACGTCTGGAAGCTGCTGATGGCGTTTGCAATCGGCACATCCTCAAAGCCTGCTTCTACAAAATCCTGTAGCTTCTCCCTCCACAGTGAGGCAAGGCAGAACTGCTCTCTGATCATACTCCTCATGCGATCATAGCTGGTGGCTCTAGCTCATAGTCCTCCACCATTGATGAGCAAGGTCACGGAATAGAGACTGAACTAGCTCTATCCGTTTGTCCTCTGGGCATCTAATAGACTCTAAAGCTGAGTCTACATATCCTATCCAGACCTCTATCTCCAAACCAACCTTCCAGGAGAAAGGTGGTACACCTAGTTGATGGAATGCCTTCAACCAGGTATTTGGTCGAGGCCCTCTGGTCTCCTCTGGAGCTCTAACAGTCTCAGCAACACGTGCCGGCATGGTTGGCATTGGAGTGGCTCCCTGCGACATCTTTGAAGATCCCTAATGCACTGGTAGATCTAGGGCCCGTATGCCTGCTCTAGCAGCCTCCTCTACACGTCGGATATACTCACAAAACTCTGGCCCTCTCATGGAGACACGATCTGAGTCATCTGACTGGACTCGATGTGAATGATGTCTCCTAGATCCACCACTCCTCGTCTTTGGGACGACACTCTCAACAATCTCCTCAAGCACCTCTTCCACCACTTGTGGATCAGCAGTGGGAACTGGTCCTTGTTCTACCACACCCGAAGGAAGGGGTTGTCTACCTCTACCCCGGCCTACAACAGACGTTGCTCTAGTCTGAGCCATCTGCGGGGTATACGTACACACCTAACTTATAAGGCTCTATATAGGCCATATGTATATATATATATATATATACATATACAAATATAGTCCACAATACATATATATACATATCTATACTACAGAGATCCATAGTAGAGATGGCGACTTCTCGTACAACTCAATCCCAAAACCATTCTTTAAAACCAAAAAATCTTTTGAAAATGTCAGACCCCTTGCCGGTTTTGTTTATTTTACCTATCAAACCTCATTGCAGGTAGCAAGTGTCATTGTTGTCAACCTAAGGCTCTGATACCAACTCTGTAACACCCTGAATCCACGGGACTCGGGATGCCACATTGGCTAGGATCTCACAGTGGATCCTGACCCTAATCTGACAACAAGTTCACTGGACCTTACAACATGGCACTGACAGATATAAAACAAATGCATAAAACTATATAAACTGTACAACCAAAAGGTGAACAACATCATAGCCGAGTATCAAACCTAACCCTCACACAGGAGGTAGACAAAACATCATCCTCACGCAGGAGGGAAACATAAATAGCCCCAAAACCAACCACCTAATGTACGAGAGATCCTCAGCCTGCCACCCTGCCAGATCACTCAGCAACACGCCTATCCTACAAGGCATCTACAAAATGGTATGAAACCATTAGCTAACCATACGTATATAAGGTAATGCACAAGCACAAGCACAATCATGAAAGATAAACACATAAGCATGCTATCACACAGTTACCCATTTTATCATCTTAATATAATAGTCATTCACTCAAGTCGTATATATATAGATAGATGAAACTAGGTGACACGAGGACCGATATATCCCCGCTTATGGGCCTGACACCCATCTGGAAGTAGTGTCGGTCACACAACCCGTGTACCCTATGGGAGTGGATTACGCCTTTCTTGTATACTAGATGGCATGGACACAGAGAACCCCCCCAGCTCCTAACAGGATGAAGGGAAAGGTTATCACTGCCACGCATACGGGGCTATCAATAAAATAAAGGTCGGTAGTAATCGACATCACATGCTATCATATCAAGCATAAAATACACACACCACTCATGCAAACACCCAATATAAGGATGGTAGCTAAGTAAGTCCTACGGACTTACCTCAACTTCGGATACTCTCAACCTCGATCAACCTCTACACTGGAGGGAAGCACAACCTATCAACAAGACATAAAGAGATGTCACTACTCTTATCAAGCAAAGGGTAACACCTAGACCCAAAGGGATCCATAGGGATAATATACATCCTATAACACTCAAATAACATGATAAACCTTAAAGCGACATCGGGGCATATATCCAACTCATGATATCATCATCAAACTAAAAGCCCATAATTACCAGAAAAATGTAACGAGCATAATGGAATTTCCAATTATCCATTTTAACAAACTTAAGGTCAATTTATACTAACCCGCAATACGGAAAACGAATAAATTCATAATTTATTCGTTACTAGCTCGATATACGATCCCGAAGAAGATACGGACTCCTGGCGATACAGGGAGTAAGAGCACGGTATGACACACCACGTCCGATGACTTGCGGTGGTCCGTCGTTGTTCCGATAGCGGTAAACGGTAGCTTTACCAAAAAGCTAACAAACAGGAAATAACTTCGCACTAGGACGAAGGGAACATGATAAGGGACTCGATCGTACAAACAGATTTGAAAATGGACTAAAGATGGACGAGTTGTGAAAGATTGAAGATAGATTGTTTTGCTCGGTTTCTCTCGAACTCCTTCGTCTGTAAGTTTTCAATTTACAATTGAAAAGCAAAGATAAAGTATGAAGATTTGATGCCACCTCTTCTTTATATATAATATATATAATATATAATATAAAAAGGAAGCTTAGAAGAAGTTGTAGCCGCCTTTGCATTTCATTTATATGTGTGTGTGTATATATATATATATATATATATATATATATATATATATATATATATATATATATATATATATATATATATATATATGTGTGAGTATATATGATATTGATCCAAACTATTTAATCGGAATGCCGTTATAGTTTTTCGGTCTTCAAACTTTATGAAACTGAAATATAAATTCCGGAATATCATCGTGATAATTAATCCATAACTATCTCGTAAAATGGTCATTTCTAAGCCACATTTCTTAACCGCTAAGAATCGGGATAGCGACTCTTTTGTCCATTATGTCTTTTTATATTATTTCACATCTAGAACATATCCGATGTCCCGATCATTTCTTTCAACTGAAACTTTATTTATTGGAGCTCTAAAATACTCCAAATAACACCGATTATTATAAAATTGACTTTTATGCTACTTTGGTTGGAACTACGTGACCCATGAGTACTACTTTCTAAACTCTTTTGAATATCTACAACTTTTCAGTTGGTATGGTTGTCAAATTTCAAATGGAAGATAATCGAAATTTGGAATCTCTCAGGGGTCATCATGAAATAACATCCAACTCCAATGGTTTCCACGTGACTTCTTCAATCTTTAGTCGATCTTGATGTTTTCATATATTCTTTGACTCTAGGGAAGATTGAATTCTCGTGCTTTGGTAATTTCATACCATTATGCTCCATAAATTGACTTGAATGCATAAAACACGAAATAAACCAAAACAGGCACCGAAATGTGGAAAGTGGAGCTTTTTACACAAAAATGAAGCATAGACGAGCTATATGGCCATGAAAATGCATGATTATAAAACCCGGCCCCGTTATCATAGCATCAATCATTGTAAGAGAATAAAGAATGAATCATAACTTTCCAAACCACTCAAGGCTAATGTGTTTGCTCTCAATCTCACAAGATGTGTTTAAGCGTATCTCAAAATAATCACTCAAACTCATCACACATGAATATATATTACTATAAGCTTGTCAAGGAGTTCTCAAACTCCACCACCTGTCAACTGAAACTAATTGTAACACCCCAAGTTCTAAGAACTCAAAGCGTTATAGGCTAGGACCTCACAATGGGTCCCGACCCTCAGAGTAGCAACGATAACATCAGATCTTACAACAAGGCACAAATAAATGAAAACCAAAACTTATAATAAAACCAAATATTTAACAAAGGAAAAGTCAAAGACTCACAACCGAGTTTAAAACAAAAGGGAAAGAAACAATAGAAATATAAAACCCGATCCCGACCTATAATCTACGGGAACCCCGGCTGAACACACCATCCGGATCACTCAGCAGTACCTATATCCTGCAAGGCATCTACAACATCGGTATGAACCATTAGCTAACATTCTATATATCAGAAAGATAGTAAAGGCACAAACACATATAAGGTATCATAAACATATAGCATGCTCGCACTCAACCGGCTATTATGTTTCATTAAGTTAATCCCTTTACTAATTCAACTTAAGTTGTCACACGAGAATCACTATGATCTCACCTCCCCTTTCACCGACAGGAATAGAGCAGATGCATCCCTTTGTCACCTACGGGACTGGTCGCAAGAGCACCTCCCAGTTTCCCCATTTTGAACTGGACAAGCGGTCAATGTCCGATTATAATATACTTGGGCCAATTAAGGTATAAAAGGTCAATCCTATTCCGGTTATCCGTTATAACGATAAACAACACAAACACAACCAATACGGTCAAACCAATATACGGAACACAACTAAGTAAGTCCAAGGGACTGAGCTCACTCAGGTAGACTCAAAGATCAGCGTCAACTTAATTTCCCGAAGGAAAGGAAGGAACGCCTGCTTAGACAAGGCATAACGAATCAGAAACCAAAACGATTGCTAGAAGTCTATAACTTCTAGTCTCCATGATCTCTAAGAGCTCTCCACAAGATAGGGTCACAAACCCTAGTCTTACAAACTCACAAGGGTCAACAAGATCGACAAAATTCAAGGAAAGGAACGAGGGAAACAAGGAAGGAAAGCAGCTCACCAAAGACGGGAGTACTGTAGACAAAACCGCGGGGGCGGTCGGACAGTACCGTGGGGGCGGCACTGGGGAAGATTCGCGGGGGCGGGGATGTGCAGCCGCGGGGGTGGTATAGTGACAGAAGGTGCGGTCGGGGTTTCTATTGACAGCGAACTCACAACAAGGGATCCAAAGCTTGATTCCTTGATCTAAACATGTCAACACTCAACCAAGGGAGCATGGGAACAATAACAGAAGGCCAAAAAGAATCAAGACTCGATCTTGATCCTTAAAGAAGAAGAAGAATAAGAAGAGAAGAACAAAAAGGAAGAAAAACAAAAGGAAGGGAAGATGCAGCAAGCTTAAGAACGTGAGGGAGAATCAAAGGGAAGAAGACTTACACGTTCAGCAAGGTTCGTAAGGGAAGAAGACAGCAGCTTTCATGAGATTGAAGAACGTAAGCAAGAAACGAAAAAAGGAAGAGAAGGTGGGATTTTTATAGGGAACGATGGGAAGGATAAGGAAAGACGTTTTAGGGTTAGAAGATCTGAGGAAAGCCGGTCAAAAGATAGAAGATCGGATCTTCTAAAGAAGGAAACAAGGTAGAGACGAAAAAGGAAAGCAGATCTTTGCGATGTGGGGTCATCCGCACCTACGGGATGACCTTGCCGCGACCACGGCTAGCCGTAGGGGCAGCTTCTGTCACCACGGGGGCGGTAACAGGCACAACTTGCCGTTGGGGAGGCCACTATCACCGCGGGGGTGGTGACAGCGAGAAACCGGATGTTACACTAATATGTAAGATAAATATCATGTGATTATATATAAGGGTGTAACTAGGATATGATACATGAAAAAGTGATATTAGTAGACCAAAAAGTAGGTCAAAATGGGAAATAATATACGGGACATCGAGTGTGATATATTCTTGAAATCCTTCAATCATTCAAAAACTCACACTTTTTTTCATCTTTGCATTTTTTTCACATAGCATAACACTTTTGAATTTTATAGCACTTTGTATTTGTTCTCTTTCAGGGATAAACTTTTCTTCCCTTTTGAACCAATTCTTACTTATTTGCAACAATAAGGATGGCAAGGGCTTTTGTCCCTTTCACCACCCATGAAAAGATCTTCCATAAGAATAACACATTCCAAACTCGCGCATTAACTCTTGCTAATATTCACACTTCTTTGAAATAAAACCTCACACTTGATTTCTTCATTCTCTATTTCTATCACAATCCAAATCGGGTCAAATGAGGCTATACACGATAGTGAGGCATTTTTTAGAGGCACCAAAGAAAGAAAATAAAGGGAAGAAGTGGCTAATAGAAGGGAAACAAATATAAGGGTAGAAAATGTCACATATGCTTATCAAAGAGGCCTCAATCTTTTAAATATCAATACATATAGAATCAAATGAACATGTAGTTTTAAAAGAGAGTCAATCACAAGTTCTAGAAGAAACTAAACATGTTGGAGATCACACAATAATAAGAAAGAAAGGACACATGCCAATGCATTTCAATAGGCTAGAGTGCTCACAAGGGTTATGTTTGGTAAAGTTGATCATCATAATTCATCTAAGAACTCATGTGCATAAACAATAACAAGAAGTAGTAACTCAAAGCATCGTTGGAAAATCAAGTGAAATAGCATAACATATTCCAATTTATGGAAGTAAGAATGATAAGAGCCAAGTCAATCTACGGTAAATGTATACGGAAAGAGAAATATGATATGTGAATGTGAGTATCGCACCCCATACTTAAACTACACATCGTCCTCGATGTGAAAAAGAAGTAAAGAGTATATACTACTCATAAAGCGATGTAATGCATATGGCGAGAGGAAGGGTGGAATAATGTGGAGGATTCTTGAAGTCCACGGTGTATCCATAGAATCTTTGAAAACCCCTACATAGAACATAAGCAGTAGCCGTCATCCTAGAAAAGGGAAATAACATAAGCAAATGATAAAAAGAAAAAATTCAAACTCATGGGTTGCCTCCCATGCAGCTCTTGTTTACGGTCATTATCTTGACCCAATTAAGCTCAAGGTGGGTGTTCAATATATGATCTAGTGGACATGTATGATAGAAGTCCGTCCTTGGATCTCATAAAATATGGTGGTGGGGAATGAATCTCCTTCGTTGATGGGGAAAAAAGAATAAGTAGTCTCGGTGTGCACCCCATACTTGTCTTTCAACTTTGTGGGAGAATTCCTAACTAACAGCTGCACAACAAATTCAGATTCCTCAACGGGAGGGGTTTGTGATCTCTTAAGATTTGGAGGTTTAGAAATAGGGAAAGATGTAGTAACCTTCACCGGGGTAGAATAATCATGATCAATAGAGACATACTTGGGAGGATTAAAAAGGTGATAATTAAGCTCGAGTTTAGGAGGGATCTATGGTGTGGAATGATGGTAGGACGGTGGTAGGTCGATGATAGGGTAGTGGTAGACTAGTGGTAGGGTGGTGGTAGAGTGATAGTAGGTTGATGGGTGTAACACCCCAAGTTCTCGGAACTCGGGGAGCTACTGGGTTAGGACCTCACAATGGGTTGTTTAACAACAACTTTATTAGGATCTTACAACAAGGCACAAATGTATTTAAAACAATTTCAAAACATAATATTTTATTGTATGAATGTACACATGTGACAGCCTTACAAAACATATATATATATATAACATGCATGCCGTATGGAAGACTCCCCCGTCCCCATCTAATGAGTACGTGAACCCGACTGACCATCTTTTCCGGATCTCTCTGCAATTGTCTATTTCTACAAAAACTACAACACGCAATAACCGTTAGCTAACAATCCAAATATAAATAGAATAAGGATATCACAAATACACCCAGGTAACATAAACACTCATCATGTTGGCACACAATCCGGTTATTATCTGATAGCTTAGGTGATTCACTTTATTCCGTTTTAAAGTTGTGGCACGAGAATCTTAAGATTTCTCGCCTCCGTTCCTTATCCAACTTGGTGTAGGTCTAGCACACATCCGCCGGTAGCATCACTACAAACCAAGTATGGACTAGTCCCTAAAGAAACCTCCAGCGCCCTCGGGCTAACTGAGCAGAATGCCACCGCCCGTTACTCTTAGGCCAAATATGTAGGTCGGTCGATAATTACTAACAAGTACGATTATAAACACATCATTCAAACACTACTATCATTATTCACACTCATATCCATAAGCTAGCTAAGTAAACCCAAAGGACTTACATGAATCAATCTTGACTGTCTAAATCTCAATTCGGTCAACAACCGTATAATACTCAATTGCCTATCACAAGAGGCAAGTGGATCAAAACATTTCCCATATACTTAGAAGTCTATGACTTCTAAGTTGTAAGATCCTATCAGAAAAGAATTTACTAAAATACCCTCCTAAGGTAAAAATGACCATTTTACCCTTGGTCTCGAAACTTCTAGAAAATTCAAAACATAGTCTAAACTCTCCTTTGGAACCTAAACCACAATCTAACTCTAAAGAGGAAGGATCTACAGAGTTTGAAAGATGACCATCTTTCAATCTGATTGTCTACTACTAAGGCTCAACTCACATACTACTACTAAATCCCAAAACATACCGATTCACCTACTCACGTGCTCAACCATCACTACATATGATATAAACCATAAAGGTACACAATCCCCAAACCATCTCCATGATCACGCACTTAAAATCTAGCACAACTCTCTTAAAACCAAACTATACTTATACCCAACTTCGGAACATCACAAATCCGGATTAAACCAACAAATCACTCTAGAAACTTAATGCCTAATACTACGCATACCCATTTACATCATACCAATAATTCATTTCCATCCGAGATATCTAACTCAATCAAATATGGATCACAAAACTGCATCAACATGCAGTTTTTCCAACACTTAGAAAAATTCAGTAACTATCTAGAAAACTGCTTACAACCTCAACTTTGAAAAATCATAACTACTAAACCTCTCAATGGAATCCACTCAAATTTTGATATATTATGATATGCAATCTTAACTACAACATATCCAAAATTCAAATCTAACCGAGGAATATAACCCAATAAAATATGTACCACAAAACTGCATCACAAGCAGCGTTCTCAATCCTTAGACAAAATTCAGCACAATATATAAATTGCTCAAGGTCTCAACTTTGGGACACCATAACTCTTAAATTGTAACTCGGATTCCTCTCAAATTTCGGTATGATCTACTAAACAATACCAAGTATAACATATCCAAAATTCAAGTCCAACAGAGGTCAATAACCTATCCAAATCTATTCCACAAAACTGCATCCCAAGCAGTTTTTCTCAAACTTAGAATATTCAGCACTATTCTAAAAACTGCATGAGGAACCAACTTTGGAGAACCATATCTCCTAAACTATAACTCTGAATACTCTCAAATTTTAGTATGTTATACTATATAATACCAATTGTAACATATCCGAAATTCAGCAACAAAGAAGAAGTCTAACTTACCCAAATCTGGACCCGAAGTTGATTGTTTGTCACTTCCGAAAACTCAGAAAACGCATCAGCTCAGAAAGCCATCTTCAAGGGCCGTTGTGAATTGTTCCAAGATTCCAACGGGATTCTAATCAACACATATATAGAGAGGGTAAGGAAGTGAAGGGAAGTAGGGTCCTTACTCGAGAATCGAAACCCATTCTACTCACGTGCACGGGGAAGAAAGAGGAAAGATGGTCACTGATGTTGGACGCACCCGCAGCTGAACATCCCTTGCGGATCTGGACGTGTGGGAAAAGGACACTCGTGGCGGTTAGCTGTGTTGCTGAGCGTCTGGACATATCCAGGCTCATTTGCTGGTGTCGACAAAAGAGAAGGGCGAGCCACCGTTAGGGCCGGTGTTGGAGTCAACAAAAGAGGGAAGGAACGACCATTCCGGCGCCGTCGAGTGTGGTCTGCAGGAGGGAACGCAAGGTTGTTGGATTCTGATCTAGTTCGCACTCGTGCACTGCGAGGCTGGAGTGGAGGGTTCATCTACTACTGCGTTGGCGGCTCTAGGTTGCTGCACGAAGGATGGCATGCTAGGGAGAACTAAAGAACGTGAGGGGCTGGAGGAGAGGGCTCGTCCGCTGATGCGTTGGCAGCTCTAGGCTGCTGCGCGAAGGATGGCACGCAGGGAGGACTAAAGAACGTGAGGGGCTGGAGAGGCTTGACGGAAGTTGTAGGAAGCTGCTAGGGTTAGGTTTCACGTAAGAGGCAGAGAAGGAGAAAACTGCTATCATACAATCAGCAATGAAGTGGGCCAGCCGACAAGCTTAATGGGCCCGGATGGCAAGTCTTTAATGGGCTCGGATGGCTATCTAAGAGAATAAAGAAGGTAGATGATTCCGTATATTTTATGTGAGTAGAAACCTCGCATAAAATAATAAAATATCGAAGAACTCGGTGTCACCTAAAATGACGGAGATGACGGAAAGGTCCAAACCGGTCGAGTTCCGGTTTGTCTAGGAAAGAAACGAAATTAAATTTCTGGATGTTACAATGGGCTTACTATTACTTTCAAATTGAAGAGTGGCGTATGAAACTTCAGATTGAGCGATATGGAGTGGTGAAACGGGCACTCTACTAGCATGACACGAGTTGGTTGGCCGTATGACGGTGATATCCGTTTGATCCCAATTTTTTGGAGTCACCATATTTGCGAGCAACGAAACGGGCAAGTTGATCGTAGGTTAGTTGTATGGTGGGTGTTTGAATTAAAATCGTGGCTATGACTAATCATACTAATTCCGAAAATTTTATCGAAATTAAACAAAACGATCACCGTGCGGGCATCAATACGACCGTTTGCTTGGCCGTTTGAGGTGGTAGGCTGGTTATCTAGTGGCCTTTTGTTTGCGGTTTTTTGCACTTAAATCTGCTGAATTATTTAAATTCATCCCATATTCAACTCTGTTTCTTCTTTGTGGGAACCCGGGGGGGTGTTGTATCATGGAGGAGGTACATAGGGAGGTTCCTTTTTCAGGTTGCTCCTCTTGATCTCCATTTGAAGGGTTTCAATCATTACCTTTGTGAGAGTCTTGGTGGATAGATATGCTTTTTTATCTTTGTTAGTGGGGCAGTGAGGAGCTTTGTGTCCTATGTATCATACACATTTCACATTTGATTGTTAGTTCAATTGCAACAAGGTCAAGATTATCGAGATTATCTTTTTCTTCGCATGCCTTCATCTTTTTAATTTTCATTCGCGAAGGGTACTTTCCCACATGATTAGTTTTCTCTTGTATGTACATCCAAGTTTCCTCTATGGACAACATAGGAAATCTGTGACGATTGACAACATCTACAATGTCTCTAGTCCTATCATTTAAGCCATTATAGAAGAATTCTCATACTACCTCTTTTGAGTTGTCGTGATGAGGATAAATATTTATCAACCTTGTGAATCTTTCCCAAACTTTGTGAATATCTACATCATCTTCCATTCTAAAGTGAAAAAGATCCTCTCGGCATTTTTTAGTCCGGTTTGGAAGAAAGAAAGCAATTAGAAATATAGTAGTGAAATATTCCCAAGTAGTGTACTTATGTGTTGGTTCCTTGTACATCCAGATGCGAGCCTTGCCATCTAGAGAGAATATGAATGATCGTATCCTTATGGCATCATTAGACATTGCAAAACCTGTTGGTGCTTGTTATGTCTTCGAAACGCTTCAAGTGTTGGTGAGGATTTTTATTTGATTCGCCGTAGAAAGTATTTTGCTGAATCAACCCTATAAATTCAGCAATCGGAGCAAATTCATCGGCTTTGTCTTTTGGAAGCATCTAAGCATGAGTGAGAACGAGTTATTTATAATCAATCCTTGCTTCCAGTGTGCACAGTTGATCAGACATGTCCATCTATTTTTTTGAGTTTCAACCTGTGGAACAAAAACAAAACGAAACAAGATCAAAAGTAACAAGAAACATAGAATAGCCGACTATTAGAAACAATCAAACTATCTACTATCCCCGACAACGGCGCCAAAAACTTGATCGTGGAAGTTTTATCGAATGGTAACAACAACCTCTCCCGTAAGGGTACGAGACTGGATGTAGTATATTTGGGTAGCAAATTCACAAGGACCACGTCTGTATTGGATGTAAATACTAGACAATTATGCTAAGTAAAATAAGGAAGGGAGAAAACAATATATTTTGGTGAAACAATGATGAAAGGTAAAAGCAATGATTATTGTAGGCAAATAATGGAGGGAAACAATCTAAGGAAACAAGAATCCCCACTATAATTAGTTAAGATATTAATGCATATATATTTCTTGAGCATTGATATATGATCATTGAAGGTAACCATTTAAAAATAGCCTTGGGCATAGACATATCAAGATCGTGCTTTTCAACTCACGTAGCTCTCAATCTAGTGGTTTGGCGAGTATAGGAAAACCCATGAAGCATTTAGAATTCCGGAAAACCCAAAAAAACCCTTGATTGTAGCCCTTCAGTTTAAAAATGTACAATGACCAGAACTTTCTAACGATAGTTAGAAATCCTCGAAGCTTTGAAACACTAGTACTCTCAAAACCAAATTCTTTTCAAATAAAACAAACTTTGTTTTTGACCCTTCGCTTGTTTTATCTAAACTAATTAAAAATACCATTTGTTTCAAAGATAATTAAAAGGTAGAATAAAGCGATTTGAAAAGAAGCAATATCAAAATCTCAATTCACAAACATATATGCAACAATAAATCAAATCATTATAGGGATCATCCTATCCTTAGGTCAAGAGGAAGTTTAGCCAGGCATGATAGAATATAAAGAAAAACCAATATATTGAATCAATAAAGATAAAAACTCACAATTGTTTGGTTCCAGTAGGGCAAACCTTCAAAGCAAACTAACAACTATCTTGACGGCTAGAATGGGGAGAAATTAAAAGACTACTGAATTCAGGAGGACTCAGCGTATCTAACCCTAAGGTTTAGGTATACTTATATAAGGGGAAAAAATCGCAATCTAGGGTTACACAAAATATAACCCTTCCAAAGATAAAATCAGGGTTTAGGAAACCCTCGCCGTAGTGGTCGAAACAACCTCCCAAACGGCCGTTTGTTGGCCGTAGGTTTGGCCATTTGACAACGTTGTTTTGACAGTTCAATAAAATTGACCTTTCCGTTGCTCTGGTTGGAACTACGTGACCCATGAGTACTACTTTCGAATCTCTTTCGAATAACTACAACTTTGCAGTTGATATGATTGTCTAATTCCAAAGGTAAGATGGTCAAAATCTGAGATCTCTCAGAGGTCGTCATGAAATGGCATCCAACTCCAGTGGTTTCCACTTGACTTCTTTAATTTTCAGTCGATCTTGATGCTTTCATGTATTCTCCAACTCCAAGGAAGATTGAATCTTCATGCTTTGGTATTTTCATACCATAATGCTCCATGAATGACCTTGAATGTATGAAACATGAAATAAATCGAAGTAGACACCGAAATATGGAAATTGGAGGTTTTTACACTAAAAACGAAGCATAAACGAGCTATATGGCCATGAAAATGCATGATTATAAAGCCTAAAAAGTATTACATTTGACACTCATCACACTAACTATGATCATGGTATCTCTCTTATTACTTCACACATTATCACTAGTGAGGGCCATTGTAATTTTCCTCTTATCAGTAGTATCTTTATGCCTAAGGATGTTTGGCGTATTAATAAAGTTTCCATGAGCATATGTAAACCTCCTAACGCTCGTTTTTGGTGGCCGGACAAGTTTGGTCGATTTTCCAATGCGAAGTGCTTATAAGCTCTATAAGTGTGTAATCATATTTCAAACTAGATGGGAATATTGTCGAGGAATGGTGACTCTTTGTGGAGTAAAGTTGGGAGGTTGGTTCTTCCAACAAAGGTGTTGATGTTCATGTGACGTTTGTGTTCAAATTCTATTAGTGTGAAAGACCAGTTGTTTCTTCACCTATTATTGGACCGCCCTTCAACGCATGAAATTTTGTGGGGTTCCCATAGCTTTCCTACGGTTACTAGTCTAATTAACAATCTAGGTATTTCTAATCCATATGATATAATTAAGCAACTTTGGGATAGTTATGGGGATGTCTTGTTGACAGAATTTTTGGTACATGCTTGGATCTCTTGGACATATCGAAACAAGTGTTTGTTTGATGATCTAGATAGTCCCCCTTATGTTGTCATATTGAGAGTAGGATTTAACTCAATTTAAACATTATCAAACAGTTGTTGTGTTAATCATCCTCACGTTAAGATCGTCCTAAATTTATGTCGTAAATACTCGTCACTTTGTTCATTAAAGTAATGTTTGACCGTATTATTTTAGTTGTAAAATTGGTTGGCTTATTTTTTTATATATATTTAACCAACACCCTCAATTAATTAGTAAAAATAAATGTTAGAATGTACTATTAGTTAATAGTAACATTTCCAAAATAAGTTGTTAGTGCATACACATACCAACCTATTAATTAAAAGTGAGTGTCAAATTCAAACAAATGAACAATATACCTCTTTTGTATAACTATACAAATTCTATGTATAAACGTTGATAAAAAAAATTAATATTTTAGTCAAATTATTAGAATAGAATACCACTAAACAATAGTTATATATTAAAGCGAGACTGATAATAATAGCAAATTTGACACCGGAGGTAGGAGGTGGAAGAGTCATTGGTAGGAACAATTTATAACATTCTATTTAGCGTCTTTTCATCATCATTTTATTACATTCCTTATCTTTTTGGGTTAAATGACATATGTTATCGGGATATTTTTTCCTATTAGTCTTTTGAAGATCTACTAGTTGGTTTATGGAATTTCGGACACTCTAGGTATTTGCGGAATACAAATGATACACATGTAGTGGAATGACCTCATGCACACTAAGAATCTTCTTGCAATAAAAAAAAGTCAAGGTTAAGACAGAAATGAATAAGGTCCAAGAGTGAAGTGATGAACAACGGACAACGTGTAGAAGTGCGCGATCAAGCTACAGGTCGCTCGACCACCACCTCATTCCTTCTATACGTGACCTCAAAAAGACCTATTATTGATGAAATGAAGTACTGAAGAAAATTCTAGACCAGACATAATACTTTGCCCAAGAAGTCGCTCGACCGACTTATTTCGACGTATATTCTTCTTTTCCTTAATTTTTTGTTTGAGCTGGACTTTTGGCATGTCCAGACCGCCCAATTGAACGTTCTATCTTTTAGTTTCGATTTTATTTTATTAGAATACAAGATTGTGGTAGAACTAGGATTTCAGGCTATCGCCAAACCCTATAAATAAGACATTCTGCCATTGCTTTTAGTATCGTCTCCTTATGCATTTTCACGAAATTCCAAAGCTCTTCCCTTGTATAAGTCACTTGACTGACCCTCCCAAGTCGCTCGATTGACCTTATTTTCAATTATTGATAAAGCTTCAATATTTGTTTTAAGTATGTCCGACTAATTTTATCTTTTCTAGAGTTCAATCGAGCATTTCTTGAAGGAGTTGTTAAGTCGGTTGTTTGCCATGTTTCCAACTCTGGAATTTTGCTTAGAACTCCATCAAAATGGGAAAGCTCACCAAACTATCTCATGTGCATGAGCAAGTCTGAGTTCATCTTCTTGGCTATAGTCAATATCATAACGCGAATAAAGTTGAGAGAAAGAGTTTACCAAAATGTTACGCAATTGAGAATGGATTGACAATGGTGGGTGGGTGAGCTACAAAGTAGGAATAATATTGGAAGAGGAGGTTTCTAGCTCTTGTTGGTGCTCGATCGAGTTTCAACCGGGGCAATGAAGGATATGTGGCGTGTTGATGCAACTCGGTTAACCTGCAAAAGGAGGACCTCTCATTTGGAATCTGGTATGGAAGGAGAAGAAATACAATCACTTAGCCGCACAAGGTGGTCGAAGTTTAGAGGAACACTTCTACTTAGCGTGTTGTAGCTCGTTCGGAAATAACCTAGGAAGAAAGGTACACGCTATGACCGCCGCCCATTGAAGAGAGGAAATGTGGAAAGAAGAAGTGAGACAAAAAATCAATTCCACTCCAAAACAAACAATCAACAACAATGCTCCACCTAGTTTTGCTTAGTTTACAAAATAACAAAATTTTGATAAAAATGTTTATAAGCTTTCCTAACACTCATTTCCTATATTCATACCAAAATTTGAAAATTAAAGAAATGGAAAATTAATTCTTGTCTAAAATAATTAAAAATGCAACTGGTTGATTTCTTTTACATTCGCTATTGTTGGCCTTTTCTATCTTCTCGTTTTTCGGTCGGTTATTACCTTGCTTTTTTTCTTCTTTGCTTCTCTTGATTTATATGGTTTGATTGGCCACCAGTTTTCCTCTATGGCAAGCGAACCAAAAAAATGATACAAAAATACCAAATGCGAAACATCAACTGCAAACAAAAATAACTACTAACAACTCATACAATATTTGACTACTCCTATCCAAAAACACAAAAATTGTTGCTTTTAGCTAAATATCCGTTAATTGATAATTAGCCAAGAACGTTAGAGGTTTTGGCCGAAAGAATCTTTGGCAGAACCTCGAAGTTTTGTGTAAAGTTCATAACATCATTATCATGACATTAGTTGAAACAAAAACAGAAAACCCGCATGCGGATAACCTTTGAAAAAAAATGTAGGTTTTGATATTATATTTTAACCTACTAGCGATAGATTCAGAGGCATATGCCTCTACAAATCTTATCTCCTCAAATCAAATCAAAGACTATAAACATAATATGTAAAAAAGAATATTTTACGGTCATTGAATTCCTATGTACAAAATCAAACAATAAAATGAGCATTATATATGCTTATGCCCCGCCACAAGATAAAGATACATTTTTTTTTCTAGTTTGACCTTACATCCTTCATTCTTTCCGTCAATCTACCTTATATCATCTTAGGAAATCTAAACAAAACTTAACAAAGTAGTAAAAAGTCTGGAAGGTCTCAATCAAATCCTAACAAATATAATAGACTATTCAACTTTAAATTAAATTGCAACCTCATTGACCTTAAAACAATAGGAAATGAATATACATGGAGGAAGAAAACAGAAGGTTCAGATAATATCTTAGAGAGAACTCTCATCCATGACCAAATTCTTCAATGATACCCAAATTTGCATAAAAATAACATGCCTTTATCTGTTCAGACCACTATTAATCTCAGTCAATATCGAGAACAGTAAGCAATTCTCTGTTTGACCTTTTAAGTTTGAAATGATTTAGATTAAAGATAAATCTCTTGTAAACCTTGTGAATCAACTATGGATAGCGAACTTTTCTGGGTCTGACATGTACAAACTAGTAAAAAAAAGCCTCCTTAAAAAAATAAAAATTTAGAACAAAACTAATTTTGGCAGTATCTTCAAACAACTAAGGGCTCGTTTGGTACGACTCCGGGAATGGGGTTGGAATCAGGAATGGGAATGAAATAAAGAATTGGAATAAACCATTCCTGAAACCTGGTGTTTGGTATGTTGTTGGAATGGATGATTCCTGAAACCTGTTGTTTGGTTTATCTAAAATATGGAATGAAGAATTATATCTTCTTTTAATTATAAAAGTGTATTTTCTTATATTTACATAGTTTTTCTAAAAAACATATATAACTTCTCGACTAGTATGTATATATATAAAGTGAAGACCCAAGTTGCTATATTTTTCTAGAAAAATTCGTGAAAATCAACCATCAAAAGTTTAAACCAATCATTAACCTAAATTTATAATTATATATATAGTTTCATAGTGTTTTGCAAGTGACTCGCAACATCACAACTTATTTGTCCCCTAAAAGTAAATGCAACAACGCATACCATAATGTTTTGCGTGTAATAATATCAAAGAAATGTTGCAACCAGCATAAAAAGTAGCGCTCGTGGAAACCTCTACTCTGAACCTCTTGATCGGGAGTGAAGAAGCTTTAAGACATAACAAGTCCTCCAATCGTCATTTGGACAACTATAAAATATATCCAACTCATTTGGATTGTTGCCTAGAATACGAGCAGTATCAATGGCATCATCTTGGGAGATACCAGATAGCATGGAAATCTCAGATAGTAATAGTTTCTTTTGTGTCGTTACTTCAATCACACGATTTTGAGCAGCTTGCTCACGCTCCTATGCGGCAACCATAGAACTTGCAATATTTTTGAGATGCTCATTCATGTCATCAAATGAACTTACCCATATATCCATCGAGTTACTCTTGCTTGAGCTTCCTCTTCGCGTCCTTGAGCTTCCTCTTCGTGTCCTTGGCCTCTTCCAATTCCATGTTTTTGGTTTTACGCAATCCTCCAATATCTTGAGTCATCTCACAAAGTACATCAAAGGTGTGTCTATTGACACGAAGCTCGTTCTTACATGTAACATCACTTTCTCTAATAATTCTATTCAAATTTTGTAACCTATGACTCATCTTATTCTTTTTTCATACGAAATCTCTCGAATTTGATTATTACGATCATGCAACATCGTAGTTGTCATGACAATAAATCTCACAATGACCATAATAACTAGTTGAATATGCTTTCGTCTTTCCTTCCTCCTCTCGAAATCGTGCTCAAACAAATCCATATCTACATTTTATGTTTCATAACCAATTACAAGTTAATAATTGTCTAGTACAATTGAAAGTAAACAGTTACAAATACACATTATATTACACATATAAAATTATTAACAAGTCCATTAGAGTGGCTTATTTGAATATAAAAAATTACAGAAAGCATAGAATCATTAGCAAAATTGTAAACATAGATTAATAAAAAGTACAAGATGGATTTTCAATTACAGAGTGTTGAATTGACTAATAGGATTTACATATTTCATAGAATCAGGAAGCATAGAATCAGTGGTGTCATTTATGCCCTACGTATTCTGCTACTTTTCATATTTCATAATTTGATCTCAATTGTCTCTGAGTATTGTATTTTTAGTGGATTTGTAAATGAATTGTCATTCTTGCTGAACATCAGAATTTGTGGAAATTTAGTTACAAATACACATTATATTACACATATAAAATCATTAGCAAGTCCAGTAGAGTGGCTTATTTGAAGATGAAGGATTACAGGTAGCATTGAAATATTAGCAAAATTGTAAATATAGATTAATAAACACAGATGAAGTGATTCATGTATCGAAGAGTTGGCCCAAGTCAACTCTAGGCTTGCAGGAGTGGAATGAAGATGAAGTGATTCAAGGAATGGGAGAAGAGAATTACCTTGGTGCTAGTATGGTGGTTGAACAGCAGGCGTGGAACCTGGAGACCGCGACAACGAAGCGTAGATGAAGTTTAGGGGAGACATAAAATAATTAAAAAAAACCTGGAATGAGTTATACCCTCCTTTTTTGGGGGGAATCACATGCCTTCTTAGAATTGGAATGGGCTATTCTTGGGAATCATTTTAATTTCAATTTTATGTCTTACCAAACATAAGGTATGGGTATAGCCCATTCCAAAACCGATTCCTGATTCCCTTGGAATCGTACCAAACGAGTCCTAAAAGAATTTGAAGAAAATCTATTAGAAATGGAAACTTCAAACAAAATGGTCAAAACCCATACAAAAACTTTCTCCAAAATAACCTAATGAGAAAACAACAAAAACTCCTTGAATTCCACGAGAAATTTTTGGGACAACGAGTTAAAAACAATCATATTCGTCTGGTCAATATGGTATGCCGGAAGGTTTTTACCAAAAATACTAGAATATTATTGGCCCAGACGTCACCAAAGCAGTAAAACGCTCATAAATCTAATCCCAAAATGGGATAATCTGACCAAAGTAAGTAACTATATACCCATTAGCTTATGCTCAGCTAGACCTGTTCATATCCGGACCTGGGCCGGGCTTTATAAAATATTGAGCCCGTTTAGCCGGACCCGGGCCGGGCTAGGCCCGGCTACCGGGTCTGGGATGGGTGCCGTACCCGGCCTATCCGGGCTGGCGGGCGGGCTCCCGGGTACCTGTTTTTCAATTTCTTTTAAAAAAATATTATTAAAAATGTTTTTAATTTTTTTTTTAAAATAACTTATATTTAAGATATTTTATGTAAAATATATTAAATTTATTATAACTATACTACATATTTTATTTTAATACTTAATATTTATAATAATTATACTATAATATATTTATTTTTTATTTATTTATTTACCGGGCTGACGGGCCTATGACCTTGTCCAAATCCAGCCCGCCGGACTTGACGGGCCGGGCTTTTTGGCTTGGCCGGGCTTGTTCCCATGTTCATACCCACCTGTATTTTTGGACGGACGGGCCTGGGTCGGACGGGCTACCCGGATTTGAGCAGGTCTATGCTCAACCATCTACAAAAGCATAGAAAAGCAGTTTGTAATGAAAAAGAAAAGGTCGCTAAGATAATCACAGAAAAATGAAAATTATAACAAGCTTATCCACCCACTCTGATATGAGTCCATCCGGAAAAGAAACTGGCACCATCAACATCCCGGCACTGATCACTTCGCCAAATACCGCCCAAGTCGAAAGGACTAAGGTTGACCAAAACACCTTGACTAATCAACCGTTGAAAGTCTCACTTGGTGAGATTGAAAATCATTATATCTTAGGTCATGCCCGAAACTAATCCGATAAAAGGTTGAAACCAAGCCCACAACACTCGCTCGGAGCATGCCCAAGTCACACCCACTTTCGTTCACTCTTGATAAGCTGTCAAGTTTACACACTCTTAGTAAAACGCCTATAACCGAGGCAATAATTGGAATTAAAATACCCATGAGTACTACTTTGAAATTTATTTGCAAGATCTATAACTTTTACTCTAAGTCGCGATTCGAAAAGGAAGAGTGTGAAAATGATCTAACAATGCAACAACAAAGATACTTAGGACCATGATCATGCATGAAGTCATGCAAGGTGTTATTCAAGACTTATGGACGCCCAATTTATACCTATTTCATGCAAAATATCAATCTTATATTATTCGCATATTATGCATGAATTTACGTGTTAATCAAGTGAAGGTCAACATTCAACCAAAAGTTGAAGGCATTTTCCACACTTGCAATCAATGAAGTTCAAAAGCCTCTCCCCCTTCAATATGACCGCCCAACCTATTATCTCTCCGTCTTGAAGTGTTTCTAAGTGGTTAAATAAGGAATTTTATGAATCATCCAAGAATAAAGCCAAATATGGCTATTGATTGCTTTGAATTTAGTAATTAAAACTCTCCAGTTTCTTGCTCTTAATATCCCAAATCTACCTTTATTTTCATCTCTTTTTCCACAACTCAAAGACCATCCTATCCATCCATTTTAAGCAAGATAAACGTCCCAAACAATAGAAGATAGGAAGAAGCAAGTCGGTGGATCCCCGTGCTCGGAATGTAGGAGGAACACATCAAGTGGTTTTAAAGTCCAATGGTACGAATTCCATAAAGCTTTGGAGTTGGATGAGAAACGGTTCAAGTCCTTCATGAAAATGTTGGATGAGCATTTACCTCCAAGAAAGCCTCCTCAAAAACCACAAATGATGACTCTAAAGGAGCGGTTGGATCGAGTTGAAGATCATTTGAAGACCATCAAGAGATTAATAGAATGCTTACTTTCAAGAAAATATTCCTCGGCCATAAAAAGTTGGTCCTACATCTCCAAGTAAGAAGTCACCATCCCGAGTTGAAAGTGGTCACAAAACCAAGGAGGACGTGACGGATTTGAGGTTGAATCCTTTTTCAAGGGGAAGAGGATGATGTGAGTTTATCCGGAAAAGAAACCGTCACCATCAACATCCCGGCATTGATCACTTTGCCACGAACCACCCAAGTCAAGAGGACAAAGGTTGACCAAGGCACCTTCACTAACCAATCGTTGCACGTCTCACTTGGTGAGATTGAAAATCATTATATCTTAAGGGTCATGCCCAAAACTAATCCGACAATGGTTGAAGTCAAGCCCACAACACTCGCTCTGAGAATGCCCAAGTCACGCCTATTTCCGCTCACTCCACCTAAGCTATCAAGTTTACACATCTCAGTATATAGCCGGTAAATATTTGAAATTAATACCCATGAAAAGTACTTTGAAAGGTATTTGCAAGATTTATAACTTTGTAGTTTACTCTAAGTCACGATTCCAAGAGGAAAAGAGTCAAAATGATCCAACAATGCAACAATAAAGATACTTGGTTAGACTTTTGACCATGAAAAGACTTATGAACGTTCAATCTATACATATTTCATACAAAATACCATGCTCATACTATTCACATATTATGCATGAATTTATGTGTTGATCAAGCGAAGGTCAACATTCAAGTAAAAGTTGAAGGCATTTCTCCTCACTTGCAATCAATCAAGTCCAAGCAAGCTCAAGAGCTTCTTGTCTTCTTGTCCTTCAATATGAACGTCCAACCTATTATCTCTCGGCCTTGAAGTGTTTCTAAGTGGTTAAAGAAGGATTTCATGAGTCATCCAAGAATAAAGCCAAATATGGCTATTGATTGCTTTGAATTTAATAGAAAAAATCTTCATTTTTTTGTTTTTCCTTTGATAAATCTTTGGTATTTTTTAGCATTTATTCTAGGAGTTTATTGGTTGAGTTCTATGACGGTAAAAAGCCCTCGTATCCTTCTTATTTAAACCGCCAGGTGCTCTCTCCTACGTCTCCATTATCTCTAATAGCATTATTGAATCCCTTTCGGTTTTCTCGTTTATTTCTTTACGGCATGTTCGCCGCACTGCTAATATTGTTGCCCACTTTGCGGCCTGTTTTTTGTCTGATGACAATTTGTCTGTTTGGTATGGCCAATTTTCGCAAAGTATCTCGTGCCTTGCGGAGATTGACTTGACTTAATATAGCACAATGTTTGTTTCAAAAAAACAAAAAAAAAGTTACTGTTTGTTCCAAAACAAACCCGAAAATCTAGGAAAGACTTAATTTTCAACCCTTCTAGGTGAGAGGCTTAAAAGAGCTATTGAAACAAAGGAGTTTTCAATCCCAAAGTGAGATTCCAAGGGAAAGAGACTCCACTTGAGGAGATCTAAGGTGAGACTAGTTGATCGGACCGACAGGTGTAGACTAGTCGATCGACTCATGTAGAAAATATGAGACAAAAATAGCAGCAATAAAGGAGAGGGAAGAATAGTTTTTTGTTTGATTCAGAATAAAGGAAGGACTTTGCAAGTTAGACAGTTATCAGATGGTATCAACGATTAATAAAAGAGTTCAAAGATCACCACAACATACGTATACATATAACAGTTGATAAATTCCGATCGACTCTCGCATTTATAAAATACGAAAGGTATGAATAACTTGACTCTCGCATTTTGCCACCAAGTCCCCACCAACTTGTGTTGTGCCTATCCGATTTTCCCTTCAACACAACCCCCGCCAACTTGCACTTAGTCACAGGTGCATCTTCATCGTGAAGTTTGGTTTCGACTAGTGTTCAATTGATCGCTATTGGTTAACTTAACTATTTGGTTCATGTTCTCTTCTAAGGAAGAAGATACTCTATTTGTCAAGTCATCCTTGGAGTGAAACCAAAACAGGATATGCATCACAATGGAACAGAGATGCAATGATTATAGGTAGAAGTGCATTTACAGTCTTACATCGGTCGAGTTCACTCAAGCGAAACTACAGCTACTTCCAAACATTTGTACCAAATGCTCCAAATATTGAAGGTAGTAAAGATATACGAAATGAGCAAAAGAAAAAAGAAAACCAGCTCATCATTTTTCAGCATTTTGCCTTATTAGTTTGCCTCCCACGGAATAGTGGGCAGGTGTTACAAATGCTCCAATATTGAAGGTAGTAAAGATAAAAACCAACATCTAACGGAAATGAAAACATCTAGCAATAGCAACTGAAGCATGGAAAGTTCAAACTCAATATTCAATCATTTGTACCGAATGCGAAAACCATACCTGATTTCAATTTGTGAGAGAATGTAAAGGGCTTGCATGATCACTGTACCAAAAACACCTAACACTGACTGCACTGCTTCAGAGATGATGCAATTTTCTCTGTAATCACCCAAAAGTTCCAAGAATTTGACACGAAACTACCGACCACAAATGCACAATTTTCGGTTCTATCAATAGAATGTAAGCAATGACTGCTGCCAATAACCCTAAATCTTGACAATCCATCTCTCAACTCTCAACCACTTTTTACTTTGTATTATCGTCCAATTTCAGAGCTTCATCAAGTCTATCTGATATATCATTCATAGTATTAGAACCCACATTCACTGATTCAGGAATGTCGGTCTTTGGTTTAACCACCTCACGGTTCTTCCTCCCCTGCAGCACCCTCTCCCTTTCATCATAGAAGTCAAAATCATCAAGGATACATGTGCTTGCCTCATGCTCCTTAAAAATTTTCAGCATCTCTATGCCCTGCTCTAGTTTCACCTGCAAATTATGTACAACATGAGAACTGAGAATTAATAATCATCAAAACAAAACATTCCTGCCAATGCATCTGTAAGAGGAAAATACTCAGCATGAGTTCACACAGAATGTGATAAGAGAGTTCAATGAGACAGGAGTGAGTCAAATAAATAAATACCTCACATTAGACTATTGTCAAGTTCATTCAATGCTTAATACACAGATTGTTCTATATGGTATATACTCGTTTTTTGTTCTCTTTAGTGTTGTTCTATCAAAAAATACTAACCTGATAGCCATGTTCAAGCAAAAAAAACAAGCATAATCTACCAATAAATTAATACTAACACAATACACAGAATGCTCTATATACTACTTGAACTCAGTTCTCCTTAATGTTTTATCCAAAAATATGTAAGTGAACATAGCAACCATAATTTCCAATGTAACAGGACTGAGTGAGACGTCAAGAAAATCACTCTGTGCAGTGAAGGGACAACATTTTTATCCAACAAAAATTATACATTGGCCTCGATAAAAGAATAATGCAAACTATGTTAAACTGGCATACCAGTAATTTTATGTAACTGCACTGTTTTACAAGTCCAAAATAAGATCAAGGATATGAATGTTCGCAAGCAACAATGGTTCATTTCAGACCTCCAGAAAAAAGTTTTATAAGGATCACATTTCCAATCAAATGTACCTCCTGAGAATCTCGGCTGTGCGTAACAGGCTTGTTCTCATTATTTTCAAGCAAAATATGACGAAATTTACTGTTTGGAACATCCTTAACAATGTGCCAAATGACTGGGAACTGTCCACTCCATCTATCTTGTTGCCAATAATCTGCATTCTTCTCAAAATCCACAGATCCTACCATTTCTGCTACTCCACAAAACTGTGAGCTGGCATTGACCTATATAAAGCAGCGTCCAAAAGCATCATGGAAAAATATTAAATAAAAGATTAATCACACCCTTCAATACCATTCGAGAATTATAATAAAATTGAAAGTTTATATCAGAAAGTGCAGAAACATCAAGCGCAGCATATAGAAAAGGGTATTAGGTAAGATCTCCAACAAAGTAAGTCAGAACTACGCTTCTCATTATCATGAAAAATAAAGTAAGCGGCAAGCAAAAATACCTATACCGTATTTCATAGAATTAAAAATCAATGCCAAACATGAAAGAAAAGAGAAAATATCTTAGGATATTTGCAACCCATAAAATGCCCAGACAATGAAGGCCAAGAAAAAACCATCAAACACACAACAAAAAGTGATGTACCAAGTTGTGCATATAAATCACAAATCTAAACAGTCAGCATAGATTATTGACAAGGCTATCATCAATATTTCACACTCCCATTAAGACCTAAACGTTACTAAAACTGAAAGCAAAGTCATATTTTAGTTTGTCTACAATAATTTTCAGAGGGACTTACTGAGAAGAACAGATAAATGGGGCAGTTTCCACTCTCCTTTGCTTGGCAGAAAGCTTCATCAAGCTTTTTATTGCCATGTAGTGTGCTAGCCCAAACACTATATTTTATGCTTCTGTGAACGTTATCCTCACTGAACGACTTAATAATAAAGAACTTCGCATTCTCAGGCTCAGTATTAAAATCTGGGTGGTTGAACGATTCAAGTTTCACTGCAGAACTAGATGCACCAACTTTAGTAGGACCAGAAATGACGTTGTTCTCAGCACTATTCTTCTCCTTTACCTTCAAAGCCCTAGGCCCTCTGTTCCGGTCACCAGTAACAACAAATGCCGGGACCTGCTCCCTATGGCCTCTTCCTTTTTCCGAATAAAGCCGACCTGGATAATTAAATGCTGGTTGAGGAGTAGGTAGACGAGCAAAACTTGAACTCTGATTAGAGGCTTCATAAGCATAATGGCCGGTGAAGAATTCTGCTGGCAAGCCATACCCAGACATTGGCCTCTGTTGGGATGCCTGCAGTATACAGTAAGAGAAATGAAATACAAATTGCATGTAAGGCAGTGGAAGTTCACAAACTTCGGAGAGAGATAACACCGTACCTGTGCAACATTGGGATCATATGAACCAAGCGTTCCCATTGGCTGAGTGTATGCCCCAATAGATGTCATTGGAGACATTGTTCTCCGGGGTAAATCAACGGGATTTGATGCAGTTGACAGAGATTCACCAGATCCAAACATCCCATGAAAATTGTAGAAACTAGCATTACTTCCAGAATCCATTGAATGGTTTCCTACACCAATGCATGAGCAAGAAATAAGTAAGTTCACAGAGTGCAGCTTGCAAATTCAGATGCTGAAGGCAAGCAGTATTTTGAATAACTACCTTTGAAATTCATGGCATCCTGAGAAATAGAAGCAGGAGAAGAAATATGTGGAACAGAATTAGGAACTGCTTGTGGATAGTACGTTGGAGAAAATGGAACTTGATGTGGAGAGAAAATCTGATTATCTACAACCACAGGAGGCATAGGCGTACTAACAGGCGAATATTGCCCATAAGTCATTTGAGAATTGAAACCATACAGAGAATGAAGGCCAAGGGCTGAATTGTCTCCATACATAACCTAATCAAAGTTCAAAAGAGAAAAATAATCGAAAAGAAATCAGAAGATATGTCTAGTAGTCCCAAGAAAGTTGAGTGACAAAACATAAGAAAGTAAGTTGTTCTTACTGGGGGTACAACTTGCAGCCCATCAGCACCAGCATACTGAGGATATCCACTCCAGCCATTGCTACTATCATAGCCTGTAGTTAAAGAAGAAGCAAATTCTCTAACTCCCATAACTGAACATAGTAAATATTTGAAACTTCTGATAAATAAATACAAAAGAAAGAAATAACAGACAATCAGACATCAGCCAAATTTTATAGAAGAAAAAAGTCCAGCATATGTAATTTCATAAAGATGCATTAGCAGAATCAAAATAGAATCAAGGTAGGCTAAACTTGTCCAGGAAACCATTTTAGAACCTAACCTTTCTTTCACCCATGCTACAAGATAACAAGATTCATGTACAAAACTACATTACTAGAATAATAAATCTTGACCATGCTCCTACTAGGAGATTAGATATATGCTATTACATCAACAAAAAAAAGGCTTTAGCAATCACCCTTTGCTTAATTAGTTATGCATTAATCAACAATCTTGTAGTTATTATGCAATACTCTTCTTGATGAGTGAAACCATCTTACATATATTCATCAATTTGGTTGAGTTTGTCCACCACAGTATCACTGTAAATAAATTTAGTCAAGGAAAATGAAGCACTAGTTTCACAGAAACATAAAGCTTCTGCATAAAGTGGAAGGCCTCACAGAAATGTTCTCAACAAGACAAATCAATAATAATTCATGCGATACTCACACGTCATTATGATGCTAAGGATCAAAATAAAATAGTCCTGTCTAAACTTGATGAAAAAATAGAGTGGCTTCTACAGAAACAGTGTCACTAAGATTAGTGACTAGTCTCCCATATTCTTATAGGACTAAATCATTAGACTTCACAAGAACAAACACTATGAATCCCAAAAACAACTTTACCTCCATAATAATAATGTTCAAAAGAGGGAAAAGCATTGAGTGGATAGCCTGTATTGTTAGATGCACCAGGATCTGAAGTTCCATACTGGCCTCTACCACCATCTGATGGACCTGTGATGGCTGCATCCGGAGAAGGACTGGCAGAAACAATCCTTTCATCTTTGGGCGGAAGTGGCTGATAATGGATTAAAATTAGAAGTCAAGGGAATATAATATCCTTATATCCCCTAAACTAACCAAAGAAACCAAAAGTGAAGTTAAGAACTTATCAAAGGCTTATAAGAATATTACCTGGTTCATAATGTGATCTTCCTCAACAAGCAGCTGTCCAACATAATAAATCTACCGTAAGCCGTATGAAACAGCATTGTAAATCAAGTTTCATTCTTTTGTACTATTTGAAATTTTGCTTCACCATAAGGGTCAACTCTTACAAGAAAAGGTTGAAATCAGACAATTTTCACAAAACTATTTATGACTATTATGCAGGCCCCTTCTATTCATCTTTCATATCCTTATTATTTGTGAGCACGCATCAACTTATAAGTAACTAGAGGATAACAACCCGTGTTCAAGGGTGAGGTGAATCCTGACCTATCCTACATGGAAAATATATCAACCTTGTCACAAATGTTAAAATGGAATGGAACATTAAATTTGAATGAGAAACAATATGTCTCAGGTTCTACCCTATTTAATCCCTGAAGTTCTAAACATGGTGTAAACGTCCTACATTGCAATACGTGCTCAGTGTTCACATTATTGAAATAATGTAATTTTCTACACAAACTCTAAAAATCATTACGACATTACCTCCACAATTTATCAACTTTGGCTATCAATTTATTTCTCTTTTAGATAATAAATATGATTTAAACGTAACCAGCCATGTGTTGAAGTCAAAGCTCATGAAAGATCACCGTGCAATAATAAGTCAAGTATGCAATTCTCAGATCTACGAGGAAGAAGTTATATGCTGCATAGCTACGAAAGGTGTTTGGATAACTGCATTTGGGAATAACGAAAATTCAAGCTATAGATTGTAGCTCCAACAGAAAAGAACATCGAACCAGTCTAATTATAAGCCTCTGTTTGCCAGAGGACATAAGTTCTGTAGTGATTTTCTTCACAATGAATTTTATGTCCATGTCCAAACCCCCTATGTCCATGTCCAAACCCCCTATCTCCATGGTGAAAAAGACAATGTAGTAGCTGTTACCTTTATAAACATCCAAAAGAGTATTACACTAACTGAACTCTTAAAACCTAATTAATGCATACAGAACAATCTTTCTGACACAATTCAGTGTCAATTCTTCAAAATCCACGAACTTCAAAACACATAATTTGAGAAAGTAACCATCAGTCCACGCTCAAATCTCAAGAAACAACTCATCATCTATTAGCAGAACAAATCAAAGCAAGTAAAAATTAAACAATTAACGTCAAGAAAACCCTAATTATTTTACAAGTCATCGTCAGATTAAGGAAATCTCTAAAACTAGGGTTTAAATCTATCCGAACCTCATCCGTCCACTAACACCGGGTGATTCACAAGTATTATACAATAAGATTTCGGGGGGAGGCGACAAAGAAAAGCAATTCGACGCTGGAAGACAAGGAAAGGGAAAGGGAAAGGGAAAGAGAAATTACTCAAATCCGTTCTTGAGGAAGAATGGAGAACCGCCGTAATAGAATGAGAAGGAAATAGGAGAGGAGAGACAACGCCAGAGATGCAGCGGCATGGAGGGGATAACCGCCGGCGAAGGAGACTGTTCGCCGGTGCGCAGAGAATCGACGATGAAGAAGAGATGGATCTTTCTGTGAGTTGACTCGCAGTGGGAAACCGGGTCTGGTTAAAACGTTTTCCTGTCCATCAACAAATTGTCCAACAAACAAATTTATGACACCATTTGGAACGTCATATATATATTTTTTTTAGAAAATTGGCTGAAATGCACCCCAATACAAAATTCATTAACTAAATAAAATATACCTATAATTTATTAACTAAATAGCATTTTTTAATTAATAATACCAAATTTGTCCATATTACCATATCTCAATTCCATCCAATTTAGTTACAAGAGAATCTAAAAATTATTATACAATGATCTAATTAAAGAAGATAAATAATTGACAGAATAATTTACGTAATATCATTAATAAAAACAAAACATCACATAGTTGAAGTGTTTCATCCAAACGCATTCGTTCCAGCGTGGGAAAAGTTGAAGTGTCAACCCTTATTCCTTCTTGCTTGAGTAGTTGAAGCGTTTCATCCAAGTTCTTTCTAGCAAGACCATTGTGGGAGAAAAATTCACACGGTAGTTTAAGCATCAACTAAACATCTAGGTAAAATGGAAGTTCAATACCATTCTTGTCCAAAGCATGGAGAAGAAGACACCATTGCAAAATTTATAAAACTAGCATGTTATAAGAACTAAGATTAGTATAAGACATTAATCCAATAATAGGGATATTCAATAGTACAAGAAACTATCAAATACACAAGAAAGGTACATGATTTCATCTACAAGATTTACATGAAATTGTCAATTTTTTCCACATCAAGCAGTTCTTGACATCGGCAAGAGGACGGTGACGGTAACTACAAAGTCAGGTCATGTAGAGATTTTCCGATGATGGGATCTCGAGAAGACCGGTATAGTCATCAGCGCAGTCCGAGCTGCGAGACTTATTGGACAGGGTTGCGAGGCTTTCTGGTGTTATATCATGAAGGATAATACAAGCCCAGCTTTGGAGGAGATTCCGGTAGTATGTGAGTTTACCGACGTTTTTGGAGAGCCATCAAGTTTACCTCCACAAAGGAGTGTAGATTTTGGCATTGATCTAGAGCATACGAGACCGACCTCGAAGGCTCCTTACCGTATGACGCCTATCGAGATGCTTGAGCTTAAGAAGAAACTCGAGGAGTTAGCAGAGAAGGGCTACATCCGCCCTAGTGTATCTCCTTGGGGCGCACCAGAGTTCTACGTCAGGAGGAAGACGGGTCGATGAGGTTATGTATTGATTATCGAGAGCTTAACAAGGTGGCAATCAAGAATAAGTACATATTGCCCCGTATCGACGATCTTTTGGACCAGCTGCATGGAGCTTCAATGTTTTCACGGATCGATATGAGATCTGGATATCACCAGCTGAGGGTGAGAGAGCAGGACATACCCAAGACGGCATTTGGACCAGATACGGCCACTACAAGTTTGTAGTGATGCCTTTCGGGCTTACGAATGCGCCTGCCATGTTCATGGAGTTGATGAACAACATCTTCATCGACTTCCTAGACCAGCTTGTAGTTGTCTTTATATATGACATTTTGGTATACTCTCGTAGTAGAGAGGAGCACGCATGACACTTAAGGATCGTACTCCAAGTCCTGCAGGATAGAGAGCTTTACGCGAAGCTCTCTAAGTATGAGTTTTGGATGTTTGAGGTAGCATTCCTTGGTCATATCGTTTCCGTCGAAGGGATCAAGGTAAATCCAGCGAAGATCGAGTCTGTAGCATCCTGACCGCCTCCTAGGAATGTCAAGGAGGTACGCAGCTTCCTAGGATTGACGGGCTACTACCGTCGCTTTTGGAGGGCTTTTTATTTATCGCCCGACCACTTACTTCCTTGTTGAGGAAGACTATGAGATTTGTATGGTCCGAGCCGTGTCTACGGAGCTTCGAGGAGCTAAAGAAGAGGTTGACCTCTGCTCCTATCTTAGCTTAGCCAGAGGGCATTGAGGACTTTGTGGTTTATAGCGACGCATCCAAACTCGGCTTGGGATGTGTTTTGATGCAAAGGGGTAAAGTTATAGCATACGCGTCGAGACAACTAAATACGTATGAGGAGAATTACCCTACCCACGATCTCGAGTTGGCTGTTGTGGTTCACGCTTTGAAGATCTGAAGGCATTATTTGTACAGAGCTATGTGTTAGATATTCACAAACTATAAGAGTCTAAAGTATATATTCACTCGGCGGGAGTTGAATAACCGCCAGCACAGATGGTTGAAGTTGATCAAAAAACTTATCGTGAGATCTTATACCACCCGGGCAAGGCGAATGTGGTAGCTGATGCCCTAAGTAGGAAGACTCCCCCGGAGATGGCGATCGCTCGACTGACAGCTCAGCCTCAGCTACAGCAAGACTTGGCATGGCTAGAGATGGATATCCACTTTCCGGATTTCGACATCCATTTATCCACCTTAGAGGTGTTACCTGATCTGTTGGTTGAAATCCGATAGAAGTAGGAGAGTTGCCCATCTTTGACACGGATCCGAGACAGGATGTCTCGAGGAGAGGCACCATAGTTACAGTTGGTGCGGATGGAGTTTTGAGACGCCAGGAGCGCGTTTGTGTACCCTCAGATCAAGAGTTGAGACAACGGATCCTATAGGAGGTTCACTCTACACCTTACTCAATGCAATCCGGTACGAGTAAGATGTATCAAGATATCAAACACTCCTTCTGGTGGGGAGGTCTGAAACCAGATGTGATGAGATATGTATCTCATTGTGCGACATGTCAACAGGTCAAGATTGAGCATCATCGACCAGGAGGCGAGCTACACCCACTTCTTGTCCCTTAGTGGAAGTGGGAGGACATCTCTATGGACTTTGTTACCGGGTTGAGACTAATTCGAGGCTTTGATGCTATATGGGTTATAGTAGATCGACTGACGATGACCGCACGTTTCATTCCTATCAAGGAAAATTGGCTGGTAAGTCGATCGGAAGAGGAGCTCACGAGGCAGATAGTACGACTTCATGGAGTACCTAGGGCTATAGTCTCTGACAGAGACGGACGGTTCACCTCGAGGTTTTGGCATCAAGTGCATGCCGCCCTAGGTACGAGTATACAGTTCACGACTACTTATTATCCTCAGACCGATGGTCAGTCGGGGCGGACCATCCAAACTCTGGAGGATATGTTGAGAGCTTGCGTGTTAGACTGAGGACAGGTGTGGCCAAATCACCTTCCCTTGGTAGAGTTTTCGTATAACAACAGTCGGCACGCTTCGATCAAGATGGCTCCTTATGAGGCTTTATACGGTCAGAGATGTCGTACACCACTGTGTTTGGACGAACCGAGTAGTGCTAGCGGAGTAGCACCTAAGTAGATACAAGATGATATGATTCGAGTAGCGGTGATCCGAGAGCGGATGTTAGCAGCACAAAGTCGTCAGAAGTCTTATGCAAATAAGAGGTGCGGACCTCTAAAGTTCAGATGTGGAGCTCAGGTATGGTTGAGAGTATCCCCGACACGAGGTGTTCGAAGTTCGACGTCAAGGAGAAGTTGAGTCCCAAATATGTCGGACCTTTCGAGATTCTAGAGCGAGTTGGAGAGGCATCATACAGACTTGCTTTGCAACCGAGACTTGAGGGTGTTCACCCGGTCTTACATGTGTCTCAGTTACGGGAGTACGTACCAGATCCGAGGCACATCGTCAGTCATGAGGATTTTGGTGGTCGAGCTAGACCATACATTCGTAGAGCATCCGGTAGCTGTCTTAGAGCGGAGTACGAGATGCTTGCAATCGAAGGACATACCGATGATGAAGATTCAGTGGCCGATGTGAGGAGCTGCTGAGGCGACTTGGGAGGCAAAGGATAGTATCCAGAGAAATTATCCGGAGTTCAATACTGAGTTGGATGTAACTATAGCATAGAGGCTGGAGTTTTAGTTTCCGTTGTTGAGTTGTGCACGCTTTTGTGACGTTTTGAATTATATGCCCTAAGTAGGAATATATGAGTTGAGTTCAGTGTTTATGCGTGTTGTTGTGTGATCTTGTGGTTCATTTCAAGTTTTAGGACGAAACTTCTTTTTTGGGGATCTGATGTAAGATCTAGTTTTTCACATTCACCGTCCCGCGGTGAATGAAGCTTCCCCTGCGGCAAGGCAAACCGCCCCTGCGATTTTGTCCTAGAACGCATCGATATTTTTTTATCCTGTTTTTATTTCCTTCCATTGATAGAAGATCCGATCTTCTATCTTATGGTCCACCTTTCCTATCATATTCTTAACCCTATAACGTCCTTCCTTCTATCTTTCCCACCGTTCCCTATAAATTCCCTCTTTCTCTTCTTTTTCCCGTTTCTTGCATACGTTTTCCTTCAACCTCGAAAGTTGCAGCCAATCTTCCTTGTGATCTCTTGCTGGACGTGTAAGTCTTCTCCTTCCTTGTTTCTCCCTCACGTTCATGAGTTGTTGCATGCCTTTCCCTTCTATTTCGTTTTCTTCTTTTGTTCTTCCTTTTCTTCTTCTTCAAGAATCAAGTTTGAGCCTTCATTCTTATTGGCCTTCCCGTTGTTGATTTGTTGATGTTCACAGGCTCCCTTGGTTGATTTGTGACATGTGTGTGTTGAGAGAAGCAAGCTTTGGCATTTGTTGCGTTCCTTGCTATCGAAGGAGTCGACAACAGTTTTTGTCACGCCGCCGCCCCCGCGCCTACACTGAGCCGCCCCATGGCTGTCTGTTCTACCGCCCCTGCAGTGTTGTCCAGCCGCCCTTGCGGTTCTTCCTACAATCTCCCCATCTTTGGTAAGTTGCTTCCTTCCTTGCTTTCTTCGTTCCTTCCCTTGGCTTGTGTTGATCTTGTTGGCCCTTGTTGATCTGTAAGACTAAGGTTGAGACCTTAGCTTGTGGAGATCACTTAGAGATCATGGAGACTATAAGTTATAGACTTCTAGCAATCGTTTTGGTTCCTGATTCCTTATACCTTGTTTAAGCAGGAATTCCTTCCTTTCCTTGGGGAAACTGAGTTGTTGTTGAGTTACTTGAGTGAGGTAAGTCTCTTGAACTTACTTAGTTGCGTTCCGTATATTAGTTTGATGGTTTTGACTTGTTTGTGTTGTTGTTTATTGTTATAATTGATAACTGGACTAGGATTGACCTTGTTATACCTTAACTGGCCCAAGTGTATTATAACCGGCCGATTACCGCTTGTCTAGTTTAGATTGGGGAAACTAGGAGGTGCTCTTGCGACCAGTCAGCAGGTGACAGAGGAATGCATCCGCTCTATTCTATTCCTGGTTGTGAAAGGGGATGGATGCGAGATCATAAGTGATCCTCGTGTGACAACATAAGTTGAATTAGTAAAGGGATTAACCTTAATACAAGAAAATGACCAGTTATATGAGAGCATGTTATACGTTTCTATTACCTTATGTGTTTGCGCCTTTACATCGATGTTGTAGATGCCTTGTAGGATTTAGGTACTGTTGAGTGATACGGATGGTGTGGTCAGCCGGGGTTCACGTACATTATAGGACGGATCGGGTTTATATTTCAGTTGTTGTTCTTTCAGTTGTTTTGAACTCGGCTGCGAGTCTTTTACGCTTCCTTTGTTTAAACCTTAGGTTTTGTTTTAAGTTTTGATTTTCATTTATTTGTGCCTTGTTGTAAGATCTGTTGTGTCGTTGCTACTCTGAGGGTCGGGGCCCATTGTGAGGTCCTAACCCGTAACACTTCGAGTTCCCCGAACTTGGGGTATTACAAAGTGATGCAAGGGTGTTTGGCTGGCACAACCGCACCGAATCAGAGTTAAACGGCGGTTTGTTGTCATCCCATTAGAAGATGGAGCGGAGGTTCAACCCAAGAGTTAAAGAACGAGAAATAAATTGGTACCACAATTAAGAGAATGAGATAAGGAACTTGATGTTACAACATATTTTAAAATGGATCAAAGATGAATGACATATGGCTAGATGAAGGAGTGGTCGTTGGTATGCTGCCCGGTTCAGAAGCTTTCATTTCCAAATGAAATGAAAAGAATGTTTTTTGAAGTACATGGTTGATGTTGCGTGATAATTTGTTTATACATATATAGGTAATGAAAATAGTATCGAAACGAGTCTCTAAGTAATCTGAATAATACTGCTAACATAAAAGAGGTAAATTTTCATCTTTAAAACAGACGAAACTAGAGCATACAACATGTGATATTATCAACATCATAAATATATGATCACCTTGAAAAACATGTATTCCAAAAATTCATTTTTTGTTTTGATACATGGACAACTCTAGGCAGCGTCGTTTCCTGTGTCAAAAATCGTTCGTAAACTTTTGGAAACTTCTCGGATATGGTAAAAATAGAAGAGGACACAATCAAGACACAATTGTAACACCCCGAATCCGCAGGAGTCGGAGCGCTACGGGCTAGGACCTTACAATGGATCTCGACCTTAGCCTGACAACAATTTCACCAGATCTTGCAACAAGACACAAATAAAAGGCAAAACCGAAATAGTCTTAATGCAAATTTCACGATCCCGAATACAAGCAAAAGAAAGACTCTAGTCAAGTTCTCAAACTACAAAGACCAAACGCAATAACAATAATAACAAAAGGGACATAAACCTTGGGGCAATTTAGTGATTAATCCAACAGAGGGAAAAAGTGCAGATTAGAAAAATATGAGTCATATATGCAATTACAAAATATGGGTTGATTGTGTAATTATACCAAAATACTAAGAGCATCCACAAAGCATATACCGTAAGTTTCTTAAGTTTTATAAAAACAAAGTTAAAACAAATTAAACCTCCTAAGTTCACATTTTTGCAGAGAGCTTGTTTCCTATTGTCAGTTATTTAGTCCCTACAGTAGAGTATATTGGTAGAAAATAGAAAACTTTATCTGACAATTCATGTACCATGATGTTTTACTTTTTATTTTACCTTTATTTAATTTTTATATGAGAAACTTGAGCTATCTTCGTTGTTGATGCTCTTAAACCATGATACGAGGGTTTCATTTTGGTTGGGGAGAAGGGAAACACAACGGCGGCAGGGGTATCTCCGGTGTCGTCTGGCGGCGGCAAAGGGCTCCGGAAGGTCTTCTCCACGGCGAGGCGAGGTGAAGGCGGCATCTCAGGTGGCGTTCCTCTTCGGTGGCTGTAGACGGGTGGAAGGCTGACTTCCTTCTCCGGCATTGACGAGGGGGTGTTGTTCCGACTCGGTGAAGGTTAAGCAAGGAGGTTCCAACGGCGGGATTGAAATGCACTGCGGGGCGAGCAGAGGGAAGACAAAAGGTGGCAGCTAGGGTTGGCGGCGGTGACTCTCGACTACAAACAAAAGAGAAGGGGAGGAGAAATTTGAGGGTTGTGGTGAGGTCTGAGAAGTGTAAGAATGAGAAACAGAGGAGGGACGAGCGGTTCCAACGGTGGTAGAGAAGAGCTTGTGGGGAGAAAATGCAAAGAGGGAAGGAGTTGGTGGTTCCTTTGAGACTGAGTGAGCAGGCGTGAGGAGTTGCGAATAGAAGGGGGTGTGACTGGGAGCGTTGCAGAGTGGAGCTGAGAAGAGTTGAGAGGATGAAGAGGTGTGTGCAGGGTAAGGAGGTGAGACAGACGTGGGAGGTAGGTGAGATGGTGAGGGAGATCGGAGGTGAAGGTAAGAGCTGGCTACAGAGCATCAGAGAGGGAAGTGAGGCTGAGGGGAGTGTGGAGTAAGGATGAGGGGTCGAGCATCCATGTAGGGTACAAGCCAAGCAGGTGTGTAACACCCCAAATCCGATGGACTTGGGATGCTACGGGCTAGGGCCTTACAATGGGTCTCGACCCTTAGCCCGACAACAATTTCACCAGATTTTGCAACAAGACACAGATAAAAGGCAAAACCGAAATAGTTTTAATGCAAATGTCATGATCCCGAATACAAACAAAAGAAAGACTCCAATCGAGTTCTCAAACTACAAAGACCAAACGCGATAACAATAATAACAAAAGGGACATAAACCTTGGGGCAACTTAGTGATTAATCTAGCAGAGGGAAAAAGTGCAGATTAGAAAAATATGAGTCATATATGCAATTACAAAATATGGATTGATTATGTAATTATACCAAAATACTAAGAACATCCACAAAGCATATACCGTAAGTTTCTTAAGTTTTATAAAAATAAAGTTAAAACAAATTAAACCTCCTAAGTTCACATTTTTGCAGAGAGGTAGTTTCCTATTGTCAGTTATTTAGTCCCTGCAGTAGAGTATATTGGTAGAAAAATAGAAAACTTTATCTGACAATTCTTGTACCATGCTGTTTTACTTTTTATTTTACCTTTATTTAACTTTTAGTGTACCATTTTTGTATCATGCTCTTAAACCATGATACGAGGGTTTCGTTTTGGTTGGGGAGAAGGGAAACACAACGGCGGCAGGGGTATCTCCGGTGTCGTCTGGCGGCGGCAAAGGGCTCCGGAAGGGCTTCTTCACGGCGAGGTGAGGTGAAGGCAGCATCTCAGGTGGCGTTCCTCTTCGGTGGCTGTAGACGGGTGGAAGGCTAGCTTCCTTCTCCAGCATTGACGAGGGGGTGTTGTTCCGAATCGGTGGAGGTCGAGCAAGGAGGTTCCAACGGTGGGATTGAACTGCACTGCGGGGCGAGCAGAGGGAAGGCAAAAGGTGGAAGCTAGGGCTGGCGACGGTGACTCTCGACTGCAAACAGAAGAGAATGGAAGGAGAGATTTGAGGGCCGTGGTGAGGTCTGAGAGGTGTGAGAATGAGAAACGGAGGAGGGATGAGTGGTTTGAACGGTGGTAGAGAAGACCTGGTTGGGAGAAGATGCAGAGAGGGTAGGAGTTGGTGGTTCCTTTGAGACTGAGTGAGCAGGCATGAGGAGTTGCGAATAGAAGGGTGTGTGACCTGTAGCGTTGCAGAGTGGAGCTGAGAAGAGTTGAGAGGATGAAGAGGTGTGTGCAGGGTAAGGAGGTGAGACAGAGGTGGGAGGTAGGTGAGATGGTGAGGGAGATCGGAGGTGAAGGTAAGAGGTGGCTACAGAGCATCAGAGAGGGAAGTGAAGATTAGGGAGTGTGGAGTAAGGATGAGGGGTCGAGTATCCACATAGGGTGGATGTTAAGCAGGTGTAGGTTGGGCCGCACTAGGGGCAACGAGGAGTCACGCCAGGAAGGGACTGGTCGGCTTCCACAGTGGTGGTGCCAAACGGCAGATGAGAGGAAAAATACAAAAGGATGGGAAAGAAGGAAAGAAAAGGAGAAAATAATATAAAATAACTCGATCGAAATAAACCGGAACAAGACTTTCAGATCGGAAAATATTTCCAAACTTTTTCGAGAAACAAAATACGGAATATATGTATACTTAAAATATATAAATATACCCATAACATTTAAAAATACGCAAAAAAAATAAATATCGAAAACGCGTCTTATATTTAGGGTGTTTTATCATTCCCCCCTTAAAAAGAGTTTCGTCCCCGAAACTAGAACTCGAAAAGCGAAGGTAACGATATCTTATTATCGCTTCGGTTTCCTAAGTAGATGCATTGGTATCATGCCGCGACCATTGGACTTTTTACCAACGATGTCTCTTTGTTCCTCAATTGCTTAGTCTCATACTATAGAATCTTCACCGGTGCTCTTCTTAAATAACATTCGCTAAACTCAATATCTCGAAAGTCCATTCATCTCGATAATCTCATATGTCCCCTTATTACTAGACTCAACTTTCCTCTCGGATCTTTGTAAACACAACATTTCCCCTACGCTTCTCTTTGATTGTCTCTATCAAGAAAGTCTAACTTCCAATATACAGCACTAGCTCTAGCTCTTGTCAAACTAAACTTTGATGTTACATTTTCTCAATTCCATATTAAAAGTTTCAAGCAATGAAGGAAGTACTTTACTTCACAGTGCTTCTACTAACAATGCATGTATGCTATTACTTTTACATTATTCCTCAATACTCAATCAAGACCTTGTCTTTGAGAATCACTTGTACACTTCAAATCCATCATACCTCGAGGGAATGTCAATATAGTTTTCCTACAACTCTTCTCTTAACTCTTAACAACTCTTATGATACTTGTCCCTTATAAAAATTTGAGGACAATCCTGAAGTGCCTTCCATTCGCTCTCTAATTTGAGAGTGGACCCAAATATCTGATATGGGGCATTTGCAAGCTCAAATGACATCACTAAAATTCATAGTGACCATACTTTGTCCGGAATGCCGCTTTTGCAATATTTGTACCTCGAATTCTCACTTGGTGGCAACCAAACCCCAAATCAATCTTAGGAGAGACTACCGACCCTTACAACCGGTCGAGTAGATCATCCATCCATAAGGAATACATGTCCTTTATCTTCGTTCTAATCACGGTAATCGATGTTCAAACGGAAAGAACCGTCTCTCTTTTTCGAAAATTGGAGTTATCCATAATAATTTCAAATCAAGAGTTCAAGATACATCCCAATATGAACTTCAAACCAAGAGTTCAAGATAAATTATGGTGTTCTCCATGGCGGTGCATTGGTTCTAATGAAACTTTACCAACAAGGTCTTGCAATTGCTTTTCCAATTCATTCCTCAATTCGTGTATCTTTACAGATGTTATTGTATATGGCGCTTTGGATGTCAGAGTTGAGTCAAGCTCGCCCTTAGTGGTAAAATCTTCATTCCGATGTTTTGGACTCCGTGAGATCTCGGGTTCCATCTTTTATTCTCCTGTCGCATAACGTAATGACCGACACAACCTTGTCTTAACACTTGACAGGTGGTCATGGTACTAATGATCCACCCTGATCTGTTTGGGGGACGTCCTTCAAACACGTGTATTGCTCCATCGTTAGCTACAATGTTGACCGTCCTCTTTCAAAGATCCTTCATCTCTTGAACTCGAGAGACTTTCTCAAGTCTTCTGACTCTTGGGGCCTTGGTTAAGCAATATTTCAACTTAATCACCCTTTTCCACTTTGAAGGAACGATGATAATAATCTTTTCTGATCTCGCGCATATGCTCAGTCATGAAGGTCCTAAATACAAGACTTAATTACGCCTTATAATAAATCGATCTTATCTTCTAGGTGTTCCATGCTATTGCCAAAATATGGGGGCACTCTTCGTATTACACATAAGCTTGTACAGTAGGCATCCTTTCTTCAAGTAGGTTGAGAAATCATACTTCACTTCTTTTTGCATTGTCCATCTCACAACGAGTTTTTAAATCCTCAATCTTTTATATACTTCTCCTACATCTCATGTCAACATCAAACTTCAAAACTTCGGTCTTCTCTTACTCTTTTCATCCATAAATACTCTTCAAACGCGGAGGACTATACCAAACAGTCCAATATATAGCAAGCATAGGAGAGCATGGAGACTGGGCCCTAACTCAAAGCAAACTCAAGGGAAAAAACCCGACTTTGAGACTAAGAGAGCAGACGTGAGGGGTTGTGAAGAGAAGGGTGTGTGACTGGGAGCGTTGCAGAGTGGAGTTAAGAAGAGTTGAGAGGATGAAGAGGTGTCTGTAGGGTAAGGTGAGACAAAGGTGGGATGTAGGTGAGATGGTGAAGGGTTACGAAGACAAGGGTGTGTGACTGGGAGCGTTGCAAAGCGGAGATGAGAAGAGTTGAGAGGATGAAGAGGTGTCTGCAAGGTGAGGAGGTGAGACAGAGGTGGGAGGTAGGTGAGATGGTGAGGGAGATTGGAGGTGAAGGTAAGAGGTGGCTGCAGAGCATCAAAGAGGGAAGTGAGGTTGAGGGGAGTGTGGAGTAAGGATGAGGGGTCGAGTATCCATATAGGGTGCAAGCCAAGCAGGTGTGTAACACCCCAAATCTGATGGACTCGGGATACTACGGGTTAGGACCTCACAATGGGTCCCGACCCTTAGCCTAACAACAACTTCACCGGACCTTACAACACGGCACAAATAAAATCCAAACGAAAAGAGTTTTTAATGCATGAAGAGTATCAGAAATACAACCGAAAAACATAACTCTAGCCGAGTTCTCAAAACCAACAACATGACAACGTCTGAAACAATAATAAATGATAAACTGATCCCGTCCTATAATGTACGGAACCCCGGCTGCTCACTACCGCCAGATCACTCGACCGTCTCCCTAACCTGCAAGGCATCTACAAAGCGGTATAATACCGTTATCTAACATTCTATGCATTAATATAAAGGTAAAGGCACACAAACACATAACATACACATTCAACATACAACACTCAAGTCCGTTTATTATCTTTGTTTAAGTCATAACCTTCACTAATGATACTTATTTTGTGACACGAGGAATTCCCAAACCTCGCCTTTGTCCCCGTTTATTAGTAAGGAATGGTAGTAATGCATCTGACCGTCTACCTGTCTGGGCTAGTCACAGAGAACCTCTTAACTCTCGCAAGAGCTAGACAATAATGTCACCGCCCGTTATCATACACTTGGGCCAATTACGTAATATATATATATATATATATATATATATATATATATATATATAGGTCGTCCTATGCCGGTTTCGTTGTTTAACATAACTAACACACACCACCAAAACACAATATGCTAATACAAAGAAGTCAGCTAAGTAAGTCTGCGGACTTACCTGAAACACCCAGAATTCGGGACTCGGAGTGTCACATTGGGCTAGGATATCACAGTGGATCCTGACCCTATCCTAACAACAAGTTCACTGGACCTTACAACATGGCACTGACAGATATAAAACAAATGCATAAAACTATATAAACTGTACAACCAAAAGGTGAACAACATCATAGCCGAGTATAAAACAACATCCTCACATAGGAGGTAAACAAAATATCATCCTCACGTAGGAGAGAAACATAGACAACCCCAAAAGCCATAAGCATGAGGTCCTCGGCCTGCCACCATGGCTAGATCACTCAGCATAACGCCTATCCTGCAAGGCATCTACAACATGGTATGAAACCATTAGCTAACCGTACATATATAAGGTAATGCATAAGCACAAACACAAGTCATGAAAGATAAACACATCAACATGCTATCACACATTTACCCATTTTATCATCTTTATATAATAGTCATTCACTCAAATCGTATATATATAGATAGATGAAACTATGTGACACGAGGACCGGTACATCCTCACCTCTTGGCCTGCTAGCCATCTGGAAGTAGTGTCGGTCACACAACCCGTGTACCCAATGGGAGTGGATTGCGCCCTTCTTGTATACCGAATGGCTTGACGCCAAAGAACCTCCCAGACTCCACGGCGGGATGAAAGGGAAAGGTTATCACAACCACGCATGCAGGGCAATCAATAAAACATAGGTCAGTAATAACGACATCTCATGCTATCATAGCAAACATACAACACACACACCACTCATACAAACACCCAATATAAGGATGGTAGCTAAGTAAGTCCTAAGGACTTACCTCAACCTCGTACAAAGCTCAACCACAATCAACCTCCAATCTTGAGAGGTACACTGCCCAATAATAAGGCATATAGATATTTAAATCTCCTATCAATCAAAGGGGTCATACCTAGACCCAAGGGATCCATAGGATTATCCTCAACCTAACCTCACAACCTAATAATCCTTAAAGACCATACAAGGCATAAAATGATCATATATCAACCAAACATTCTCATCTAACCCTAGCATGGCACTACACTCTCATATTAGGAAAGGAAGAGGCAATGCCAACCATAGGCAAGCCTAGGAGCAAGACACACCTACAGAACCAAGTGAAAACACCAACTGGTGCAGGTGGCCGCAGGGACGGCTAGGAAGTGGCGCAGGGGCGGCTCACAGCTGGCGCTGGGGCGGTCCAAAAGTGGCACAAGGGCGGCTTGTGTACAAAGGATGCACTTCTGGCTGTCCTTTGCTTCTACACTCGATCTTCTTCACTCCTTTTTCATCCAACAACCATACACATACATATATACATCAATTGAAGCCAATCAAGGCTGCCACAAGATCAAACTTGTGGAATCTAAGCTAGAATGGAAGGAAATAAGGAAAAGAAGGAAAGAAAGAAGAAATATAGGAAGAGATGGAAGAAAGCTCACCAAGATGAACCTATGCAGAGGAAAAGAACACCATCAACACCTCAAAGTTGGCTCAAACACAAGCACAACAGCAACAACCATCATCAATCAGTAACAAAGCCATCCAAGACTTTCACAAACTCAATCAAAGCTCAAGGAAGATCAAGAAGAGATCCAAGGGAAAAAGAACGAGAAGATGAACGTAAGGAAAGAGATGGAGCTGCAAATGAAAAACCCTCATCAGAAAGTAGAGACAAGAAGCTTATAGAGGGAGGAAAAGGGTAAAGCACGGGTCAAAGGGTCAACAAAGACGGCTGCAGCCATACAGAGCCGCAGGGCCGGACCTTGTGAGGCGCAAGTGGGCCCAGGCAAACCGCAGGGGCGGTTTTGGCTCACGTAGGGACGGATCAGGCACAAAATTGGGTCCTCAGCATACACTCTCAGCAACTCAGTAACTAGGCTCTTACATTACCAGACTCAAAGTGAAACCCGATTGAACTCTCTCAACCTCCCGTGGAAACACACGCAACGCCTGTTCAACACAAGGTACACGGATCAAATAACACTCTAGTCAACTAGAAGTCCTTAGACTTCTAGGCTCAACATCCTCACAAGAACAACATCACTCTAGTCAACTAGAAGTCCTTAGACTTCTAGGCTCAACATCCTCACAAGAATAACAACTCAAGATAGATCAACACTCTAACCAACTAGAAGTCCTTAGACTTCTAGTGCTCACAATCCTCACAACTCATAAACACACAAGATATATGATCACTCTCAGTCCAATGCCTCAAAGGCTTCCAACATAACAATTCAGTCCCAAACCGATATCCTCACAGATCTCAAGAGATCATGCCACAATATGATAACCAACATACCCTCAACTCTCACAAGATAACCCTAAGGGTCAAGCCACTACTTGGCATTCTATATCATCTATGTTAAGACAACCTAGCATGCTACTAAGATGAATCAAGATCAAAGAAGCGGGAAGTGAAGAAAGGAACAAGAGATCGGAGGCTTACTGATGTGGAAACCGCCCCTACGGTGTGCAGGACCCAGAGTCCGCCCCTGCAGTTTGTAGAGGCTGCCCCCGCGGTTTACAGGAACCGCCCCAGCAGCTCACAGGATCCGCCCCGCAGCTGTAGTCCAAAAACGTTGACTTCTTCGGTTCTTTGATGTACAACAACCTTCCTATTGTCTCCTTTGATGTTGTAAACGTCTCCTAGCCTCCAACATAAGATCCTAGCCCTCCTCCACGGTCTAAGTATGCCATCAGCACAATCAAAACACAAGAGGAGCCTCCTTTAGGTGGATCCCTGGATTCCTACCATTCAAGGTAGTAAGAAGAATAAGGATGAAGAAGAAAGGAACGGGGAGGAAGCAACTTACCCTAGAGCATGTATCTATAGTCCGAACTCCGTGTGATAGCCTGACTGGAGGTATTTCTATGGTCGTCTATACCAATCAAAAGTAAATCCCGACTTAGCACTAAGAACAAGTATAGTGATTAAGTAAGGGTCGAACCCAAGAGAGTTGAGGTATTTTAGATGCAATTATCGATTATAATGACAAGTGAAACAAAAGGGGGGGTTTTGGTTGAATTGATTCACAAAAACTTATGAAAACGATTAATACGACAAATAAGACAATAATGGGTGAATCTACAGTAGGTTGATTCTAAGTATGCAATTGCTACTTTGGTGTATTCAGTTTTTAAGTAATCTCCCGTCTCGATCATACATATGTGTTGAGCCAACCGGCATCAACACAACTTAACCTATTAAAGTTCCGTAAACCTACAAGAACAAATAATAAGTTAGCATTCAAATAAAGACTAAGGGATATAAAGAGAAGATTAAAACCGTTAAACTTATATTTATATTTGTGTTCCTTTTCTTTAAGTAATTACAACCCGTTATTACTTAAAGTTGCTACTAGATTAAAGACCCGAACCCGGAACCTATTAATCCTAGTTGCTTACATGCACTTTAGAACCTAAGGTGATCAATCTCAAGTAATAGTTAACATGCAATTCAACAATGGAGATCAAGGAAACACAAAGCATTATTGAATAAAAACTTATATTAAAAGAACTTACAACCAAAGCAACAAAGCAGCTTCAAACCAACCCAATGTAGCAAGGGAGTTAACAACTCATTACAATGGAAAACTCAAGTCTAAAATGGATTTTGTGGGGAAAAGCATGGATGATTCTAGCAATCAGCCATGGACTATTTATACTACAAAAGCCACTTAATTAGGAGTAAATAGCCGGCCTAAAACAGCCACCTTTAATGCCATAAAGGTGGTGTAAACAGCCGGAGTAAAACTTCTGGCGTTAAACCGCAAGGGCGGCCTTCAGGACCCGTAGGGGCGGTTTAGGCAGAATCGGTTGATCTTCTTCATAACCGTTGGGGCGGCTACACAGCTCTGCTGGGGCGCATCTTTAATGTACTTCAACGTCTGACCTTTCGCCTCCCTGACGTTTCTGATGTCAAGGCGCAGGGGCGCCTTAAGGCCAACGCAGGGGCAGTGACACAGACTCTTCGCCTTCCAGCTTCCAAGGCGAGGCGCAGGCAGGGCGCAGTGGGAGGCGTAGGGGAGCTGGCCTTCGTCTTGTCAAGGCAAGTCATCGTAGGGGCGCCGATGGGTGGCGCAGGGGCGGTGACCTGCATCTTGGCCAGCGCGGGTGAAGGTGCTGGGAGCGCTTCAGTGAGAAGTGTCACCCGCTGGAGCGGCTGCAAGGGCCCGCGGGGGCGGTGGAGCAACAGAAACTTTGCTTCTTGATTGATCTTTACTCCTAAGTGCTTATAACTCCTTCCTTAGCTTCTTTTGATCTTCTTCTTCTAGACCAAGGAGTTAGTAGCATAAACCGACACTAATGCAATAAAAAGACTTTAAAACCTACCCTAAATGATAGTGATTCCATCACCTATCACAGCCTCAAGAGAAGAGAGAAGCAAAAGGTAGAGAATAACGTGAAGGAGATGAGGAAGAAGAAGGGAGAGAATGAAGTAACATGAAAAGAAATGAGGGAGAGGGAGTTAGGCTGCATAAAAGGGAGGGATGTCAAGAGACAACAACCATGAATCACTCCGCTCATAAAGAAGGCAGAATTAAAAGAGTTAGAAGATGAAAGGTTGGACGGAAAAGGCACATAACTCTCGCTCTAATGTGTCACCGCCCCCGCGGGACGTCCAAGCCGCAGTCGCGGACGAACGCGGGTGCGGGCCTTCTAAGCCGCAAGGGCGGTAGCCCTTGCTCAAGGCTTCTAACGCCTCTCGTAAACGGAACCGAAATTTTGGGCGTTACAAGGTGTAGGTTGGGCACCACTAGGGGCAACGAGGAGTCACGTCAGGAAGGGGTTGGTCGGCTTCCACAGTGATGTTGCCAAACGGCAGAAAAGATAAAAAAAAAACAAAAGGATGGGAAAGAAGGAAAAAAAGGAGAAAATAAAATACAGTAAACTAACTCGATCGAAATAAACCGAAATGGGACTTTCGGATCGGAAAATATTTCCGAACTTTTTCGATAACAAAATACGGAATATATGTATACTTAAAATATATAAATATACCCGTTACAATTAAAATACGCAAAAAAATAAAAAATTGAATATGCACCTTATATTTAGGGTGTTTCAACATTTCTAACATCGGAACGGGCCGGGTGATGAGGACTAAAATATGAACCTTAAGTCTTGCAAATACTTACAAAACACGTTGTAGTACAAATGGTCAGGATCGAACACAGGGAAGACAATGTCTAGCCTTGACAAATTAAATAAGAAACCAAAACTTACAAAATAAGTAACATATTACGTACATATATGACACAACGCAGAAGAAAACCAAAAGTGGAAACAAAAATGGTAGGTCGTGTGATTTGAGGAGATCGACCGGGCCATAATTTGCTCAAACCACCAGAGATCGGTATGGGAATGACCAAAGGCAAGATCGGAGCAAAACCCTAAACTTAAGCAAGGTAGGTCGTCCAACATGTCTTTGAGTATTGTCTCGGTTGACTCGTAAATCAGTTCATAAGTAAAGCCAAAAAGAGGAGTAATTAAATATTGATTATCTAGAATGTTCGTAATCAAATTGGAAGATGATGAAGGTCAAACCATATATATCAACAAAGGTAAATCATTTCAGAACCCAGATCCCTACATCGGCACAACATGCATATAATTGACCTAAAAAGGCGATTCCATAATATCACAAGTAAGCTAGAGTTATGTAAAGATGGTCTCGTTGATTGTCACTTTGTGGTTAGGTCGTTGCTTGCGGCATATTGATGTTACCACCATGATTGCCAAATCGTATCCAAATGCGGTTGTTGATTCATCACATCAAACAAGGCATTGAGGTGTGAGAACTCTATTATCACTTCGAGTTAAGGTCACCTATTATAGAACACATAATATGAACCATACTACCACAACTCATATACATACAAACAATACATAAAGTCAATCCAATATCATAGATCATGCATGTCGGCCTCACTAGACCCTAGAACGAAAGGGGATTACTCACACATACCTCATAATAACGAAACAAAGTAATTTATTAATCAAAATCAAGGGATGTCATTTGACGGGGTACAATGGTTGTACAACCTGGTGTATAAAGTCTCGCTGAAATCTTCGTAAATGCTAGAAGAAGAGATAACCTAATGGTTGAAGAGTCTTATTTATAGGGTCTGGAAAATGCCCAAAAACTCTAGATCTTTTGAGATTCTATCTTCTATTAAGAGAGAATCAAATCTACTCGATTACTCTTCTATTAAGATAAGGTCGAACTAAGGATAAGATATAAGGAAAGCAATATAGGATAAACATCATTGCAAACCGATCGAACACATGGGCCGTCGTGCGACCTTCTGGGCCAAAGGTGTGGAATTTGTCCAAAGACGCTCCAGGATCATCGCAACAACAATGGTTGATCATTTCGGGGTGGAATGCGGAAGTGATGAGTAGGTCGTCATCCGGCTTGATGTTGGTCCCAAATGCTCCAAATAATACATGAGAGTGAAAATATTTCCCCCCAAGAAAAAGGTGAAAACTTCCCTCCTAACTCAGAAATAAGTCAAGATCACAACGACGCAAGCAAAATTTGAAAATTATGCATGGTTATAAAGTTTAAATCTGAATGTTGCCTCGAGGTTAAGATAAGATAAATACACTTTAATTATGATTAGACCTAATCAATCATGGTTTAATTAGAATTAGAAATCCTAACTTTTATATTTATATCCCCTTAAGAAAATTTTCGTCCCAAAACTTTGAACAAATCTCACTAGAAAAGTCACGCACATAACCTATCTTCACATGTCATGCCAACATAGGTCATCTGATCAATACTAGGAGTCATTTTATTTCATGTTAGGGAAGCTTGCTTCTTTGTAACTTGGTAAAACAAGTGAATCAATTGATGAGTGCCAAATGTAACATCATATATCCTCTAGAATCATGCATTTGCTTACACCATTTGCTCGTTTATACTTCACTTTAGTATATAAAGCTTTTATTTTCCATATTTCGATGTCTACCTTGGTTATTTTGTATTTAAGGCGTTTAAGGACGATTTTGGCATCTTTTGGAGCAAAATACGAAGTATTCATTCCTAGCTAAATTCAGAGCAACACAAAAGCATCATGCAAGATCGAAGATTGCAACGGAAAAAAGTCAAAACCAGATGCCATACGACATCAAGGCGAGCACTAGAAGACTTCCCAAGTCATCTCAACATGGTTTCTATGCTGTCCGGAGTCCACATCGAGTCCACTTCAACTTTGGCTCAACCCAACATCAACCCTGGCCCAAGCTTGGTCTAGACGGTGTCGAGATGACTTCTTAGACCATCTCAATGCCGTCTCATGACCGTCTCTATGCCATATGGGTTTCGTTGTTTATCCGAGATCATATCTTATGATATTATCTTTCAAAAGATAATATTTTATATCCTTTTAATCCGAATTCTCGACCCTATACGAGCATGTATTGATCGTAGAAGTTTTAACCAAATAGTTAACAACAACCTTCCCCTTAAGGCTACATGATTGTAGACAAATATATGATTAAAGCGATCTAAGGAAACAAAAATCTCCACTATAATGAATTAAAATATAATTGCATATATATGACTCATGAACATTTATATATGATTATTGTAGGTAACCATCCAAAATAGCCTTTGACATAGACACACAAAGACAATGCTTTCCCACTCACGTAGCTCTCAATCCAGCTGTTCGACAAGTATAGTAAAAGCCCATTATAAAAAGAGTGAATTTGCTATGTAGCCTTAGTTCACTAATTTTGTTTAGTAATTGTGAAGCTCAATAATTTTGTTAGAATATGACCTCTTATAAAATTTTTAGACTAATTTACCCTTCTACATGAATTTAAAAGATTCCTAATAAATTATTGTCTTTTAATTGACCTACAATCCTTATCGAAGAAAGTGTATTTTGAAGAAGTTATCAATTTTAATCAGCGAAATCAATTAGTAAATCATGAAGAGTACAAGAAAATTTTACGTGAATTGATAAAACTAGCATGTTACATGCTTGTACTCTTCATGTAAGAAGATAATTTTATAAGAAGATAAATCGTTAAATCCAACTTGTCCAGTTGGTATTAGGGTGGGAGAGAGGGGCAACCAACCCAAGATCAATTCTTGGTGACTACATGCGTTTATTAATTTTTCGTATTTCTTGTAAGAATTATAAAATTACAAGAAAATTCAAAAAATATAATTACAAGAAAATAAGTATCATTTACAAGAATAAATTATAAATTTACAAGAAATATGTTTCATTTAAAAAATAGTTACCGTGAAGTTATAAGAGTAACGTCTAAATCATGATAAAATTTATTATAATAAATAAGGGTAAATATGCCATTATTTGTTTAATAAGGCTATTCACTTAAAATTTATAGGCCTAGATTATTTACTAAACAAAATTAGTCATTGGGTGCATTTCATCCAATTTTCTCTTATAAAAATTAGAAATCCGTAAAAGATCAAGAAAAACATTTGCTTGTGGCCCTTCAATTTAAAAAGGTACAAAGACCGGAACTTCGATGATTTTTAGAAATCCTCGAGGCATTGATAAGCTTAGTACTCTCAAAACCAAGTGTTTTTCTATAAACTTAATAAAACGCCCTTCACTTTTGGCTCTTCGGTTGTTTTATCTAAACAACTATAAACAACACTTCTTTCGAAGGTAAATAAAATGTAGGCATGAAGTGTTTTTGATAGGAGTCCTATCTTCCCTACTAGGCTAGTTAATAGGGATTATCCTTTACCGACGTATGCAAGGCATAATAAGCATAATTGATAATGCTCAACTATTATTTAATAGTTATCTTATCTTTTAATAAGTCAAGTTATCTTATCTTTTATATAGAAGGTTATAAAAGGATTTATTGGCTTATCTTTAAGCATTCAAGCATTCAATAAAGGTTAATAATTGAAAGTTGAATATATAATCAAAAGATTATGGTTGTTAAATCTAAAATCAAAAGATCAAAACATAATCTTGAGTCTTGAAAAATAAAGTCTCATCATTTGGTATAAGAGCCATGTCTAAAAATTCTTCAAAATTTTTTCCCATCTTCATCAACAATGGCGGTAAAAGATCTTGAGGAAGTCACCAACCGCCATGAAGACCTCATAATAGTGAGTTTTATGTTTGGAACCAATGAGTGCTTTATCTAAGTTAACTCAATCAGGTACAATTTCATCCTACATCATACAATTTGAGACTATGATCAACCTAGTACATGGGTTACAAGATACCCACCAAGTCAGTTTATTCCTATCAAGATTGAGAGTTGATATCCAAGTCGGAGTTTTCCTTTTGACCCCAACTAGTTTATCCCATGCTTTTGACTTAGAACTATGTCAAGAGGATGCAACTACTGCCACTAAGGGGTACAATGCTTCTTCCAACATTTCCGCGGCCAATCAATATGTTTTCTACGTCGAAACTAGTTCTAGGAAACTCATCTTTCCCTACATATCTATAACGACTTACGTGGGATGAACAAAAAAAAGGAGGGAGAAATGTCTTTTTTTTAATTGCGATGATGTCTACAAACCTCGACATCGTTGTAATGTTCCTTAATTATTTTTGATGGATGGTTACTCCGCCGATGGGGATAATGAGTGTCAAATTGAGGATTCAAGCAACCCTAATCAGCATATGGAAGTCTCCTTACGTGCTCTCATTGGTTCTACTGGATCATGCAAATCAAGAATACATCCATTTCCATCCTTATGATTTATGGCTCTACTCATAATTTCATACATCCTAGTTGTAACACCCCATAAAATTATCATCCCGCATCATTTGAATGAGAATTTATGGTTAATTTCTAAGGATGGGTTGCTACCCATGTCAACAAAAATTCTTCTTTTCTAGTGGCCGAGAGAGGACAAAGAACTCTAGAGTTAAGTGTGCTCGTGCGGGGGAAATTTCAGGATGGGTGACCTCCTAGGAAGTTTTTGCGCAAGCATGGTTGGCATGGGGACAGTGCCCGTAAGACCTCGGGTCTTACAAATGGTATCAAAGGTAACCCTGAGTTACGAGTGTGCTCGTCCTAGTAGGCGGTCACTCGGCTCTATTGACGGTCCTTCGGCTTGACGTGGACGTTAAGAGTTTAAGTAGGGGAGATTGTAACACCCTATAAATTATCATCCCACATCATTTTAATAGGGGTTTATGGTTAACTTCTAAGGATGGTTTTCTACCCATGCCAACAAGAATTCTTCTTTTCTGGTGGTCGAGTGAGGATAAAGAATTTTGGAGTTAAGCGTGCTTGTATAAGAGCAACTTCACGATGAGTGACCTCTTGGAAAGTTTCTGCACGAGCATGGTTGGCATGGGGACAACGTCCCTAAGACATCGGGTCTTACAAATGGTATCAAGATAACCCTGAGTTATGAGTGTGCTCGTCCTAGTAGGCGGTCACTCGGCTCGGTGGACGGTCCATGGGCCTGACATGGATGTCAGAAATTTAAGTGGGGGATATTGTAACACCAATAAAATTATCATCATGCATCTTTAAATGAGGATTAATGGTTTACTTCTAATGATGGGTTGCGACCCATATCTACAAGAGTTTTCTTTAGAATCCTTCTTTTCTAATGGTCGAGTGAGGACAAAGAACTTTGAAGTTAAGCGTGCTCGTGCGGGAGAAATTTTAGGATGAGTGACCTCTTAGGAAACATCTGCTCGATCATGGTTGGCATGGGGACAAAATACGTAACACCTCGGGTCTTTCACTAATATTGCATGCAAGTGTGGCTTAACAATCCAATCACACACAGGATTGCAGGTTATGGTTGTAGATGGGGGATTTCATCCTAGCGAAGGTGTATGTAATCACGTTAATCTTCAGTTACAAGGGTATGCATTCACTACAAATTTGTTACTATTTGATGTCTCGGGTTGCCACATAGTATTAGGGACACAATGGCTGCACACATTGGGTCGTATCTTAATTGATTGTAATTTGTTGGTTATGTAGTTTACTCAACATGGGGTGGATTACATTGTAACACCCCAAATTCTGAGAACTCGGGGAGCTACTGGTTAGGACCTCACAATGGGTCCCGACCATAGTTTGACAACAATTTTTCTTGGATCTTACAACAAGGCACAAAAGTATTTAAAACATTTGAAAACTGTAAACAATATATACATGGAGAATATGTATCAGCCTTACAAGAAAAGATACTAAAACTACGTATATGAAGAACAGAAGACATCCCCGTCCCCAACTAAATGAGTACGTGGACCAGGCTGACCATTTCCTCCGGATCTCTCTACAACTGTCTTAACCTGCAAGGCATCTACAAGCGGTATAAAACCGTTAGCTAACATTCTATGCATAAGTATAAAGGAAAAAGCTCAAACACACAACATACACAATCAACATGCAACACTCAATCCTTTTTATTATCTTTTAATTAGGTGATATGTCATTACTAATGATACTTATTTTGTGACACGAGGGATTTCCAAACCTCGCCCATGTCCCCGTTTACCAACGCGGAATGGTACTAATGCATATGACCGTCTACCTGACTGGGCTGGTCGCAGGGAACCTCCTAGACTCTCGCAAGAGCTAGGCAGATGATGTCACGACCCGTTATCATACACTTGGGTCAATTATATAAATAATAAAGTCGGCCTAATCCGGTTTCATTATTTATTATAACTAACAAACACCACTCATACACATTACACTCATACAAGAAGCCAGCTAAGTAAGTCCGTGGACTTACCTGAATCAGATCTTGACTTTCTAATTCGCAAATTGATCTGTACAGTAGGAATTCAGTGGTCTGTCAAAGGAGGCAAGTGTGTCAGCACACTTTCTAGGTGATTAGAAGTCTAAGACTTCTAAGATAGTAGGTCTTAATAGAACGGTATTGATTACAATATTAATTTATGGTAAAATGACTATTTTACCCTTGATCTCGAAACTTCCAAAAATTCCCTAATTCATGCCTAAACTCTTATTTGAGACTAAAGAGTCATATTATAACTCCTAAAGATGAGTTTGGTTACAAACTGACAATTTACCCATTTCCTTATTTTCGGAAAGATCGTTAAGGTCCAACTTCAGCTTCAAATATAAAATTCGAATAATCTTATAAAAATTCCGAAATAATTCCCTAGATCATCTATGATATCTCATCTACTCCTAGGAGCAAGAATTTCTTAAAACTGTTCAACCATCATTTCTACAAAAATTTTCTAAAGTTGGTTACAACACTTAACAAACAGCACACTGTCTTAACTTTGAAAAATCATAACTCCTAAACTACTCGCTGGATTTATCCCAAATTTTGATATGTTCTACTATAAAATCTTATCTATAATATATACTAAATTCAGCCACAAAGGAGATCAAAATCCTATTTAAAACTATCTCCCAAAACCGAATTTCAGCACAACAGAAAAACTGCTTACGACTCAATCTTTGAAAAATCATAAATCCCAAACCACTGGCTGGATTCCTCTCAAATTTTAATATGTTCTACAACAATATGTCAACCATATCATATCCAAAATTCAAGCCCAATGGAGATCAAGAGCTTATTCAAAACCATCTCACAAAACAGCATCACTTGTTGTTTTCCCCAACACTCAGCACATATATAAAAACTGCATGAGGCGTCAACTTTGGAACACAATAACTCTCAAACCGTAAATCTGATTCTTCACAAATTTTAGTATTTTATACTATGTACTACTGTCTATGACATATCCGAAAACCAGCCAAAAAGGAAGAGTCTAGCTTACTCAAATTCGGACCCGAAGTTGACTGCTCATCACTGTTGGAAAACTGAGAAACTGCAACAGCTCACTGTAGTTGTTCCTTGGCTGTAATATATAGATTGTAAGATGGTTTAGAGACAACTATAAGCACATATCTGACTAAATAAAGTAAGGAGGAAGAGCATGGTCATACGCAACTACAATACTCGACAAGGAGGGAGGCAAGGCTACTGCAGCTTGTTTCTGCGTGAGTTCCTAAGGATGGACTGCGAGGGTAAGTTGCTACACTTGTGAGGGAGGGGCTGATTCGAGAGATGGCTGCACTGGAGACAATATGACCATGGCACCCTCACATCAAGGCCTTAGCCAACTGAGTCAAAGTGAAGTGAAGGGGTAATTGAGGGAGCGACTTACCGGACTGTTGGGGGATCAATCCTCTGTCAACACTAGAGGAGAATCGGTTGATCAGATCAAGGTCTCGGTGCTGCAACTGCCGTGATGTACAAGGCCTTGGGGAGACCGGTTGTTGCGAGGCTTGCTGTCCGGACAGAAGAGTAGCAAGCGTCCCCCTGTTGCTTCAACTCATGTTGTCGGCTGAGTTGCAGAATGGCCAAGGTGAGAGCGTAGGTGTGAGCGTGGTAGGGGAGGAACTCGATCTGTTGTGCGAATGAGGAACCCGATCTGGCTGAGGAGGAACGAATGGTTGCTCTTCTGTACGTGAATCCGGACGCAAAAGTGGGAGGCGATCTGTTGTGCGAATGAAAGATGGGGAGTGAATGTGGCGTTGCTGATTCTGTACACTCTTCTGCGTGAAATCAGGGAGCGTTACAAGATATGGGGAGAGAGGGAGCTGACGGTTTCTTCTTCACATCAAGCGGCTAGGCTTCCTGGACAGCAGGAGTGGGGTGAACTAGGTTGCTTATGTCTGGGCTTCCGGGGCTGCGAGATGCAGCTGAAGACATGGGCTGTTGAAGGCTTGGCTGGCTGGGCAACAGTAGGTCCGGTGTGGGCTGGAGCAAGGCAAAAGAGGTGGGCTGAATCAAGGGAAGAATGTGGGCTGAATAGTTTGTCAAAAACCTGTCAAAACTCATCATGGCCTTGTCAGGCCCATGAATGAGTTTGTCACAGGTTTGTCGGGCTTTGTCATGGTCTCGTCTCAGCTTAGTCATGATCTCGTCACAGCTTGTCATGATCTCGTCTAAAGTCATCGATAAAAATGAATTATAATAACTAGGGTTTGATATAAATCTATCATTTTATGTGAATTAAATTCTACATAAAATGATAAAAAAATTATAAGAATTAGAGCTTGATATAATTTTATCATTTTATGTGAATTAAATTCTACATAAAATGATAAAATTCGTGAAGAAAGAAATACTAGATAGAATGGAAAACCGTCAACGGCTCGAAGTCCGATTTGCTTTGGAATTAAACTGAATAAAAATTCTGGATATTACATTAGTACCCCCTTAAAATAAGTTTTGTCCCGAAACTTAAAAGAAGACAATAAAATGTCGGAATCCATACTAAAGAACTAAAGCGCCGAAAACGTCATAATCGGTCAAGTTCTTATTGTTTCGGGACTAGTCGGAACAAAATTTCCGGGTATTACATACATCATTATTGGCAATGGGTCTCCCTTAGTACAAACTATCGACTCTCCTTCCCTGTCAAGAGTTATTCAACAAAAGTGGAGGGATGAGCAGGAGAGTTGCGATTCTTTATGATGGGGAATGATGGAGAAAGAGAGAAGGTTGAGCTCCACATCACCATTTTAGAGAGATGGAGCGTTGAAGACTCTGCCAAGGGTAGTAGACATGAAGTGGAAGGTGGAAGAGAAAGGTTAGGTATGAAAAGACTGAAGAAAGTGAAGGATATATCGGCATAATGAAGGAACGACTGTAGAAAGTGAAGGAGATATCGACATAATGAACCTGGAAGAAGTGGTGTTCTGATGAAGCAGACATGATATCTGTCAAAAATTAGGATTGCATGTTAAAAGTGGTGGTCTGACCATTATACCCCTATAAAGTTATTTTTCAATTTCCGGGTTCAAAAAAAAGATTAATGACGGTGTGGTAATTTAAAAAAGAGATTAATTTACACGGAGAAGCTCTCTCCTGTTCACAGGCAGGATAACCCTCCCCCCAAAAAAAACCCTAGTCTTCAATGGGGATAACGCCGACAAGCTTTCTGTGAGCAATCTTGCTCCGCCACCCTCACCGACCGGAGCCGCTGAACAAGCTGGGACATCCGCCTTCACCATCTGGAGCCCAAGAAGCCACACTCTCCTTTGCTTCTCCTATGTTCGATGCTCTTTGTCGCGAACCCAAATCCGACCCAGATCCCGATAATATGCACCACCGTCCCTCCCTCTTCACCAACCGGAGCTCTCCTCGTGACTGTCGCCGTTGGTTTGCCGCCTCGTCGCCGTTGATTGCTTTGGTTGCTGCGAGGAACGCTTGAAGTTGTAGTTCAATCCTGTTCTATGCAGTAATCGGCGAGTCCAGTTTGTCGGTTCTGTGAAAGCCGACCGACTACTCCTTCACGATAAATGCTCCTTCTCGTATTACTGTCGCTAGAGTAAACAAATACGGTTGTTTGGGCAAATCGCTCTTCTTGAGGAAACCCCTCTTTCTCCATCTTAAATGGGTTACCACCCTTGTTTAAAAACTAGCCACCATTGGAAGTGGTTCTACTCAACCTCTTCCGACCCTATGGGAGGTAACAAAAAATTTATAATTGGTTAATCCATGATGAATAAAGTCCTCTGCTTTTGCACTCTCTCAGGCTTTACCAGGCCCTTTGTAGTGCTGGTTTACTCGGATATGGTTATCCCATGTCTTGGTTTACTCGGATATGGTTATCCCATGTCTTGATCTATGTCTGCTTTAGACTATGCTTATGTAATTTGTTAGGTATGAATCTACCTATTTTTGTTGGTGTAAATCCTTTGTTGGTGTAAATCCCTTTGGCACTTTGCTTGCTTTTTGAATTCACCACAAGGTCCAAAGTTATTACTATTATCCCTGCTGTTGTAATTGATCTGAATACCACCATTTCTGCATTATTCAAATTCTTTTCTTTCCCAAGGATTGAATTTAAAATGCCCAGAAAACTCTTTAACACAATTTATTCAAACAAGAATCAATCAAACTGATTCTCTTACTCTTCTACCATCTATGAGAGTTTTGCTTTCTTCTGATATGAGTTAGATACTCCTATCTGGTTTGAATTCAACAATTTTCATTGAAACCCTCTTATTAGGGGAAATTCAGGCTTACCATCTAACAAATCTAATTTCCAAAAAAAAAAAAACACATCATGAAAGATCACTACGGTTTCCCTCTTTCTTTTGGGGTTGTGTCTTGTTTGGATAGTGATTCTGGATTTTGTCAATTATAATCTGGAAAGATTTGTTTTGAACCCGGCCTAAAATTGGTAGATGATGTTCGATTGACACCGTAACAACCATTCCATTCGACTGACACTGTAACAACCATTACTCTTACAAACAAGTCTTTGCGTCTCGAATACACTAAACTGACTACTTTTATGGAGCTTTCCTGCTCTGTTTCATATGTTCGATTTCCTTTTCAAACCATTGACCAATGTGTATGTAAAACACTCCCTCATTGAAGGCTGAAAAAACTATCAATTTTTGGGTTACTATTAATACAATTTAAAACTCTCCTTTACAATCCCTATTTCACCATATAAAAATCTAAAACTACATCACACCTACTAAAAAGTTAAACCAAAGTCTAATTAATCAATGGATTTTATCTAATAATTAAACAAACAAACAAAATTTTTGAGATTTTACTAATCTTTGATAAGCCATTAATCTTTTACACATTGTCTTATTTGTGTAAAAACCTCACCAAAATCAAAACAAGAGCACTTCTATTTTGCAAATCTCCTTTACTTTAATCTTTTTTTTAACCAACCCGTTTTGAACAATGTTTTCCCTTGTAAATCATACTCTTTGAACCATCAAAGTTGTACACATTCTTATATCACGATACCCGTGTGCTGCAGCTTCGTCTTCTCTGTTTTGATGCGGTCTTAGGTGGGGTTTCGAGTGTTTGTCGAGAAGGGAGCGTGGATGTGTGATCGACTCCTGACGGCTCTGTTGCAGCTCAAATCTGAGGTGTCCATAGCTGTTCCCCAGGCTTCCTGCCTGTGTACTTCCTTTGATGATAAACTTTCATGCTCTTCGCTTCCGGCTAACTGGATCATACTGCTTTCCCTTGAAGACCTCCCTGCTTTCGGGTTATTTTATGATGTATTTTTGTGTTTTCTTTTTCTCCTTTGTTGTCGTCCTTCATGACGGTTAGTCCGTCTGCCGATCTTCTTCGGCCTTTCGATCCAATAATCGGCGCGCCGTCTATTGGATCGAACCGCTTTCCGTTATCAAAAAAAAAAAAAGAAAGGGTAAAATCTACCAAAATCAATCAAGAGGGGTAAAATGGTAACTGCACTATTATAGTAGCCTCATTCTTATAATGTATAATACATATGAAATATCGTATACAAAACAACATCATCAATTTTACCAATTTCAAAAAAAGGACAAATTCTACGAGTTTGACTACATTTTGAGGAAAAACTCTATATGATATGATAAAAACTCATAAGTATAGTTTCGAGAAGAAGTGACTAAAATTGAAAAACACTAGTCATTCGCGAATAATCATTCAAGATATAGCAAGAAGTGTAAATCACAATCGAAAGGGTCACTTAGTATGACCGACCATGCTTGCCACTATTATGTATAGAATAACACACAGAGTCCATAATCCAAGCAAGTTTGAATCCTTGTAAAATACACTTATGGTCCGTCATAGGCATCATACAAGAGCTCAAACTAATAATCACTTACAAAGTGATCGGCGTGAAGTTAATAGAAATCACCTTAGTCTCTACTCATTTCATTAATAATAGGGGCGATCTTAGGATCGATCAAAACCCTAGTAATAGGGGCGATCTTAGGATCGATCAAAACCCTAGTAATAGGGACGATTTTAGAATTAAGGAAGGAGCGTCTCTCCTCTGTTACTCCTTTTCATTTCCGATTTGTAAGATTGGGTTAGTTCTAAACTTTCTATGATATTCTCGATAGTGAGTTCCTATAGACTTAATTTTTAAAATTCGGTTTAGAAACCGAATCATACTAATCATTTATTGAGTGTGCAGGTAATCGTTACAACGTTTTTGCACGAAGTATCATTCTCTTGCTCTCTTCTCTCTCCTCCCCGTCCGAAATTCCGAGTCTGATAGTACTTCACTAAAGGTTCTTGTAGGCTTGGGATCCTAAATCGATCATAACCCTTCGTAATAGGGGCGATTTTAGAATTAATGATATAGTGTCTCGCCTCTGTTACTCCTTTCCATTTTTGATTCATACGATTGGGTTGATTCTAAACTTCCTGATATTCTCGATATTAAGTTCCTACATTAGGCTCTTCCAACGATATCATCTAATTCCAACCTCCATCCTCACACTAATACTCACATGTCAAGCTGTCTAATTACTACAAGAGTGAGGCACATGTCAAGAAGACACATATTTTTCTTAAAATTATCTATGACCATCCCGTAGAATCCAACGTGATCCATTCACCACCCCTCGGACACACCCTTACGAGTTTTACTTCATATGTAAAAAGGGGCTAACGTGTTGCTCCAAGGAGGACGAACTTAACATTTCAAGGAGGCCGAACTGTGTAAATATCGATACCCAAACCGAGTTTTTCTCCATTACAAGATCTTCCGTTGAACCTCCTTTTACTACAGGCTTGCACTCGTTCGGTCATGCCACAAGATGCATCTCTTCGCAACTTAGTTCAACTGAAGCTTCTTCCAAGTGGATTATACTTCCTCTTTTCACAAATTTGCATAGGAGTAGATTAAATAAATCCATTCATTCAGAAATCCCACTTCAATCTATCATACATTTTCTCAAAATCAAAGTTAAGGAGCATCCATCTCTTTCTAGTTCTCTTCTTCCTCCTTGAATGAACAACCTTGTTCTTTAAGCCGTCTCACTTGCACTTGGGTCTTCACCTTCCGGCTCTGATTGAATTGTAGATGTTTATGTAATTCCCTGCAGTCTTCTTCCAACTGTTATCGATTTGCATTATTTTCCTGACTAAGTTCATCCATTCATCTGTCTCTGAAAGAGAGTAAGAACATTATCAACTATCAACTTCACTTTCAGATATACATGTATCAAAGAAATCACAAAACAAAAGCAGGTTATCACAAGCAAGCATGTGCTTCCAAAACATATATAGGATATCAAATAGGTAGATAATTAATCTCAAGTTTCATAAGCTGTTTTCGGGGAAGGAATGCGTAATTTCATGTGAAAAAAACCTTAATAACTCCATGTAGTTTCATGATAAACAATCATAATATATATTCATGTGTAGTACCGGAAAAGAAAAAATAAAAAATATGTTAAATTGTGTTAATATAAAAAAGAAAAATTCAGGATGGTGCCCTTGTGCTTTAGATTTTTCCGGATTATGTTCATGAGTTTTTCAGTTTTCGGATGGTGCCTCTGAGTTTTATAACTTTCCTCATTATGAGTCCGTTTGGTGGTACTAAGGGATTATTTTGAGGGATGAAAATAATCTCCCAATAATCTGATAATCTCTTTGTAGTTGGACACTTTTTTGGGTCAAAATAATCCCAATATAATATGAGCACTATAAGCTCCTCAATAATCCCATTTTGTTGGCACGCCGAACGCGGCCTATACCCTTCTACCATCTCTATAAGTTAACATTTTGAGGGGCATAAAATAAAAGTTATCCAAAAATGAAGTTATGTATACATTTAAAATGACTATTGATAAAAAATAATAAATAATAATCATATTTCTTCCCTCAAAATGTTAAGGGATGGTAGAAGGGTATATTCCGGAAAGTTATAAAATCAAGGACACCATATTGGAACTGAAAAACTCTCACGCATAATCCTCATAGGTCTAAAGTGCTGGGTATCATTTCCGGAATTTCCCTTAAAAAATGTATTTCTATTGTCTAGTGAAGGGAGGTCAAGGAATGGAGAAATGGAGGGATGTCATTCAGATTCAAATTTGCATACTGAAAGATGTGGCTTATATTCGCTAGAATTTTCAGATTCTATGTGGAGTATACACAACATAAATATTACATAAGAGAACTTACTCTCACTGTAGTACGTGAATGCACGATCTAGAGCTGAGTTTATAGAGTGTTCATCAATTCCATCAAAAACAAACCTGCATATAAACAAGCACAGAATCATTGTCACACGTAACTTGTTTGTAAATTCCCATCTCGTCATCAATGGTTATGGCTTCTTTGAAATTAAATTTATATGTTGAATTTGATATTAAATCGAGAAACTTACCCATTAGAGAGTTCATGGTTTGAATGATTGTCCACCTCGAAAACAGTATCAGCAAGACCTCCTGTTTTTCTAACAATCGGAACCTGCAGAATTCATTTTGATATGAGACGTCATCCAGCCAATAATTTATTGGTTTGTAATTGGTGATTAGTTATGGTTACAAACCGCTCCATAACGCATTCCGATCATTTGAGCAAGACCACAAGGCTCAAAAATGGAGGGAATCAGGACCAAGTCTGCTGCAGCATAGAGCATGTGGGAAAGCTCTTCACTGATCATACCACCAACAAAAACAATCAGTAATTAGGTGGATGAAATAAGCGCCACGGCTCATAGGAATCATGATACGCTATTGTAAAAAAAATTGGAAAAATATTGAAACAACTTTAAGAAATATAAGTGTTCATTGTTCTTATCTGTTCTTTATAGTACCTGTACATAAGAAGAATCCGAATGCTTGGCCCGTTGTTATGCTATAGAGGAGAAGAACAATGTTTGTCAGCTCATAATGTTAACATCAAACTGATCAGAGATAATAGAAAAGAAGCAAGAGTAAATTGTCCGAGTGTTCTTCATTGATTCATGCAACAAAGATTTCAAAGGGATATTTTAATCAAGGTCTAGCAAATTTGAGGTATTTTGTGATCATTTCCTTTGCTTTGTTTCTATATGTGGAGGTAGGATGCCTCATTCAAGTAATGATACTTTAATTTTCTGAATAAATTTTTTTCTTAATTTTAAAAATCATTTGAATACTGCATTTCCAAATAAATCCCATGTTCTTTAAAATTTTATTGTCATATTCATATAGTCTATCTCACATATGATTCATCAATAATACTTTTGTCAAGCCTAGTATTCTCAAGTAATAGAGCAACTATCTCGTTATAAACCTACTCTCCCTGCTGAAGTGAATCTCCAAAAGAAAATATAGATGCATAAGTTGCGGTTCAGCAAATATGTAACTCATTTGGTAATTGCCCAACCAAATTAGAGAACCATAAATGTAATTTTAGTTTCTACTTGTACTTTTTCTTTACTTTATCACCAACGATAAGTTATGATGCTCACCTGTTCTACAAGATTTTCAAACTCACGCTGAAACCGATGATCTGAAACCGTTCCTAACAGAATCATCTGCCCACCCTACAATAATGAGTACAAGGCAGGTAAGTTAGTCTCAAAAATATAGATATGATTAATTAGATGCAAGAAAGAAAGAAGATGGATCACTATATATCATCAAAGACTAAAAACGATCTACGCAAAGTTTACTCGAACAATGCTAGCGTATGTTTACTCGAGCGATGCCTAAGTTTGTGTAATGTTATAACCAAATTCTTCAACAATGCAAAATTGAACAGCTGAAGGGCAACATTAATTAGGCCATATGAGTAAATGCAAAAGGTTATGGAGAATGGAGACGCTGCAAGACGAACCAAACTGGCATCTATGATTGATTATCCTTTCTAATGACGAAGGGATCCAAGTCAGAGACATACACATTTTAGATTGTTGCTTCTAGCATGAAGAAAGACTAATAAAGAAAGCAGCGAACAACATTGGTGATTAGCACTTTCATACATGACAGATGTGAGGAAAAAAAACTATGTAAAAAATATGGAGTGAAAATATTCACTTTCTAGTAATCTTACAAGCTTCTCAACATGCCTAATTGCATGCATGATCAAGTGAAGACCTTTTTGAGAAACCAGTCGTGTAATGCAAACAACGAGGGGTGCACTTCCACTGCCTGTTGTTTCCATACCAAGACCCTTTTGAACATACTTCTTGCAAATGTCTTTTCCTTGAATTTCATGAGCTGCAAAAAGGGCCAAAAGAGATCCTCAATGAAAAGAAAAGCACAACTCCTATGAAAGAAGACTTATTTCCATAGCTTTACAACATTAGGAATAGCATTCGACATTAAGCATAATCTGCTATGATACCAAGCATACAGCCAACTAAAGCATAAAATAAATAGATGACAATCAGCTACAGTATATGCAGCAGTTGCAATATACTGCACTCGTCCCATAGCATTTGTGATTTTAGCTAAGTCTGCTTGTTCCATCTTACATGTCCCTTTAGAGTACCAATGCAACAAAATATGTATTTTTCACATTTTCCATAAAGAAATGATCTTTGATTCACTAATCAACTATAATTATTATCTCAGTTTACATCAAAGTATTGCATGTCTAGCTTTTTTACTTGTTTGGTCCTGATCCTGTAATTAAAGATGATTCTAAATTGCGTGCATAGGCTAAAATGACATAATTAAGGAAGGGGGAATATAGATTCATGTCAAGAGAAAGGGACACTAAGAAGAAATATAATGGGAGAAAAATAGTTGTTGATCTTGTGAAACAAACTTCTTTGCAAAAGTTTCAACTGGCACTCGCAACACTGATGGTTCATTCCTTCAATGTGTTTAAGTTAGGGCTTCAGTTATTGAGGACTCTAATTCACTAAAAAGAACCTACTGTTCAACTTGTATCTTTAAGATGTACAGAATTTGTGAGCAGAGAGAAAGACGAATAGAGTAGAATTACCATTGAATCTAGCAGGCAGAAAGATGTCAGTTTCAGGATTCCATACTTCTGTGTCTATGCCATTCAGAATACCCACATACCTACAGAATCAGTTTAGATAATTATTTAACGCAAAGTAATATTTCTAAATGACCAAGGAAAGGCTGCCCAATGAAATTAAGAATCACTTACATCAATGATTATGACTGAATCAAATGAGTTATTCTTTTGATTGAGATGTTACAAGTATAGTTCACAGTTTCATTTTGTTCGTGTAATTCTTTGTCTAGGTTAAATCTACTTGTGCAATAAACATAGCCATAATAGTGTAATCCTTAATTTGACATACACTGTGAAACATCAAGACATTTTGATGATATACAAACTTTAACTAAGAGTTTCACATTGGAACTGCCTCCTCATCTAACAGTTCAGTGAATATCTACATTGTAGAGATATATTTCAAACATGAGGTCCTGCTCAGTTAATTCATGAATCTTATCTCCCTAGAGCCCATCCTTTCCAGTCCAGCTGATGAAAATGTGCCACACTTTATCAAAATTTGGTAGTTCATTCTTTACAAAATTTTCTGGGTATATTTTTGCATCATTGATGCTCTTAGCATCAGAATTTGCACATTTCGTATGGTTCGAGTTGCCTTTACTGTTGTTGAATGGTAGTTTGGTTCATCAAAATATGTTGCACATGCTATGCTATTGACATATTTCTTTTTTATGAGGTCTATCATCTACAAAGTTCGTGCTATGCAATTTGCCTACAGACAATAGTGAGCATTCTTAATGAAACAAAACAATTGGTTTTTGGACCTTGAAAATGTCCCAGAAGCATCTTACTTGTCTTGGTAGCTAATTAGAGTACTTGAAAGCCATCCTGAGCAGAGGGTTTCCTTTAAATATGTAGGAGACACTGTGCTGAAAAAGAGAATAAAAAGTCATACATGCTACATGTGAAGTTTAGAAATGAGGTTAAAATTTGTTGTACAGATAAATGTTTGATAACATATCAGCCAGAACACAAGGTAAATTAAACAAAACAGTATCAGAAAAATACATCTATTCGTCAAAGTAGATAACTCTAATGGCATCTCCCTGAAACTAATAAATGTTACTGATTTTCAAATTTTGAAATTTCGTACGGTTTGTTTCATTCCAAGGATCCTTTTACACATATCAATGCATGCATACCCACCTTTATTATTGCTGAATAAGGATATATAATTTTGGTACTGATTTTTCTAGATATTGTTAAAGGAGAAATTTCATGGTCTGTGTGAGTCATTACCTAAAAACTGAGGAAAGATGGATATCGTTAGAGCTGAATCAACTACTCTACTCTAGGAGCCAAATATGCAGATAAGCTTTCTAGGCCTGTTAGTGAGACAACATATACCATCTTATAAAGAGATCTTGAGTTCTATATTTGTGAAACTACAAGGGAGAATTTGCTCAAAATCATACTTAAGGCCCTAAGGATATCAGTCCAACTGCATATTGACCTTTACTCAACATGTTATGTTTTCAGGATGGGTTGTTCCTATAACAAATTGAAATTACATACTATATATAGTAAATTTGTGCAGATTTCAATAATGAAATTTTAGCTTATGTAAGTATTGCATTAATAGCTACTTACACAACTGCATTACTGTAGACAATGCCTCCTTTCAACAAGCTCAATCTCTCTGGATTATGGCCAATAGTTCTATCGTCAACTGCCTACAATAATGAAGATGAGATAAAAACTTCACCTCTGCATTACACTGTGAGTAGCATACACATTTACTCTTATGAACATAAGAGATATTGTTGTATGCTATATAAATTTCTACCAAAAAACTTCATTTCACAAAAAAATTAGAACTTGTATGTATATGGAGTAATGACCTTATCAGGAACAGCATAAATGTCTCCATCAAGACCACTCTTGTCGAGTTGCTCTTTCCTATCAAAACAAAGAACCGAAGTAGATCAGAGTATCAGGCTACTAGGACTGATTGAATTTGTAAGTTCAAGCAATGTAACTTCAACTAAACCCCTATTCTTAAATAGTTCTAACTATACTTCGTCCATTTAACTTTACTTGTTGACTTAGGTTTTTTTATTTTGTTAAACAATATTCATCGTTATAGAGTTTCTAGGCAACTTTTTCAATTCTTCCCATAGAGAATTTTATTGAGTACAAGAATTTTGATCAATATTGAATCTTTTTAACTTCCAACCCTCTTCTTGCATTGTCTCAAAAGGGCGGCAACCAATTAACTGAGTGAGTTACCAAGAAGACTTTAGTGTTATTAATAGGGATATTTTAGCTCAATTATTAATTTTGGAGAACTAAGGTAGCACCATAAAACAAAAACGAACGAGTCTATATTAGAGGTTTTCCTTATCCCTTGATACCATTTTGTAAAGAAGGCTGTTCTTCTTTGAGTTACTAAAACGAGTCAACCACACAAACTTACAATTAACACGTCTGTCACTCACTCTCATTGAGCATGAGTTTGGTCAAACGCAAGTTCAAATACAATTTAACTACTAAAACTGAAAGATTTCGCCTCATTAAGTTGATCGTTTCATATTTTAATATATAATGAAATGTTCGTAATATTTTGTTATAAACCTTTCTTGAAATAGTAACATATTTCCAGTATTTGCTTATCAAGAGACAGCGGTTTAGAAAAGATGGCAACAAAGACAAGTAAACTGAGCCTTATGAACATAGTTACAAGGTAATTATTTGTTTAGAAAAGTCAACCCTCCAATAGTCATCTTCCACCTTTACCTCAATTTAGTAGCTAGGAACTAGAAAATACAATAATAAGGCTGAATCTATAATCAAGTAATAAAAATAATTGTTTACAGGCTTTGGGAGAAATTTGCCCCTTTCGGATCCTACGATATATGCGACTAGGAGCTTTCAAGGAGTCTCATTGGATTACCCTATAACATAATAGATTTTTCTTTGATGTATGCCTTAATGAGGGTAGGTTAGCTCTTCAAGTTTAATTCATAGATGTCCTTGAGTGTCTTCTAGCAGATGCCGCATCATCTTTTTCTAGTGTAAATGGGTGATAATGTTTCTTAAAAGCTATAGTAATCAGAGAGACGTGACAAAGAGGCAGAAAATACACATGACTGGTCACAAGAAAGTAAGAAACTTACCGACACTCCCCATAGTGTTCCATGTTGTGTATAGTCAAAACTAGTCTTGGTTTCTGGGGAGGGGAAACAAGCAGTTAGTATCATTCAGATGCTATAGTATAATTTGGATGCTGGATAAATGCAAATGTAAACAAGTCATACCTTAAGTGAAAGCTTATTATACATATCCCAATAGAGTAAGGACACAGCACTTGTCTGCCATTCATGGATATGAATAATATCTGGTTGTTTGCCACTTATCTGTATGAAGGGAAACAGATGAAAGAATGCAATACCGACATCAATGTCATTACATTAAAACACAATGAAAGGCTGGCGACCCAATAATGAGATTTTGGGCAACTGTGACTTTCAATGACAAAAGAAGAAGGCAAAGAGTTGCTCTACAGAATGTTGAAAGTATAGTAGGATGGCCATGAGTCACACAAACGCAAGGAAATCCTACTGTGATTTTGCCTCATCCTACATTGTAGGATTAGAGAGACTAATCATACAAACAGTCTGCAAGACACACCCTAATCATACAAACATAACTATTTATGTTTCGAAGAAATAATCTCCATGTGATGAAAACTGAAAACCATCAAACCTCAGAGGTTCCTCGAATCTGATGAGAGCAAATCATGTTGAAAATTTTCACACATAATTAGCAAAATGTAGCAAATCAGAAGTAAGTTCAGTAAACTCGTGACCGAAGAGGACAAACTTATGCGGAATATTTGTACATGATGGCTCATAAACAAATATCTGACTAGCTAATTGTAGAAAACCCTAAGATAGAAAGAAATGGATTGACATGAACCAATAAGCATTTCACTAACCTGCATCCACTCAAGGCAAGCACGAGAGAAAAACAGATATGCCTCCAGCTCATTGTAAGAACCTCCGTATATAGTCTTGCCTTTAAAGAAATTATTGGACGGTTCAATTAATATCACTGGGATGCCTGAAGCATTTGCAGAATATGCATTTGTCGTAACCCAGGTGCCATCATGGTAAGAGTCAAATGTGGACAACAAAGCCAGCTCAGTCAGCTGATGCTTTGGAATGCACTCATAAAATGGAAGCATTACATTCACCGAATGACCACATGATATGCATGCACGAGCAAGCCCGGATACAACATCTCCAAGGCCACCTACTTTAGCAACCGGTGCCACTTCAGCAGTGACATGAATTATGTGCAAAGGATTATCCACGTGCACATCCACAGGAATATCCACACTTTGATCAGATAAAGGAAACTCTTTATTCCAGAAAGGAATTGGATCATCAGGAGAAGGCCATGTGATGTTGTATGAGGCCAGATCACTTGATGTTGCCTCTCTTGTTGCCTCTTTTGTTGCACCTACTTGTAGATGAACCTAGACGTATGAGTTACATTAACGAGAGAGTTAGAAATCCCAGAATAGATCATATTGACTTAAGAGCAATAGTTATCGTACAACTAAAAGTAAACTTCAAGTGGACATAAGAAGCTGAACATAATGATAAAAAATCAGAAGAAAAAATGTCAATTTTACAGATAAGAAGCTGAACTTCCCTGTTCATAAATAAGCATTCACATGGTAGTTTCCACAATGTATAAAAGATAGGAGATTCCAAGGATAAATAGAAGTGAATAAGAAGTTGCTATATAATGAATTTGCTTTTGTGAGACCGACAAGCATAATTCTTTTAACAGAAGATGGATGTTCTTTCAAATGCATTACCAGAAGATCTCATTTGATTATATTTAATTAGTAAACTCATATACAGCAATAGAGGAACATATGTGATCAAATCAGGTTTGGCAATTGAATTTCCTTTTTATGTATCCGATGCTCTACAAACTCATAATTTCCTTTTTAGCTTGGGTTTCCACCCAACTCGTTGCTGGTCTCATGCTTGTAGGCTGAAGTGGTTGATGTAGTTCACCAATATGGGTTAAAAGGCTGGTTTAAAGATGTAATTGGACAACAGTATAGCTTGTTTGTTTTGTTGCAAACCAAAACTTCGATTTTCAGCACAAACTCAATAATTACACAAAGGTACTCATATCCCCCCCAACACACACGCGCAAGGCCCATTTAGAGTACACAGGAGTCACACAACGTTTTGTCGGTACTTTGCTCCACCTCGGCATCTTCTTGCGCATGAGCTCAAGTTATGTGTATGCTCCAAGTGCCGTTCTCCCACGTTTAGAATGTATGACAGCATGTTATACAGCTGTGTTATGGGCCTTCTCAATAGGCTAAATGGTAAACATGGTTTCCTTCCAAATTGATGCAGAGAATACAAATGTCAACTATTGAATATTGATAGGGTGTCAATAATATAATTACTTCAGATACTAGGAAAAAATACGGTACAGAAAATAAAATATTTCTTTGCCATGTCTCTCTAGCGTTAGATTGTATCATTCTTTGATTACAATCGCAGAAAAAAAAGTACAGAAAACTGTAGAAGTTAAAATAAGGTACAGAAAACTATGTGACTGGTTCAATTTGATCATACTGCACAACTATCATAGTATTATTCTGCACACTGAAATTTCTTCATCATAAATAGATACCAATACTAAAAATTTCGTAAAATAACTGTACATTAACTCGGTGATTTAGCCTAAATTTTACAAAATTTAATGAGCGAGATCAGAAACCAAAGAGAAGCGAATATACCTGTTGATGGGAGAGACCCGGGGTGAAAGACAAGGTTCTGTGAGAAATGAAGGAGTGACATCTGGAGTTGCGTGGATTGAGTGTGCAAGAAGAAGACGTCGCACAAAGTGAAGCACTTTGAATGAAGAAGCTCGACATTTGCCTTCTGATGCCTTGGTTCTTCTCTTCTACAGAGGATGGACGGAATGAATGATGAGGAGTGTAAAGGGTTATGAATGATGAAGAGTGTGAAGGGTGGAGTGCTGGAGAGGAATGCTACGGTGCTGCTGACGGACAGGGAGTTTGTTTTGATTTGTTGGGATTTGTGATAGAGAAATGTTTGACAGCTTTGTTGCAATTTTTGCCTCGTTATTGGTACAATTATTATTTATTATTTGTTATTTTTTGAGAGTAAAATAATACTTGTCTAGAAAAAAAAAAAGAATTATTCAACGGCTAAACTAAAGTTGTGTATGTATTGTGTGCCCCATCAGGATAGCTCCACGGGTTGCACCTGCACTTGTTTGCTTCCAATTTCGGATATTCTTTATATTACTATATTTTATCAGGGTCTTATTCAAGTAAGGTTCATTATTAGGGTAGGGTTGTGAGACGTAATTTGGACCGTAGATTACAATAACAATCAATGACTGGATGGAAGGATAAGATTACAAGGCTGCGGTGGCAAAATTGTAAATATAGCAATTTGTAGAAAACACGATAGAACGTTCAGCGAAATCTCAAGCTCCTTCTCCCTCTTGCTTCCATGGCTATGGATGATTGTTTTTGCTTAATCTCAAGCTTGAGAGAGAGAAATCAGACATGAAGCTTGATCGAAATCCTTCTCTCCATCTTCTATGAGAATCTTGAACGAGATCCAACAAGAACACTAATTAGGGTTTTTGTTTTCAATTTTCCTCTTGCAAATCATGGATTTCGGTGGGTTTGAAACATCAAATGACTGTTTCGTTTTTTGTAGTTGTTGATTTGTAGTTCTTATCGAGTTTGTGAAGCTTTAATTTCATTAGATTGATGTTATTTCAAACTTGAGATTTTAAGGTCCAACAATGGTGTTTTAGCAATCAATGACAGTTTTCACTGATTTAATGGGTTGATTTGGGGTTGTTGTTGAGAATGTGCTGAACTAATCTGATGTGCTATACGAACTAGTATTAATTGTACTGTGCACTATTATTTGTAATACAATGAACTACTTCTTGTTGTAATGTGAACTACTCATTGATAAACTAGTAGTTCATAATTTTACAGCTTTTGTTTTTAAAAGCATAAACTACTCTTTTAAATGACATGAACTACTTATTTACAAATTATGAACTATTCTAATTTATATGATGAACTACTCTTATGTATATTTTGAACTACTCTCATAAAATTAATTAGTTGTTATTATATGTACTTTCAGGTTTGCAGCCCTTAACAGGGAAATGTTTATAGTAGAATAGTTCAAAACTTATTATAGGATAGTTCATGAATTATAATAGAATAGTTCATGAATTATATTAAAAAGTAATAGTTCATGGATTATATGGGAATAGTTCAAAGTTTATAGGAGAATAGTGCATAAATTATAACATGGTAGTTCAAACAAATTTTCATTCGTTTCCGAAAAAAAAAATTTAATAATCGTTTTCAAAAAAAAAAAAAAAAATTTTTTTCGGGACACGTGTCGCCCGTATGAGCCGTACCTGAACATTTACCCTAGTAAATAGGCTCTTTTGTAATTAAGTAAATAAACCCCTTTTAATTTTTACCCGTCTCAATCTCTCGCTTCCCTCTGGTAGCAATGGTGGCCATTTGATGTAACATTGAAAATCAATGCTTTGCTCCAGAAGCTTCTGGATGTTGAAGATGCCGCCATTGCCGAAGAAAAACACTGCGTTTTGATTAGGTATCCCCAATTCCCCCATTCCCTTTTCTCATTTCCCTCTTTGTTTCGAAGGCGCATGGTAGTCACTGGTCAGGTATCCGGAATTGTCTTCTCGCTTACGGTTACTTCACTTCTGATGAATTTGTTCTCTTTCTCTTTCACACACTAGTTAGCTCACGACTCTTCTCTTTCTTCTAGTGGTTTACCGTTTAGTTCTACGATCTTGTTGGTGCTTGGAAGTTGGCATTTGGTTTTACTATACTTTTGTGACCGTCACTCTCCTGAACCTATCGAACTCCAATGTCCCGGGGTTTTGACTATTCTCACCTTTCTGACCCCGCCAAAGCTCCTATTATCGATAAATTCAAAAACCTAGGTGTTAATCTGGCCACTATAAGTGCTCAGATCTCTCAATTAGTTGACAAATTTCAGTAGTTGTTGTCTCACACAATATGTTTTGTTAGAATGATTTGTACGATCACGAGAGCTTGGTGACGGTGATGAAGCAAGTGAATCTAGTGATATCGACGATGGATACAACGCCCTTGCCGGTCAAGTTAAGATAATTGCTGGCATCAAAGAAGCTGGCAATATCAAGGTGTGTGAAACCTTAAATTCATGAGTGAAGAAGTAGTTTGTAAATTTGTACATACTAATTGGTTGCTATGACTGTTCAGAGATTCTTAACATCGGAGTTTGGAACTGATCCAACCCGTGTCCACATGGTTGAGCCTGCAAAATCAACATTTGAAGTGAAAGTCGGCATTAGACGAGCTATTGAGGAAGAATATTTACTAAATCAAAGTTGATTTTACCACGTGGTTGAGCCCGTGTTCACTTACGTCCCCTGGATTCTTCTTTTATCGACGATGGATACAACGCCCTTCACTTACGTCTCCTCATGAAAGGGCATGGAAAAATGCGGGTTTTGATAGAATTTTCTTCATTTCGGTAATGAGATTTGCGGGTGGATTATGCTTGCTTTGAAAAGAATACCAAATCAAAGGCGAAAGATTAGAAATCATTAAATTAACGGAATATATTTACTTGTAAAACATACCAATGTAAATAACAATTTTGAATCTATGATTATTTTCTTCTACGCTCCACCAAACGAGCAATCAAAAAACCTATTTTGGTCACAATTAACAAAGAAAATTAACGATATAAAAATTCCGATGATTATTATTGGTGATTTTAATGAAATATTGAAACCTGCAGACAAAAAGGGTGGGGTGACTCCAGCTAATAGTAAGTTCGAGAGACTATCCCAGTTTTCGAGCCAGTTTTGCCTTATGGGTTTACCTACTAAAGTAAATATATTTACTTAGAAAAAAAGAAAGAGGGCGATAATAACACATATGAAAAACTAGATAGGGTTATGACTTCAATAGAAATTATCCAAGAATATCCAACGATACATACCAGGAACCATATTTTCACAAACTCTGATCATTGCATGATCTCCTTCTATTTTCAAGTGTCTAATAACACTGTAAAGAACAAACTGTTTAGGTTTGAAACAATGTGGACGCTAAGACAAGATTGTGAAAACCTAGTAAAACAGGTTTGGAGAACTCAATACGAAGGTTCACACATGTTCAACCTAGTAAAGAAAACAAAACTTCTTAAGCAAAAACATAAACAATGGAGTCGAGAAAATTTTGGTAACATTAATAGACAACTTATAAAAGTGGATGAAGACCTACTAGGGCTGCAAAAACAAAGTTTTTTACATTTTGATCAAACGTTAAATGATAAAATCAACAGACTAAGTAAGAAAAGGGATTGTTTGGTAGAATATCAACATAAGTATTGGTTGCAACGAGCTAAAACAAAATTTCTTCAATTTGGGGGATAAAAATACAAAATTCCATCATAGGAAAGCTACGGGCCGAAGAAATAAAAAAATTATTTCAACGATTACTAAAAATGATGGGGTGGTGCTTTCTAAAGAGACGGATATCAATGAAGAATTCGTAAAGGATTATAAGAATCGTTTCAAAGCATCAGTTACGGACATGAACAAAATGCAATGTCAATTACAAGTTATTCACCAAGAAATATCCACAATAGATAACAATAATCTGGAAATGCCTTTCTCCACAAATGAAATCAAGGAAGCAATGTTTAATATAAGAGCAGACAAATCGCCAGGACCAGATGGAATGCCCGCGGGTTTCTACCAGAAGTATTGGAATATTGTCGGGCCAAAATTAACAAGAGCAGTCAAGGGTTTTTATAGAACCGGAAAAATTCTTAGACAACTTAACCATACGTTTATTCCTCTCCTACCAAAGATAGACAACCCAACGTCAACATCCCATTATAGACCTATTAGTTTAGTGTCTACGGTCTATAAAATTATCTCGAAAATATTAGCAAAACGACTAAGCCTAGTCCTACCAAAACTTATCCACCCATTACAAAGTGCGTTTATTAAAAATAGAGCAATTCAGGATAATGTTCTCAAAACTCACGAAATATTCCATGTTTCAAATCAAAAAAAGGAAAAGTGGGATATATGGCTCTGAAATTAGATATGGAAAAAGCCTATGATAAAGTAGATTGAGAATTCTTAAAAACGGTCTTAGAAAAATTTGGATTTGGAGATAAATTTAGACAATGGATACATGAGTGTACCTCTACCGTCTCTTATTCAATTTTAATTAATGATTCACCCACCAGTATGTTTTATCCGCAACGAGGACTACGGCAAGGAGACCCACTCTCTCCGCTCCTTTTCAATCTTTGTGCCGAAGTTCTTTCTAGAAATTTACAAAAATTATCAAATGAGTTCCCAAAGACTATCGGTTTCCCTATCTCGAAGAACGGGACGAGAATTCCTTTTTTTAGCTTTTGCTGATGACATTATAATCTTCTCTAATACAACTACACAAGCTAGTAATTTGGTTCTTTCAACATTAAAGGACTATTGTGACATCTCCGGCCAGTTCATTAATTATCACAAATATGCTTTTCAAACGACGGCTAACATTGATCAAAGTGATAGAAGAAGAATCCAGGGGCATTTAGGGATCAATTTATCTACAAACTTAGAGCAGTACTTAGGTTGTCCCATCATCAATGAGCGAGTTAACAAAGAGACATTTAATTCAGTAATTATGAAAACAAAACAACAACTAACCAAATGGAAAGCGTCTTTCTTGTCTCAAGAAGGAAGGATAACATTAATAAAAGTTAACCTAAATGCAAAACCAAATTACATTATGCAGGCTTTCATGCTACCTGTAAGCATTCAATAATGAATTGGACAAACTCAGTAGAAATTTCTTTTGGAATAAAGGTCCAAATTTCCATCCCTTGATTAGTTGGGACAAAATTGTAAACCACATTTTCTAGGCGGAACTGGAATTAGAAAATCAGAAGACATGAATAAGCCATTCAAATGAAGCTTTTATGGAAAATTATGGCTGAACCGGATAATATTTGGGTTAAAATAGTTGAAGAAAAATATCTTAAAGGAACTAGATTATGGGAATATAAACGTGGGACAAATTCTCCATGGAAATGGAAGAAACTAATTAAGTTAAATGAAGAATTTAACAAAGGACTTGCATGGAGGGTTGGGGACGGAAAAACAATCATATTCTGGAAGGATAATTGGCTACTGGATAAACCATTACAAGATGTGATAACAAACACAAACCCTCTCAATACTATGGAACTAACTTGTTCGTACATTAAGAATAACTCATGGGACACCCAACGAAAAAATCAACTAAGTACAATACTCCCTACGAGTATTATCGAGAAAATAAAAAAAAATATAATCTTCCCAGTAGTCATATTCAAGATAGACTTTACTGGTCCGAAAACGGAGAAGGATGGTACTCGACTAAATCATCTTTAGAATTGATCCAAAAACAACGGGTCGGAATTACCATGGATAAATCCTAGATTTGGAAATTGGAAGTAATGCCCAAAATTAAAATTTTCTTATGGAAATTAGCTATGGATGGGCTACCGACAAAGGAAAATCTTGATAGGCAAAAGATCCCAGTAGTAATGCATTGTGAAATGTGCAACTACCATACTGAAAGTGCTAAACACATCTTCTTCCAGTGTCCCTTTATGATCTCAACCATCAAAAATCAGAATATAACAACGATCTTAACAAACTATAATTTTGATAATTGGAGAATCGTTGAGGTTCTTCATGATCTCAAATGATTACTATCAACAAAAGAAATGAATCTCACTATAGTCATGTGGTGGAACATATGGATGGCTAGAAACCAATTTATTTTTAACAAAATAAAAATTCCGGAAAACATCAAAGATTTAGCAATGAATCAATTAGATGCGTGGAATCAAGCAAATAGGAACCAACATACGAATAACATAGCAAATAAACTTCCACAAAGAAAAAAGAAAAATATTAAATGGAAACCACCGAAGGTTGGCTTTTACAAACTAAATTTTGATGCCTCGCAAAACTCGAGTAAGAATTCTTCCTATGGTTTTATTATCCGAAATCACAATGCCATTCCAATCAGTTTAGGAAGTGGTTGTTGTAACACTGAATCTGTTTTGGAAGCAGAAGCTCTTGCCTTACGGTTTGGCCTCCAAAAGGCCAAGGAGATTGGAATTAAACTTATAGAGATTGAAGGAGATAACCTGACGCTTATCAACTCGATTAATCGAATTTGGAAGCCGCCATGGGAACTTGATATGATTATCAACGATATATCGTTTATCATTGATAACACAATTTATGACTTAGGTTTAGGTAATCATTTAGATAGATTTCTCACTCATTCATGCACGGTTTAGCACTAATTCACGATGTTTGCACTCAAATCACGTATTTTGTCGAGATAGACGTCTACACGGACTTGTGCGTTACTTTGTAGGTATTTCGGGGGTCTTTTGGACATTAACCGATACATTAGAGGGCCAAGCCTCATGATGGTACACATCCAAAGCTTTGGAGGAGCATAATTGGAGCAACAAAGGACACAAAGACCACTATTGGTGCAAGCAATGGAGCAACTCATGGCTAGACGATCATAGCATGTTTCTACTGAAGAAAATCGGACCAACTAGCAGCTAAATCGGCCGATTTAATCCTACTGGGTCGATTTTTGGGCCTTTGACAGCTTAAGCCACGTGTCCCACGATCTCTTGTCCGGCCTTGCTCTTGGTGGAGAATATAAGTGGTCCTGCAGGTTGTTGCTGAGCATCTCTCCTCTCCCACACTCTCATTCACAGGTCATCCATTTTGGGGGAAAGATTGGAGGAGAAGAAAAACTCTCAAGGATTGAAGGAAGAAGAAGAACACCATCCTAGGAGTGATAGTGAGGTTTTGAGTGATTTTTAGAGTCTTGGATTGAAGAACTATTGCAAGGGTTGTTAGGAACATTTTGGATCTTCATTTTAGAGTTTGTAAGTCTTGCTACAACTTAGATTCAATTGAGATTTATTGATTTTGCTTGCTTATCTTTCATTATCCATCTATGAACACCATGTATGCTTGTTTGATGATTTTGGATCTTGATATGCATACTATTGGCTAGTTTATTGTGATTCTGGAGTGATGGATTGATGGGTATGGTTTGGGTGATGATAGGATGGACTTACATGTTAGTTTAGGATGAATTGATTGAACCAAACCTTAACCAGAGAGGAAAATCGACCTGTTCTACAGGTAAATCGGCCGATTTCCCTATGATCCACCCGATTTCCTTCTCTGTTGCTCTTTGAATGATGAATCTGTATGATTGGGGTGTTAGGTTGTTAAATACTAGTGTTTTTTAAGCCTAATTTAGCTTAGGATCACCTAATGCTATCAACCTAAGTGAAGGAAGAGATCTACCCGATGATTCCCGATCTTAGATACCTTAGAAGATGAATTCTAGGTAGTAGTGAGCCTCATAAGCCGCTATTGGATCGAGTGTGCTAGGATTATTGCTTGAGATTTCCCTATTCCGAGACTTACCCGGTAAGGAGAGGGTTACCCCTTAAGTAGTATCTAGTTTGTGTGGAATTCCTTATTCTAACCCCTTGAGACCTACCCGGTAATAGGAGTTTGATGCGGGATTAGTGAAGTGAGAGACCTACCCGGTAATTGCTTCCATTAGTGAAACATTCTTTCCCCAACACCGCAGCTTGTCCTTAGAATCCTTAGAACCTTGAGTCCAATGCCATAACCGGAAATCTTGACCTCTAGAATCTACTTTTCTCTCTTGATCATATACTTGTGCTTTGTGTTACTTGTTCATTTGCTAGCTTGAGTTGTTAGTTGTTTTATTATCTTGCTTGACTTGTGATCTTTGTTTGATCACCACAAAAACCAACAAAAACATTGTGTTTTTCCATTTTCTTTGTTTCTCATCTTATCTTAGCCTAGATTCACACTATCTTTGATCATTGTTTGACTCGATTTCACCTTAGTCTTTGTGTTCGACCTCGGAATACTATCCCTACTACAAACGTCCCGTACACTGCGGGTTCGCTAGGAGTTAGGATAAATATAACAAGCATAAATTTAAAGCTTATTGCGTACACACATCACACGATCTTAGCGTAACAAGTTTTTGGCGCCGTTGCCGGGGACTAGGTCTAGATTGAGTCATTTTGTGATTGTTTATAGTGTAGATCTTTCTTGTTGCTTTTGATCTCTCTTTGGTGTGTGTATTTTCTTTTCAGGACATCACTTACTCTTTAGGTGCATGCGAAGATCTCGTGGCAAGGATTTAGCTCCATTCGATCCCGAACCGGAGAAAACCCTTAGATCTAGATCCAAGAGCATCAAGAAGGGGAAAGAGATGGCCGGAAGAGACCTCCAAGATGAATTGGATGAAGCCTTAGAGCAAATAAGGCTAAGAGATGAGCTCTTGGAGGAAGAAAGGAGACTTGCCAATGAGAGGCAAGAGGCAACTAGGAGGGAGATTGATGAGATTAGGCAAGCCCTTGTTCAAGGAGAGCTTAATCGTCAACAACCTCCACCTCCTCCACCACCACAACCGCAGCCGGCAGCGAATGTTAGGGTTGTACCCATTGCTATTGAAGAGCCACAAACTTTGGGGAGACGTATGGATCCGGCACAAAGAGCACACCGTCCGGGTGTGAACTTAGGAGATCCCGCAGCCCACAACTACGAGCTCCGCCCTCAAGTTCTACAAATGATCCGGCATAATCAATTTGGAGGGATGGAAGGAGAGTCTCCTCATCAACACTTGATGAACTATGAGATTTTGATGGAGACTCTTAGACCGCCAAGATTGGAGAGCAACAACCATAAGCTTAGGGCTTTCTCCTTCTCTCTTAAGGATAAAGCCTTAGCTTGGTATCAATCTATTCCACAAGGGCGAGTTGGTACTTGGGAGGAGATGACAACCGAGTTTTTGACTAAGTTCTTCCCACCTTCCAAGACTACCGAGTTAAGAGGGAAGATCAATGCCTTCGTGATGAAGGATAGAGAGAGTTTGTTCAAGTCTTGGGAGAGATTCAAAGACCTTCTCCTAGATTGTCCACACCATGGCATACCGAAAATTGAGCTATTGGAGATCTACTTCAAAGGACTTGATGAAGATAGTCAATTCAAGCTTCAATCCCTTTCTGGTGGGACTTTCATGGAGAAGCATGTGGATGATGCTTGGGAGTTTGTAGAGAAACAAGCTCTAGTGATTGAGAAATACTCCCATAGGAAGAGTGAAGGGAGAAAGGCGGGAGCATATGAGGTGAGTGAGGTCACCATGAGCAATTTCAAGCTTGACGCCATCAACAATGAGCTAAAGTCCTTGAGGGAGTTGTGTGCTACAACTTTGAAGAACCAAGCAACTCCTCAAGTGCTTCCACAAGCTAACTTATCTTCCAAGGAGGAGGATGTGAATTACATGGGAAGGGGCAATTACAACAACTATCAAGGCCCAAGGAACTTCAACAACAACCGGCAATTCAACAATTACCGGCCCAACCATAACCATCCCGGGTTTTCTTAATCTAACCCGGATGGAGCCTTGAACCCTCCCGCTTCCACAAGCACAACTCCACCACCAAGAGCTTCACAAGAACCTCCACCCGGATTCACTCAACCTCCAAAGGATAGGACCGAATTGATGTTTGAGCAATTGCTTGGAAGGTTGAGTGGTCTTGAGAGCACCGTGACTTCAATTTCTAAGGCTCAAAAGGTTTTGGAAGCACAAGTGTTCCAAAAGGCGGGTGAAGCACATAGAGATCCGGGAAAGCTTCCCGGAAGAACCGAAGAAAACCCAAGAGGCCAAGTGTTGGCTATTACAACAAGAAGTGGGTTAAGCATGAAGGATCCTTTGCCCAAGGAGAATGCTAAAGGGAAGCAAGTGGTGAATGAAGAAGAGACTTTACAAGGAGATGGAGCCAAGGGCAAGGATGTAGAGCCAACCTATGTGGCACCGCCTCCATACAAGCCACCACTACCGTTCCCTCAATCACGAGCAAGAGCTCGCTTGGACAATCACTTTGGTAAGTTCCTTGAACTAATGTCTAAATTGCATATTAACATTCCGTTCATGGATGCTATTTTAGGAATGCCGGCATATGGCAAGTTTTTGAAGGAAATACTCTCCAACAAAAGGAAGTTGGAGGAGTATGGGGAGATAAGAATGACAAAGAGATCCTCGGAGCTAATTCAAACGATGAAGGAGGAGATGCCTCCTAAGCTAAGGGATCCAGGATCCTTTTGTGTGCCAATCGGAGTAGGAGAAGTGAAGTATGACGCCTTATGTGATCTTGGGGCAAGTGTAAGCATCATCCCGCTTGCACTTTGTAACAAGGTTGGGCTAGGAGAGCCAAAGCCGGTCAAGATGACCCTTTATATGGCGGACCGCTCGATCACTCATCCGGTTGGAATCTTGGAAGACATCCCGGTGCAACTAGGGAAGTTCTATGTGCCCATAGACTTCGTTGTGTTGGACATCCCGGCGGACTATCCGGTTCCTATCATCTTGGGAAGACCTTTCTTAGCTACTTCCGGGTGTCTAGTAGATTGCAAGAATGGGACTCTCTCCTTCAACATTGGAGAAGAGAACATCAAGTTCAAGCTGTCCACAATGATGAAAGGGCCAACCCTTGATGAGGATGTATTCAACATAGTTGAAGAAGAGGAGTCTAGAGAGGTTGTGAGCTCAATCTTGCTCAAGGATCCGCTTGAGAGAGTTCTTAGCTCAAGCTTGATGGAAGAAGGAGTTGAGGAGAGTAGCAATGAAGTAATCAAGGCCTTGAATACATTGGACGAGCTACCAAGTGTTGGATTTGAAGTGCTAGAAGAAGAGGAAAACAGACAGAAAAATCGGGCTGGAGGGCAGAAATCGGCCGATTTTTGTCCTTGTGCTGAAATTTCAGCCAGTTTTGCAAAAACAGAAACTCAGATCGACCCACTGCCAGAAAAATCGTCCGATTTTTCCTCATGGGCCGATTTTCCTGAGTCTTTTCAGCATCAACCACTTGAGTGTGAGCAATCATCAAGGGACTTCAAGGAGGCTTCCATGGCTTTGCAATCATCTCAACCTACATTGTATGGATCATCTCCAACCGAAAAAGGTCCTCCTCAACTTGATCTTAAACCTCTTCCCTCTCATTTAAAGTATGCTTTCCTTGGTTCAAATTCTACTTATCCGGTGATTGTGAATGCATCCTTGAATGATGATGAGCTTAATAGATTGTTGAATGAATTGAAACTGCATAGAAAGGCAATAGGATACACCATTGATGATCTTGTTGGCATCAAGCCCTCTTTGTGCATGCATAGGATAATGATAGAAGATAATCATAAACCCTCTATTGAACATCAAAGAAGATTGAATCCCATAATGAAAGAGGTAGTCAAAAAGGAAATCATTAAGTTGCTAGATGCGGGAATTATCTACCCTATCTCGGATAGTAAGTGGGTTAGTCCCGTTCATGTAGTACCTAAGAAGGGTGGGATGACCGTAGTGACCAATGAGAACAATGAACTAATCCCAACTAGGACGGTTACGGGATGGAGGATGTGCATTGATTATAGGAAGTTGAACATGGCCTCTAGGAAAGATCACTTCCCTCTCCCTTTCATTGACCAAATGCTAGAGAGGTTAGCTCAACATTCCCATTTTTGCTACCTAGATGGCTATAGTGGATTCTTCCAAATCCCTATCCACCCCGATGACCAAGAGAAAACAATCTTTACATGTCCATGGGGTACTTTTGCATATAGGAGAATGCCATTTGGGTTGTGTAATGCACCCGCCACCTTCCAAAGGTGTATGATGGCCATCTTTTCGGAATATATTGAAAATATCATGGAAGTGTTCATGGATGACTTCTCTGTTTATGGTTCTTCCTTTGATAATTGCTTGGCTAACTTGTCATTAGTATTGCAAAGATGTGAGGAGACAAATCTTGTCTTAAATTGGGAAAAATGCCACTTCATGGTAAGTGAAGGTATTGTGTTAGGACACTTGGTGTCTAACCGTGGCATTGAGGTTGATAGGGACAAGATTGAAACGATAGAGAAGTTGCCACCACCTACCTCGGTGAAAGGGGTAAGGAGTTTTTTAGGGCATGCCGGTTTTTACCGGAGGTTCATTCAAGATTTCTCTAAAATTTCTAAGCCTCTCACTAACCTACTAATGAAGGATGTTGATTTTGTCTTCTCCAAAGATTGCCATGAGGCTTTTTGTAGGTTGAAGAACGCCTTGATCTCCGCACCTATAATGCAACCTCCGGATTGGAGTTTACCGTTTGAGATCATGTGTGATGCAAGCGATGTAGCCGTTGGGGCTGTTTTGGGGCAAAGGAAAGATGGGCGAACTCATGCTATTTATTATGCTAGCAAGACGCTAGATGATGCCCAACTCAATTATGCTACCACCGAGAAGGAGTTGCTAGCGGTTGTGTATGCATTTGCGAAGTTTCGCTCATATCTTGTTGGAGCGAAGGTCATAGTCTATACGGATCATGCTGCGATCCGTTATCTACTTACCAAGAAGGATGCCAAGCCTAGGTTGATTCGGTGGATCCTTCTTCTTCAAGAGTTTGACTTGGAAATCAGGGACAAGAAGGGATCCGAGAACTCCGTGGCGGATCACCTTAGTAGACTTCCACCATTGGAGCTTGAAAGAGAGGACATCCCGATTGATGACTCATTCCGGGATGAGCAATTGCAAATGGTGGAGGAATGCTTATTCCAAGTGTCTAGATGAAGCGAGCCATGGTTTGCCGACATTGTGAACTACTTAGTGTGTGAGGAGTTGCCTCCCGGTTTGACATATGCCCAAAGGAAGAAGTTCTTCAAAGATGTGAGGCACTACTATTGGAGTGAGCCACTTTTGTTCAAAAGAGGGCCGGATGGAATGTTTAGAAGATGCATACCGGAGGATGAGGTGGAGAGTGTAATCCGCCATAGTCATTCCTTGCCATGTGGAGGGCATGCTAGCGCACACAAGACATGTGCAAAAGTGTTGCAATCGGGCTTCTTTTGGCCAAACTTGTTCAAGGTTGTGCAAAGCTTTGTGGTAGCTTATGATGCTTGCCAAAGGACGGGCAACATCTCAAGGAGGAATGAGATGCCCTTGAACAACATACAAGAGGTAGAGATATTTGATGTGTGGGGTGTGGACTTCATGGGACCATTCCCTTCTTCATGTGGCAACCTCTACATCCTATTGGCGGTTGACTATGTTTCGAGATGGGTGGAGGCAATCGCCTCTCCTACAAATGACGCCAAGGTTGTGGTGCGGTTCTTCAACCGAGTGATCTTTCCTAGGTTTGGAACACCAAGGGTGATCATAAGTGATGGAGGAAGGCATTTCACCAATAGGAACTTTGGGGCACTTTTGACTAAGTATGGGGTGACTCATAAGGTGGCAACACCTTACCATCCCCAAACAAGTGGCCAAGTGGAGATCTCCAGCCGGGAGATCAAGGCCATTCTTGAGAAGACGGTATCAAGGACGAGAAAAGATTGGGCTATGAAGCTCGATGATGCCTTGTGGGCATATAGGACCGCCTTCAAAACGCCAATTGGCACCACTCCTTACAAGTTAGTTTATGGCAAGTCTTGCCACCTTCCGGTAGAGATGGAGCATAGAGCACATTGGGCCATTAAGTGGCTAAATTTTGATCTCAAGGAGGCCGGAGAAAAGCGGTTGCTAGACATGAACGCCCTTGAGGAGATCCGGTTGGATGCATATGAGAATGCTCGGATCTATAAGGAGAGAACCAAGCGATGGCATGACAAGAGGATCATCCCGAAGGAGTTGAGTGAGGGAGACCTTGTCCTTCTTTTCAACTCAAGGCTGCGGCTCTTCCCCGGAAAGCTCAAATCAAGATGGACCGGGCCATATGTGGTGAAAAAAGTTTTTCCTCATGGAGCGGTGGAGATAGGAGGAGATCATTGTGGTAACTTCAAGGTGAATGGGCATCGTTTGAAGAAGTATATCCCGGAAGCCCCGGTGGAAGTATTTGCCCCACTTCACCTTGATTGAAACGCTCCTGAATTTGGTCAAGCTAATGACCTTAAAGAAGCGCTTAATGGGAGGCAACCCATTGGTATATATTTTTCCCTTGTGTTTTTCTTGCTTTTGTTTAATCTCACTCTTGGTGTGCTTTGTTTTTCTTTTGTATTTTTGGGTGCTAGATCTTGTTGATTGTCATGAGTTATGAGACGTTGGAGGTCATGTGAAAGCCTCATGGACCAGTTGAAGGTACAAGATCCAAGCACATAGACGAGGAGGAAAGCACCCAGAAAAATCGGCCCGTTCTTCAGACAAATCGGCCGATTTTCCTTGGCTATGGGGCGATTTTTCCTCTGTATAAAGGAAAGTGATGATCTCCAATCAAGCATGGGTGGAACGGACGTGGAACTTGGACGGCTTGCGGTGCCAAGCGCGGGTTCCGACATCATAATGAACATCAAGAGCTCTCTACCATCCTTGATCGATCATCCACCATCATCATCCAATGTGAACCGAAATACCAAAGCATCACCAATTTTACATTGTGAGGACTCTCTTTCACTTCTTTATTTAGTTTACACATTAGGGACAATGTGTTTCTAAGTATGGGGTGGGGTTTTCATGATCACTTGCATGATTAGCATCTAGGATAGTTTAATTTTGTCACATGTTTCATTATGTCTTGCATTGTACATACATAAAAAAAAAAATTCAGAAAATTTTAAAAAAATTTTAGTGCTTCTAAAGCTTGGGAATGACCCTAATGATGAATCTTGTCTTGTGGATTGACTATGGATGTCCTTATGTGTTAAATTGACGAATGTATATGTGGACTTGAAGTACTTCTCTTGAATTCCATGAATGATTTGTGATCATGAATGATTGCCTTGATTGAATTGAGTATTGAAAGTCGAAATTGCATGCTAGTTCTTGCACATCATTTAGGAATGAATGAGGCAATTCATTTTTCTCTACTTGATCATGTTGTTTGAGCACCTCAATTGATGAAAAATTTGACCTCTTTTGACCCATCCGGGAATAGGAGCATGCTAGTGTGTTGATGTGTGTGAAAAGCAAGTGTGGGGTGAAGTTGTTGATGAATGAATGATGTGAATAAAATGCTGAAATTGTTGTGAAAGTGTAGACAAAAATATAGGTTTGGGGACGTTGGTTTAAATGACAAGTAACTCGGCACACTTCACATGATCGGGTGTTGGTGCCTTGCCAAAGTCAAATAAACCGATAGTCCTAACGAGCTTTGGTATGTGTGCCCGGTGTGGATGCACCTCGAAAAAATAGAAAAAGCCCGAGGACGGCTAATCACCAAGGTTTCGGCTTTTGTACACCAATGCCATTGTCTCAAAAATAAAAGAAAAGAAAGAAAAGAAAATGAAGAAAAAAATATACACTTGAGGGAAGTTGATAAGAAAATTTGAAGTTGTGGTTGTTTAGTTCCTTTCCCGGATTAGCATCACATAGCCTAGAAAATTCCCGCCTAATCACAACGTTTCTTGGCCTTCTATTTCACAAGTCCTTATGACCTACTTGCATGTGTGTAAGACTAAGTGATTTAGATTGGATATGCTCATGATCATCTTGACATCTTCATCTTTACACTTCATTGCATGCTATCGAGTTAAGTACAATTGTCTTTCCATGCCTTCACTTATTTGATACATAATTGCTTGTCCATTGTCATGAAACATGACTATGAAGGTGATCCAATATTAGAAGCACAACTCCAAAAAAGATTTTGCCATTTTTCTGCATACATAAATCATGTCACCTTGTAGTCTGTAGTTGAGAATTTGCTCGGGGACGAGCAAACCTTAAGTATGGGGTATTTTTGATAACACGATTTATGACTTAGGTTTAGGTAATCATTTAGATAGATTTCTCACTCATTCATGCACGGTTTAGCACTAATTCACGACGTTTGCACTCAAATCACGTATTTTGTCGAGATAGACGTCTACACGGACTTGTGCGTTGCTTTGTAGGTATTTTGGGGGTCTTTTGGACATTAACCGATACATTAGAGGGCCAAGCCTCATGATGGTACACATCCAAAGCTTTGGAGGAGCATAATTGGAGCAACAAAGGACACAAAGACCACTATTGGTGCAAGCAATGGAGCAACTCATGGCTAGACGATCATAGCATGTTTCTGCTGAAGAAAATCGGACCAACTAGCAGCTAAATCGGCCAATTTAATCCTACTGGGTCGATTTTTGGGCCTTTGACAGCTTAAGCCACGTGTCCCACAATCTCTTGTCCGGCCTTGATCTTGGTGGAGAATATAAGTGGTCCTGCAGGTTGTTGCTGAGCATCTCTCCTCTCCCACACTCTCATTCACAGCTCATCCATTTTGGGGGAAAGATTGGAGGAGAAGAAAAACTCTCAAGGATTGAAGGAAGAAGAAGAACACCATCCTAGGAGTGATAGTGAGGTTTTGAGTGATTTTTAGAGTCTTGGATTGAAGAACTATTGCAAGGGTTGTTAGGAACGTTTTGGATCTTCATTTTAGAGTTTGTAAGTCTTTCTACAACTTAGATTCAATTGAGATTTATTGATTTTGCTTGCTTATCTTTTATTATCCATCTATGAACACCATGTATGCTTGTTTGATGATTTTGGATCTTGATATGCATACTATTGGCTAGTTTATTGTGATTCTGGAGTGATGGATTGATGGGTATGGTTTGGGTGATGATAGGATGGACTTACATGTTAGTTTAGGATGAATTGATTGAACCAAACCTTAACCAGAGAGGAAAATCGACCTGTTCTACAGGTAAATCGGCCAATTTCCCTATGATCCACCCGATTTCCTTCTCTGTTGCTCTTTGAATGATGAATCTGTATGATTGGGGTGTTAGGATGTTAAATCCTAGTGTTTATTAAGCCTAATTTAGCTTAGGATCACCTAATACTATCAACCTAAGTGAAGGAAGAGATCTACCCGATGATTCCCGATCTTAGATACCTTAGAAGATGAATTCTAGGTAGTAGTGAGCCTCATAAGCCGCTATTGGATCGAGTGTGCTAGGATTATTGCTTGAGATTTCCCTATTCCGAGACTTACCCGGTAAGGAGAGGGTTACCCCTTAAGTAGTATCTAGTTTGTGTGGAATTCCTTATTCTAACCCCTTGAGACCTACCCGGTAATAGGAGTTTGATGCGGGATTAGTGAAGTGAGAGACCTACCCGGTAATTGCTTCCATTAGTGAAACATTCTTTCCCCAACACCGCAGCTTGTCCTTAGAATCCTTAGAACCTTGAGTCCAATGCCATAACCGGAAATCTTGACCTCTAGAATCTACTTTTCTCTCTTGATCATATACTTGTGCTTTGTGTTACTTGTTCATTTGCTAGCTTGAGTTGTTAGTTGTTTTATTATCTTGCTTGACTTGTGATCTTTGTTTGATCACCACAAAAACCAACAAAAACATTGTGTTTTTCCATTTTCTTTGTTTCTCATCTTATCTTAGCCTAGATTCACACTATCTTTGATCATTGTTTGACTCGATTTCACCTTAGTCTTTGTGTTCGACCTCGGAATACTATCCCTACTACAAACGTCCCGTACACTGCGGGTTCGCTAGGAGTTAAGATAAATATAACGAGCATAAATTTAAAGCTTATTGCGTACACACATCACACGATCTTAGCGTAACAATCATCTCCGAATTCTCCGTCGTCACCACTCAACGTTTTTAGGGAAATTAATTTGGTTGCGGACATGATAGCTTTACATGGACATGATGCCGAGCTGCAAATTGAAGCATTACCAGAAGATGTTCAAGACCTCATCCGCAAGGATGCCATAGGCCGATTGGTTTCTAGAAACTGATCCACCTATTCTCTTACTATGTATAAAAAAAAACAATCATGGTTATAGAACACATGATAGAAAATTAAGTGTAGGAACACAGATAGTAGCAATGGAGGAAGGTTAAATTGCCTTATGCCTTTTTATTCACTTTTCATGATGATTCATGTCTAGTTAATTGAAAACAATTGTTTTTCCAAGTACATCACATACAAAATCATCTAGTTTCTACCGGAGCTATTTGGATTTAAAAGTGAGAGGTTAGTTCCATTACATATGACCAGAGGTTAGCTAGAAAGAAAATAAACTAAATGTAGTGATTTAGTAGGCTGAGAAGATTTTGTAGGTGACTTACTCTACTGATTTAATGTGATTTAATGTCAATGTAAGGATCTCCATTGTCGATAAAATTTCTCTCTCTAAAACTTTCGGTATGAGAACTTCCAGTATGAACTTCCGGTATGGAAAATTTCGGTATGAAAAATTTCGGTATGAACTTTCGGTATGAACTTCTGGTATGAAAAATTTCGGTATGAACAAAATTAATTTAATTAAATCTATAAAAAATTACAATTTTTTATTCAACAATCTATTTTCTTCATTAAAGTTGATATTTACATAAATTTTTTATTCAATTTAGCATATCTTTCAGTTATTATTATTTTATTTATAATGAAGGTAAATTTGGTAAGTAGGCTGTTTTAAGTTTAATGTCTAGTAAGTACGCTTTTTTATTTTCTCATTAGGTTAATGTACCCCATATTTTTTTTACTGTCAAATAGCAGGTTACTAGGGTTACTCTCTCTTTCTGGTTTTCTCTTCTGCCGCCTCTTCTCATTTCCCTCTTCCATCTCTCGCACCATTTTTCCGTGCTTCTCCTCTTCTTGTCGGTATTACTATTCACCGTCACAACAACCACTGCCGATCGATGGTGACTACGAGGGGTAAAGTAGGGGATGGTGGCAGGAAGGAGGAGGCAGGGTTGGCGGATCCTCCGACGGCTTCCTCTGGCTTTGATTGAGGAGGAAGCAAGGCGGTCGACTGGGAGAAAAGCTCGGAGGAGATCAAGATCGAGATCGAACGTCGAGAAGGATAGGGTGAAGTGAGTTGACGAAGGAGAGATTGAGGTTGTTGGTTGTTGCAGAAAACAGAGGTGGGAAGAAGGAGAAGATCCGGGAGAGATGGGGAGTGTGGGTTGCTGTCCAGCGACGAGGGAGAGATTAAGAGGCATGCAAAGGGATGAAGGTGAGGCTGGGTCGGTTATAGTTCCGACATCACCTGAGTCGTCTCTAGCGGTAAATATGTTAGATCTTCATACAAACCCAACCTGGGATGTTTGCTTACAAGTTGGCCGTTATATGTAGAAATCAGCTCAACGATGATGAATTTCTCATTGTCCAGCAAACTCGACCACCCAAATTTGGCGACGAGGAGTACGACTCCTATACCGATTCCGATCTCTGGACTTGCCTTATGTGGAATTGCAACCTCTGGAAGGCGAATCGCACTCGAGGATTGAACTGGAAGGAGCTGAACTTTGTCCCAATAAGCTCATTCTGTCAAATTTTAATTTCAACCTTGTGCTCGATAAGGTATTGGGACTTCTAGCTTTTGCTTTTGTTTTTGCTACACTATTCCATATGTTAGACTTCTTTTTTAAAATTAATTGATGCTGAACTTCACTAGGTGTCAGATCAATTAGGGTTTCAGAGATCCGAGGAGGAGCATTGGAGGTTCTGGAAGTATGTTGATGAGGCTGAGTTTGGACCGGCTCTCCAATTCAAACTGTTATTATCGTAGGCCGGTTTGCCTCAATTAGTGGAATAAACCAAGGTTGGGTGCATGAAGATCTAACATATTTACATGTCCGGTATGTACACGTCATAGGGTTATTGATACCGGATACTTCAGTTCTTGTATGCAGGTTGTTGTGGACACCCGGGATGGTATCAGATTGGTCTTTCAGGTAAACTGTTAACAACTGAAAGTTGAAGAGGGATGTATTGACATTTTGTATTTGGAGATTCTTTCGGATGTTACATTGTTCTTGCGGATCTTTTTGAAGAGGCATATACCAGAAATATTCTGGTACGTAAGATACGAGGTTTTGCTTATGTCATTGTTGATTGAATATTTGGTTAATTTTCCACTTTGTATGTGTTGATTAGTTTCTGGTATGAAAAGTGTGACAGCAGCATATTGAACTGAGATTTGATATTTTGACATATGAAATTTATGGTATCAAAATTTCTGGTATGTAAATTTCCGGCATGTAAATTTCCGGCATGTAAATTTCCGGCATGTAAATTTTCGGTATGTAATTTCCGGTATGATAAAATTTTCGGTATGATAAAATTTTCGGTATGATAAAATTTCTCGTATGATAAATTTCTGGTACGATAAATTTCCGGTATGACAAAATTTTCGGTATGATAAAATTTCTGGTATGATAAAATTCTAGTATGATAAAATTCTGGTATGATAAAAATTCTCGTATGATTAAAATTCTAGTATGATAAAAATTCTGGTATGATAAAATTCCTTGTATGAGAAATTTATGGTATGATAAATTTATTCCAAAAAATAAAAAAATAATAAAGAAAATAAAAAGACAAAAAAAATAAAATAAAATAAAAAATAAATTCAGTAATTAAATATTAAAACTTACACTTAAATAACAAATAACTAATAACAAACATTTTTTTTTTTTAATAGAAGGGTTAATTAATTTTACCTAACATTAAATGAAAGTGGTAAAAAAATATGGGTTATATTTGCTTTAACAAAAACCAAAAACAGCCTAGTAGGCCAAATTCTTTCATGAAAATTTGAATGATCTGGATCTATATATACATATTAAAGTAGAAGTCAAAATTGTTGACGTGACGATCTAAGTATTGATTATTAATGTAAAATATTCATATATGACTAAAGTGTTTTTTAAAAAAAATTATTTAAATTTTATTCCATATATTTTTTGTAACACCCCGAATCCGCGGGACTCGGGGCGCTACGGTTGTGACCTCACAATGGGTCCCGACCCTTAGCTTGACAACAATTTCACCGGACCTTGCAACAAGGCACAAATATAGGCCAAAACCGAAATACATTTTTATGCAATGTAAAAAACCCGAAAGAAAACAAACAACTTTCAGCCGAAAACAACTACAAAGACCAAACGCCATACATGCGGTATACAATGATACCATATACAAAACTCCAAACATGACTCCAAACAAAACCCTTCCTAAAATGTACAGAACCCCGACTGCCCACTCTTCCGGATCTCTAGGCCGCATTCCTAACCTGCAAAGCAATCTACAACATTCGGTATAAAACCGTTAGCTCATATTCGAAGCATTAGAATCAATGGGAAAGGCACAAACACAAGTAAATCATAAACACACAACATTCACAAAGCACACAATTCCGGTTTATTATCTTTTTATTATTAAGTCATATCCCGTTCTAATTCAACTTATTTTTGTGACATGAGACCACGGTGGTCCCGCCTCGGTCCCTACTTACCGGCATGGAACGGTACAGATACCTCCGACCGTCTAACCAGCTCGGGCTAGTCGCCAAGAACCTCCTAGACTCTCGCAAGAGCTAGGCAGATGATGTCACCGCCCGTTATCATACACTTGGGCCAAAATAATATAAGGTCGGTGGTCCTATTACCGGTTTAGTTGTTTTAAACGAAAAGGAATAAACACACACCACCAAACACACATCAATGCTAATACAAGGAATATGTAATAACCGAAAATTTTGAAACTCCGTTAAGCCTGAAATTAACCGATTTCCGATACGTCAATCTTAAATAAATATAAATACATATTTTAAAATAAAATAAAACGAAGGTTATTTCTATCATTTTATGTGACCTTAATCCACATAAAATGATGAAAACTTATAACCGGAATTAAGTTACGCACCCTAAAATAAGAATAATAATAATTTAGATAATACGGAATTTAATTCCGTATTATGTAAATTTCCGCACATAAGTAACAAGTTCGATTTTCCGTTTTAAAGAGAGAGGGGCCGGATATAACCACTAATAGGCCCACTTATCAGCCCATTAATTACACCATTAAACTAATTTTAACCTCATCCTAAATTATACCCTAATCTAACCGTAACCCTCTCTTACCTTCAAAAGATACGCCGCTGTTGGGAGAAGAGACGCCACGCCGCTACTGGGAGAAGAGACGCCACGCCGTTTGCCTGGGAGAGCAGCCGCTACGCCGCACGCCGGAGACTCCACCAGGGTGTTGCCCAGCCGGCCGTTGGAACCTCGGCAAGCCTTGTGCAACCTTCAATCTTCCGCTTCGTCCTCTCCTTCCTGCGCGTAACTAACGGGCCCGTTGACGAACCTGAACCGAACAGCATTCACCCAAGGCGCCGGAGGAGTGCAACGGCGAACAGTCGAGACTACGGTCCAGAATGCCGGCACTACAGTAGGTAAGTAGGCGTTTTACTCCGTCTTTCCTTCTTCGCTTCCGGTGCTAATCGGGATGCCGTGTGTGCTGCAGAAGTTCGAGGGAGAAGAGCAGTGCAGCGGCGAGCCAGTTAGGATCCCGGTGAACTACCCTGTAGAATCGAACCGGACTAGCATCTCCTTCGAGTACGTGACGAGTGTGACGGTGCGTGCATACCTCACCTATATGCTTATACGTATAATACTTTGTAACAGTAAATGAGTAAAATGAAAAAGTGAATATTTATACAGTATATGCGTATATTTATATATAGGTATAGGTATATGTGTCAGTGAATATATACACGAACGGGTATAGTTATATAGAGATGCGAGTATGGACGAATTGTTATGTAGAAGTGCGAGATACGGGTATATATATATATATATATGGAGGTATAAGTCGGAGTATGTGTAATTTGTGTAGAAGCATAAGGATAGTAGACTATTGTAATTTATGTAGGAATATATTGGTGGGTACCATAATGGATATATGGGTTATGTATATAAGCACGAGTTTGGGACTACGGAGTTATGTAGACATATGTATAAATACCGAGTAGTTACAGAAGTTTACGAGTTAAGGGAAGTAAGAGTATGTACATGCCTATATATATATACACCTAGGTAAGAGTAGAGTGGTCCGAGCTGTAGCTTGGAAATTATTAGAATTATCAGAGAAAGAGACAAATCATGGAAAACAAATCCTAAAAGAAATTTAGTAGAACTCAAGAGTAAACTTTGAGAAATTTTGGCGTTAAGGGTAAAACGGTCTTTTACCATAAGAGAGCTTTTTCCGTAATTCCTTCGCATGAGGTTGGACGTCGAGATGTGATTTTTGATACACATGCCTTATTTGACAAGCGTTTGAGTTACCACGAGTACGGACTGTTTGAGACGTGTTAGAGTGTATTTTGACTCAGGTAAGTCATTGCGACTTACTTAGCGAGTTTCTGGATATTAGTTGAGTGATAGTGGTTGTGTGTGCTATGTGCGTGTTTTAATAATAATAACTTGCTAGGACGACTGTTATTATTACGTTTAAGGCCCAAGTGTATGTATAACGGGCCGTGACATCACTGCCTAGCTCTGACAGGAGACTGGGAGGTTCTCTATACCCAGACCAGGCAGGTACAAGGTGAGATGCATCGGATCCATTCCTGATGGTTACACGGGGCGGAGGCGAGGTTTGGGAATCCCTCGTGTCACAAAATAAGTATCATTAGCGTGAAATAGTAACTTAACTCAAGATAATAAAACGGACTTGTTTTAAAGCATGATGGGTGTTTATATTTTTATGTGTGTGTGTGTGCTACTATTATTCTGCTAATATTTAGATAACTAGCTAGCGGTTTCGCTTGTTGTGTTTTTAGATTTACCGCAGGTTAGACCAGCAGTTGAGTGATCCGGAAGTAGTGGTCAGCCGGGTCTCCGTACTCCTTAGAGTGGGGGTTGGGGGTTGTGTTTGTCTTTTCTTTCTTTTGGTTAAGACAGTTGTTCGTTTCTTTTGTTTAAGTACTTTAGGCTGCTAGACAGTGTTGCATTCATTACCTTAAAAATACTATTTTTATGAATTTCGGTTTTCTTTATTTGTGTCTTGTTGCAAGATCCTAGTAATATTGTTGTCAAACTGAGGTCGGAACCCACTGTGAGGTTCTAACCAATAATGTCCCGAGTTCTGAGAATTCGGGGTGTTACAACATGGTATCAGAGCTCTTGGTTGGCAACAATGACACTTGAAATCTTCTGAAAGACCGAATAAGTTTAAGCAGAACCCGAAAAGGGGTCTGAGTTTTAAAAAGAGAATTTGTGGTTTTTAAATGCATGCATAGTCTGGTTGGGAATAGAAAAGTACGGCTGACCACCACTACTACCGCGGATGTCAATATGCTTAGTATGGACTTTAGGTTTTACTGTAGATGGACTTTTTGGACTTTTTAGCTAGTTGTAATTATTGTTATTATTCCTCGCGCAGATGGCACGTACTAGAGCTACGCTAGCTACTGGTCGAGGTAGAGGTCGTCCACCTCTCCCTCCAGCTGGACCAGGTAGGGGAGATGGGACCCCTATAGTTAGAGGACGCGGCCGTGGAGGTAGACCTCCACTAGCCCGAGGCCGAGGTCGAGCTCTTCGAGAGGATCCACCAGCAGTGTTCATGCCAGAGGTTGGAGTGGAGGAGGTAGCTAAGAGTGTAGGTCCTGAGGTCAGGAATGAGACCGTTGCTAGGTCTAGAGCACAGAGAGCACGTTCGACGGAGTCAGGACGTGTTTCCATTGGAGCGACTGAGTACAGAGAGTACCGAGCATACATTGAACGTATAGAGGAGGCTGCTAGGACAGAGAGACTTACCCAAGTACCACCAGCACCGGCTAGATCTGTCCAGGTGACACTGGGAGTACCTCAGGTGCCAGCTATACCTGAGAGGAGAATTCTGGCTGATAGAGCTCCTACTAGGTCTAGAGCACCGAGGCCGGATGAGTGGTTGAAGGCTTTCAACTCTCAGAAGGTCCCCTCATATAGTGGAGAGATAGGATTGGAGGTGGAGCACTAGATTGGACAGGTAGAGACTGTGTTAGAGGCAATACGTTGCCCAGAGGATCGGCAGGTGGATTTGGTGCAGACATGCTTCACTGGGGATTCTCATTCCTGGTGGCGGACCATGCGTAGTCGAGTTACCAGTTGGGAGCAGATGAGGAGCATTGTTAGAGACAGATATTGCCCTGTCTCGTTGAGGAGAGAGAGGTTTCAGGACTTCATTGAGGCAGGATTTGAGCAAATTCCGATTGCTACTGCCATCAAGAAGTTCTAGAAGGAACTGACACTGCTTGGACCAGCTGCACCTCCTGAGGAGCAGCATGTATATCTCTTTTCACGGAGATTGAGAGAGAGTACTCGTTCCTATCTGGCAGGATTTCGCTGTGAGACTCTGTCAGACTATCAGGATAGAGCGTCTGCATATGAGAGAGACAGACCAGTGTCGAGGAGAGCTGCTCAGTCAGACAGGCCGGATAAGCGGCAGAGGACAGGTTATGCTAGTGGTAGTTCAGGAGTAGCTGTTTTTGGACGGGGACAAACTCAGGGGCGGCATATCCATATCGCTACTGGTCAGACTTCAGTTGGTGGCTTACAGTGCCACAACTGCAGTGGCTATGGACACATCCGATCGAACTGCACGAAGCCAGCAGTGACCTGCTTCTAGTGCGACAAGGTTGGACATAGAGCTGCATTCTGCCGCCAGGGCAAGACTCCATCTCAGCAGGGTTCTTCTCCTACCGGCCTCTCAGGGAGTGTACAGAGACCGCCATAGTACTGAGCTTCGAGTCAGCAGCAGCAGTACAGAGCTCTTGGTCAACAACAGTCTTACAGGGCTCCAGGACATACATCATCCCAGAGTTCTATGCAGGGATCAGGTCGGGGAAGAGGACGTGGTAGTGTAGCTGATACTAGAGGAGCTCAAGCCCGAGTGTTTGAGTTGAGAGATGCTGATCAACCAGATGCACCGACTGCCACAGGTACGATCCAGATTCATGACTTACCTGTACGAGTTTTATTTGATACGGGTGATACACACTCCTTCATATATGATGCATGCGTAGATAGATTGTCCTTAGCTACTGTAGAGGGAATACCTTTTATGATAGGCTTACGTGATGGGAGTAAGGTAAGAGGGACTAGAGAGATCTTTGGATGTCCTATTCGCATGGGAGATCGAGACTGGCTAGTCAATTTTCTAGTCATGCCCTTTGCTCATGAGGATGTCATTTTAGGGATAGACTGGATGAGGAAACACGGAGCAGTCTTAGACATTGGTAGGAGGACAGTGACCGTTGCCACTAAGGAGGGCCATAGAGTAATATTCCGAGGTTGGGACCTCGGAAAGTCAGGCACAGTTATCAGTGCAGTGAGGGCAACGAGACTGACAGTACAGGGTTGCGAAGCCTTCTGGTGTTATGCCATGAAGGAAAGCAAGAGCCTGACTATAGAGGAGATACCTGTTGCATGCGAGTTTGTAGAGGTATTCAGTGACGACCTGCCAGGACTACCCCACAGAGGAGCATTGATTTCAGCATTGACTTAGAGCCGGGCACGAGACCGATCTCGAAGGCTCCGTACCATATGACACCTATAGAGCTGCTTGAGCTGAAGAAGCAGTTAGAGGAGCTAGCAGAGAAGGGTTTCATACGCCCTAGTGTGTCTCCTTGGGGTGCGCTAGTATTATTTGTGAAGAAGAAGGACGGATCGATGAGGCTGTGCATAGACTACAAAGAGCTGAACAAGGTAACCATCAAGAACAAGTACCCACTGCTACACATAGATGATCTGTTGGACCAGTTGCATGGAGCGTCTGTATTCTCGAGGATAGACTTGAGGTCAGGTTACCACCAGTTGAGGGTGAGAGATCAGGACATACCTAAGACGGCATTCCGGACTAGGTATGGTCATTATGAGTTCGTAGTGGTGCCATTTGGGCTCACTAATGCACCAGCGGTGTTCATGGAGTTGATGAATGGGATATTCATTGACTTCTTAGACCAGTTTGTAGTGGTCTTTATTGACGACATCCTAGTCTACTCTAGGAGTCGAGAGGAGCATGCCGGACACTTGAGGACAGTATTGTAGATTTTGCAGGATAGCCAGCTGTATGCTAAGCTATCCAAGTGTGAGTTTTGGATGTCAGAGGTGGCTTTCTTAGGTCACGTGGTGACTGCTGAGGGTATTAAGGTTGATCCGGCGAAGATCGAGTCAGTATCTTCTTGGCAACCTCCTAAGAATGTCAAGGAGGTTCGCAGCGTTCTAGGGTTAACAGGGTATTACCGCCGGTTTGTGGAAGGGTTTTCCTTGATCGCCCGACCACTTACTTGTCTTCTGAGGAAGACCACTCGGTTTGCCTGGTCTGAGCCGTGCCAGCAGAGTTTTGAGGAGCTGAAGAGGAGATTGACATCCGCTCCGATTTTGGCACAGCCTGAGGGTACTGATGACTTTGTGGTATACAGTGATGCATCCAAGCTGGGCTTGGGGTGTGTTTTGATGCAGAGGGGTAAGGTCATAGCCTATGCGTCTCGACAGTTGAAGACGTATGAGGAGAACTACCCCACACATGATCTAGAGTTGGCTGCAGTAGTCCATGCTCTTAAGATCTGGCATCACTACCTCTATGGGGCGCATGTCAGATCTTCACAGACCATAAGAGTCTGAAGTACATATTCACTCAGAGAGAGTTGAATAACCGCCAGAGGCGGTGGTTAGAGTTGATCAAGGACTTCGACCTTGAGATTCTTTACCACCCCGGGAAGGCGAATGTGGTAGCTGATGCTTTGAGCCGGAAGACGCCTAGGGAGAGGGCGATAGCCCGGTTGACAGTACAACCACAGTTGTAGAGGGACTTGGCTTGGTTGGAGATAGAGATTCAGTTTCCCGATACTGATGGTCAGTTGGCTACCATGGAGTTACTTCTTGATCTGTTGGATGAGATCCGACAGAAGCAGGAGACTTGCCCGACTTTGATCAGGATCCGAGACAGGATGTCTCGAGATGAGGCCCCACAGTTTACTATTGGTGCAGATGGAGTGATGAGACGTCAAGATCGTGTTTGTGTGTCGTCAGACAGTGAGCTGAGACAGAGGATACTAGGTGAGGCTCATGCTACCCCATACTCAGTACATCCTAGAGCGAGTAAGATGTACAAGGATGTTAGACGGTCCTTCTAGTGGGGTGGTTTGAAGCCCGATGTAACTCGGTATGTAGCTCAGTGCGCGACATGCCAGCAGGTCAAGATTGAGCATCGTAGGTCTGGAGGAGAGCTCCACCCACTTCCAGTACCACAGTGGAAGTGGGAGGATATATCTATGGATTTTGTCACAGGTTTGAGACTCAACAGAGGATTTGATGCTATTTGGGTAGTGGTAGACTGCCTGACGAAGACCACACGTTTCATTCCGATCAAGGAAACGTGGCCGGTGAGTCGTCTGGCTGAGGAGTTCACCAGACACATTGTGAGACTCCATGGAGTACCGAGGACTATCGTCTCTGACAGAGATGGACGTTTTACCTCGAGATTTTGGCAGCAAGTACATACTGCTTTGGGGACGAGTCTCCACTTTACTACCGCCTACCACCCACAGACAGACGGATAGTCTGAGAGGACCATTCAGACCTTAGAGGACATGCTTCGGGCGTGTGTACTAGATTGGGGACAAGTATGGCCAGATCATCTTCCACTGGTAGAGTTTTCGTATAATAATAGCTGGCACGCGTCTATTGGGATGGCTCCTTATGAGGCTTTGTACGGGCGGAGATGTCGTACACCATTATGTTGGGATGAGCCCAGCAGAGTTGATGGAGTAGCTCCAGATCAGATACAGGATGACATCGCTCGGATTGCCCTAGTCCGAGAGCGGATGTTAGCAGCTCAGAGTCGTCAGAAGTCCTACGCCGACAAAAGGCGTCAACCTTTGGAGTTTAGAGTGGGTGCTCAGGTATGGTTGAGAGTGTCACCTACGAGAGGAGTCAGGCGTTTCGGCATTAAGGGGAAGCTGAGCCCCCGATATGTCGAACCTTTGGAGATCTTGGAGAGAGTTGGAGAGGTGGCCTACAGACTAGCATTACCGCCGAGACTAGAGGGTGTCCATCCGGTCTTTCATGTATCTTAGTTGAGAGAGTACATCCCGGATCCGAGACACGTCATCAGCCATGAGGACCTGACAGTTGAGCCTGACCATACATTTGTAGAGTACCCAGTAGCTGTCTTGGAGCGCAGTACTAGACGTCTGTGGTCCAAGGTTATACCTATGTTGCGGATCCAGTGGTCTAGGAGAGGAGCTGATGAGGCCACTTGGGAGACTGAGGAGAGTATTAGACGTAACTATCCCGAGTTCTTTGCGGGGTTAGAGGTTACTCCTGTTTTGACGAGTTAGTACTCGGATGTTGTGTTGTTTGACCTATCAGGTTTTATATTGATTTGAGTGATTACGTTTTATGTGACACATGTCTACTTTTGATAAGTTTCTGTTAATTCATGTATGAAGAAATATGCCTACTCTCATGCGCACATGATTTCAGCTACAAACCAATGCTTTTACCAAGTAATAAGGCAATATACCTTTTTACCATAGTAAAGCATAACTTAAAGTCTCTCATACAATATTGCCTATGTGGCCCAGATGGGACTCATGCAAGAGCCAGAAAATATGAACCTTAATAAGTCTAATAATTACATCTTTGGGAATAAAATTATTATTGAACATATTAGCATTCCTGGCATGCCATAAATAATATACCGTTGTGATCAACGCATATCTCATCATCGCAATCTTTTTACGCTTGCTATTCCTTCGTGATTGCAACCATGTCATGGCCATGTCTAATGTACTCAGCCCCGCCGGTATCTCACAAGCTATGCATATCTGTCGCCAAACTTTCCTCGAATATTGGCATTGGAAAAACAAATGATCATGCGACTCTTCCATTCGTTTGCAAAGGTGACAAACTAGGTCTATTTGGAGGAACCCCATCCTATCATGAGTAGGCAATCTTCTTATCACCGCCATCCAAGTAATGCACGAGTGCCTCGGCGTTAATCTACTGTCCCAGACAATGTCATGCCACGATACTTCGTTGCCTCGTCGTCGTATCAAATGATAAGCAGCTGTAACCTTAAACTTGCCACCTGGGGATAATTGGGACAAAATGTCCTCCATGTCTGCCCCACCATCCCATGCATGCTTCATGAGATCCCTTGCACGTAATATCGCCTTTATCAGTCCAGAGTCCCTTCTATGCGGTACCCATGTCTCTGCCTCCGTAACCATGAGATACCTATGGTGTATCCACTTGATCCAAAGGCTCTCTCTACCTTCATATATATGCGCAAAATGTTTACACATGAATGCCATATTCCATGCTTTGATATCAATTATACCGAGTCCACCTTCAGCCTTCGGTTTGCATACTTTTTCCCATGCAACTCGTGGTCGTGCCCAAAGAAATTGCCTCATCATTCGTATCAGTCTATCGAGGACTACTCCTGTCAATGGCAGCAATGATACCCAAAAGCTATTGATGCCTTGTATCACTGATGATATAAGCTCAACTCGGCCCGCAAAAGAGAGATGCCGCTTGTTCCATGCATTAATATACTTGGCAACTTTTTCCATCAATGGTGTATACTCTGCCGATCTCAAGGTATGTGGAGTCATAGGTATCCCAAGATATCGAAATGGAAATATCCCTTGCGAGAAGCCTGTACATTGCCTTAGTGTCGCCGACTCTTCCGGTGTTAACGATGCGGTAAAGATGGATGATTTACTCATGTCTACTTTTGATGATTTGAGTAGTTGCTGGTAGCCAACGAAAACGTCGAGAAAATTTATAATATACCAAAGGAAATGCGCGATTGAGAGAATTATTCTAAGTTTCGGGACGAAACTTCTTTTAAGAGGGCATTGATGTAATAACCGAAAATTTTGAAACTCCGTTAAACCTGAAATTAACCGATTTCCGATACGTCAATCTTAAATAAATATAAATACATATTTTAAAATAAAATAAAACGAAGGTTATTTCTATCATTTTATGTGACCTTAATCCACATAAAATGATGAAAACTTATAACCGGAATTAAGTTACGCACCCTAAAATAAGAATAATAATAATTTAGATAATACGGAATTTAATTCCGTATTATGTAAATTTCCGCACATAAGTAACAAGTTCGATTTTCCGTTTTAAAGAGAGAGGGGCCGGATATAACCACTAATAGGCCCACTTATCAGCCCATTAATTACACCATTAAACTAAATTTAACCTAATCCAAAATTATACCCTAATCTAACGGTAACCCTCTCTTACCTTCAAACGATACGCCGCTGTTGGGAGAAGAGACGCCACGCCGCTGCTGGGAGAAGAGACGCCACGCCGTTTGCCTGGGAGAGCAGCCGCTACGCCGCACGCCGGAGACTCCACCAGGGTGTTGCCCAGCCGGCCGTTGGAACCTCGGCAAGCCTTGTGCAACCTTCAATCTTCCGCTTCGTCCTCTCCTTCCTGCGCGTAACTAACGGGCCCGTTGACGAACCTGAACCGAACAGCATTCACCCAAAGCGCCGGAGGAGTGCAGCGGCGAACAGTCGAGACTACGGTCCAGAATGCCGGCACTGTAGTAGGTAAGTAGGCGTTTTACTCCGTCTTTCCTTCTTTGCTTCCGGTGCTAATCGGGACGCCGTGTGTGCTGCAGAAGTTCGAGGGAGAAGAGCAGTGCAGCGGCGAGCCAGTTAGGATCCCGGTGAACTACCCTGTAGAATCGAACCGGACTAGCATCTCCTTCGAGTACGTGACGAGTGTGACGGTGCGTGCATACCTCACCTATATGCTTATACGTATAATACTTTGTAACAGTAAATGAGTAAAATGAAAAAGTGAATATTTATACAGTATATGCGTATATTTATATATAGGTATAGGTATATGTGTCAGTGAATATATACACGAACGGGTATAGTTATATAGAGATGCGAGTATGGACGAATTGTTATGTAGAAGTGCGAGATACGGGTATATATATATATATATATATGGAGGTATAAGTCGGAGTATGTGTAATTTGTGTAGAAGCATAAGGATAGTAGACTATTGTAATTTATGTAGGAATATATTGGTGGGTACCATAATGGATATATGGGTTATGTATATAAGCACGAGTTTGGGACTACGGAGTTATGTAGACATATGTATAAATACCGAGTAGTTAGAGAAGTTTACGAGTTAAGGGAAGTAAGAGTATGTACATGCCTATATATATATACACCTAGGTAAGAGTAGAGTGGTCCGAGCTGTTGCTTGGAAATTATTAGAATTATGAGAGAAAGAGACAAATCATGGAAAATAAATCCTAAAAGAAATTTAGTAGAACTCAAGAGTAAACTTTGAGAAATTTTGGCGTTAAGGGTAAAACGGGCTTTTACCATAAGAGAGCTTTTTCCGTAATTCCTTCGCATGAGGTTGGACGTCGAGATGTAATTTTTGATACACATGCCTTATTTGACAAGCGTTTGAGTTACCACGAGTACGGACTGTTTGAGACGTGTTAGAGTGTATTTTGACTCAGGTAAGTCATTGCGACTTACTTAGCCAGTTTCTGGATATTAGTTGAGTGATAGTGGTTGTGTGTGCTATGTGCGTGTTTTAATAATAATAACTTGCTAGGACGACTGTTATTATTACGTTTAAGGCCCAAGTGTATGTATAACGGGCCGTGACATCACTGCCCAGCTTTGACAGGAGACTGGGAGGTTCTCTATACCCAGACCAGACAGGTACAAGGTGAGATGCATCAGATCCATTCTTGATGGTTACACGGGGCGGAAGCGAGGTTTGGGAATCCCTCGTGTCACAAAATAAGTATCATTAGCGTGAAAGAGTAACTTAACTCAAGATAATAAAACGGACTTGTTTGAAAGCATGATGAGTGTTTATATTTTTATGTGTGTGTGTGTGTGCTACTATTATTCTGCTAATATTTAGATAACTAGCTAACGGTTCCGCTTGTTGTGTTTTTAGATTTACCGAAGGTTAGACCAGCAGCTGAGTGATCTGGAAGTAGTGGTCAGCCGGGTCTCCGTACTCCTTAGAGTGGGGGTTAGGGGTTGTGTTTGTCTTTTCTTTCTTTTGGTTAAGATAGTTGTTCGTTTCTTTTGTTTAAGTACTTTAGGCTGCTAGACAGTGTTGCATTCATTACCTTAAAAATACTATTTTTTATGAATTTTGGTTTTCTTTATTTGTATCTTGTTGCAAGATCCTAGTAATATTGTTGTCAAACTGAGGTCGGAACCCACTGTGAGGTTCTAACCCGTAATGTCCCGAGTTCTGAGAATTCGGGGTGTTACAAAATACGAGCTAAGTAAGTCCGGAGACTTACCTCGTCGTAAGGATAATCCCGCTAACCACAGCTCTCAACTTCCAGTAGGAAGGCACTCAACGCCTGGTCAAAACAAGGCACACAATCAACATCTCCATCACATGCTAGAAGTCCTTAGACTTATAGTCCCAATGATCTCGCAAGATCATAAACCATAACCATGATAAGATAAAGGCTCCTAATCCTCACGATCTCACAAGGTCATAACCATCACAACAAATGCTAGGATACTCTCGTCCTAGTCTCCACAATCTCAACAAGATCATACAACCATAATCTCAATCCTCATAAGCTCAAAAGATCAACCCAAACACTCAACGCTATACAATCCTCACAAGATAACATCAACACCTCAAGCCTTATTACGATCATAAATCCTCAAAATTCACCTAAGGTCCAAAGCCGCCACTTGGCATTCACTCTAAGTTATGGTAGATTATCCAACCTAGCATGATACTAATACTAAACATAACTAGATCGAGATAAGATCATAAGCTCGGGGAAGAGGGTACTCACGTGACGTCAAAAGACGGAAGACAATCTATGGATGTCGATATGGATTTGTTGGGCCTTTATCGGGGCACTTCCGAACCTAAAACCACAACTAATCAAATTTAGCATAACGCTAAAATTGAGGCATAGTATATAACGTATATAAAATAAGAATAAACCCCGTACTAAAAATCCAAGTTAAAATCTTAAAAACACTTTCTGGGCAATTTATACAATTTTTAGAAGCTTGGTCATAACCCAAAATTACAATTGGAACCGAAGCTCAATTTAAAATCCGTAATATTATTTTTCGGGCAATCTCCAACAACATCATAAACCCAAGGATAACAAAACCGCTCAACCGTTTTTTTTCCGGGGCAAAACATAATACAAAAACATGGTCAAAATCCGCAATCAAATCCTTGAGGCCATAACTCAAAATTAATCCAACAAGGGCTCAATTTATAAACTGTAAAAACTAGGTCACAAACTGTAATAATAAATATGGCTAATTATCTTTCTACAGTGGGCATAAATGCAATCTTTCAAAAATGTGGGTCCAAACTGCAATTATAGAAATATGGGTACATTTTGTGATTATGCCAAAATCAAGGGGCCCGTTTGTAAATAACCCTAAAGGGTTTTCCCTTTTTGCATTGGGCCATACTTCGCCGGCTGAGAGGACGTAGATAGGTGATGAAGCGGCGGCACACTGGCTCTCCGGAGGTGGCGAGCAAGCGAGAAGGCTTCGGTCTCCGGCGATTCGAAGACGGCAACCACTCTTAGGCCTTCGGTCGGTGGTGACAAACAGTGGAAAGGGAGAGCAGATTTTCAGGGGATGGCGGCAACATGGCTTCCCGGTGGAAGCGAAGGAAGAGAGCGGAGAGAGCCTCTCCGGCGGTGCGTTAGTGGTGGGGACAAGGTAGTTTCTGGAGGGGTGGTGTCTCTCCCAGGCGGCTGCAATGTCGTCTGCATCTCCGACAGCAAGGGAAATAGAGAAGGCGGTTATGGTGAGACGAGGATAGCTCATTCCAGTCCCGGCGGGGCTCGATGTGGATGTGCGAGAGTGGTGGTGTTGGTGGTTGCAGATCCAAGCGAGGTTGAGGAGAGTGCAGAGGGAGAGATTGAATGTTGCTGCTTCCTGCGTGATAGAAGATGGGTCAAAGATGATGCTGATGGGAGAAGGAAAAAGGTGAGATTGATGGCATAGAGAGACCAGGAGAGTAACAGAGAAGGAGGTGTCTGGTGTAGACGAGGGGAAGGGCGAAGGGTCGAGTAGGTGTGCTCAGGGGTCGGGCTAGCTCAGGGGGCGAGGGGCCGGTTGCAAGCTTGTAGGGCAGGAGTGAGGGGGGTCGACCCTTTGACATTCCCAGGAGTGGGAGAGATGCCACGAAAGGCCAGGTTAAAAAAAGAAATAAAGGGAAAAAGAAAGAAATGGGGAGGAATAAATAATTGACTCGATTAAATTATTCGGAGCGGGATTTTCGAATTTGGAAATAATTTTCTCCGACAAGATAAACGGATAAACGTACACGGATCCAAAAATAATAAAAATACCCGGAACCTTTCCGCCCCTTTTCCGAAATAAAATAAATATACGGAAAAAATTATGAGGATCGAGTATACTTAAACTCGCAGAAATATACGTTGCGACGTATAAATCAATCTCGTAACTAATTTACGAGATTTAAATATAAAAAATACCGTTAACATATCAATATAACATATACCCGAAATATAACATTTTTGACTTAAAAATACTCGTGAAACATACCTAAGATATTAAAATATCGATAAAAGTAGGAGAAACAAATATCGAATACGCGCCTAATAAAACGGGGTGTCACATCAGATCCCCCTAAAAACAAGTTTCGTCCTGAAACTTGCTGTGCGTCGAACTTCTCGGTCCCTAAGGCCGAGGTATGAGCTCTCGCGCTAAGAAGGTTGAAACCTTCTAATCTATATTCACAAACTACTCGAACTACCATCGCAAGATATATCAGGTCATATAATACACTCCCACACACGACACAGCTACACATATAATCACACATGCACATAACTCAACCAAGGGAAGAACTACATCTAACCCGTTGATTTTATCGATGCTACCAAATCCGTGTAAAACTCAACTAAAGATAATACCCTTCGTCTTCTAGTTAGTCTCATCGGTTCCTCATCTGCCACTATCCTCATGACTTACAACATGTATCGAATCATGTATGTACTCTCTCGATTGATACACATGAAACACCGGGTGAACACCCTCTACTCTCAGCGGCCACGCCAACCGGTAACCTACTTCTCAACTTGCGCTAAGATCTGAAAAAGGTCCGTTATATCGGAACTCAACTTCCTTATTGGGCCTTTCTTAATACAGTATTTCCATTGTGTTTCTCTTTTATTGTCTCTAACAAAGAAGATCGGATTCCCAATTTACACCGTTGGCTTTGGTTCTTGTCAAACCAAACTTTGATGTTACGTTTTCTCATTTCTTGCCGCGAGTTCCAAGTAAATAAGGTAAAACCTTACTTCACATTACTCCCACTCACGAGACACGAATGCTATTACTTTTACATCGTTCCTTAATACTCCATTAAGACCTTGTCTTGGAGAATCGCTTGTACACTTCAAACCCATCATACCTCGAGGCAATTTTAGAATTGTTGCACCAAGGAATCTCCTCTTAACTCTCAACATCTCCATTGTCAATTTCCGTCTCACTCAATACTTCATTGTCATCCGGAGTAGCTTAGTCATAGATGGTGTTACTTGAAAAATCTCTCCACAAATCCTGTAATGACCAGCACATCCAAGAAAAATTGTAACTTCTTTCACGTCTTTCGAGGGTTATCATTCTGAGACAACTTGTCATACAACTTCAAATCAAGAGTTTAAGATAACATTCGGAGTTTCCCATAGCATTTCACTAATTTCTAGTGAAATCTTATCAATAAGTTCTTGCAATTGCTCCTTCACTTGTTTCCACAACACATGTCTCTACACAAGTGTCATTCCATACAGCACCTTAGATATCGGGATTGAATCAAGCTCGACCTTAGTGGAAAAATCCACATTCTGACGTATTGGAATATGTGATATCTCGGTTTTCGTCTTTTCCTCTTCTGTCACATAACGTAGGATCTACACAACCTTGTCTTAAAACTTGACAGATGGTCATGATACTAATGGTTCACCCCGATCTGTTGGGATGACATCCTTTAAACACGTGTATTGTTCTATTTGTAGCTACAGTGTTGACCGTCTCCTTCCAAATATTCGTCTTTTCTTGAATTGAAAATTTTTGCTTGAGTTTTCTGACTCTTGTGGTCTTATTTAAATATTCTTTTAACTTAAACCCATATTTACTCTTTGATGACATGATTGTAAAATTCTTCTACGGTTTCTCACTTATGTGCAACCATTAGGGTCCAATCTATAGGGCTTAACCATGTTTCAAAACAATTGACCTTATCTTCTTCACTTTCCGTGACATCCCAACATATGGGAGGAGCTCTTCGTATTCTACATAAGCTCTCACCATATACATCCTTTCCTCAAGTAGGTGTAGAAATTATACTTCACTTTCCTTATGCAAAGTCAACCCGATGGTAGAGGTTCTAACCTCAATCTTCCATATACTTTTTTGTACATCTCTTGTTGACATCAAACTTCAAAACTTCGATCTTCTCTTACTCTTGTTGATCACTTTATACATCTCTTGGTATTCCAAAAACAACTTCACCACCGTACCGGTATGCCTTGTGAAGAACGCTGGGCTAATACCCCCCTACCGACATCACTGAAGTATCCAACTCATAACTCCACTCAGCACTAACATCATAACCCTAATCTTGCAGCGTTGCCCCAATCCAGATTCCTCATTTCATGTTATAGCCACTATGGCTTCGCCATACGAGTCACAAAAACCTTGACTTAGCTTGGCTCATGAAAACATGACATCCATAACCTTAGAACAAACATATCATACCTCCCCTTATATGTAACACCCCGAATTTTCAAAACTCGGAGCATTACTGGTTAGGACCTCACAATGGGTCCCGACCTCAGTTTGACAATAATTTTACTAGGATCTTACAACAAGACACAAATAAGAAAAACCGAAATTCATAAAAATGTATTTTTAACAGGATGAATGCAACAAAGTCTAACAACCTATAATACTTAAACGACGGAAAAGACTAACTGTCTTAACAAGAGGAAAGAACAACAAAGCAACAACCCAAACCCCCAATCTAAGGAGTACGGAGACCCGGCTGACCACTACTTCCGGATCACTCAGCTACTGTTCTAACATGCGGTAAATCTAAAAACACAACAAAACAACCATTAGCTAGTTATCTAAACATTAGGAGAATAATAATAGCACATACACACATAAAATAATAAACACTCATCATGCTTTCAAACAATCCATTTGTTATCTTCATTTAAGTCATTCACTCTTACTAATGATACTTATTTTGTGACACGAGGGATTCCCAAACCTCGCCTCCGCCCCCGTGTACCCATCAGGAGTGGATCCGATGCATCTCACCGTGTACCTGTATGGTTTGGGTATAGAGAACCTCCCAGTCTCCTGGCAGAGCTGGGCAGTGATGTCACGGCCCGTTATACATACACTTGGCCCTTAACACATAATAACGATGGTTGTCCTAACAAGTTGTTATTATAACACACATGGTACATACACCACTATTATCACTCAACTAATATCCAGAAACCAGCTAAGTAAGTCGCAATGACTTACCTGAATCAAATCACATCTCTCAATGTCCCAACTCGGTCCGCAACCGTAGAAACTCAAATGCCTGTTACACAAGGCATGTGGATTAAAATCACATCCCATACTCTTAGAAGTTACAACTTCTAAGAGGTACTATCTCATGAGGGGAATTACGAAAAAGGTTCTCTTAAGTTAAAAAGATTAATTTGCCCCCTGATCCCGAAACTCTCAAAAGTCTATCAGTAAATTCTAATATTTTCTTTTAGAACCTATTTCCAAAATCTGGTTCTCAAGGATAGTTACTAGAGATTATAAAGTTAACAAGGTTTTAGAATTTCAAAGGGGTTGCTAAGGTCCGCCCTCTACCCTTAGCTACTCGGTCTAAGATCAATCCTAAACATACTTGTCAAAGAGAATAACGTCACTCCCTTCCCAAGCATAGGCAACCTCCTCCCAATTATTCTAGGTAGAAACTGAGAACCTATATGAGTTTAGCTTATGCATGCATAAAGAGTCCTTAAAATGTTCTAATAAGTAGAACTCGTTATCCTAACATTAGTATATGCTCACTCATAGAACCCACCGCAATTCTCATAATTAGGGTGCACTATTCCGACTATACTAACTAACTATAAACTCTAACCCTTCTCGGTTATTACTATACCGCACGTTAATATTCACGTACGAACAAGGTTCTAGTTAAGGATACCTATTTACCCATCTCTCTCTATCTATCTATATATATACATACATACATATATATATATATATATATATATATATATATATATATATTATACTATACTATATTATACCATACTATACATATATATATATATATACCTACATATATATATACAACACTTATACACAAATATATATACTTATATATATACTATACTGATACATCTATATATATATATATATATACCTACATATATATACAACACTTATACATATGTGTATATACTATACTGAGGGAGTAAACGCACCGTCCAGCCCAACCGTCACTCCCTGCAGGAACTCGGTGCCTAGCTCGCTCGGAATGACCTTCGAACAGAACCCGCGCAGTCCTGCATATAACACCAGCCAACAATAGGTCGATAAATATGCCCCGCTAAACCTTGCTGCGTGAAACCACCGCCCCCGGCGTTGTCCTTACGCACACATAGAGAGGAGATAGGAGGGGTAGAAGAATGACATTCCGCTCACCTCGTTGCCAACAGAGAAGGTCGAAAGAATCCGGTGAGGGTTGCTACTGCGCTGCGCCGTCCCTAGTCAGTTGCGTTGTGGCCCGGATCGGAGACAGAGAGCTGCGAAGACGTACACACTGCTATAAGGGCTGGAAGGTTGAATCTCATCCTCGTTTGCGCCCTGCAGACTCGCACACCAGGATGGGAATCGTCCCGTGGTTGCATCGAGAAGAGGGGAGACGGATAGGAGCCCCAGCTTTCCGATCGAGTAGGGGAGGGAAGAGTGGCCCTTCTTCTGCTTTCATCGCCGACATGGGTTGACGAGTTTGCGTCGACCTGCTTCCGGAAGGACAAAGCATGGTGTTCGCTGTATGCACCGCAGGAGGGTGCATTTTCGTGAGTTAATGAATGCGTAATGCATAGAAGGATAGATGGGTTGTGGCTGTTATGGTGAGGGAAGTGTGCCGTAATCTACGCAGTTGAGAAGATCGTGAAGATAGGAGAGAGGGAGAGCAGTTTGACGTGGATCAATCACTGCTGAAACGTTGAAGAAGAGAGATGGGTAGGAGTTGGGCCGCCACTGCTGAATCTCTTAGTGGGCTGGATGGGAAATTGGGCCATCAAATATTACAATGAGCTGAACGGATACTCGTTAATCGCCCGGAACCATTAATAGTACGGAAATAATTCTACGGAATTATATAAGTTATCATTTTATGTGAATTAGGGTCACATAAAATCATAGAATTTAATATCGTTTTCTTTTATTTTTAAAGATTAAGGTTAGCGGATCGGAATCCGGTTTGATCGGATATTAAACGGAAAATAAAAATTTTCCGGGTATTACATTATATATTTCCCCTTTACGCTCAAAGCTCTAGAAGACTTACCTTCCTCTTCGTCCTTCCAGTTCCCTTTATCCTGATCCGTGTCGTTCCCCATATGACAATCCCATGACCTAAGAAGGTCGCACCATATCGTTACAATCCTTCCCCATGAGGTACGTTACCATCACTTGCTAGAATTGATAAAATGCTACTTGATTAAGACATTTATGCTTCCGTTAATACACCTCCTTATTACTGATATTCAGCCATCACAAATGTTCCAAGTTCCTTTTACCCCTCTTCATGATCCCATGTCTTGGGTTACTCTCCCGAACTACACACATCAATAGACAACCCGTACTTGGGCGTTCTCAGTTGTCACCGATTAACTTGTATCCGACCTTCTCCGAAGTTAACGACTTATCATTCTACTACACTTTCCATGTTACCACTCTTATGAAGGTTACCCTCCTCGGGGTACTCTACCTTAATTTCCTCTAGCTCATTCTACATTCCATGCTTCCTTCCTCTTTTGTAAGATAACTATACCTTCTCGACCCTGTTGTGACGTATGACTCACTTCCATATGCTTAACCACTCTTCCATCCCTTCCATGATGTTCTGCAAGTGTAACTTCTCAAATATTCCGACCTTAGTTAGTATCCCCTCACGTCTCTCTTAGTTGGTATCTTATGTCTTTCGATCAAATCCTTGTTTCATCTTTCATCTTCTTGAGATCATCATCTATACACACTTTCTCCTCTTCGGTGTTGTTCAGTCTCATCTCAATGACGGAAAACGATTGACTCCACAAGGTAATTTTACTATGTGAACTTCCTCCATGTAGTCCTCCTCGTAACCCTCGTATTTTTGACTCTTCACTTCTTGGTACCTCGGAAGTATAACTTACGGTATTTTAAATCCTTCCCACATGTTTCGTTCTCTTCTCTCATCTTAACTCCAAGGCTTAGGAACGTCTAAGGAAAGCTTTACATCTTAATGGAATACCACTTCTACCCTTGCTAGTAGGTACTTCTCTTCCTCTCGATACGCGTCTTTGGTTTATCATCACGCCACTTGGAAGAATCTTAAGTTCGATGTCTCGAATTCGCTTCATTGATGTCCATCATTGCTTCCTCGGAACCACTCCCATAACTTCACGCCGTTTCCTTTCTTGTATAGCTTCAATCTCGGTTTTGCTTAAGTTGACTCAAAGTTCCCTTCTATTTGTTCGTCCTTGCCGTTAATGTGCTCTTTAACCTTTAAATGGTTTTTTTTAACGTCCCCCAAAAGGAGTCCGATGAATCGTCAGGGTGTTCGCTAGAACGTGATGCTCAACTCGTACTTGAGCATACTCATCATCGTATGTATACTATCCTAATCTCAAAAAGGCGTTTATCCAAGGGCGATGATAACTTCCTATCATCTTAACTATAAGATCCACTACTACTACTATAATACTAGCATACCATATGTGTATGTATATATAACTATATATATAAGTCCTATGTTCACATTATCACTAATATATCACGTCCGAAAATCCTATACAACAATACAAGGTCCAAACATGTACTATAGTCTAAGCATGTCCAAGGGTCAGACCCGCCGGGTCGACGGGTCCGACCTGCCGGGTTGAGGGTCCGGGAAGGGTGACCCGGACCCGGACCCGTGTAAAAGGCCAACCCGCCGGGTCACGGGTCAGACCCAGCGGGTCGGCTAGTTGACCATTTTTCTTTAAAACCCGATTTTTAAAAAAAAAGAAGAAGAAAAGACATGACCCGGCGGGTCGACCCGCCAACGGCGTTGGATCCACTTTTTTTATTTTTTCAAAATTGGCCGGCGGCGGGTCGACCCGCCGGGTCACGAGTAAGGATCACCTCGACCCTTACCCGTACCCGTGACCCGCCGGGTCATCGACCCGCCGGGTCATTGACGGGTCAAAACCCACCGGGTCACGGGTAACCCGTGGACATGCCGACTATAGTCCACATATATTCTCTATACATATAAATCAAGTCATCATGCAACTACAATCCACATATACTATACATACCTACATATCTACATATATATATAAATCCAATAAACTAAGCTGCCGAGATCCGCAAAAGAAGTAGTGGTTCGTACATTCTACCCCGACTCATGCATGTGATTTTGAAAACGAAAAATCATTTTAAACTAATAACCCTTGAGGGTTCTATTTCCCTCTATTCGGTCTTTAGAAGATTGCGAGTGCCATTGTTGTCAACCTAGGACTCTAATACCACTTTTGTAACACCCCGAATCAGTGGGACTCAGGGCGCTACGGATTGGGACCTCACAATGGGTCCCGACCCTTAGCTTGACAACAATTTCACCGGACCTTACAATAAGGCACAAATATAGGCCAAAACCGAATACATTTTTATGCAATGTAAGAAAACCCGAAAGGAAACAAACAACGAACTTCAGCCGAAAACAACTGCAAAGACCAAATGCCATACATGCAGCATACAATGATACCATATACAAAACTCGAAATAAAACCCTTCCTAAAATGTACGGAACCCCGGCTGCCCACTCTTCCGGATTTCTCGGCCGCATTCCTAACCTGCAAGGCAGTCTACAACATTCGGTATAAAACCGTTAGCTCATATTCGAAGCATTAGAATCAATGGGAAAGGCACAAACACAAGTAAATCATAAACATACAACATTCACAAAGCACACAATTCCGGTTTATTATGTTTTTATTATTAAGTCATATCCCATTCTAATTCAACTTAGTTTTGTGACACGAGAGCACCGTGGTCCCGCCTCGGTCCCTACTTACCGGCATGAAACGGTACAAATACCTCCGACCGTCTAACCAGCTCGGGCTAGTCGCCAAGAACCTCCTAGACTCTCGCAAGAGCTAGACAGATGGTGTCACCGCCCGTTATCATATACTTGGGCCAAAATAATATAAGGTCGGTAGTCCTATTACCGATTTAGTTGTTTTAAACGATAAGGAATAAACACACACCACCAAACACACATCAATGCTAATACAAGGAATACGAGCTAAGTAAGTCCGGAGACTTACCTCGTCCCAAGGATAATCCCGCTAACCACCGCTCTCAACTTCTCGTAGGAAGGCACTCAACGCCTAGTCAAAACAAGGCACAAAATCAACATCTCTCTCACATGCTAGAAGTCCTTAGACTTCTAGTCCCAATGATCTCGCAAGATCATAAACCATAACCATGATAAGATAAAGGATCCTAATCCTCACGATCTCACAAGGTCATAACCATCACAACAAATGCTAGGATACTCTCGTCCTAGTCTCCATAATCTCAACAAGATCATACAACCATAATCTCAATCCTCATAAGCTCAAAAGATCAACCCAAACACTCACACTCTACAATCCTCACAAGATAACATCAACACCTCAAGCCTTATAACGATCATAAATCCTCAAAACTCACCTAAGGTCCAAAGCCACTACTTGGCATTCACTCTAAGTTATGGTAGATTATCCAACCTAGCATGATTCTAATACCAAACATAACTAGATCGAGATAAGATCATAAGCTTGGGGAAGAGGGTACTCACGTGACTTCAAAAGACGGAAGACGATCTATGGATGTCGATATGGATTTGTTGGGCCTTTATCGGGGCACTTCCGAACCTAAAACCACAACTAATCAAATTTAGCATAACGCTAAATTTGAGGCATAGTATATAACGTATATAAAATAATAATAAATCCCGTACTAAAAATCCAAGTTAAAATCTTAAAAACACTTTCTGGACAATTTATACAATTTTTAGAAGCTTGGTCATAACCCAAAATTACAATTAGAACCGAAGCTCAATTTAAAATCCGTAATAATATTTTCCGGGCAATCTCCAACAACATCATAAACCCAAGGATAACAAATTCTCTCAACCTTTTTTTTTTCTGGGGCAAAACACAATTCAAAAACATGGTCAAAATCCGCAATCAAATCCTTGGGGCCATAACTCGAAATTAATCCAACAAGGGCTCAATTTATAAACTGTAAAAACTGGGTCACAAACTGTAATAATAAATATGGCCCATATATGTAATTATCTTTCTGCAGTGGACATAAATGCAATCTTTCAAAAATGTGGGTTCAAACTGCAATTATAGAAATATGGGTACATTTTGTGATTATACCAAAATCAAGGGGCCCGTTTGTAAATAACCCTAAAGGGTTTTCCCTTTTTGCGTTGGGTCATACTTCGCCGGCTGGGAGGATGCAGACAGGGGATGAAGCGGCGGCACACTGGCTCTCCGGAGGTGGCGAGCAAGCGAGAAGGCTTCGGTCTCCGGGGATTCGAAGACGGCAACCACTCTTAGGCCTTCGGTCGGTGTTGACAAACAGTGGAAAGGTTTGCAGGGGATGGCGGCAACATGGCTTCCCGGTGGAAGCGAAGGAAGGGAGCGAAGTGAGCCTCTCCGGCGGTGTGTTGGTGGTAGCGACAAGGCAGTTTCCGGAGGGGTGGTGTCTCTCACAGGCGGCTGCAATGTCGTCTGCGTCTCCGACAGCAAGGGAAACAGAGAAGGCGGTTATGGTGAGATGAGGATAGCTCCTTCCAGTCCCGGCGGGGCTCGATGTGGATGTGCGAGAGTGGTGGTGTTGGTGGTTGCAGATCCAGGCAAGGTTGAGGAGAGTGTAGAGGGAGAGATTGAATGTTGCTGCTTCCTGCGTGATAGGAGATGGGTCAAAGATGATGCTGATGGGAGAAGGAAAAAGGTGAGATGGATGGCATAGAGAGACCAAGAGAGTAACAAAGAAAGAGGTGTCCGGTGTAGACGAGGGGAAGGGCGAAGGGTCGAGTAGGTGTGCTCAGGGGTCGGGCTTGCTCAGGGGGCGAGGGGCCGGTTGCAAGCTTGCAAGGCAGGAGTGAGGGGGGTCGACCGTTCGACATTCCCAGGAGCGGGAGAGATGCCACGAAAGGCCAGGTTAAAAAAAAAGAAATAAAGGGAAAAAGAAAGAAATGGGAGGAATAAATAATTGACTCGATTAAAATTATTCGGAGCGGGATTTTCGAATCGGGAAATAATTTTTTGACTTTTCCGACAAGATAAACGGATAAACGTACACGGATCCAAAAATAATAAAAAGACCGGAACCTTTCTGCCCCTTTTCCGAAATAAAATAAATATACGGGAAATATTATGAGGATCAAGTATATACTTAACTCGCACAAATATACGTTGCGACGTATAATCAATCTCGTAACTCATTTTCGAGATTTAAATAAAAAAAATACCGTTAACATATACCTGAAACATAAAATTTTCAACTTAAAAATACATGTGAAACATACCTAAGATATTAAAATATCGATAAAATTAGGAGAAATAAATATCGAATACGCGCCTAATAAAACAGGGCGTCACATTTTTGTTAATAAATCATATCAAATCTATATAAATTTTCACGTCTAATTGTTAAAAAAATATGCACAAAATCTTTTTACTACAACATAATAAATAAAAAATTTCTCAAAATTATTTTTTTAAATTATTTGTTATACATGGTTGTTTTAATTTGGCCATATTTTCATGGAGATATATATACATGTACTACATTATAAGATAAATTGTTGGCGTGACACTCTAAGAATTGAGTATTAAGATCAAATCACCATATATTACTAAAGTGCCAATTTTAAAATTATTTAAATCTTAATTTATATATATTTTTAATAGATCAAATCAAATCTTTATAAATTTTCACGCGAGATTGTTAAAAAAAATATATACAAAAAATCTTTTTACTAAAACATAATAAATCTTTTTTTCTCATAATTATTTTTAAAAATTATTTGTTATTCATGATTTTTTAATGCGATCATATTTTCATTGAACATAAAAAATAATACATTTATTGGTCTTTTAGCTAAGATTAAGTATGATATTTATTAATATAGGATATGAATATTTGGTATATGAGTTGCAACCTGTGGGCCGCATATATGGCCAAAAAACCGTATAAAAAAATATGTTGGTGCATTATTTTATATTTTAACAATTTGTGTTATTTAGTGATGAATATTTAAATTTTAAATTTTAAAATAAGAATACTTTATACATCATATGTGTTATTTAGTGATGAATATTTAGTGATCAATATTTAAAATAAAATCTTTAATTAATGAAAATTGTTGCTTATAATTTTCATTAATTAAAAAAATTATTTTTAATGTTATTGTAATTCGAACTAAAATCATATTTTTGTTATTTTTTTAAATAGTTATATTTATTTAACATTATTAAATCTTTACTTTATTCACTTATAAATATCATTTTACATCTATAGAAATAAGAGCTACAACTTTTATTGAATATTTTATATAATTTTAAAAAATAATATTATAATTATCATTCAAAAAAAAATATACAAACTATAGGAGTGGCTCAGCGGAACATTAAATTAACGGATTATTATTTGAAAACAATAACATGAATATGATGAAGGGGAACATTAGAACTCACGAATTCTAGCTTTGTTGATAAGAATATTTCTAGTTTTGAACTTATATGACTAAATCAGAGTGGCGTAGCGGAAGTGTGGTGGCCCTATAACCCGTAGATTTGTGGATCGGAACCCCAATTTGATAAAAAAAAAGAGTTGTTTCAGCCTATTTTTTTTGGTGTTTTCTGAATAACGTAAACTATATTTATTACATCTCGTTGCTTGTTGGTAAACAGTTTTATGGTCTAGCGGTCAGGACATTGGACCCTGATCCATTAACCCGAGTTCAAATCTCGATGGGAGCACATTTTTTAATTCCCGCAATTTGAAATTGAGGGTTTTTGTCATAATTAAAATTTGTGAAGAACCCGCAGTTTCAAATTGTGACAGAAACCCGCAGTTTCAAACTGCGGGTTACCCATTTTTTTTAAAAAAGTTAAACCCCGTAGTTTGAAAACCCCCAGTTTCAAACGATGGGAATGCTCCAACCCTAATTCCTTTCTATTCTCGGAATAAGTTTTTCTTCATGCCTAATGTTAGAATTTATTTTCATTTTGTTATGATTTTGTAAAGAAATTCATTTTTATGGGTCTTATTGTCCTAGGAAGAAGGAAAAAGATAATTGAAATAATAGTTAATTGTGAAAAGGGAAAGAGATAATTCTCGAAGGAAGGAAAAAATAATTGGATATATTATTAACACTGTAACACCCCAAGTTGTGGGAACTCGGAGCGTTATGGGTTAGGACCTCACAATGGGTCCCGACCCTCACAGTAGCAACGACACAACATATCTTACAACAATGCACAAACAAATGAAAACCAAAACTCAATATTAAACCAAAGGTTTAAACAAAAAGAATCGTAAAAGACTCGCAACCGAGTTCAAAACAAAAAGAAAGAAAAACAACAACATAAACATAAACTCAATCCCGTCCTATAATGTACGGAAACCCCGATTGTCCACACCATCCAAATCACTCAGCAGCATCCTGAACCTGTGGAACATCTACATCATCGATATAAACCGTTAGCTAACATCTACATATCAGAAAGATAGTAAAGACACAAACACACATAAGGTAAAGTAAACACATAGCATGCTCACACAACAACCGGTTATTATCTTTCATTAGGTTATCCGATTACTAATTCAACTTATGGTTGTTACACGAGTATCGCTACGATCTCGCCTCCGTCCCCTTTCACCAACACGAATAGAACGTATGCACTTGGGCCAATTAAGATATAACAAAGGTCAATCCTATTCCGGTTATCCTTTATAACATGATAAGAAACACAAACTAGCCAATACAATCAAACCAATACGTGGAATGAAGCTAAGTAAGTCCAAGGGACTTACCTCACTAAAAGGTAAGCTAAACACTCAGAAAACTCTCAGAAAACTCTCAGAAAACGGCTCAGTTTCCCTCTGGAAAGGAGCAAGGAAAGCCTGTTGATACAAGCTTCACGAATCAGGAACGAAACGATTACTAAAGTCTATAACTTCTAGCCTCAATGATCTCTAAGAGATCTCCACAAGCTAAGGTCTCAACCTTAGTCTTACAGAACACTCAGGGGGCAAAGAACATCCATAAGAACCAAGGAAAGGAACGAGGAAATCAAGGAAGGAAGCAACTCACCAAAGACGGGAGTTACTGTAGAAGAAACCGCAGGGGCGGCTGGACGAACGCGTAGCGGCGGCACGTGACAGAGGCGCAGGGGCGGCTCTATGTAGGCGCGGGGGTGGGTAACGGTGCAGAAGCATTGTCGGCTTCTTAACGACAACAAAACCACGACAAATCCAAAACATGCACTTTCACTACTCTTCACACTTCACAACTCAAACAAGGGAGCCTGTGAACATCAAAGGATCATCAACGGAATACTCTACAAGAATCAAGGATCAAAATTGATTCTTGGAGAAGAAGAAAAGAGGAAACGAAAGAAACTGAAGAGAAACAAGGTGCAATAACACATAAACGTGATGAAGAACAAGGAAAGATGAACTTACACGTCAGAAAGATCACATGAAGCAAAGGTGACGGCTGCAGCTTTCAAGGGTTGAAGAAAATGTAAGCAAGAAACGGGAAAAAGAGGGGAAAGAAGAGGATTTATAGGAGAGGAAGAAAAGATAAAAGGAAGGACATTCTAGGGTTTAGAAGATCCAGGAAAGTCGTCCATAGATAAGAAAATCGGATCTTCTAAGATAGGAAACAAGATAGAACCGAAAAAGGAATGAAGATCTTCGTGATATGTGGAAATTCCGTAGGGGCGGATTGCCCGTGCAACAAGGGCAGCCCCTTGTCACCGCGGGGGCGGTGACAGACACCAAGGCCGATGGGGCGGCCTCCTTCACCGCTGGGCGATGAAGGTGAAAACTAGGATCTTACATCATATCCCCTAAAAGGGAAACTTGCAACACCCCGAGCGATCACATAACAACACAGAACGCTGAACACAACTCATATATTCCCACACGGGGCAGATAACTCAAAACGTCACAAAAGCGTACGCAACACAACAACAAAACTGGAATAAAATGACTACGCTAAAGGTGCAACCGGCTCCGCGTAAAACTCCGGATAATTCCTCTATCCTCTGTCTCCCAAGTCGCCTCATCAGCTCCTCACATCGATCACTGAATCTTCATCATCGGTATGTCCTTCGAACGTAAACGTCTCGTACTATGCTCTAAGACAGCTACCGGGTGCTCAACAAACGTGTGGTCTGGCTCGATCACTAGATCCTCGTGACTGACGATGTGTCTTTGATGTGGTATGTACTCCCATAGCTGAGACACATGGAAGACGGGGTGAACATCCTCAAGTCTCGGTGGCAAAGCAAGTTTGTATGCTGCCTCCCCAACTCGCTCAAGAATCTCAAATGGTCCGACATATCTAGGACTCAACTTCCTCTTGACACCGAAACGTCTGACGCCTCGTGTCGGGGATACTCTCAACCAAACCTGAGCTCCAACTCTGAACCCCAGAGGTCTGCACCTCTTATTTGCATAAGACTTTTGTCGACTCTGCGCTGCTAACATCCGCTCTCGGATCACTCCTACTCGATCCATGTCATGCTATATCTGCTTAGGTGCTACTCCACTAGCACTACTCGGCTTGTCCCAACACAACGGTGTACAACATCTCTGTCCGTATAAGGCCTCATAAGGAGTCATCCTGATCGATGCGAGTCAACTGTTGTTATACGAAAACTCCACTAAGGGAAGGTGATCTGGCCACACCTGTCCCCAGTCTAACACGCAGGCTCTCAACATGTCCTCCAGAGTTTGGATGGACCGCTCGTACTGACAATCGGTTTGAGGATGATAAAACAGTCGTGAATTGCAGACTCGTACCTAGGGCGGCATGCAGTTGCTGCTAGAACCTCGAAGTGAACCATCTGTCTCTGTCAAAGACTATAGTCATAGGTACTCCATGAAGTCTCACTATTTGTCTAGTGAACTCCTCTGCCAATTGACTTACCGGCCACGTTTCCTTGATCGGGATGAAACGTGCGGTCTTCGTCAGTCGATCTACTATGACACAGATAGCATTAAATCCACGACTCAATCTCAAACCGGTAAAAAAATTCATCGAGATGTCTTCCCACTTCCAATGAGGAACGGGAAGTGGGTGTAGCTATCCTCCTGGTCTATGATGCTCGATCTTGACCTGCTGATAGGTCGCAGACTGAGCTACATATCTCGTGACATCTGGTTTTAGACCTCCCCACTAGAAAGAGCGTTTTGATATCCCGATACATCTTACTCGCACCTGGGTGCGCTGGGTAAGGTGAAGAGTGAGCCTCCTGTAGTATCCTATGTCTCAACTTTTGATCTGAAGGCACACACACACACACACAAACCTGGCATCTCAAGATCCCATTAGCACCTACTGTAAACTGGGGTGCCTCTCCTCGAGACACCCGGTCTCGAATCTATGTCAAAGTTGGGCAACTCTCCTGCTTCTATCGGATTTCAGCCAACTATTCAGGTACTATCTCCAAAGTGGATAGGTAGCTGTCGGAATCCGGAAAGTGAATATCCATATTTAGCCACGCAAGGTCTCGCTGTAACTGTGGCTGAGCTGTCAGCCTAGCGATCGCCATCTCCCAGGGAGTCTTCCTACTGAGGGCATCTGCTACCACATTAGCCTTCCCCGGGTGGTATAAGATCTCAAGGTCGAAGTCCTCGATCAACTCCAACCATCTCCTCTGGCGGTTATTCAACTCTTGCTGAGTGAATATATACTTCAGACTCTTGTGGTCTGTGAAAATCTGACACGTAGCTCCGTAAAGATAATGCCTCAAAATCTTCAAAGCATGAACCACAACAACCAACTCTAGATCGTGGGTAAGGTAATTCTCCTTGTACGTCTTCAGCTGTCTCGACGCGTAAGCAATCACCTTACCCTTCTACATCAGAACACATCCCAAGCCCAACTTGGACGCATCGCTGTAAACCACAAAATCCTCAATGCCCTTTGGCTGAGCTAGGATAGGAGCAGAGGTGGTCAACCTCTTATTCAGCTCCTCGAAGCTCTGTAGGCACGACTCGGACCATACGAACTTCATAGACTTCCTCAGCAAGGAAGTGAGCGTTCGGGCGATAACAGAAAAGCACTCAACAAAACGCCGTTAGTATCTTGCCAATCCTAAGAAGATGCATACCTTCTTGACGTTCTTAGGAGGTGGCCAAGAAGCTACTGACTCGATCTTCGCCGGATCTACCTTGATTCCTTCCACTAAAACAATGTGTTCACGGAATGCTACCTCGGACATCCAAAGCTCACACTTAGAGAGCTTGATGTAAAGCTCTCTATCCTGCAGGACTTGGAGTACGCTCCTTAAGTGTCCTGCATGCTCCTCTCTACTGCGAGAGTAAACCAGAATGTCAGTTATGAAGACAACTACAAACTGGTCTAGGAAGTCGATGAAGATGATGTTCATCAACTCCATAAAGATTGCGGGTGCGTTCGTAAGCCTGAATGGCATCACTACAAACTCGTAGTGGCCATACCTGGTCTGCAAGGCCATCTTGACTATGTCCTGCTCTCTCACCCTTAGCTGGTGATATCCTGATCTCAGATCGATCCTCGAAAACACTGAAGCTCCGTGCAGCTGATCCAAAAGGTCGTCGATACGGGACAATGTGTACTTATTCTTGATCGTCACCTTGTTCAGCTCTCGGTAGTCGATACATAACCTCATTGACCCGTCTTTCTTACTTATGAAGAGTACCGGTGCGCCCCAAGGAGATACATTAGGGCGGATAAAGCCCTTCTCTACTAACTCATCGAGCTACTTCTTAAACTCAAGCATCTCGATAGGCGCTATACGATATGAAGCCTTAGAGATCGGTCTTGTACCGGGCTCTAGCTGAATGTCAAAGTCTACACTCCTCTGTGGAGGTAAACCTGATGGCTCTCCAAAGACTTCAGCAAACTCGCAAGCTACTAGAATCTCCTCCTAAGCTGGGCTCGTACTATCCTTCATGGCATAGCACCAAAAAGCCTCGCAACCCTGTCCAATAAGTCTTGCAGCTCGGACTGCACTGATGACTGTACTGGTCTTCCCTAGATCCCATCCTCTAAAGATCTCAACATGGCCTGCATTTGTAGTTACCGTCACTGTCCTCTTGCCGATGTCCATAACTGTTCGATGTCGATCCATCCAACCCATGCCCAAAATAACTTCTTCATGTACTAAGTACATGACGAAGAAGTCAGCTGGCCATTCGCGACCTCCAAATCTAATAGGGCAATCGTGAACCTCTCATGTACCTCTAATCTTACCCCATCGGGTAATCTTATAAAGAAAGGTCTACCTTCTACGGTAACTAAGGTCAATCTATCTACACATGCATCAGATATAAAAGAATACGTAGCACTGGTATCGGAAAGAACTCTGATAGGAAAACCATTAATATGAATGGTACTTGTGGTCACTAGAGCAGTCGGCTCCACTGCACTCTTCAGCTCATAAACTTTAGCTGAAACACCTCTGGTGCCTGAAGTACCACCTCCTCGTCCTCTGCCCTGACCCGGAGTGGAACCCTGAGGAGCGGTAGATCTTGGAACTCTCTACTGTTGATACTGAGTCCTTTGTCCTCCTCATGCAACACTAGTAGGTGAAGAACCTTGCTATGATGGCGCCTTGCCCTAACGGCAGAACGCAACTCTATGTCCGGCCTTGTGTTCGCTCCAAATGGTGTGTGCAAGCTTTAAATTTATAACCCTAGACTTAAGCTTAAAACAAGGATGCGAACCCGCAGTGTACGGGTCAATCGTAGTAAAAAGCAAGAAATTACAGGGGTCGATCACAGGCACTCGGTGAAACAAAGTCAATAACGGTAAGCTTCGTGAATACTAACCACAAAGAGCAATTAACACAATCAAAAATGAATAAGAAGTCAATAAGCAAACATGCAATTCTAGGGATTAAAGCGTCTAGTTGTGGTTCCAACTCAAGATCTAAGATAAGCGGACAAAGCTGAGATTTTTGCAAGGGGAAGGTGTTACTAAAGTGGAGTAGATCACCGGGTAAGTCTCACTACTCACTAATCCAAAACCGTAACTCCTATTACCGGGTAAGTCTCAAGGAATTAAGATAAAGAACTATTACTCAAACTAACACACCATCTAAGGGAATAGAATCAACCTTTACCGGGTAAGTCTCAGGCTAACTCACAAAGATGGGATGGAAGCACACTCAAACCCCAATAAAGGATAAACCTTCATTACCTACACTTATGATCGTTAGTATACAAACTAAGGAATTACCGGGTAAGTCTCATCCTAAGCTTGCTTTGAACCAGGAAAGGTGTAATAAGAATAGGATTTGGCAAATTCTAACACTTAACTCTCAGTTTAGGATCAGATAAGTCACCTCGGTCAGCCAGATTCCACCCCGGCCGAGATGTTCATCGACTGAACGAGATGCTTAGGGTTAAGGTTAAAGACTCGAACTTTCAGGGTCGTACTGGAATCTAAGATTATTCTATCATTGTTTTTCCCACAACCTTCAGCCAATCACCCTAGAATCACACAAGGAAATTAGTCACTCATCATCATTATGAAAGTATTAAATATATGGGAGGAAGGTGAATATTTGAACAAGAAGAATTTAATGAAAAAGACTTCAATAACTGAATCAAATATCACAACAAAAGCGTTCCTTGGATACAAATCCAACAAGATAAGACAACAAGGGAATTAAAGACAATCTTACAAAACCCTTCAAAAGCTATAAAAGCTATGATCTTCAATCTTCCTTCAACCTTCAAAAAGGTTCTTTAAAACTCCCAACTGGAGTATGGCTGCGGCGATGTATGCTAGATAAGAGGGGGTGATAGCGGATGCCGGATTTGTGGGAAATCCAACCCTTTTTATAGGAAAATAACCCTCCAAAGATAAAATATCTTAGAAATATCTTTTCCCATAAAAATAGGTAAAATATAAGATCTTCTTCTTTCCAGGAGCCAAGCCCAAAAATATAAGATCACCTTCCAAAGATAAAAGATCTCAGCCAAGAATAAAATATTCTCGCCGCGTCCTAGGTGTTCGCCTCGGTCGAGTCGGCGTCTCTGGATTACCTCGGTCGAGATGAATCTCTGGTCAACCGAGGTGAGTCATAACTGAATGTGAAATCTCTCAAAACTGGTCCAAAGTAAATTTTTAATCCATGGCTATGCTCCCTGGATGGTTCCTTATGCTCCTCAATGTAGCTCCAAATGACTCATGACTCCTTTTGCTCCTTTTTGATGCAAAACATACCATTTTACGTGCAATTACAGCAAAACTAGGTGTAGACCTCGATTCCCGCAAAGGTAGATGAAATGGTAATATAATCACATATTATACATGCTAACATGCAGATTATTGAAGATAAAACGTCCAAACAAACCCCAAAATATAGACTATAATTCATGCTATCAAAATACCCCATACTTAGCCCTTGCTTGTCCCCAAGCAAGTTCCGCATATAAAAGGAAAGATAGAATGGATTATAAGTCAATAAAAACAATGAAAAGCCTTTCAAAAACATTTTATGGTGTGCAACTATCATAGATCACTCTAAGAGAATACTTCATGGAATTTAAAAACTCAATATGCTCAAAACATTTTATAAATATAGGAAAGTTGTTCATCTTTGCATAAAATCATAGAATGCATAATAAATCATAATTATCAAAATTAATCATGTATAATCCGATTTAAACCACTAAGTCAATCAACAAGCTCAAGGTCTCAAGGGCTTCCCAAAAGAAAAGGTTAAGAAACGTGTAGGGCGGGGATGTATGTAAGGTAATGTGGTGCTAGAATCCGGGAAAAGGATGAACTTCACTTTCACTTTGACTTGCAACATCTTCCACCAATAAGCTTTGCTTATTTCACACTTTTTTTCTTTTTACTTTACTTTTTGGGATGCATGGACAGACGTGCACAATAACCGAAGCCTAAGAAATCAGCAATCATCAATTTCTTGAGATGCATCAAACCCTTGATGCACATACCATGACCCGTTAGGAATATCGCTCAATCCGACTTTGGCAAGACACAAACACCCGGCTATGTGAATGGTGCCGAGTTACTCATCTTCATGATTGACTTCCCCAAACCTATTATTGCTTTCTAACACTTTCACTTCCAGCCACTTCTCAACTTTAACTTCACTTGCTTTCACCACTTCGCTTGCTTCCAAATTCCCGGATAGGTAAAGGGAGGCAAAATGTATATGAGGGGCTAAGCATGATCAAGAAGAAGAAGAGAGAAGAATGAATTGCCTTGGTCTTTCCAAGAAGAAAGTGAGAGAACTTATATTGTGGTGTCAACCTTCAAATTCAACATAATTTGGATAAAAACAAAGTATTAAACATGCCAATAATTTCAAACAAAGCATTTAGCAACTTAAACATATTATAAAACCTTTCAAACACATAAAGAATTTAAAACCAGTCAGTAAACAAGATCTTCACTGAGATCATATCCAGATAAGCAACACAAAAATCGTTTTCGAAAACTCTCAGTTAACCCACCTCGGTCGAGATGTTCTTGGTTCAACCGAGGTGAAACGCCTCGTTTGGCCAAGACTGACTCGGTCGAGATCAAAAAAAATTTTTTAAAACCATTTTTTTTTTTCAGTTTCGACGTTTTTCTCAATCAAATAACCTGTAAGTATGCATGTAATATCAGATAAACATATAAAAGCAAACTGAAGCATAAATATGAATAAATATCCGGTCAAATAGAGTCATACATCACATAAGTCAAATACATCAATAAACACCCCATACTTGGGACACACTATCCTAGTGGGTCAAAATAAGTCTAAGGACAGGATACTCACCGAACATAGCTAAACTGCATGAAGAAGTAAGAAACAACTCCCAGATAAGACCATCTCGGTTGGCAAAGCACATCTCGGTCGAGGTGTTCTGACAGTACCCGAGATGTATCTCAATAAAGCTTATTTCCTCAACTTCTCGAAATTTTGTTCTTCCAGTGTAGCTCCTGAACTGTGATCCTTCCTTTTGAATACCTGGTTGTTGTCTAGAGGAAAACAAAAACAAAGCAACTATCTAAACTAAACTAGAAAAGGCAGAAGAAAGCAATACCTTGGGTTGCCTCCCAAGAAGCGCTTGGTTTAAGGTCGCTAGCTGGACCCTTCTCCATAGAATTACTCAATGTACCTTGAACACCATGGAGTGCTCATCACATCCATCATAAAATTCTTCCAAAAAGGTTCCGGTTCCTAATTTCACCGGTAAATGGTAAGATCTCCCACGTACAAGCTTGTACGGTTTGATTCTCACCGGAATCCTTCTAGCCTTCCTGCACTTCAATGGGACATAATCTAGCCTTGCGTCCCATCCTTTCCTTGATCGAGAAAACAACTTCTCGAGAATCCTAGTAGCTTCCCCGTCTATAGCTTGGGGATGGTACAAGGTCCGTAGCATGCGAGGGACCCCATACTTGAACAAAAGATACTTCATCGCCTTAACGGTGAAGTGCTTGCAAACTCCACTCCTTATAATCCAAGGAGTATCTTCTTCTAACAATTTCAAGGGAGGTTTCATCTTGATCTTAGGAGGTTCTTTCGGAAGAGACCTCCAACTCTCCGGTGCATTCCTGAAAAATTCAAAAATTTTAATAGGGATTTCAAATGAAGTAGGAGAATGTACCTCGTAAAGTTCTCCAAAGCTTGAGACAAGTTTCATGTTGGGTTGATATTCCACACACGAAATCCCTCCCAACTCAGCTGATATTTCTTCCACCTTGACCACAGTCTCAGTAATTTGGCCAAGGTTCTCCGTATCTTGCAGTTCTACAGATTTTTCCTCCACCTCGGCCGATCTCTCTTTCACCTCGGCCGAGGTCTCAACAGTTAGATCGAAATCTTCCAAATCTTCTTCTCCCTCAAAAGCTTCAGGAGAAACTTCTGGTTTGATTGGAGGGGTGCTTGGAACTTGCAGCACTTTCGTATGCTCCTTTTCCGGCTTAGCATAGGATAGGGTGTTTTCCTTGAGCTCCTCCACCTTCTTCATCAACCTCTCCCATCTTGATTCAAGAGAATCTTCAAGGGGTTGCTCACAAATCTTTTTAGGGACATTCAGTTCATCCCACATCGCAAGTTCATGCTTAATGGCCTCTTCTCTTTCCCATTCATTGTTGAACCAATAGAAGGAGTACTTCTCCTCCAAGTATTCATAATGGTCCGCCCTAGCACTTTGTCTTGCTATCCAGGCTGGATCAAATGTAGTCATCGGAAATCCTGAAAACTACAAAACTCATAGAAAGAGTAGTTAGTAGCAACAGGGGTAAGTGCCCCGAAAGCAAACCGCAACCGGCTCGGTCTAGACCAAGTCCCTGGCAACGGCGCCAAAAACTTGTTCGCTCCAAATGGTGTGTGCAAGCTTTAAATTTATAACCCTAGACTTAAGCTTAAAACAAGGATGCGAACCCGCAGTGTACGGGTCAATCGTAGTAAAAAGCAAGAAATTCCAGGGGTCGATCACAGGGACTCGGTGAAACAAAGTCAATAACGGTAAGCTTCATGAATACTAACCACAAAGAGCAATTAACACAATCAAAAATGAATAAGAAGTCAATAAGCAAACATACAATTCTAGGGATTAAAGCGTCTAGTTGTGGTTCCAACTCAAGATCTAAGATAAGCGGACAAAGCTGAGATTTTTGCAAGGGGAAGGTGTTACTAAAGTGGAGTAGATCACCGGGTAAGTTTCACTACTCACTAATCCAAAACCGTAACTCCTATTACCGGGTAAGTCTCAAGGAATTAAGATAAAGAACTATTACTCAAACTAACACACCATCTAAGGGAATAGAATCAACCTTTATCGGGTAAGTCTCAGGCTAACTCACAAAGATGGGATGGAAGCACACTCAAACCCCAATAAAGGATAAACCTTCATTACCTACACTTATGATCGTTAGTATACAAACTAAGGAATTACCGGGTAAGTCTCATCCTAAGCTTGCTTTGAACTAGGAAAGGTGTAATAAGAATAGGATTTGGCAAATTCTAACACTTAACTCTCAGTTTAGGATCAGATAAGTCACCTCGGTCAGCCAGATTCCACCCCGGCCGAGATGTTCATCGACTGAACGAGATGCTTAGGGTTAAGGTTAAAGACTCGAACTTTCAGGGTCCTACTGGAATCTAAGATTATTCTATCATTGTTTTTCCCACAACCTTCAGCCAATCACCCTAGAATCACACAAGGAAATTAGTCACTCATCATCATTATGAAAGTATTAAATATATGTGAGGAAGGTGAATATTTGAACAAGAAGAATTTAATGAAAAAGACTTCAATAACTGAATCAAATATCACAACAAAAGCGTTCCTTGGATACAAATCCAACAAGATAAGACAACAAGGAAGGGAATTAAAGACAATCTTACAAAACCCTTCAAAAGCTATAAAAGCTATGATCTTCAATCTTCCTTCAACCTTCAAAAAGGTTCTTCAAAACTCCCAACTGGAGTATGGCTGCGGCGATGTATGCTAGATAAGAGGGGGTGATAGCGGATGCCGGATTTGTGGGAAATCCAACCCTTTTTATAGGAAAATAACCCTCCAAAGATAAAATATCTTAGAAATATCTTTTCCCATAAAAATAGGTAAAATATAAGATCTTCTTCCTTCCAGGAGCCAAGCCCAAAAATATAAGATCACCTTCCAAAGATAAAAGATCTCAGCCAAGAATAAAATATTCTCGCCGCGTCCTAGGTGTTCGCCTCGGTCGAGTCGGCGTCTCTGGATCACCTCGGTCGAGATGAATCTCTGGTCAACCGAGGTGAGTCATAACTGAATGTGAAATCTCTCAAAACTGGTCCAAAGTAAATCTTTAATCCATGGCTATGCTCCCTGGATGGTTCCTTATGCTCCTCAATGTAGCTCCAAATGACTCATGACTCCTTTTGCTCTTTTTTGATGCAAAACATACCATTTTACCTGCAATTACAGCAAAACTAGGTGTAGACCTCGATTCCCACAAAGGTAGATGAAATGGTAATATAATCACATATTATACATGCTAACATGCAGATTATTGAAGATAAAACGTCCAAACAAACCCCAAAATATAGACTATAATTCATGCTATCACCTTGCCACAAGAGTAGCAAGTTACAACAGCCTTCTTGCAATCAACTCTCATGTGTCCGACACCTCCGTAGTTAAAGCACTTCCGTCCTCTGTCAGAACTTTGTACAGATTGTTGGAAACCAGAACGTCTTGGCGTTTGACTACGCCCAAAACCCGCTGCTCTAGCTCTAACACTGGCTGGTCTAGTCTTTTGTCTCTTCTCAGGACCTCCTATCTAAGAGGCTCTCCTCTGACCTGGTTGGTCTCTCTCATAAGCAGAAACTCTATCCTGATAGTTCGTCAAAGAATCACAACAGAAACCAGCAAGATAAGAGCGTGTCGACTCTCTCAGCCTCTGAGAGAAAAGGTAAACATGTTGATCCTCAGGTGGTGTAGACGGACCCAACAAAGATAGCTCATCCTGAAACTTGCTGATGATCTCAGCAATAGTCAAATCCTCGAATCCAGCCTCGAGGAAATCTTGAAGACGGTCCCTCCTCATAGCTGCAGGACAGTAGCGATCCCTAATCACCGCCATCATTTGCTCACAACTAGTGACTTTACTACGAGCTGTCCCCCACCAAGAATGAGCTTGATCCTTTAGCAACGTATGTGCTATGTTGTCCCGACGTCCCTCTGGGCAACTAATCACCTCCATTGTAGAATCCAACTGACCAAGCCACTGCTCCACCTCTAACCCGGTCTTCCCCATGAATATGGGAACCTTCAACTGATCGAAAGGCTTCAACCAACTATCGGGCTTCGGCTCTCTCGCCTCAGCCGGTGCTTTAACAACCTCAACAACTCTAGTAGAGATTGCAACGATCTGTGTCACTCTCTGTGAAACCTCAGCTGATCTCATGGGAACTGGCGGTGTTGGTGCAGGTCCTCCAGTCGTGATAGCCTCCTCAACTCTCTGCACATAGTCGCGATATGCAAAAACTCCGACGGACACTCGTGCGGGCTCTATCGATGGGGCTCTCTGTGCTCCGGACCTAGCAGCAATCCCGTTCCCAACATCAAGAACAACACTCTTATCAACCTCCTGTTCGCCACTTAGTGTGCGTGCAAATAAGTCTTTAATTTATAAAACTAGAAATCAAGCAAGCGAACCCGCAGTGTACGGATCGACGTAGTTAAGCAAGAATTCCAGAGTATCAAACACAGGGATTTGGGGGGAACAAATTCAATTGTAAAGTTGTCAAGCAATAAAAGGTTAAGCTTTGCAAATGTATTGGGAAAACAGCAACCCTAAAGATCCAGGTATCTAATTGTGGCAATCGAGTCAAGATATACTAAAGAACTAAAGACAGAGTTAAGCGTTGCAAAGGTATGCTAAGGTAAAGCAATGTACGGTGAAGTTCCAAGGCTTTATATGACTTATCTAGAAATACTCTCTATAAAGGTTGTTGAGGCTTCAGTATAAAAAGGATCTAAAGACAAGAATTAATATCAAATACCCAAACTTGTAACCCAAGGATATAGGACTAACTAAACCGATTAAGGTTGTGACACTCAAAATCGAAGTAGAGGTTGTTGAGGCTTCACTACTACCTAGAAAAGGGCAAGTCAAGACTAGATTAAAGCAAATCTTTAACTTTGGATTAAAGTAAAAGCAAGGTTCGTAAACTAGGGTAAATCACGGGTAGTTCTTGAGAATCACGGCCGTGGAAACCTAAGAACAGGCCGTGATTTAGGGTGTCGACGATATTTCTCTAACTCTCAGGGTCCAATCAAATTACGATCGTTCTATCATTATCTAAGCCACAACTATCAACCCTTCACCTTAGAATTGCTAAAGGGTTTTAGCCAATAATCATCATTATGATATCAATAATCAAATATGAAAGGGAGAAAAGGTAAAACCTTGAAATCTCAATAATAAACCCAAAACAAATGTCAATCAAACACAATAATCGCAAACCGCGTTCAATGGATGTAGAATCAAAGGAACAGAAAAACCTCACACAATTTTTAGGGACAATGAAGAACGGGATGTCAATCCGCCTTCAAATGTAAACCCTAAGATCTTCCAACTCTAAAAATAGGAAAGTGCGTCCTTCCCCAAATCTTCCTTGTACGCAATAAAACCTTCAAGCGTCCCTCTCTTTGGGGAATCCAAATCCTGGGGCTATCACCGTCCGTCTAAATCTTCCTTTGGAGAATTTGACTCCCTTCAATGTTGAAGGCTCTCGAATATATGTAGGGATCTATCTAGGGTTTAAAGATAAAACCCTAAATATTTGGGCTGAAAATAAGTCGAATCCGCTGGTATTAGAAAATACTCTGGGTCGCGTCAGCAGGTATCAGAGAATACTTTGGTGCGTCTGACGGTATCAGAGAATACTTTGGGCCGCGTCCGACGGTATCAGAAAATACTTTGGCCCGCGTCAGACGGTATCAGAAGATACTTTGGCGCGTCCTAAATTCCTTTTATGCTCCTTTTTGTCCCGCTTTAAGGCTTAATCCTTAAATGTGTCATTTTTGCTCCATAATTCGCCAAATTACCTACAAATGCAATAAAACTCTATGTAGACCTCTATTCTTGCAAAGTAGGTGAATATAACCATAAATGCCATGAATGTATGTCTATGCATGCAAAATAAAGGGAAAATCTATATAAATACATGCCTAAAAATAGGTCATAATTCATATCATCACCTCCTCAGCAAACGCCTCAGCGATAGGCGGATCAACAACTGGGGCATGGCCCCGACCTCTAGCTAGTGGAGGTATTCCTGCACGTCCTTATCCATGGACGGCAGGTGGAAGTGGTTGTCGATCCCTTCCTCGCCCCATAACAGATGTAGCTTTAGTACGCACCATCTGCTATACGGATAGATATATAAGGATCTATACATATATAAGGCCACACTACAGCTAAAGCAAACATCCAAGAAGAGCACATATAAAGGCCAACATATAAGAAACTACAATACTGAGATCCACGGAAGTAGTGGTGGTCGCCCGTACATCTATCCCAAACTGACAAATTTAAAACAAAACCCCCTTTTGAAAACGTTAGACCCCTTGCGAGTTCTATTTAATTATCCATCCGATCTTTAGAAGATTTCGAGTGCCATTGTTGCCAACCTAGAGCTCAGATACCAAATTATAACACCCCAAATTGTGGGAACCCGAAGCGTTACGGGCTAGGACCTCACAATGAGTCCCGACCCTCAGAATAGCAATGACATAACGGATCTTACAACAAGACACAGACGAATGAAAACCAAAACTCAATATAAAACCAAAGGTTTAAACAATAGGAAGCGTAAAAGACTCGCAACTGAGTTCAAATAAAAAATAAATAAAAACAACAATACAAACATAAACCCGATCCCGTCCTATAATGTACGGGAACCCCAACTGTCCACACCATCCAGATCACTCAGTAGCATCCTGAACCTGTAGAACATTTACAACATCGGTATAAACCGTTAGCTAACATCTACATATCAGAAACACAATAAGGACACAAACACACATAAGGTAAAATAAACAAATAACATGCTCACACAATAGCCGGTTATTATCTTTCATTAGGTTATCCGATTACTAATTCAATTCATGGTTGTTACACGAGTATCGCTATGATCTCGCCTCCGACCCCTTTCACCAACAGGAATAGAACGTATGCATCCTTCTGTCACCTGCTGAACTAGTCGCGAGAGCACCTCCTAGTTTCTCCATTCTGAACTGAACAAGCGGTAACCACCCGCTTATAATGCACTTGGACCAATTAAGATATAACAAAACGATTACTAGACGATTATTAGAAGTCAATAACTTCTAGCATCAATGATCGCTAAGAGATCTCCACAAGCTAAGGTCTCAACCTTAGTCTTACAAAATACTCAGGGGGCAAAGAACATCCATAAGAACCAAGGAAAGGAACGAGGAAATCAAGGAAGAAAGCAACTCACCAAAGATGGGAGTTACTGTAGAAGAAACCGCAGGGGCGGCTGGACGAACGCGTAGGGGCGGCACGTGACAAAGGCGCAGGGGCGGCTTTGTGCAGGCGCGGGGTGGGTAACGGTGCAGAAGCACTGTCGGCCTCTTATCGACAACAAAACCACGACAAAGCCAAAACTTGCACTTTCACTACTCTTCACACTTCACAACTCAATCAAGGGAGCATGTGAACATCAAAGGATCATCAACAAACGCTCAAAAAGAATCAAGGATCAAACTTGATTCTTGGAGAAGAAGAAAAGAGGAAACGAAAGAAACAGAAGAGAAATAAGGTGCAACAACACATGAACGTGATGAGGAACAAGGAAAGATGAACTTACACGTTCAAAAAGATCACAAGAAGCAAAGGTAATGGCTGCAACTCTCAAGGGTTGAAGAAAACGTAAGCAAGAAACGAGAAAAAGAGGGAAAAGAAGGGGATTTATAGGAGAGGAAGAAAAGATAAAAGGAAGGACGTTCTTGGAATTAGAAGATCTAGGAAAATCGTTCAAAGATAAGAAAATCGGATCTTCTAAGATAGGAAACAAGATAGAACCGAAAAAGAAAAGAAGATCTTCGTGATCTGTGGCAATTCCGTTGAGGCGGATTGCCCGTGCCACAGGGGCGGCCTCTTGCCACCGCGGGGGCGATGACAGACACCGATGCCACTGGGGTGGCCTCCTTCACCGCGGGACGGTGAAGGTGAAAATTGGGATCTTACAAACATATTGGGTATTACATTATTACATTGATATTAACATATTGAGTATCGAACTTGAGTATTTACATATTGGGTATTACGGTTGGATATTGACATATTGGGTACCACTCTTATGCATTAAGATACATTGAGTATTAACATATTGAGTACTAAGTTGAATATTAACATATATTGTATCACACTTGGGATTACATTGGATATTGAAATATTAGGTATTATGTTGGGTATTAACATATTGAGTATCTGACTTGGTATTAACATATTGAGTATAACGGTTGAATATTAACATATTTTTATGAATCTTCCAATCCATTGTTTTGTGATTTGGGATCTTTGTTATTCAGTGTAGTTCTCATTGCCCGTCTTCTTTTCACCAGGTTCAGCACTACGTGTGTGCATGCTCACTTGATTAGATATAGAGATTAGTAAGCTTTACACTCTTTAAATTTATGCTTTCTAATAAAAAATTATTGGGTGGAATAAACTCTTTTTTTATGGGCTTTTTGTTTTATAGACCCCTCTAATTTTTACCACTCTGATTGATTTTAGGTTAAAATAATTGGGCGAATTTTAGCCCACTCTATAAGAGAGAAAAGATAGATATAGAGAGAGATTATAGATAGAGAGTACAAATTAATGTTTTCAAGATATTTTGTTGCCATTTTTGATCGTAACTGCCATGAGAGAGAAGAAATAGACAGATATGGAGAGAGAGTAGAAACTTGAAAAACACGCTAATATGGAATACTAGAAACAGATCACGTATACATACCAGAAATGAGCATACTAGAAACACACCACATAAACAATATTAGAAACATAACACATATGCATACTAGAAAAGAATAATACCATAATCATGATTATTCAAAGATAATGTGCAATACCAGAAACATATCACATATACATACCAGAAATGAGCATACTAGAAACACACCACATAAATAATACCAAAAACATAACACGTATGCATACCAAAATAAATAATACCAGAATCGTGATTATTCAAAGATAATGTAGAATACCATAAACAAAGCACATATACATACCAAAAATGAGCATGCTAGAAAAACACCACATAAACAATACCAAAAACATAACACATATGCATACCAGAAAAAATAATACAAGAATCATGATTATTCAAAGATAATGTGGAATACTAAAACATAGCACGTATACATACCAGAAATGAGCATACCAAAAACACACCACATAAATAATACCAGAAACATAACACGTATGCATACTAGAAAAAAAACCATAATCATGATTATTCAAAGATAATGTGGAATACTAGAAACAAAGCACATATACATACCAGAAATGAGCATACTAGAAACATATCACGTATGCATACCATACAAAAATAATACTAGAATTAGAGATAATGCACAAGACTAGAAAAAAAACCACGTATGCTTACCAGAATTGAGCATACTAGAATCATGTTGAATCAAACATATTGCTTAATACCAAAATCACATCAACATACTAATATTACCAAAATAGAAACTCAATATTATCAAAATTACGTCATTGAAGGCAAATATAATGTTACCAGAATTATGAGAAGGTTACTCGAAATTGAAGGCGAACATAATGTTAGTCGAAATTAAAGTCGAACATATTACAAGAATTGTCATTGAAGGCAACCATAATGTTTTCAAGATATTTTGTTGCCATTTTTATCGTAACTGCCATGAGAGAGAATAAATAGACAGATATAGAGAGAGTCAAATTTTGAAAAACACGGTAATTTTGGCAGAAAAAGGCGTGTGCTCCCCTCTCACTGTTTTAACAGCAAAATTTTTAGGGGTATATTTACTTAATGAATTTATGCTAGTGGTAAAATGCCTAGTTAACTATTTAACCTTCTTTAAATTTATGCTTTCTAATTAAAAAAACAATGTGATTAGTGGTCTCTTGGCAAGAATGAAAAAGAAAAAAAAATGTTTTTATTAGATTTAGTAAACGAGTGAAATCAATTTAAAGTTATGATAATAGTTTTACCAACTATATTCACAAAATACATTTTGGTTATATTTTGTGATGTCTTTTACTAGGAAAGAAGAATTGTGTGATTAAGCCTTTCCATCTATATAAGTAAATTATTTTTTATTGAGAAGATTGGTTTAGTAAAATTTTTTTTGTATCGCTGATACAAACTAGACCCCTCTATTTATGTGATAAATTTTTTGAAAACTCCACCTTGATTATGAATTGTTTATGTGAATGATGGAAGACTTAACATTTATATGCGGTTTTAGAAACTAACAAGTATCGATTGTATTTTTAGATTGCATATTTTGGTTTGTGTTTGTTAAAAGTGTGCAAGACTTGGAAAACATTTCAAAGGAAGAACGCAGGCCTTGAAACACATTATAAAGAACAATCATAGAGGCTTTGGAAAGCATTTCAAAGGACAAATATGGAAGCCTTGAAAAGCATTACAAAGGTGGATCCGGCTAATGGCGTTGAAATACAAGATTAGAATATCTCAACCACCAAAACGAAGATCTCTACCAAGGATAGCATGAAGATTTAATAAGATTCTCAAGGAGAAGATCTCGGCCAACAAAGAAGATCTTAACCAAAGACGCAACAAGAAGATCTTCCAAACGGATTCCACACAAGAAGATTTCGGATCTAAGAGAAATCTTCAACGGCATATCCAAGGGAGAAGATCTAGGATCTTCAACAAACAAAGATCTTCAAAGTAATTTCCAAAGGAAGAGAAGATCACGAAGATGAAGATTTTCAACGTGCGTCAAAGAGAGGAAATAGAAGAGAGGAGATAAAAGATCTTACAACGGCTACTTCACCTCAACCAAGCACCATTTTCCATGTAGAAGAATTTTACAACGGCTATCTTACAACGCCTAAGAAGTTCTCCATAGAAGACTATAAATGAAGATGGCGATTGGAGAGAAGAGTAAGAAGCTTACACGGAAATAATCCAAGTCTTCAAGCGATCAAAACATCTTCATTCATTCCAAAAGTTTTTCTTCCTCTTAGCTTACAAAAGTTTACATCCTTAGAGTGAAAAAAGTACTAGAGCTTCATTGGCATATCTAGAGAGTGTTATACTCGAGTGTGGGTTACTCCGCGAAGTAACTAGGCTATTATTGCTAGGTTAGAGTTGACTAGATCGTAGCATTGAGGCTACAATGAGAGAAGAAGGGGATTTCTTCTAGGTTGTATCTAGGACTCTTTGAGTAGATAATAGATAATTAGATCTTAGGGTGAAGAAACCCTAGGACGGAGACGTAGGTTGTTAGAGCTGAACTTTGTAAACATATTACCGTGTTGATCTTTTAATTCAGCACTATATCTTGCGTAAATTGTGACTAACATTGTTTTGCAGGTTTCGAGGTCAAGGTCTTGAAATCCCTTTCAAAGCCTTGAAAACCAGTTTTGTCACAAGATGCACATATCGACTTCAAGGCCTTGGAATTAGTTTCAAAGCCTTGATATACGATATTATGAAAAGTTCTCATACTCTATTCAACCCCCATTCTAGAGTATATATATCCTTATTATTCACCTATACGGTTCTTCAATTGGTATCAGAGCTAGACTCACGTATATTGATTTAACCATCAGTGAGACTAATCATGAACTCTGTAGGTGATGGAGAATTCGCTCAAGGAAGATACATATCTCGACCACCACTCTTCTACGGTAATAACTTTTCCCATTGGAGATCACTAATGCAAATGTATACCATTGATTAGGGCATTGAACTATGGAGTACCATTCAAACTGACCCTAAAATCCCAACCACCGCGGTTGAAGGAGACCAAGTCGAAAAGAAGGAAGCCGACTTCAGTCAAATAGACTTGGATAGTGTATCAAAGAATTACAAGGACATGAACTTTCTCTATTGCAGATTGGATACAAATGAATTCAACCGTGTCTCATCATGCAAGAGTGCAAAGAAAATATGGGACAAGTTAGTTGTTACGTACGAAGGAACAAGTCAAGTCAAGGAAACCAAGATAAACATCTTCCTCAGACAATATGAGCTATTCAAGATGAATTCAAATGAGTCGGTCAAGGAGATGTTCACACGATTCACCGAGATTGTGAACAATCTTAATTCACTTGGAAAGGTCTTCACAAATGAAGAAAAAGTAAGGAAAATACTAAGGAGCTTACCTAAAGTTAAGTGGAGACCAAAAGTGACCGCCGTTGAAGAAGCTCAAAATCTCACTACACTACCTCTAGACGACCTTCTTGGAAAGCTAATCATCCATGAAATGGTTCTTGGTGAAGAAGATGGAGAGCTCCCATCAAACACAAAGAATCTTTCCCTAAGATCCAAGAAGGACGACATGCCATTGGAGGATGAAGAGAGTAATGATGACGAGGAAGATCCATTCACCTCAATCTCAAGAGGTCTTGCAAGAATTCTTCAAATGAAGAAACAATTCGCAAACAAAAAAGAATATCCACGATCATCAAGACCTCGAAGTAAGTTTTCTAACCCTAATAACAAAACTAAAGTATTGACTTGTTTTGAATGTGGTGAAACAGATCATCTCGTAATGGATTGTCTACAAACAAAGAGGAACAACTTTATGAAGAATGATCGAGAGAAGAAGGGTATGGTAGCATTGTGGAGTGACTCAAATTGAACAAATGAGTTAGAAGATGAAAAAGAACAAGCAAACTTGTTCTTAATGGCCGATCATGAAGAGGATCCAAACTTCTATGGTGATGGTGTGGTAAGTATTACTATGTCGCAATCCAACATAGAACTCAAACAATTCCTTAACAACATTATTATATGTGATAAAGAACATAGGATAAAGAAAATTGCCTTAAAAAAGAAAAGCTCCACAAACAAGAGAAACGAGTAAGTGAATTGTCTTTGGAAGTTGAAAATCTCATCATAGAAAATTTAGACCTTGATGACAATATCAAGGGCAATCTCTCTTCTCTAAATCAAGACTATATTGATCTAGAAAAAAAGAAGGTTGATCTAATTGTGAGATGTAGAGACCAAAAGGCTGCACTTATTCAATTCACTTGTTCGAAAGCAAATGTCGAAATGAGGATGGCTGAACAACAATCCTTTCTTAATAAAAGTGGTATCGGTTATCACATGAGTTTTCCTAGAAAAACAACTACCACTTTTGTTGAAGCCAAATGAAGTTCACACATGCCTACGTGTTTCTATTATTGTAAAAAGGGTCACGTAAAATCAACATGTTCATATAGAAGAAACGATTCCTACATCATTAGAAACACTTATCCTCTATGTCTAAGAAAACAAGTTAAACAAATCTGAGTTCGTAAAGGTTGTAGACCACCAAACATGATTGGAATTGAATATGGACCAAAATATGTCATTTGGTGTACCCGGAAAGATTACAATCTGATATCACAATCCTAGATTGACAACAATGGCACTCATAATCTTCTAAAGGCCGAATAAACAACCAAACAGAATCCGCAAGGGTTTTGAGCTTTCAAAATGAATTTCGTTTTCAAATCACGAGCATAGTCGGGTTGGGAATAGAATATACGGGACCACCACTCCTTCTGCGGACCTCGACGACTTAGTGTTTGGACTATAGTTGTATGTTGGATTGTAAGTTGTTTTTTGACTTGTTATGTTTATAGTAGTAGCATGACATTTATACAGTTACATATATACGTATGGTACACTAGTATCACATTAAAGTGTAGACTTCGTAGTTAGATGATAGGAAGCTATCACCGCCCCATGGACAAACGTTGTGTAGGATAGTATACATACGAAGATGAGTATGCTGAAGATATCAAGTTGAACATCACGTTTTAGCGAGCACCCGGTGGTTTTTTTCGGACTCCTTTAGAGGACGTCGAAACAGAAGACTAGAGATGACATAACCGAAGGACAACACATAGAAGAGAGCCTCAAGTCAATTTAGGCAAAATTGAGATAGAAGACATACAAGTAGGAAGCGATATGAAGATATAGGAGCAGTTCCAAAGAAACAACGATTGAACAACAACAAAACCAACCAAAGATAATGAACTTAAGGTTCTTCAAGAGAACGCTTGGAAAAATAGAGACGCGAATCGAGGAGGAAAGGATTACATTCTAGCAAGGGTAAAAGTGGTGTTTCATTAAGATGTAAAGTTTTCCTAGGAGCTCCTAAGCACGGGAGTCAAGATGAGAAGTGTGGTCGAACAAATTACGAAAGATTGAAGAGACCCGTAAGTTAAGCTTATGAAGATACCAGAAGGTGAAGTGTCAATGTTACAGGATTCTAAGCGGGTGACTTATTCAGACATACGAGAGTTACGAGGAGAATCACAGGGTAAAATTTCACATAGTAAAATTTCCTTAAGGAACCAACCGATTTATGTTATGATCATAAGGAGAAGTAACGCCAAGAAGAGGAAGCGCGTATAGATGATGGTATCAAAAAGATGCGAGACTCATCAAGGAACTTTTATTACCGACAAACTTAAGATACCAACTAAGAGAGACATGAGTGGACGATAACTAACATTAGAGATTTTGAGAAGACGCACTTACAAGACATCATGGGAGGGCGGTTAAACCTATGAAAGTAGGTCGGATGACACAACAAGCCCGAGAAGGATATATTTACCTTATGGAAGAAGAAAGAAACATGGAGTGTAAAATGAGCTAGCGGAGTTTAAGAAAGAGTACCCCGAGAGGGTAGCCTTCATGAGAGTGGTAACATGGAAAGTGTAGTAGAATGGGAAGTCGGTGACTTTGGAGAAGGTCAGCTTTAAGTTAATCGGTGACAACCGAGAACACACATAGGTGCAGGTTGTCTATTGATGAGTGTAGATGGGAAGAGTAACCCAGACTATGGGATTATAAAGGGACGGTAACAACAACTTGGAGTATTTCCGGTCATTCAATGTCAACAGTAAGGAGGTGTATCAAAATAATTGCAAATGTCTTAATCATGTAGCATTTAATGGGTTCGAAGGAGGTAATTGTAACAGACCTCTTAGGGAGAGATTGTAACAACCCTTTGCGGCCTTCTTAGGTCATGTGATTGACATGTGGGGAGATGGCACAGATAAGATCTTTTAAGGTTTGATTAGAGTGAAGCAAACTAGAAGAACCAATAGGAAGCTGAAGCTTCCATTGTTGTTGTACGTTAATGGGAATATATAAAGAGGATGTTGTAAGAGCCTTAGTCTTTTAGGACCCGCGTCTGCGCCTCAGCTGAGACGCAGGTGCGTAGCCACCTCAACGGCCATGTGAACCGCCCCTGCGGTTTCTTGCCATTGCAGCCGCCTTTATTGACTCTTTGACTCGTGCTTTTCCTATATTCCCTTATAATTTTCCTCCCCTTGCTTCAGATGAAGGGTTTCCTTTTTCTCCAGCCTTCTCCTCACGATCTTCTTCTCTTTCCATTCTTCCTTTGATTTTCTTCTTGGATTTTCTTTATTTTGCGAGAGAATTGGTGTGAGTTTTGAGCTTTGATGATGATGAGGCTTGTTGTTTTTGTGATGTGAGAGCCAATTGTGTGTGTGGTGTGGATCCTTTCCCTCTGTTAGGTTCCAGCTTGGCGAGTTCTTCCTCTTCCTTCTTCTTTCTTTCTTCTTTTCTTCTTTCCTTCCCTTTAGCTTAGGAATCCACAAGTTTGATCTTGTGTTGATCTTCATGGACATGTATTGATGTATATATGTATATATATGAATGTGGATGGTTGTTGGATGGTGAAGAGGTGAAGAAGATTGAGTAGAGGAATAAAGAGAAGTCGGAGATTTGCTTCTGCACAGTCAATCGCCCCTGCGCCTGGTGTGCCGCCACCCCTGTGTGGAGTACCGACGCATCTGCGCCTCCACAGTGCTTCGCCTCTGCGTCTCCTTGTCACGCAGGTGCGTCTTGTCTAGGACACACCTTGTGCGGTATGAGTCATTTCCTTTCCTAGTGTAAGTGGTTTAGAAGCATGCTAGGTATGAATATGAGAATAGGATGATGATATCATGGTATTAATATATGCCGGTTAGGGCTTTGGGATTTAGTAGGTTGTTGAGGCTTATAGGTTGGATATGATCCTTATGGATCCCTTGGGTCTAGGTGTGATTCCTTTGATTGATATGAGATTTCATATCTCTTTATGTCTTGTTATTAGGCAGTGTTATCCTCCAAATTGGAGTTGATCGTGGTTGAGGTTATCTTGAGGTTGAGGTAAGTCCGTAGGACTTACTTAGCTGTATTCCTATATTTGGATGTATGCATGAGTGATGATTGTTATATGCTTGATAACATGCGATATTGATTATTACAGACCTATGGTTTATTGGATAGCCCCCTTGCAATAGTTGTGATAACCTTTCCCTTTCATCTTGTAAGGAGTCTAGGAGGTTCTCAGCAGGTTAGGCTAGTCTTAGAATACGGGATGTACACTTCACCACTCCTCATGGTACATGGGAAGTATCAAGTAGAATAGAGACAAAGACTATGAAGATAATCCCAGTGATACCTCAGGAGCGTAGGTTTGAGTTTTGAATGGTGATATGCAGTGGAGCTGCCGACGTTAGTTACTACAGGTACCATTTTGATTCATGGCTTGCCTGTTAGAGTTTTTTTTATATGGGTACCACACACTCTTTCATTTCTGATACATGCGTTGATAGACTAACCTTAGATATAGTACAGGGTAGAGCTTTCTTGATAGGGTTACCAAATGGGGGTCAGGTTGAAGTGACAAGGTTGTCCTATACACTTAGGAAACCGCAATTTGGTTGTGGACTTCTTTGTCATGCCGTTGGTGCATGAGGAAGTCATTCTTGGTATGTGTTGGATGCATATACATCGTGTTGTATTAGATGTAGGTAGGAGGACAATGACGGTCTCCAACGAGTCGGTTCAAATTGAGATTTTTTGAGGTTGGGACCTCGGAAAGTCAGGCATGGTGATCAGCGCAGTACGTGCAACGAGATTGATTGCACAGGGTTGCAAGACCTTCTGGTGTTATGTCATGAAGGAGGGAGAGAGTCCAGCGTTAGAGGATATTCCCTTTGTTTGCGAGTTTTTGGATGTGTTTGTCGAGCCATCCAGTTTTCCGCCTCAGAGGAGTGTGAATTTCGGCATAGAGTTGGATCCGGGTACAAGACCGATCTCGAAGGCCCCATACCGTATGGCGCCTATCGAGTTTTAAGAGTTGAAGAAGAAACTTGAGGATTTGGCTAAGAAGGGCTTCATTTGCACTAGCGTATCCCAGTGGGGAGCACCTGTCCTCTTCATGCGGAAGAAGGACGGATCATTGATATTGTGTGTCGACTACAGAGAACTTGATACGGCCCCGGATGGCATCGCCATCCGTGTTTCCGGCTAGAAGGACCCGCACCATTTTGATGACATTTATTATTATTCGGCTATTTAATAATAGGCCTTTTGATATCCGGAACTTTAATTTCGGAACTTAATTACGTGACTTAAATTCCGACCTTTCATATTTTAGGCTTTTCATTTACCGGAACTTAATTCTGGCTTTTAATTCCGTCATTTATGTTTGAACTCTTTGTATGGCCTCCATCCACTATATAAGGATGGCTTGGCTCATTTGTAAAATCATGTCTAAGTTGAATCCAAGTGTGGAGAAGGAACATCCTCTTACTTGGTTAGACATCATTTCTCCTTCAATCCTCTTAAAGATCTTTCTTGGATCTAGTCTTTGATCCAAGCCTATCATACTTGAGGATCCTTTTGAAGGATCAACCGAACGCTTCTGCATCCATTTCTTAGCTTCCGCCGCTCAAGTTCTATCGGTTGATCCTATTCGAACGATCAAGAAGAAGTAGTTGAAGTTTCTTCTTGATCTAGATCCACCCGTATTTCTATCATTGGTATCAGAGCTCGGGATCGAGGTCAAGTTTCTTTACAAAATTTTTTTTCTTGATCAAATTTATTCAGTGTTCTTTGAAGATCTTCAAGTGTTCTTCGGTGTTCTTTGAAGATCTTCAAGTGTTCTTCGGTATTCTTCAAAGATCTTCAAGTGTTCTTCGGTATTCTTCAAAGATCTTCAAGTGTTCTTCGGTGTTCTTCGAAGTTCTTCAAGTGTTCTTTGAAGATCTTCAAGTGTTCTTCGGTGTTCTTCGAAGATCTTCAAGTGTTTCTTCATCATTCATCATGTTCTATGATGATTATGATTCTTATGATGAGGATGAAGAATGGTTACCTCCTCCATATCCACCGAAGGCCAAACAAACCACCCGGAGGTACCGACAGAGAGAATACTTTAAGGATGAGGAGTGGTTACCTCCTCCGGACCCACCAAGGCCGACTTATTCCATGGATGGCACCAACGGTATCCACACCAACAAGAATATTTTGAGGATACCTATGTTGCCCCCCGACGCCGTCCTAGTCCCCAAGAGGAGTATGTTGTGCTCAAGGCAACAAATGATGCTCTAAAGTGTGAGTTAGAAGCTTTGAAGGCACAAATTCTTGCTCACAAAACGTCCGCCAAACAAGAAGAACCGTTGTGTGATGATCCATTAGAAGAGGCCAAGGAAGATGTCGTCATTAAAACTTGTGCCCCGGTTATTCCAATTCATCTTGTCAATCCGTTATGTGGAGAATATTTTCAAGATGACAAAGATGAGATCATCATCAAGGGTGAAGAAGCCATCAACCATGACAATGACACCATTATGTTGTTAACCTACAAGTTCGAACCGGCTGAACCGAGATTTGATTTTGTTTTGTCTAATAACATATTTACCGGCTTACCCTTGCTTCTTTCCGGCATGCCTCCGGCGTACAATGTCACAAGCTTAGATGGCATGGTAGACAAACTCACCGGCGAGACCATCCACATGTACTACAAGTTTGAGCTTCCCGATCCGGAGTTCGTCCTATTTGTGTTAAACAAGCTTGGCGTCCTTGCCGTTCTTTTGAAAGACTACAAGTCCAAGCCGCCCGACTTCAACAATGGGCATCGAGTACTGCATTTCAAGGGTCTTGTTCCTCAAGTGACTCCTTTCTTTTATGATGGTGAAACGGGGATGTTTCACATTTAAGAGGAGGAGAATGATACGCCCCCGGATGGCATCGCCATCCGTGTTTCCGGCTAGAAGGACCCGCACCATTTTGAAGACATTTATTATTATTCGGCTATTTAATAATAGGCCTTTTATATTCGGAACTTTAATTCTGGAACATAATTCCGTGACTTAAATTCCGACCTTTCATATTTTAGGCTTTTCATTTACCGGAACTTAATTCTGGCTTTTAATTCCGTCATTTATGTTTGGACTCTTTGTATGGCCTCCACCCACTATATAAGGATGGCTTGACTCATTTGTAAAACCATGTCTAAGTTGAACCCAAGTCTTGAGAAGGAAAATCCTCTTACTTGGATTAGAAATCACCTCTTCTTCCATCCTCTTAAAAGTTATATCTTGGATCTAGTCTTTGATCCAAGCAATCATACTCGGGGATCCTTTTTGAAGGATCAACCGAACGCTTCCGCTTCCATTTCTTAGCTTCCGCCACTCAAGTTCTACGTTTGATCCAACACGAACGATCAAGAAGAAGTAGTTAAAGTTTCTCCTCGATCTAGATCGCCCCTTATTTCTATCAGAACTGAACAAGGTGATCATAAAAAACAAGTATCCTTTGCCCTGCATCGATGACTTGTTGGATCAGCTTCAAAAAGCGACTGTGTTCTCTAAGATCGACTTGCGCTCATGATATCACCACCTGAGGGTGAGAAAGCAGGATGTGCATAAGACGACATTTCGGACTCGGTATGGCCACTATGAGTTTGTAGTGATGCCATTCGGGATCACGAATGTGCCCACCGTCTTTATGGAGTTGATGAATGACATATTCATCGACTTCCTGGATCAGTTGGTGGTGGTCTTCATAGATGATATTCTGGTGTACTCTCGTAGTAGAGAGGAGCATGTAGCACATCTGAGGACTGTGTTGCGAGTTTTGCGGGATAGAGAACTGTATGTCAAGTTCTCTAAGTGCGAGTTCTGGATGTCAGAGGTAGCATTTCTGGGTCATGTTGTTTCCTCCGAGGGAATCAAGGTTGATCTGGAAAATATCGAGTCTGTAGCAGCATGGACCACACCGACAAACGTCAAGGAAGTATGCAACTTTCTTGGCCTAGCCGGCTACTATTGTCAGTTTGTGGAGGGATTCTCTGTGATTGCCCGTCCACTTACCAGTCTGTTAAGGAAGACTACCCGGTTTGTATGGTCCGAGTCGTGTACTCAGAGTTTTGAGGAGCTGAAGAGACTTTTGACTTCCGCTCCTATCTTAGCGCAGCCAAAGGGCACAGAGGACTTCGTAGTCTATAGTGACGCATCCAAGCTAGGCTTGGGATGTGTGTTGATGCAGCATGGCACAATGATTGCTTATGCATCTAGATAGTTGAACATGTATGAGGAGAAATACCCAACTCATGATCTAGAGTTGGCTGCGGTAGTTTATGCATTGAAGATCTGGAGACATTACTTTTATGGCGCTACATGCCAAATCTTCACATACCATAAGAGTCTGAAGTATATTTTCACGCAGCAGGAATTGAATAACCGCCAGCGTAGATGGCTTGAGTTGATTAAGGACTTTGACCTTGAGATTTTGTATCATCCAAGGAAGGCGAACGTTGTCGCCGCTACCCTTAACAGGAAGACGCCTCGAGAGAATGCGATTGCGCGACTGACAATTCAACCTCAGTTGCTAAGAGATCTAGCATGGCTAGAGATGGACAAATAGTTTCTTGACGAGGATGCCCGACTGTGTAATTTAGAGATTCTACCTGATCTTTTGGGTGAAATCCTACAGAAACAAGAGATATGTCCGACGTTGACGAGGATACGAAATAAGATATCTCGTGGTGAGGCCCCACAATTCTCCATTGGAGCAGATGGAGTAATGAGACGCCGCGATCACTTTTCTGTAACCGCTGATACGGAGTTGAGACAAAGGATTTTACAGGAGGCTCACTCCGCACCTTACTCAGTGCACCCAAATTCGAGTAAGATATATGTTACGTCTAGGAATAGATGTGATGTGCACGCAATAAGTCTTAAATTTATACTCGTTATAATTATTCTAACTCCTAGCGAACCCGCAGTGTACGGGACGTTTGTAGAAAGGTAAGTATTCCGAGGTCGAACACAAAGACTAAGGTGAAATCGAGTCAAGCAATGATCAAAGATAGTGTGAATCTAGACTAAGATAAGATGAGGAATAAAGAAAATGGAAAACACAATGTTTTTGTTGGTTTTTGTGGTGATCAAACAAAGATCACAAGTCAAGCAAGATGATAAACAACTAACAACTCAAGCTAGCAAACGAACAAGCAAACACAAAGCACAAGGATATGATCAAGAGAGAAAAGTAGATTTTAGAGGTCAAGATTTCCGGTTATGGCATTGGATTCAAGGTTCTAAAGATTCTAAGGACTAAGCTGCGGTGTTGGGAAAGAATGTTTCGCTAATGGAAGCAATTACCGGGTAGGTCTCTCACTTCACTAATCCCGCATCAAACTCCTATTACCGGGTAAGTCTCTAGGGGTTAGAGCAAGGAATTTCACACAAACTAGATACTACTTAAGGGTAACCCTCTCCTTACCGGGTAAGTCTCGGAATAGGGAAATCTCAAGCAATAATCCTAGCACACTCAATCCAATAGCGGCTTATGAGGCTCACTACTACCTAGCATTCATCATCTTAGGTATCTAAGATCGGAAATCATCGGGTAGATCTCTTCCCTCACTTAGGTTGGTAGCATTAGGTGATTCTAAGCTAAATTAGGCTTAATAAACACTAGGATTTAAACAACCAAGGACCCCAACATGCAGATTCATCAATTAAAGAGCAACAGAGAAGAAAATCGGGTGGATCATACAGAAAATCGGACGATCTAGATGAAGAACAGGTCGATTTTTGTCTCTGAAATGGGTTTCGTGCATACAAATCATCCTAAACTAACATATAAGTCCATCCTATCATCACCCAAGCCATAACCATCAATCCATCACTCTAAAATCACAAGAAACTAGCCAATAATATGCATATCAAGATCCGAAATCATCAAACAAGCATACATGGTGTTCATAGATGAGTAATGAAAGATGAGTAAGCAAAATCAATAAATCTCAGCCAAATCCAAGTTGTAGCAAGACTTACAAACTCTAAAATGAAGATGCAAAACGTTCTTAACAATCCTTGCAATTAGTTCTTCAATCCAAGTCTACAAAATCCCTCAAAATCCAATCCTCCTACCAAATTGATGAGCTGTGAATGAGAGTGTGGGAGAGGAGAGATGCCCAGCAACCACCTGAGGGACCACTTATATTCTCCACCAAGAGCAAGGACGGGCAAGAGATCGTGGGACACGTGGCTTTAGGCTGTCAAAGGCCTAAAAATCGACCCAGAGCAATAAATCGGCCGATTTAGCTGCTTGCTGGTCCGATTTTCTTCAGCAGAAACTTGCTATGCTCGTTTAGCCATGAGTTGATCCATTGCTTGCACCAATGGTGGTCTTTGTGTCCTTTGTTGATCCAATTATGCTCCTCAAAGGCTTTGGATGTGAACCATCATGAGGCTTGGCCCTCAAATGTATCGATTAACGTCCAATAGATCCCCGAATTACCTACAAAACCGATAAAAGGTAGTGTAGACGTCTTTTCTAGAAATGTGCGTGAATTGAGCGAAGACGTCATGAATAAATGTCAAAACTCGCACGAATGAATGAGAAATCTATCTAAGTGACTACCTAATCCTAAGTCATAAATCTTGTTATCAAAAATACCCCATACTTAAGGTTTGCTCGTCCCCGAGCAAATTCCCAACTATAGACTAAGAGATGACATGATTTATGTATGCAGAAAAATTTGTCAAAATCTTTTGGAGTTGTGCTTCTAATATTGGATCACCTTCATAGTCATGTTTCATGGAAATGGACAAGCAATTATGCATCAAATAAATGAAAGCATGGAAAGACAATTACACTTAACTTGATAGCATGCAATGAAATGTAAAGATGAAGAAGTCAAGATGATCATTAGCATATCCAATCTAAATCACTTAGTCTTACACACATGCAAGTAGGTCATAAGGACTTGTGAAATAGAAGGTCAAGAAACGTTGTGATTAGGCGGGAGTTTTCTAGGCTTTGTGATGCTAATCCGGGAAAGGAACTAAACAACCACAACTTCAAATTTTCTTATCAACTTCCCTCAAGTGTATGTTTTTCTTCATTTTCTTTTCTTTCTTTTATTTTTGAGACAATGGCATTGGTGTGCAAAAGCCGAAACCTTGGTGATTAGCCATTCTCGGGCTTTTTCTATTTTTTCGAGATGCATCCACACCGGGCACACATACCAAAGCTCGTTAGAACTATCGGTTTATTTGACTTTGGCAAGGCACCAACACCCGATTATGTGAAGTGTACCGAGTTACTTATCATTTAAACCAACGTCCCCAAACCTATATTTTTGTCTACACTTTCACAACAAATTCAGCATTCTATTCATGGCATTCTTTCATCAACACCTTCACCCCACACTTGCTTTTCACACACATCAACACACTAGCATGCTCCTATTCCCGGATGGGTCAAAAGAGGTCAATTTATATCAATTGAGGTGCTCAAACAACATGATCAAGATGAGAAGTAGAGCAAAATGAATTGCCTTAATCACTCCTAATTGATGTGCAAGAACTAGCATGCAATTTCGACTTTCAATACTCAATTCAATCAAGGCAAACATTCATGATCACAAATCATTCATGGTTTCAAGAGAAGTACTTCAAGTCTACATATACATTCATCAATTTAACACATAAGGCCATCCATAGCCAATCCACAAGACAAGGTTCATCATTAGGGTCATATCCAAGCCTTAGAAGCACTAAAATTTTTAAAATTTTCTGAATTTTTTGGATTTTTCGAAATATGTATGTTCAATGCAAGACATAATGAAACATGTGACAAAATTAAACTATCCTAGATGCTAATCATGCAAGTGATCATGAAAACCCCACCCCATACTTAGAAACACATTGTCCCCAATGTGGAAACTAAATAAAGAAGTGAAAGAGAGTCCTCACAATGTAAAATTGGTGATGCTTTGGTATTTCGGTTCACTTTGAATGATGATGGTGGATGATCGATCAAGGATGGTAGAGAGCTCTTGATGTTCGTTATGATGTCGGAACCCGCGCTTGGCATCGCAAGCCGTCCATGTTCCACGTCCGCTCCACCCATGCTTGATTGGAGATCATCACTTTCCTTTACAGAGGAAAAATCGGACCAGCTACCCAGGAAAATCGGCCGATTTATTGATGAACAGGCCGATTTTTCTGGGTGCTTTTCTCCTCGTCCATGTGCTTGGATCTTGTTCCTTCAACTAGTCCATGAGGCTTTCACATGACCTCCAACATCCCATAACTCATGACAATCAACAAGATCTAGCACCCAAAAACACAAAAGAAAAACAAAGCACACCAAGAGTGAGATTAAACAAAAGCAAGAAAAACACAAGGAAAAATATATACCAATGGGTTGCCTCCCATTAAGCGCTTCTTTAAGGTCATTAGCTTGACCAAATTCAGGAGCGTTTCAATCAAGGTGAAGCGGGGCAATCACTTCCACCGGGGCTTCCGGGATGTACTTCTTCAATCGATGCCCATTCACCTTGAAGTTACCACAATGATCTCCTCCTATCTCCACCGCTCCATGAGGAAAGACCTTCTTCACCACATATGGCCCGGTCCATCTTGATTTGAGCTTTCCGGGGAAGAGCCGCAGCCTCGAGTTGAAGAGAAGGACAAGGTCGCCTTCACTCAACTCCTTCGGGATGAGGCGCTTGTCATGCCACCGTTTAGTCCTCTCCTTGTAGATCCGGGCATTCTCATAAGCATCCAACCGGATCTCTTCAAGAGCGTTTACGTCAAGCAACCTCTTCTCTCCCGCCTCCTTGAGATCAAAATTTAGCCACTTAATGGCCCAATAAGCTCTATGCTCCATCTCTACCGGAAGGTGGCACGACTTTCCATAGACCAACTTGTAAGGAGTGGTGCCAATTGGTGTTTTGAAGGCGGTCCTATATGCCCACAAGGCATCATCGAGCTTCATAGCCCAATCTTTTCTCGTCCTTGATACCGTCTTCTCAAGAATGGCCTTGATCTCCCGGTTGGAGATCTCCACTTGGCCACTAGTTTGGGGATGGTAAGGTGTTGCCACCTTATGAGTCACCCCATACTTGGCCAAAAGTGCTCCAAAATTCCTATTGGTGAAGTGCTTCCCTCCATCGCTTATGATCACCCTAGGTGTTCCAAACCTAGGAAAGATCACTCGGTTGAAGAACCGCACCACTACCTTGGCGTCATTTGTAGGAGAGGCGATTGCCTCCACCCATCTCGAAACATAGTCAACCGCCAATAGGATGTAGAGGTTGCCACATGAAGAAGGGAATGGCCCCATGAAGTCCACACCCCACACATCAAATATCTCTACCTCTTGGATGTTGTTCAAGGGCATCTCATTTCTCCTTGAGATGTTGCCCGTCCTTTGGCAAGCATCACAAGCTACCACAAAGCCTTGCACGTCCTTGAACAAACTTGGCCAAAAGAAGCCCGATTGTAGCACTTTCGCACATGTCTTGTGTGCACTAGCATGCCCTCCACATGGCAAGGAATGACAATGGCGGATCACACTCTCCACCTCATCCTCCGGTATGCATCTTCTAAACATCCCATCCGGCCCTCTTTTGAACAAAAGTGGCTCGCTCCAATAGTAATGCCTCACATCTTTGAAGAACTTCTTCCTTTGGGCATATGTCAAACCGGGAGGCACTTCCTCACACACTAGGTAGTTCACAATGTCGGCAAACCATGGCTCGCTTCCTCTAGACACTTGGAACAAGCACTCCTCTACCATTTGCAATTGCTCATCCCGGAACGAGTCATCAATCGGGATGTCCTCTCTTTCAAGCTCCAATGGTAGGAGTCTACTAAGGTGATCCGCCACGGAGTTCTCGGATCCCTTCTTGTCCCGGATCTCCAAATCAAACTCTTGAAGAAGAAGGATCCATCGAATCAATCTAGGCTTTGCATCCTTCTTGGTAAGGAGATAACGGATCGCAGCATGATCCGTATACACTATGACTTTCGCTCCAACGAGGTATGACCGAAACTTCTCAAAGGCATACACTACCGCTAGCAACTCTTTCTCGGTTGTGGCATAGTTAAGTTGGGCCTCATCTAGCGTCTTGCTAGCATAATAAATAGCATGAGTTTTCCCATCTTTCCTTTGCCCCAAAACAGCCCCAACGGCTACATCGCTTGCATCACACATGATCTCAAACGGTAAACTCCAATCCGGAGGTTGCATGATAGGTGCGGAGATCAAGGCGTTCTTCAACCTACAAAAAGCTTCAAAGCAATCTTTGGAGAAGACAAAATCAACATCCTTCATTAGTAGGTTAGTGAGAGGCTTAGAAATTTTAGAGAAATCTTGAATGAACCTCCGGTAAAAACCGGCATGCCCTAAAAAGCTCCTTACCCCCTTCACCGAGGTAGGTGGCGGCAACTTCTCTATCGTTTCGATTTTCGCTCTATCAACCTCAATGCCACGGTTAGACACCAAGTGTCCTAACACAATACCTTCACTTACCATGAAGTGGCATTTTTCCCAATTTAAGACAAGATTTGTCTCCTCACATCTTTGTAATACTAAGGACAAGTTAGCCAAGCAATCATCGAAAGAAGAACCATAAACAGAGAAATCATCCATAAACACTTCCATGATATTTTCTATGTATTCCGAAAAGATAGCCATCATACACCTTTGGAAGGTGGCGGGTGCATTACACAACCCAAATGGCATTCTCCTATATGCAAAAGTACCCCATGGACATGTAAAGGTTGTTTTCTCTTGGTCATCGGGGTGGATAGGGATTTGGAAGAATCCACTATAGCCATCTAGGTAGCAAAAATGAGAGTGTTGAGTTAATCTCTCTAGCATTTGGTCAATGAAAGGGAGAGGGAAGTGATCTTTCCTAGAGGCCATGTTAAGCTTCCTATAATCAATGCACATCCTCCATCCCGTAACCGTTCTAGTGGGAATTAGTTCATTGTTCTCATTGGTTACTACGGTCATCCCACCCTTCTTAGGTACTACATGAACGGGACTAACCCACTTACTATCCGAGATAGGGTAGATAATCCCCGCATCTAGCAACTTAATGATTTCCTTCTTAACTACCTCTTTCATTATAGGATTTAACCTTCTTTGATGTTCAATAGAGGGTTTATGATTATCTTCCATCATTATCCTATGCATGCACAAAGATGGCTTGATGCCAACAAGATCATCAATGGTGTATCCTATTGCCTTTCAATGCAGTTTCAATTCATTCAACAACCTATTAAGCTCATCATCATTCAAAGATGCATTCACAATCACCGGATAAGTAGAATTTGAACCAAGGAAAGCATACTTTAAATGAGAAGGAAGAGGTTTAAGATCAAGTTGAGGAGGACCTTTTTCGGTTGGAGACGATCCATACAATGTATGTTGAGATGATTGCAAAGCCATGGAAGCCTCCTTGAAGTCCCTTGATGATTGCTCACACTCAAGTTGTTGATGCTGAGAAGACTCAGGAAAATCGACCCAGGAAGAAAAATCGGTCGATTTTTCTGAAGGGGGGTCGATCTGAGTTTCTGTTTTGGCAAAACTGGCTGAAATTTCAGCATAAGTACAAAAATCGGCCGATTTTTGGCAGGCAGTCCGATTTTTCTGCCAATTTCTCCCTTCTTCTAGCACTTCAAATCCCACACTTGGTAGCTCGTCCAATGCATTCAAGGCCTTGATTACTTCATTGCTACTCTCCTCAACTCCTTCTTCCATCAAGCTTGAGCTAAGAACCCTCTCAAGTGGATCCTTGAGCAAGATTGAGCTCACAACCTCCCTAGACTCCTCTTCTTCTACTATGTTGAATACATCTTCATCAAGAGTTGGTCCTTTCATCATTGTGGACAGCTTGAACTTGATGTTTTCTTCTCCAATGTTGAAGGAGAGAGTCCCATTCTTGCAATCCACTAGACATCCGGAAGTAGCTAGGAAAGGTCTCCCCAAAATGATAGGAACCGGATAGTCCGCCGGGATATCCAAAACAACGAAGTCTATGGGCACATAGAACTTCCCTAATTGCACCGGGATGTCTTCCAAGATCCCAACCGGATGAGTGATTGAGCGGTCCGCCATGTAAAGAGTCATCTTGACCGGCTTTGGCTCTCCTAGCCCAACCTTGTTGCAAAGTGCAAGCGGGATGATGCTTACACTTGCCCCAAGATCACATAGGGCATCATACTTCACTTCTCCTACTCCGATTGGCACACAAAAGGATCCCGGATCCCTTAGCTTAGGAGGCATCTCCTCCTTCATCGTTTGAATCAACTCCGAGGATCTCTTAGTCATCCTTATCTCCCCATACTCCTCCAACTTCCTTTTGTTGGAGAGTATTTCCTTCAAGAACTTGCCATATGCCGGCATCCCTAAAATAGCATCCATGAACGGAATGTTAATATGCAATTTAGACATTAGTTCAAGGAACTTACCAAAGTGATTGTCCAAGCGAGCTCTTGCTCGTGATTGAGGGAACGGTAGTGGTGGCTTGTATGGAGGCGGTGCCACACATCTTGGCTCTACATCCTTGCTCTTGCCTCCATCTCCTTGTGAAGTCTCTTCTTCATTCACCACTTGCTTCCCTTTAGCATTCTCCTTAGGCAAGGGATCCTTCATGCTTAACCCACTTCTTGTTGTGATGGCCAACACTTGTCCCTTTGGGTTTTCTTCGGTCCTTCCGGGAAGCTTCCCCGGATCTCTATGTGCTTCACCCGCCTTTTGGAACACTTGTGCTTCCAACACTTTTTGAGCCTTGGAAATGGAAGTCACCGTGCTCTCAAGACCGCTCAACCTTCCTAGCAATTGCTCAAACATCATTTCCGTTCTATCCTTTGGCGGTTGAGTGAATCCGGGTGGAGGTTCTTGTGAAGCTCTTGGTTGTGGAGTTGTGCTTGTAGAAGCGGGAGGGTTCAAGGCTCCATCCGGGTTAGAGTAAGAAAACCCGGGATGGTTATGGTTGGGCCGGTAATTGTTGAATTGCCGGTTGTTGTTGAAGTTCCTTGGGCCTTGGTAGTTGTTGTAGTTTCCCCTTCCCATATAGTTCACATCCTCCTCTTTAGAAGATAGGTTGGCTTGTGGAGGCACTTGAGGAGTTGCTTGACTCTTCAAAGTTGTAGCACACAACTCCCTCAAGGACTTTAGCTCGTTGTTGATGGCGTCGAGCTTGAAGTTGCTCATGGTGACCTCACTCACCTCATATGCTCCCGCCTTTCTCCCTTCACTCTTCCTATGGGAGTACTTCTCAATCACTAGAGCTTGCTTCTCCACAAACTCCCAAGCATCATCTACATGCTTCTCCATGAAAGTCCCACCGGAAAGGGATTGAAGCTTGAATTGGCTATCTTCATCAAGTCCTTTGAAGTAGATCTCCAATAGCTCAATTTTCGGTATGCCATGGTGTGGACAATCTAGGAGAAGGTCTTTGAATCTCTCCCAAGACTTGAACAAACTCTCTCTATCCTTCATCACGAAGGCATTGATCTTCCCTCTTAATTCGGTAGTCTTGGAAGGTGGGAAGAACTTAGTCAAAAACTCGGTTGTCATCTCCTCCCAAGTACCAACTCGCCCTTGTGGAATAGATTGATACCAAGCTAAGGCCTTGTCCTTAAGAGAGAAGGAGAAAGCCCTTAGCTTATGGTTGTTGCTCTCCAATCTCGGCGGTCTAAGAGTCTCCATCAAAATCTCGTAGTTCATCAAATGTTGGTGAGGAGACTCTCCTTCCATCCCTCCAAATTGGTTATGCCGGATCATTTGTAGAACTTGAGGGCGGAGCTCGTAATCATGGGCTGCGGGATCTCCTAAGTTCACACCCGGGCGGTGTGCTCTTTGTGCCGGATCCATACGTTGCCCCAACGTTTGCGGCTCATCCATAGCAATGGGCACAACCCTAACGTTCACCGCCGGCTGCGGTTGTGGTGGAGGTGGAGGAGGTTGTTGACGGTTAAGCTCCCTTTGCACAAGTGCTTGCCTAATATCCTCAATCTCCCTCCTAGTTGCCTCTTGCCTCTCATTGGCAAGTCTCCTTTCTTCCTCCAAGAGCTCATCTCTTAGCCTAATTTGCTCTAAGGCTTCATCCAACTCAGCTTGGAGGTTCCTACCGGCCATCTCTTTCTCTTTTCGAATGCTCTTGGATCTAGATCTAAGGGTTTTCTCCGGTTCGGGATCGAATGGAGCTAAATCCTTGCCACGAGATCTTCGCATACACCTAAAGAGTAAGAGATGTCCTGAAAGCAAAGACACACACCAAAGAGAGATCAAAAGCAACAAGAAAGATCTACACTACCAACAATCACAAAATAGACTCAATCTAGACCTAGTCCCCGGCAACGGCGCCAAAAACTTGTTACGTCTAGGAATAGATGTGATGTGCACGCAATAAGTCTTAAATTTATACTCGTTATAATTATCCTAACTCCTAGCGAACCCGCAGTGTACGGGACGTTTGTAGAAAGGTAAGTATTCCGAGGTCGAACACAAAGACTAAGGTGAAATCGAGTCAAGCAATGATCAAAGATAGTGTGAATCTAGACTAAGATAAGATGAGGAATAAAGAAAATGGAAAACACAATGTTTTTGTTGGTTTTTGTAGTGATCAAACAAAGATCACAAGTCAAGCAAGATGATAAACAACTAACAACTCAAGCTAGCAAACGAACAAGCAAACACAAAGCACAAGGATATGATCAAGAGAGAAAAGTAGATTTTAGAGGTCAAGATTTCCGGTTATGGCATTGGATTCAAGGTTCTAAAGATTCTAAGGACTAAGCTGCGGTGTTGGGAAAGAATGTTTCGCTAATGGAAGCAATTACCGGGTAGGTCTCTCACTTCACTAATCCCGCATCAAACTCCTATTACCGGGTAAGTCTCTAGGGGTTAGAGCAAGGAATTTCACACAAACTAGATACTACTTAAGGGTAACCCTCTCCTTACCGGGTAAGTCTCGGAATAGGGAAATCTCAAGCAATAATCCTAGCACACTCAATCCAATAGCGGCTTATGAGGCTCACTACTACCTAGCATTCATCATCTTAGGTATCTAAGATCGGAAATCATCGGGTAGATCTCTTCCCTCACTTAGGTTGGTAGCATTAGGTGATTCTAAGCTAAATTAGGCTTAATAAACACTAGGATTTAAACAACCAAGGACCCCAACATGCAGATTCATCAATTAAAGAGCAACAGAGAAGAAAATCGGGTGGATCATACAGAAAATCGGACGATCTAGATGAAGAACAGGTCGATTTTTGTCTCTGAAATGGGTTTCGTGCATACAAATCATCCTAAACTAACATATAAGTCCATCCTATCATCACCCAAGCCATAACCATCAATCCATCACTCTAAAATCACAAGAAACTAGCCAATAATATGCATATCAAGATCCGAAATCATCAAACAAGCATACATGGTGTTCATAGATGAGTAATGAAAGATGAGTAAGCAAAATCAATAAATCTCAGCCAAATCCAAGTTGTAGCAAGACTTACAAACTCTAAAATGAAGATGCAAAACGTTCTTAACAATCCTTGCAATTAGTTCTTCAATCCAAGTCTACAAAATCCCTCAAAATCACCCTTAGAATGGTCTTCTTGTTCTTCCTTCAATCCTTGGGAGCTTTTCTTCTTCTCCAATCCTCCTACCAAATTGATGAGCTGTGAATGAGAGTGTGGGAGAGGAGAGATGCCCAGCAACCACCTGAGGGACCACTTATATTCTCCACCAAGAGCAAGGACGGGCAAGAGATCGTGGGACACGTGGCTTTAGGCTGTCAAAGGCCTAAAAATCGACCCAGAGCAATAAATCGGCCGATTTAGCTGCTTGCTGGTCCGATTTTCTTCAGCAGAAACTTGCTATGCTCGTTTAGCCATGAGTTGATCCATTGCTTGCACCAATGGTGGTCTTTGTGTCCTTTGTTGATCCAATTATGCTCCTCAAAGGCTTTGGATGTGAACCATCATGAGGCTTGGCCCTCAAATGTATCGATTAACGTCCAATAGATCCCCGAATTACCTACAAAACCGATAAAAGGTAGTGTAGACGTCTTTTCTAGAAATGTGCGTGAATTGAGCGAAGACTTCATGAATAAATGTCAAAACTCGCACGAATGAATGAGAAATCTATCTAAGTGACTACCTAATCCTAAGTCATAAATCTTGTTATCAATATATCAAGATGTGAGACGTTCATATTATTGGAGAGGTTTGAAGCCCGACGTAGCCAGATTTGTGGCACAGTGTGCGATATGTCAACAAGTCAAGATAGAGCATTGCAGACCAGGAGGAGAGCTCCACCGACTACCAGTACCGCAGTGGAAGTGGGAGGACATCTCAATGGACTTTGTGACGGGATTGAGGCTGAGTAGGAGCTTTGACGCCATCTGGGTTGTAGTTGACAAACTGACAAAGACGGCACATTTTATTCCTATCAGGAAAACATGGCCGATGAGCCGTTTAGCAAAGGAGTTCACTAGACAGATAGTGAGATTCCATGGTGTGCCGAGGACTATCGTCTCAGATCGTGATGGGAGATTGACCTTGAGATTCTGGACGTAGATACAGATTGCCTTGGGCACTAGTTTGCATTTTACGATTGCGTTTCATCTTGGGACCGATGGTCAGTCAGAGAGGACCATTCAGACGCTGGAGGATATGTTGCGAGCTTGTGTGTTAGAGTGGGGACAAGGATTGTCAAATCACCTCTAATTGGTTGAGTTCTCGTACAACAACTGACATGCATTGATTGGGATGGCTCCGTATGAGGCACTATATGGACAGAGATGTCGTATGCCGTTATGTTGGGATGAGCCTAGCAGTATTATTGGTTTGGCACCTGATTAGATTCACGATGATATTGCCCGTGTAGCGCTGATCAAAGAGAGGATGCTGGCTGGACAGAGTCGTTAGAATTCGTATGTAGACAAGAGGCGTCAGCCTTTGGAGTTCAAGGTAGGAGCTCATGTCTAGCTGAGAGTGTCACCGACGCGTGGCGTCAGATGTTTTGGCATAAAGGGGAAGTTGAGTCCCCAATATGTCGGACCGTTCGAGATTCTGGATTGAGTTGGGAGAACAGCCTACAGACTTGCTTTACCGTTGAGATTAGAGGGTGTACTGATAACACGATTTATGACTTAGGTTTAGGTAATCATTTAGATAGATTTCTCACTCATTCATGCACGGTTTAGCACTAATTCACGACGTTTGCACTCAAATCACGTATTTTGTCGAGATAGACGTCTACACGGACTTGTGCGTTGCTTTGTAGGTATTTCGGGGGTCTTTTGGACATTAACCGATACATTAGAGGGCCAAGCCTCATGATGGTACACATCCAAAGCTTTGGAGGAGCATAATTGGAGCAACAAAGGACACAAAGACCACTATTGGTGCAAGCAATAGAGCAACTCATGGTTAGACGATCATAGCATGTTTCTGCTGAAGAAAATCGGACCAACTAGTAGCTAAATCGGCCGATTTAATCCTACTGGGTCGATTTTTGGGCCTTTGACAGCTTAAGCCACGTGTCCCATGATCTCTTGTCCGGCCTTGCTCTTGGTGGAGAATATAAGTGGTCCTGCAGGTTGTTGCTGAGGATCTCTCCTTTCCCACACTCTCATTCACAGCTCACCAATTGGGGGAAAAGATTGGAGGAGAAGAAAAACTCTCAAGGATTGAAGGAAGAAGAAGAACACCATTCTAGGAGTGATAGTAAGGTTTTGGAGTGACTTTTGTAGTCTTGGATTGAAGAACTATTGCAAAGATTGTTAGGAACGTTTTGGATCTTCATTTAAGAGTTTGTAAGTCTTGCTACAACTTGGACTTGGCTGAGATTTATTGATTTTACTTGCTTATCCTTCATTATCCTTCTATGAACACCATGTATGCTTGTATGATGATTTTGGATCTTGACATGCTTACTATTGGCTAGTTTATTGTGATTTTAGAGTGATGGATCGATGGTTATGGCTAGGGTGATGATAGAATGGACTTATATGTTAGTTTAGGATGATTTGTAAGCACGAAACTCACAACAGAAGGGAAAATCGACCTGTTCATCAGGTAAATCGGCCGATTTCCCCCATAATCCACCCGATTTCCTCCTCTGTTGCTCTTTAAATGATGAATATGTATGATTGAGGTGTTAGGTTGTTAAATCCTAGTGTTTATTAAGTCTAATTTAGCTTAGGACCTCCTAATGCTATCAACCTAAGTGAGGGAAGAGATCTACCCGATGATTTCCGATTTTAGATACTTTAGAAGATGAATTCTAGGTAGTAGTGAGCCTCATAAGCCGCTATTGGATCGAGTGAGCTAGGATTATTGCTTAAGATTTCCCTATCCCGAGACTTACCCGGTAAGGAGAGGGTTACCCCTTAAGTAGTATCTAGTTTGTGTGGAATTCCTTATTCTAACTGTTACGCTAAGATCGTGTGATGTGCACGCAATAAGTCTTAAATTTATACTCGTTATATTTATCCTAACTCCTAGCGAACCCGCAGTGTACGGGACGTTTGTAGTAGGGATAGTATTCCGAGGTCGAACACAAAGACTAAGGTGAAATCGAGTCGAACAATGATCAAAGATAGTGTGAATCTAGGCTAAGATAAGATGAGAAACAAAGAAAATGGAAAAACTCAATGTTTTTGTTGGTTTTTTTGGTGATCAAACAAAGATCACAAGTCAAGCAAGATAATAAAACAACTAACAGCTCAAGCTAGCAAACAAACAAGTAACACAAAGCACAAAGTATATGATCAAGAGAGAAAAGTAGATTCTAGAGGTCAAGATTTCCGGTTATGGCATAGGATTCAAGGTTCTAAGGATTCTAAGGACAAGTTGCGGTGTTGAGGAAGAGTGATTCACTAATGGAAGCAATTACCGGGTAGGTCTCTCACTTCACTAGTCTCGCTTCTAACTCCTATTACCGGGTAGGTCTCAAGGTGGTTAAATAGGGAGTTCTACACAAACCGGATACTACTTAAGGGTGCAACCCCTCTCCTTACCGGGTAAGTCTCGGAATAGGGAAGTCTCAAGTACTAATCCTAGCACACTCGATCCAATAGCGGCTTATGAAGCTCACTACTACCTAGCATTCATCATCTTAGGTATCTAAGGTCGGAAATCATCGGGTAGATCTCTTCCCTCACTTAGATTGATAGCATTAGGTGATCTTAAGCTAAATTAGGCTTAATAAACACTAGGATTTAAACAACCAAGGACCCTAGCATTCAGATTTATCATTTAAAGAGCAACAGGAGAATAAATTGGGCTGTTCTACAGATAAATCGGCCGATTTATCTGATGAACAGGACGATTTTTCTTTCTGTTGTGAGTTTCGTGCATATTAATCATCCTAAACTAACATATAAGCTCATCCTATCATCACCCTAGCCATAACCATCAATCCATCACTCCAGAATCACAACAAACTAGCCAATAATATGCATATCAAGATTCAAAATCATCAAACAAGCATACATGGTGTTCATAGATGAGTAATGAAAGATGAGAAACAAAATCAATTAATCTCAGCAAAATCCAAGTTGTAGCAAGACTTACAAACTCTTAAATGAAGATCCAAAACGTTCCTAACAATCCTTGCTAAAGTTCTTCAATCAAATACTACAAAAGCAACTCAAAATCACTCAAAACCTCACTATTCTCCTAAAATGGTGTTCTTCTTCTTCCTTCAATCCTTGGGAGCTTTCTTCTCCTCCAATCTTTCCCCCCAAATTGGTGAGCTGTGAATGAGAGTGTGGGAGAGGAGAGATGCTCAGCAACCACCTGCAGGACCACTTATATTCTCCACCAAGAGCAAGGACGGACAAGAGATCGTGGGACACGTGGCATAAGCTGTCAAAGCCTCAAAAATCGACCCAGTAGGAGAAAATCGGCCGATTTAGCTGCTTGTTGGTCCGATTTTCTTCAGCAGAAAGGTGCTATGATCGTCTAGCCATGAGTTGATTCATTGCTTGCACCAATAGTGGTCTTTGTGTCCCTTGTTGCTCCATTTATGCTCCTCCTTAGCCTTGGATGTGTACCATCATGAGGCTTGGCCCTCTAATGTATCGGTTAATGTCCAAAAGACCCCCGAAATACCTACAAAGCAACGCACAAGTCCGTGTAGACGTCTATCTCGACAAAATACGTGAATTGAGTGCAAACGTCGCGAATTTGTGCTAAATCATGCATGAATGAGTGATGAATCTATCTAAATGATTACCTAAACCCTAGTCATAAATCGTGTTATCAAAAATACCCCATACTTAAGGTTTGCTCGTCCTCGAGCAAATTCCCAACTATAGACTAAGAGATGACATGATTTATGTATGCAGAAAAAATGGCAAAATCTTTTGGAGTTGTGCTTCTAATATTGGATCACCTTCATAGTCATGTTTCATGGCAATGGACAAGTAATTATGCATCAAATAAATGAAAGCATGGAAAGACAATTACACTTAACTTGATAGCATGCAATGAAATGTAAAGATGAAGAAGTCAAGATGATCATGAGTATATCCAATCTAAATCACTTAGTCTTACACACATGCAAGTAGGTCAAAAGGACTTGTAAAATAGAAGGCCAAGAAACGTCGTGATTAGGTGGGAATTTTCTAGGCTATGTGATGCTAATCCGGGAAAGGAACTAAACAACCACAACTTCAAATTTTCTTATCAACTTCCCTCAAGTGTATATTTTTCTTCATTTTCTTTCCTTTCTTTTATTTTTGAGACAATGGCATTGGTGTGCAAAAGCCGAAACCTTGGTGATTAGCCATTCTCGGGCTTTTTCTATTTTTCGAGATGCATCCACACCGGGCACACATACCAAAGCTCGTTAGGACTATTGGTTTATTTGACTTTGGCAAGACACCAACACCCGATTATGTGAAGTGTACCGAGTTACTTGTCATTTAAACCAACGTCCCCAAACCTATATTTTTGTCTACACTTTCACAACAATTTCAGCATTTTATTCACATCATTCTTTCATCAACAACTTCACCCCACACTTTCTTTTCACACACATCAACACACTAGCATGCTCCTATTCCCGGATGGGTCAAAAGAGGTCAATTTATATCAATTGAGGTGCTCAAGCAACATGATCAAGATGAGAAGTAGAGAAAGATGAATTGCCTTATTTATTCCTAAATGATGTGCAAGAACTAGCATGCAATTTCGACTTTCAATACTTAATTCAATCAAGGCAAACATTCATGATCACAAATCATTCATGGTTTCAAGAGAAGTACTTCAAGTCCACATATGCTATCATCAATTTAACACATAAGGTAATCCATAGCCAATCCACAAGACAAGGTTCATCATTAGGGTCATATCCAAGCCTAGAAAGCACAAAAATTTTTAAATTTTCTGATTTTTTGGAATTTTCGAAATATGTATGTACCATGCAAGACATAATGAAACATGTGACAATATTAAACTATCCTAGATGCTAATCATGCAAGTGATCATGAAAACCCCACCCAATACTTAGAAGCACATTGTCCCTAATGTTTAAACTAAATAAAGAAGTGAAAGAAGGTTCTCACAATGTAAGATTGGTGATGCTTTGGTATTTCGGTTCACATTGAATGAATGTGGTGGATGATCGATCAAGGATGGTAGAGAGCTCTTGATGTTCGTTAAGGGGTTGGAACCCGCGCTTGGCACCGCAAGCCGTCCAAGTTCCTCGTCCGCTCCACCCATGCTTGATTGGAGATCATCACTTTCCTTTATACAGAGGAAAAATCGCCCCATAGCCCAGGAAAATCGGCAGATCTGGATGAAGAACAGGCCGATTTTTCTGGGTGATTTCCTCCTCGTCCATGTGCTTGGATCTTGTACTTTCAACTGGTCCATGAGGCTTTCACATGACCTCCAACGTCTCATAACTCATGACAATCAACAAGATCTAGCACCCAAAAACACAAAAGAAAAACAAAGCACACCAAGAGTGAGATTAAACAAAAGCAAGAAAAAGAAAGGGAAAAATATGTACCAATGGGTTGCCTCCCATTAAGCGCTTCTTTAAGGTCATTAGCTTGACCAAATTCAGGAGCGTTTCAATCAAGGTGAAGCGGGGCAATCACTTCCACCGGGGCTTCCGGGATGTACTTCTTCAAACGATGCCCATTCACCTTGAAGTTACCACAATGATCTCCTCCTATCTCCACCGCTCCACGAGGAAAAACTTTCTTTACCACATATGGCCCGGTCCATCTTGATTTGAGCTTCCCGGGGAAGAGCCGCAGCCTTGAGTTGAAGAGAAGGACAAGGTCTCCTTCACTCAACTCTTTCGGGATGATCCTCTTGTCATGCCAACGCTTGGTCCGCTCCTTGTAGATCCGGGCATTCTCATAAGCATCCAACCGGATCTCCTCAAGGGCGTTCATGTCTAGCAACCTCTTCTCTCCGGCCTCCTTGAGATCAAAATTTAGCCACTTAATGGCCCAATGTGCTCTATGCTCCATCTCTACCGGAAGGTGGCAAGACTTGTCATAAACTAACTTGTAAGGAGTGGTGCCAATTGGTGTTTTGAAGGCGGTCCTATATGCCCACAAGGCATCATCGAGCTTCATAGCCCAATCCTTTCTCGTCCTTGAGACCGTCTTCTCGAGAATCCCCTTGATCTCCCGGTTGGAGATTTCCACTTGGCCACTAGTTTGGGGATGGTAAGGTGTTGCCACCTTATGGGTCACCCCATACTTAGCCAAAAGTGCCCCAAAGTTCCTATTGGTGAAGTGCTTCCCTCCATCGCTTATGATCACCCTTGGTGTTCCAAACCTAGGGAAGATCACTCGGTTGAAGAACCGCACCACAACCTTGGCGTCATTTGTAGGTGAGGCGATTGCCTCCACCCATCTCGAAACATAGTCAACCGCCAATAGGATGTAGAGGTTGCCACATGAAGAAGGGAAGGGTCCCATGAAGTCCACACCCCATACATCAAATATTTCCACTTCTTGTATGTTGTTCAAGGGCATCTCATTCCTTCTTGAGATGTTGCCCGTCCTTTGGCAAGCATCACAAGCCACCACAAAGCCTTGCACATCCTTGAACAAGCTCGGCCAAAAGAAACCCGATTGCAACACTTTAGCACATGTCTTGTGTGCGCTAGCATGCCCTCCACATGGCAAGGAATGACAATGGCGGATCACACTCTCCACCTCATCCTCCGGTATGCATCTTCTAAACATTCCTTCCGACCCTCTTTTGAACAAAAGTGGCTCGCTCCAATAGTAATGCCTCACATCTTTGAAGAACTTCTTCCTTTGGGCATATGTCAAACCGGGAGGCACTTCCTCACACACAAGATAGTTCACAATGTCGGCGAACCATGGCTCGCTTCCTCTAGACAATTGGAACAAGCATTCCTCCACCATTTGCAATTGCTCATCCCGGAATAAGTCATCAATCGGGATGTCATCTCTCTCAAGCTCTATCGGTGGGAGTCTACTAAGGTGATCCGCCACGGAGTTCTCGGATCCCTTCTTGTCCCGGATTTTCAAGTCAAACTCTTGAAGAAGAAGGATCCACCGAATCAACCTAGGCTTGGCATCCTTCTTGGTAAGTAGATAACGGAACGCAGCATGATCCGTATAAACTATGACCTTCGCTCCAACAAGATATGAGCGGAACTTCTCAAATGCATACACAACCGCTAGCAACTCCTTCTCGGTGGTAGCATAATTGAGTTGGGCATCATCTAGCGTCTTGCTAGCATAATAAATAGCATGAGTTTTCCCATCTTTCCTTTGCCCCAAAACAGCCCCAACGGCTACATCGCTTGCATCACACATGATCTCAAACGGTAAACTCCAATCCGGAGGTTGCATTATAGGTGCGGAGATCAAGGCGTTCTTCAACCTACAAAAAGCCTCAAGGCAATCTTGGGAGAAAACAAATTCAACATCCTTCATTAGTAGGTTAGTAAGGGGCTTAGAAATTTTAGAGAAGTCTTGAATAAACCTCCGGTAAAAACCGGCATGCCCTAAGAAACTCCTTACCCCTTTCACCGAGGTAGGTGGTGGCAACTTCTCTATCGTCTCAATCTTGGCCCTATCAACCTCAATGCCACGGTTAGACACCAAGTGTCCTAACACAATACCTTCACTTACCATGAAGTGGCATTTTTCCCAATTCAAGACAAGATTTGTCTCCTCACATCTTTGCAATACTAATGACAAGTTAGCCAAGCAATCATCAAAGGAAGAACCATAAACAGAGAAATCATCCATGAATACTTCCATGATATTTTCTATGTATTCCGAAAAGATAGCCATCATACACCTTTGGAAGGTGGCGGGTGCATTACACAACCCAAATGGCATTCTCCTATATGCAAAAGTACCCCATGGACATGTAAAGGTTGTTTTCTCTTGGTCATCGGGGTGGATAGGGATTTGGAAGAATCCACTATAACCATCTAAGTAGCAAAAATGAGAGTGTTGAGCTAATCTCTCTAGCATTTGGTCAATGAAAGGGAGAGGGAAGTGATCTTTCCTAGAGGTCATGTTCAACTTCCTATAATCAATGCACATCCTCCATCCCGTAACCGTCGTAGTTGGGATTAGTTCATTGTTCTCATTGGTCACTACGGTCATCCCACCCTTCTTAGGTACTACATGAACGGGACTAAGCCACTTACTATCCGAGATAGGGTAGATAATCCCCGCATCTAGCAACTTAATGATCTCCTTTTTGACTACCTCTTTCATTATGGGATTCAATCTCCTTTGATGTTCAATAGAGGGTTTATGATTATCTTCCATCATTATCCTATGCATGCACAAAGAGGGCTTGATACCAACAAGATCATCAATGGTGTATCCTATTGCCTTTCTATGCAGTTTCAATTTATTCAACAATCTATTAAGCTCATCATCATTCAAAGATGCATTCACAATCACCGGATAAGTAGAATTTGAACCAAGGAAAGCATACTTTAAATGAGAAGGAAGAGGTTTAAGATCAAGTTGAGGAGGACCTTTTTCGGTTGGAGGCGATTCATACAATGTAGGTTGAGATGATTGCAAAGCCATGGAAGCCTCCTTGAAGTCCCTTGATGATTGCTCACACTCAAGTGGTTGATGCTGAAAAGACTAAGGAAAATCGGCCCAGGAAGAAAAATCGGACGATTTTTCTGGCAGTGGGTCGATCTGAGTTTCTGTTTTTGCAAAACTGGCTGAAATTTCAGCCCAAGGACAAAAATCGGCCGATTTTTGCCCTCCAGTCCGATTTTTCTGGCAGTTTTCCTCTTCTTCTAGCACTTCAAACCCAACACTTGGTAGCTCGTCCAATGCATTCAAGGCCTTGATTACTTCATTGCTACTCTCCGCAATTCCTTCCTCCATCAAGCTTGAGCTAAGAACCCTCTCAAGTGGATCCTTGAGCAAGATTGAGCTCACAACCTCTCTAGACTCCTCTTCTTCAACTATGTTGAATACATCTTCATCAAGGGTTGGTCCTCTCATCATTGTGGACAGCTTGAACTTGATGTTTTCTTCTCCAATATTGAAGGAGAGGGTTCCATTCTTGCAATCTACTAGACATCCGGAAGTAGCTAGGAAAGGTCTCCCCAAAATGATAGGAACCGGATAGTCCGCCGGGATATCCAAAACAACGAAGTCTATGGGCACATAGAACTTCCCTAGTTGCACCGGAATGTCTTCCAAGATCCCAACCGGATGAGTGATTGAGCGGTCCGCCATGTAAAGGGTCATCTTGACCGGCTTTGGCTCTCCTAGCCCAACCTTGTTGCAAAGTGCAAGCGGAATGATGCTTACACTTGCCCCAAGATCACATAGGGCGTCATACTTCACTTCTCCTACTCCGATTGGCACACAAAAGGATCCCGGATCCCTTAGCTTAGGAGGCATCTCCTCCTTCATCGTTTGAATCAACTCCGAGGATCTCTTAGTCATCCTTATCTCCCCATACTCCTCCAACTTCCTTTTGTTGGAGAGTATTTCCTTCAAGAACTTGCCATATGCCGGCATTCCTAAAATAGCATCCATGAACGGAATGTTAATATGCAATTTAGACATTAGTTCAAGGAATTTACCAAAGTGATTGTCCAAGCGAGCTCTTGCTCGTGATTGAGGGAACGGTAGTGGTGGTTTGTATGGAGGCGGTGCCACATAGGTTGGCTCTACATCCTTGCTCTTGCCTCCATTTCCTTGCAAAGTCTCTTCTTCATTCACCACTTGCTTCCCTTTAGCATTCTCCTTGGGCAAAGGATCCTTCATGCTTAACCCACTTCTTGTTGTAATAGCCAACACTTGGCCTCTTGGGTTTTCTTCGGTTCTTCCGGGAAGCTTTCCCGGATCTCTATGTGCTTCACCCGCCTTTTGGAATACTTGTGCTTCCAAAACCTTTTGAGCCTTAGAAATTGAAGTCACGGTGCTCTCAAGACCACTCAACCTTCCAAGCAATTGCTCAAACATCAATTCGGTCCTATCCTTTGGAGGTTGAGTGAATCCGGGTGGAGGTTCTTGTGAAGCTCTTGGTGGTGGAGTTGTGCTTGTGGAAGCGGGAGGGTTCAAGGCTCCACCCGGTTAGAGTAAGAAAACCCGGGATGGTTATGGTTGGGCCGGTAATTGTTGAATTGCCGGTTGTTGTTGAAGTTCCTTGGGCCTTGGTAGTTGTTGTAGTTGCCCCTTCCCATATAGTTCACATCCTCCTCCTTGGAAGACAAGTTAGCTTGTGGAAGCACTTGAGGGGTTGCTTGGTTCTTCAAGGTTGTAGCACACAACTCCCTCAAGGACTTTAGCTCGTTGTTGATGGCGTCGAGCTTGAGTTGCTCATGGTAACCTCACTCACCTCATATGCTCCCGCCTTTCTCCCTTCACTCTTCCTATGGGAGTACTTCTCAATTACTAGAGCTTGTTTCTCTACAAACTCCCAAGCATCATCCACATGCTTCTCCATAAATGTCCCACCGGAAAGAGATTGAAGCTTGAATTGGCTATCTTCATCAAGTCCTTTAAAGTAGACCTCCAATAGCTCAATTTTCGGTATGCCATGGTGTGGACAATCTAGGAGAAGATCCTTAAATCTCTCCCAAGACTTGAACAAACTCTCTCTATCCTTCATCACGAAGGCATTGATCTTCCCTCTTAACTCGGTAGTCTTGGAAGGGGGGAAGAACTTAGTCAAAAACTCGGTTGTCATCTCCTCCCAAGTACCAACTCGCCCTTGTGGAATAGATTGATACCAAGCTAAGGCTTTGTCCTTAAGAGAGAAGGAGAAAGCCCTAAGCTTATGGTTGTTGCTCTCCAATCTTAGCGGTCTAAGAGTCTCCATCAAAATCTCATAGTTCATCAAGTGTTGATGAGGAGACTCTCCTTCCATCCCTCCAAATTGATTATGCCGGATCATTTGTAGAACTTGAGGGCGGAGCTCGTAGTTGTGGGCTGCGGGATCTCCTAAGTTCACACCCGGACGGTGTGCTCTTTGTGCCGGATCCATACGTCTCCCTAGGGTTTGTGGCTCTTCAATGGCGATGGGCACAACCCTAACATTAGCCGCCGGCTGCGGTTGTGGTGGAGGAGGTGGAGGTTGTCGGCGATTAAGCTCGCCTTGAACAAGGGCTTGCCTAATCTCATCAATCTCCCTCCTTGTTTCCTCTTGCCTCTCATTGGCAAGTCTCCTTTCTTCCTCCAAGAGCTCATCTCTTAGCCTTATTTGCTCTAAGGCTTCATCCAATTCAGCTTGGAGATCTCTTCCGGCTATCTCTTTTCCCTTTTTGATGCTCTTGGATCTAGATCTAAGGGTTTTCTCCGGTTCGGGATCGAATGGAGCTAAATCCTTGCCACGAGATCTTCGCATACACCTAAAGATTAAGAGATGTCCTGAAAAGCAAAGACACACACCAAAAAGAGATCAAAAGCAACAAGAAAGATCTACACTATAAACAATCACAAAATGACTCAATCTAGACCTAGTCCCCGGCAACGGCGCCAAAAACTTGTTACGCTAAGATCGTGTGATGTGCACGCAATAAGTCTTAAATTTATACTCGTTATATTTATCCTAACTCCTAGCGAACCCGCAGTGTACGGGACGTTTGTAGTAGGGATAGTATTCCGAGGTCGAACACAAAGACTAAGGTGAAATCGAGTCGAACAATGATCAAAGATAGTGTGAATCTAGGCTAAGATAAGATGAGAAACAAAGAAAATGGAAAAACTCAATGTTTTTGTTGGTTTTTGTGGTGATCAAACAAAGATCACAAGTCAAGCAAGATAATAAAACAACTAACAACTCAAGCTAGCAAACAAACAAGTAACACAAAGCACAAAGTATATGATCAAGAGAGAAAAGTAGATTCTAGAGGTCAAGATTTCCGGTTATCGCATAGGATTCAAGGTTCTAAGGATTCTAAGGACAAGTTGCGGTGTTGAGGAAGAGTGATTCACTAATGGAAGCAATTACCGGGTAGGTCTCTCACTTCACTAGTCCCGCTTCTAACTCCTAATACCGGGTAGGTCTCAAGGTGGTTAAATAGGGAGTTCTACACAAACCGGATACTACTTAAGGGTGCAACCCCTCTCCTTACCGGGTAAGTCTCGGAATAGGGAAGTCTCAAGTACTAATCCTAGCACACTCGATCCAATAGCGGCTTATGAAGCTCACTACTACCTAGCATTCATCATCTTAGGTATCTAAGGTCGGAAATCATCGGGTAGATCTCTTCCCTCACTTAGATTGATAGCATTAGGTGATCTTAAGCTAAATTAGGCTTAATAAACACTAGGATTTAAACAACCAAGGACCCTAGCATTCAGATTTATCATTTAAAGAGCAACAGGAGAATAAATCGGGCTGTTCTACAGATAAATCGGCCGATTTATCTGATGAACAGGACAATTTTTCTTTCTGTTGTGAGTTTCGTGCATATTAATCATCCTAAACTAACATATAAGCTCATCCTATCATCACCCTAGCCATAACCATCAATCCATCACTCTAGAATCACAACAAACTAGCCAATAATATGCATATCAAGATTCAAAATCATCAAACAAGCATACATGGTGTTCATAGATGAGTAATGAAAGATGAGAAACAAAATCAATTAATCTCAGCAAAATCCAAGTTGTAGCAAGACTTACAAACTCTTAAATGAAGATCCAAAATGTTCCTAACAATCCTTGCTAAAGTTCTTCAATCAAAGACTACAAAAGCAACTCAAAATCACTCAAAACCTCACTATTCTCCTAAAATGGTGTTCTTCTTCTTCCTTCAATCCTTGGGAGCTTTCTTCTCCTCCAATCTTTCCCCCCAAATTAGTGAGCTGTGAATGAGAGTGTGGGAGAGGAGAGATGCTCAGCAACCACCTGCAGGACCACTTATATTCTCCACCAAGAGCAAGGACGGACAAGAGATCGTGGGACACGTGGCTTAAGCTATCAAAGCCTCAAAAATCGACCCAGTAGGAGAAAATCGGCCGATTTAGCTGCTTGTTGGTCCGATTTTCTTCAGCAGAAAGGTGCTATGATCGTCTAGCCATGAGTTGATTCATTGCTTGCACCAATAGTGGTCTTTGTGTCCCTTGTTGCTCCATTTATGCTCCTCCTTAGCCTTGGATGTGTACCATCATGAGGCTTGGCCCTCTAATGTATTGGTTAATGTCCAAAAGACCCCCGAAATACCTACAAAGCAACGCACAAGTCCGTGTAGACGTCTATCTCGACAAAATACGTGAATTGAGTGCAAACGTCTCGAATTTGTGCTAAATCATGCATGAATGATTGATGAATCTATCTAAATGATTACCTAAACCCTAGTCATAAATCGTGTTATCACTAACCCCTTGAGACCTACCCGGTAATAGAAGTTTGATGCGGGATTAGTGAAGTGAAACATGCTTCCATTAGTGAGAGACCTACCCCTTGAGTCCAATGCCATAACCGGAAATCTTGACCTCTAGAATCTACTTTTCTCTCTTGATCATATACTTGTGCTTTGTGTTACTTGTTCATTTGCTAGCTTGAGTTGTTAGTTGTTTTATTATCTTGCTTGACTTGTGATCTTTGTTTGATCACCACAAAAACCAACAAAAACATTGTGTTTTTCCATTTTCTTTGTTTCTCATCTTATCTTAGTCTAGATTCAAACTATCTTTGATCATTGTTTGACTCGATTTCACCTTAGTCTTTGTGTTCGACCTCGGAATACTATCCCTACTACAAACGTCCCGTACACTGCGGGTTCGCTAGGAGTTAGGATAAATATAACGAGCATAAATTTAGAGCTTATTGCGTACACACATCACACACGTTCTTAGCGTAACAAGTTTTTGGCGCCGTTGCCGGGGACTAGGTCTAGATTGAGTCATTTTTGTGATTGTTTATAGTGTAGGTCTTTCTTGTTGCTTTTGATCTCTCTTTGGTGTGTGTCTTTGCTTTTCAGGACATCTCTCACTCTTTAGGTGTATGCGAAGATCTCGTGGCAAGGATTTAGCTCCATTCGATCCCGAACCGGAGAAAACCCTTAGATCTAGATCCAAGAGCATTAAGAAGGGAAAAGAGATGGCCGGAAGAGACCTCCAAAATGAATTGGATGAAGCCTTAGAGCAAATAAGGCTAAGAGATGAACTCTTGGAGGAAGAAAGGAGACTTGCCAATGAGAGGCAAGAGGCAACTAGGAGGGAGATTGATGAGATTAGGCAAGCCCTTGTACAAGGAGAGCTTAATCGTCAACAACCTCCACCTCCTCCGCCACCGGTGGTACAACCGCAGCCGGCGGTTAATGATAGGGTTGTGCCCATTGCCATTGAAGAGCCACAAACTTTGGGGAGACGTATGGATCCGGCACAAAGAGCACACCGTCCGGGTGTGAACTTAGGAGATCCCGCAACCCACAACTATGAGCTCCGCCCTCAAGTTCTACAAATGATCCGTCATAATCAATTTGGAGGGATGGAAGGAGAGTCTTCTCATCAACACTTGATGAATTACGAGATTTTGATGGAGACTCTTAGACCGCCAAGATTGGAGAGCAACAACCATAAGCTTAGGGCTTTTTCCTTCTCTCTTAAGGATAAAGCCTTGGCTTGGTATCAATCCATTCCACAAGGGCGAGTGAGTACTTGGGAGGAAATGACAACCGAGTTTTTGACTAAGTTCTTCCCACCTTCCAAGACTACCGAGTTAAGAGGGAAGATCAATGCATTCGTGATGAAGGATAGAGAGAGTTTGTTCAAGTTTTGGGAGAGATTCAAAGATCTTCTCCTAGATTGTCCGCACCATGGCATACCGAAAATTGAGCTATTGGAAATCTACTTCAAAGGACTTGATGAAGATAGCCAATTCAAGCTCCAATCTCTTTCCGGTGGGACTTTCATGGAGAAGAATGTAGATGATGCTTGGGAGTTTGTGGAGAAGCAAGCTCTAGTAATTGAGAAATACTCCCATAGGAAGAGTGAAGGTAGAAAGGCGGGAGCATATGAGGTGAGTGAAGTCACCATGAGCAATTTCAAGCTTGACGCCATCAACAATGAATTGAAGTCCTTGAGGGAGTTGTGTGCTACAACTTTGAAGAACCAAGCAACTCCTCAAGTGCCTCCACAAGCTAACTTATCTTCCAAGGAGGAGGATGTGAATTACATGGGAAGGGGCAATTACAACAATTATCAAGGCCCAAGGAACTTCAACAACAACCGGCAATTCAACAATTACCGGCCCAACCATAACCATCCCGGGTTTTCCTATTCTAACCCGGATGGAGCCTTGAACCCTCCCGCTTCCACAAGCACAACTCCACCACCAAAAGCTTCACAAGAACCTCCACCCGGATTTACTCAACCTCCAAAAGATAGGACCGAAATGATGTTTGAGCAATTGCTTGGAAGGTTGAGTGGTCTTGAGAGCACGGTGACTTCAATTTCTAAGGCTCAAAAGGTTTTGGAAGCACAAGTGTTCCAAAAGGCAGGTGAAGCACATAGAGATCCGGGAAAGCTTCCCGGAAGAACCGAAGAAAACCCAAGAGGCCAAGTGTTGGCTATTACAACAAGAAGTGGGTTGAGTATGAAGGAACCTTTGCCCAAGGAGAATGCTAAAGGGAAGCAAGTGGTGAATGAAGAAGAAACTTTGCAAGGAGATGGAGGCAAGAGCAAGGATGTAGAGCCAACCTATGTGGCACCGCCTCCATACAAGCCACCACTACCGTTCCCTCAATCACGAGCAAGAGCTCGCTTGGACAATCACTTTGGTAAGTTCCTTGAACTAATGTCTAAATTGCATATTAACATTCCGTTCATGGATGCTATTTTAGGAATGCCGGCATATGGCAAGTTCTTGAAGGAAATACTCTCCAACAAAAGGAAGTTGGAGGAGTATGGGGAGATAAGAATGACAAAGAGATCCTCGGAGTTGATTCAAACGATGAAGGAGGAGATGCCTCCTAAGCTAAGAGATCCGGGATCCTTTTATGTGCCAATCGGAGTAGGAGAAGTGAAGTATGACACCTTATGTGATCTTGGGGCAAGTGTAAGCATCATCCCGCTTGCACTTTGCAACAAGGTTGGGCTAGGAGAGCCAAAGCCGGTCAAGATGACTCTTTACATGGCGGACCGCTCGATCACTCATCCGGTTGGAATCTTGGAAGACATCCCGGTGCAACTAGGGAAGTTCTATGTGCCCATAGACTTCGTTGTTTTGGACATCCCGGCGGACTATCCGGTTCCTATCATCTTGGGAAGACCTTTCTTAGCTACTTCCGGGTGTCTAGTAGATTGCAAGAATGGGACTCTCTGCTTCAACATTGGAGAAGAGAACATCAAGTTCAAGCTGTCCACAATGATGAAAGGGCCAACCCTTGATGAGGATGTATTCAACATAGTTGAAGAAGAGGAGTCTAGAGAGGTTGTGAGCTCAATCTTGCTCAAGGATCCGCTTGAGAGAGTTCTTAGCTCAAGCTTGATGGAAGAAGGAGTTGAGGAGAGTAGCAATGAAGTAATCAAGGCCTTGAATGCATTGGACGAGCTACCAAGTGTTGGATTTGAAGTGCTAGAAGAAGAGGAAAACAAACAGAAAAATCGGACTGGAGGGCAGAAATCGGCCGATTTTTGTCCTTGTGCTGAAATTTCAGCCGGTTTTGCAAAAACAGAAACTCAGATAGACCCACTGCCAGAAAAATCGTCCGATTTTTCCTTTTGGGCCGATTTTCCTGAGTCTTTTCAGCATCAACCACTTGAGTGTGAGCAATCATCAAGGGACTTCAAGGAGGCTTCCATGGCTTTGCAATCATCTCAACCTACATTGTATAGATCATCTCCAACCGAAAAAGGTCCTCTTCAACTTGATCTTAAACCCCTTCCCTCTCATTTAAAGTATGCTTTCCTTGGTTCAAATTCTACTTATCCGGTGATTGTGAATGCATCTTTGAATGATGATGAGCTTAATAGACTGTTGAATGAATTGAAACTGCATAGAAAGGCAATAGGATACACCATTGATGATCTTGTTGGCATCAAACCATCTTTGTGCATGCATAGGATAATGATGAAATATAATCATAAACCCTCTATTGAACATCAAAGAAGATTGAATCCCATAATGAAACAGGTAGTCAAAAAGGAAATCATTAAGTTGCTAGATGCAGGAATTATCTACCCTATCTCGGATAGTAAGTGGGTTAGTCCCGTTTATGTGGTACCTAAGAAGGGTGGGATGACCGTAGTGACCAATGAGAACAATGAATTAATCCCGACTAGGACGGTTACGGGGTGGAGGATGTGCATTGATTATAGGAAGTTGAACATGGCCTCTAGGAAAGATCACTTCCCTCTCCCTTTCATTGACCAAATGCTAGAGAGGTTAGCTCAACATTCCCATTTTTGCTACCTAGATGGCTATAGTGGGTTCTTCCAAATCCCGATCCACCCCGATGACCAAGAGAAAACAACCTTTACATGTCCATGGGGTACTTTTGCATATAGGAGAATGCCATTTGGCCTGTGTAATGCACCCGCCACCTTCCAAAGGTGTATGATGGCCATCTTTTCGGAATATATTGAAAATATCATGGAAGTGTTCATGGATGATTTCTCTGTTTATGGTTCTTCCTTTGATAATTGCTTGGCTAACTTGTCATTAGTATTGCAAAGATGTGAGGAGACAAATCTTGTCTTGAATTGGGAAAAATGTCACTTCATGGTAAGTGAAGGTATTGTGTTAGGACACTTGGTGTCTAACCGTGGCATTGAGGTTGATAGGGCCAAGATTGAAACGATAGAGAAGTGGCATTAAGGTTCATTCAAGATTTCTCTAAAATTTCTAAGCCCCTTACTAACCTACTAATGAAGGATGTTGAATTTGTTTTCTCCAAAGATTGCCTTGAGGCTTTTTGTAGGTTGAAGAACGCCCTGATCTCCGCACCTATAATGCAACCTCCGGATTGGAGTTTACCGTTTGAGATCATATGTGATGCAAGCGATGTAGCTGTTGGGGTTGTTTTGGGGCAAAGGAAAGATGGGCGAACTCATGCTATTTATTATGCTAGCAAGACGCTAGATGATGCCCAACTCAATTATGCTACCACCGAGAAGGAGTTGCTAGCGGTTGTGTATGCATTGGAGAAGTTCCTCTCATATCTTGTTGGAGCGAAGGTCATAGTTTATACGGATCATGCTGTGATTCGTTATCTACTTATGAAGAAGGATGCCAAGCCTAGGTTGATTCGGTGGATCCTTCTTCTTCAAGAGTTTGACTTGGAAATCCGGGACAAGAAGGGATCCGAGAACTCCGTGGCGGATCACCTTAGTAGACTCCCACCATTGGAGCTTGAAAGAGAGGACATCCCGATTGATGACTCATTCCGGGATGAGCAATTGCAAATGGTGGAGGAGTGCTTGTTCCAAGTGTCTAGAGGAAGCGAGCCATAGTTTGCCGACATTGTGAACTACTTAGTGTGTGAGGAGGTGCCTCCCAGATTAACATATGCCCAAAGGAAGAAGTTCTTCAAGGATGTGAGGCACTACTATTGAAGTGAGCCACTTTTGTTCAAAAGAGGGCCGGATGGAATGTTTAGAAGATGCATACCGGAGGATGAGGTGGAGAGTGTGATCCGCCACTGTCACTCCTTGCCATGTGGAGGGCATGCTAGCGCACACAAGACATGTGCGAAGGTGCTACAATCGGGCTTCTTTTGGCCAAGTTTGTTCAAGGACGTGCAAGGCTTTGTGGTAGCTTGTGATGCTTGCCAAAGGACGGGCAACATCTCAAGGAGAAATGAGATGCCCTTGAACAACATACAAGAGGTAGAGATATTTGATGTGTGGGGTGTGGACTTCATGGGACCATTCCCTTCTTCATGTGGCAACCTTTACATCCTATTGGCGGTTGACTATGTTTCGAGATGGGTGGAGGCAATCGCCTCACCTACAAATGACGCCAAGGTTGTGGTGCGGTTCTTCAACCGAGTGATCTTCCCTAGGTTTGGAACACCAAGGGTGATCATAAGTGATGGAGGGAAGCACTTCACCAATAGGAACTTTGGCGCAATTTTGGCTAAGTATGGGGTGACTCATAAGGTAGCAACACCTTACCATCCCCAAACTAGTGGCCAAGTGGAGATCTCCAACCGGGAGATCAAGGGGATTCTCGAGAAGACGGTCTCAAGGACGAGAAAGGATTGGGCTATGAAGCTCGATGATGCCTTATGGGCATATAGAACCGCCTTCAAAACACCTATTGGCACTACTCCCTACAAGTTAGTCTATGGCAAGTCTTGCCACCTTCCGGTAGAGATGGAGCATAGAGCTTATTGGGCCATTAAGTGGCTAAATTTTGACCTCAAGGAGGCGGGAGAGAAGCGGTTGCTAGACATGAACGCCCTTGAGGAGATCTGGTTGGATGCATATGAGAATGCTCGGATCTACAAGGAGAGAATCAAGCGATGGCATGACAAGAGGATCATCCCAAAAGAGTTGAGTGAGGGAGACCTTGTCCTACTCTTCAACTCAAGGTTCCGGCTCTTCCCCGGGAAGCTCAAATCAAGATGGACCGGGCCATATGTGGTGAAGAAAGTTTTTCCTCATGGAGCGGTGGAGATAGGAGGAGATCATTGTGGTAACTTCAAGGTGAATGGGCATCGATTGAAGAAGTACATCCCGGAAGCCCCGGTGGAAGTGATTGCCCCGCTTCACCTTGATTGAAACGCTCCTGAATTTGGTCAAGCTAATGACCTTAAAGAAGCGCTTAATGGGAGGCAACCCATTGGTATATATTTTTCCCTTGTGTTTTTCTTGCTTTTGTTTAATCTCACCCTTGGTGTGCTTTGTTTTTCTTTTGTGTTTTTGGGTGCTAGATCTTGTTGATTGTCATGAGTTATGAGACGTTGGAGGTCATATGAAAGCCTCATGGACCAGTTGAAGGTACAAGATCCAAGCACATAGACGAGGAGGAAAGCACCCAGAAAAATCGGCCCGTTCTTCAGACAGATCGGCCGATTTTCCTTGGCTATGGGGCGATTTTTCCTCTGTAAAGGAAAGTGATGATCTCCAATCAAGCATGAGTGGAGCGGACGTGGAACTTGGACTGCTTGCGGTGCCAAGCGCGGGTTCCGACATCTTAATGAACATCAAGAGCTCTCTACCATCCTTGATCGATCATCTACCATCATCATCCAATGTGAACCAAAATACCAAAGCATCACCAATTTTACATTGTGAGGACTCTCTTTCACTTCTTTATTTAGTTTACACATTAGGGACAATGTGTTTCTAAGTATGGGGTGGGGTTTTCATGATCACTTGCATGATTAGCATCTAGGATAGTTTAATTTTGTCACATGTTTCATTATGTCTTGCATTGTACATACATATTTCGAAAATTCCAAAAAAAAAAAAAACAGAAAATTTTAAAAAATTTTAGTGCTTCTAAAGCTTGGGAATGACCCTTATGATGAAATTGTCTTGTGAATTGGCTATGGATAGCCTCATGTGTTGAATAGATGATGCATATATGGACTTGAAGTACTTATCTTGAATCCCATGAATGATTTGTGATCATGAATGTTTGCCTTGATTGAATTGAGTATTGAAAGTCGAAATTGCATGCTAGTTCTTGCACATCAATTAGGAGTGATTAAGGCAATTCATTTTTCTCTACTTCTCATCTTGATCATGTTGCTTGAGCACCTCAATTGAGATAAATCTGACCTCTTTTGACCCATCCGGGAATAGGAGCATGTTAGTGTGTTGATGTGTGTGAAAAGCAAGTGTGGGGTGAAGTTGTTGATGAAAGGAATGTCATGAATGAAGTGCTGAAATTGTTGCGAAAGTGTAGCCAAAAATATAGGTTTGGGGACGTTGGCTTAAATGACAAGTAACTCGGTACACTTCGCATAATCGGGTGTTGGTGCCTTGCCAAAGTGAAATAAACCGATAGTCCTAACGAGCTTTGGTATGTGTGCCCGGTGTGGATGCACCTCGAAAAAATAGAAAAAGCCCGAGGACGGCTAATCACCAAAGTTTCGGCTTTTGTACACCAATACCATTGTCTCAAAAATAAAAGAAAAGAAAGAAAAGAAAATGAAGAAAAAAAATATACACTTGAGGAAGTTGATAAGAAAATTTGAAGTTGTGGTTGTTTAGTTCCTTTCCCGGATTAGCATCACATAGCCCAGAAAATTCCCGCCTAATCACAACGTTTCTTGGCCTTCTATTTCACAAGTCCTCATGACCTACTTGCATGTGTGTAAGACTAAGTGATTTAGATTGGATATGCTCATGATCATCTTGACATCTTCATCTTTACACTTCATTGCATGCTATCGAGTTAAGTACAATTGTCTTTCCATGCCTTCACTTATTTGATACATAATTGCTTGTCCATTGTCATGAAACATGACTATGAAGGTGATCCAATATTAGAAGCACAACTCCAAAAAGATTTTGCCATTTTTCTGCATACATAAATCATGTCATCTTGTAGTCTGTAGTTGAGAATTTTGCTCGGGGACGAGCAAACCTTAAGTATGGAGTATTTTTGATAACACGATTTATGACTTAGGTTTAGGTAATCATTTAGATAGATTTCTCACTCATTCATGCACGGTTTAGCACTAATTCACGACGTTTGCACTCAAATCACGTATTTTGTCGAGATAGATGTCTACACGGACTTGTGCGTTGCTTTGTAGGTATTTCGGGGGTCTTTTGGACATTAACCGATACATTAGAGGGCCAAGCCTCATGATGGTACACATCCAAAGCTTTGGAGGAGCATAATTGGAGCAACAAAGGACACAAAGACCACTATTGGTGCAAGCAATGGAGCAACTCATGGTTAGACGATCATAGCATGTTTCTGCTGAAGAAAATCGGACCAACTAGCAGCTAAATCGGCCGATTTAATCCTACTGGGTCGATTTTTGGGCCTTTGACAGCTTAAGCCACGTGTCCCACGATCTCTTGTCCGGCCTTGCTCTTGGTGGAGAATATAAGTGGTCCTGCAGGTTGTTGCTGAGGATCTCTCCTTTCCCACACTCTCATTCACAGCTCACCAATTGGGGGAAAAGATTGGAGGAGAAGAAAAACTCTCAAGGATTGAAGGAAGAAGAAGAACACCATTCTAGGAGTGATAGTAAGGTTTTGGAGTGATTTTGAGTGACTTTTGTAGTCTTGGATTGAAGAACTATTGCAAAGATTGTTAGGAACATTTTGGATCTTCATTTAAGAGTTTGTAAGTCTTGCTACAACTTGGACTTGGCTGAGATTTATTGATTTTACTTGCTTATCCTTCATTATCCTTCTATGAACACCATGTATGCTTGTATGATGATTTTGGATCTTGACATGCTTACTATTGGCTAGTTTATTGTGATTCTAGAGTGATGGATCGATGGTTATGGCTAGGGTGATGATAGAATGGACTTATATGCTAGTTTAGGATGATTTGTATGCACGAAACTCACAACAGAAGGGAAAATCGTCCTGTTCATCAGGTAAATCGGCCGATTTCCCCCATGATCCACCCGATTTCCTCCTCTGTTGCTCTTTAAATGATGAATCTGTATGATTGAGGTGTTAGGTTGTTAAATCCTAGTGTTTATTAAGTCTAATTTAGCTTAGGACCTCCTAATGCTATCAACCTAAGTGAGGGAAGAGATCTACCCGATGATTTCCGATCTTAGATACTTTAGAAGATGAATTCTAGGTAGTAGTGAGCCTCATAAGCCGCTATCGGATCGAGTGAGCTAGGATTATTGCTTAAGATTTCCCTATCCCGAGACTTACCCGGTAAGGAGAGGGTTACCCCTTAAGTAGTATCTAGTTTGTGTGAAATTCCTTATTCTAACCCCTTGAGACCTACCCGGTAATAGGAGTTTGATGCGGGATTAGTGAAGTGAGAGACCTACCCGGTAATTGCTTCCATTAGTGAAACATTCTTTCCCCAACACCGCAGCTTGTCCTTAGAATCCTTAGAACCTTGAGTCCAATGCCATAACCGGAAATCTTGACCTCTAGAATCTACTTTTCTCTCTTGATCATATACCTGTGCTTTGTGTTACTTGTTCATTTGCTAGCTTGAGTTGTTAGTTGTTTTATTATCTTGCTTGACTTGTGATCTTTGTTTGATCACCACAAAAACCAACAAAAACATTGTGTTTTTCCATTTTCTTTGTTTCTCATCTTATCTTAGTCTAGATTCACACTATCTTTGATCATTGTTTGACTCGATTTCACCTTAGTCTTTGTGTTCGACCTCGGAATACTATCCCTACTACAAACGTCCCGTGCACTGCGGGTTCGCTAGGAGTTAGGATAAATATAACGAGCATAAATTTAAAGCTTATTGCGTACACACATCACACACGTTCTTAGCGTAACATGTACACCTTGTGTTTCATGTGTCTCAACTGAGGGAGTACATACTAGATCCGAGACACATAGTCAGTTATGATGACTTAGTGGTTGAGCCAAACCACACTTTTGTTGAGCACCCGATTGCAATCCTAGAACGAGGTATGAGACGCTTGCGTTCGAAGGACATTCCTATGATGAGGATACAGTGGTCGAGACGAGGACCTGATGAGGCTACATGGGAGACTGAGGATAATATCCAAAGGAACTATCCAGAGTTTTATGCTAGATAGATGCACCTTTAGGATCGATGAGTAGATCTTAGTGCTATCTTGGTGAGTGTTGTGATTATGTGCTTATGTGTTCTTACCTTAATTTTCTTTTGAATCTCAAAATATATGTTTATTCTCGTGCTAGCTATGATGTGATGTATGATCTTGTTAGATCTTGATGTGCTAGCGCGATTTATGATTATAGGTGGAGATGGTTCTCCCTCCATGCTATTATGAGTATAGTTCCGCTAGAGATGTTCTTCCTCCACACCCTTGTGTTATGAGTATGATATGGCAAGATATGTATTTCCTCTATGCCCTTGTGATGTGGCTATAGTCTGGCTAGAGATGGTTTTCCTCTATGCTATTGGATGTTATAGTGATCTTGTTATTGGAGTTGATGATTCCTCCATGCTTGTGTTTTGAGGTTATAGAGTGTTATAGGTTGATACCTTATGAGCGGATATGTGATACCTCCAATAGAGAGAGTGTTTATACCTCGGCATATGGGTCCAAGAGGATTTGGGATCGTGCAAGTTTCGGGATGAAACTTGCTTTTAAGGGGTGTGATATAAGAGACTTAGTCTTTTAGGAGTCCGCGCCTGTGTCTCAGCTGAGACACAGGAGCGTAGCCGTCCCAACGTCCCCGTGAACTGCCCCGGACGGCCCTGTGGTCCGCCCCTGTGGTTTCTTGTGGCTACAGCCGCCTTTGTTGACTCTTTGAATCCAGTTTTTCATATCTTCCCTTGTAAGTTTCCTCCCCTTGCTTCTGATGAAGGGTTTCCTTCATTCTCCATCCTTCTCCTCACGATCTTCTTCTCTTCCCCTTTTTTCTTTGATCTTCTTCTTGGATTTCCTTTGTTTTGCGAGAGAGTTGGTGTGTGTTTTGATCTTTGATGATGATGAGGCTTCTAAATGTTGTGCTGTGAGAGCCAATTGTGTGTGTGGTGTGGATCTTTTCCCTCTGTTAGGTTCCATCTTGGTGAGTTCTTCCTCTTTCTTCTTCTTTCTTTCTTCTTTTCTTCTTTCCTTCCCTTTAGCTTAGGAATCCACAAGTTTGATCTTGTGTTGATCTTATTGGACATGTATTGATGTATATATGTTTATTATGTATGTGGATGGTTTCTGGATGGTGAAGAGGTGAAGAAGATCGAGTAGAGGATCGAAGAGAAGTCGGAGATTTGCTTCTGCACAGTCAGCCACCCCTGCGCCTACCAAAAGCCGCCCCTGCGCCTGGTGTGCCGCCGCCCCTGTGTGGAGTACCGCCGCCCCTGCGCCTCCCTGGTGCTTCGCCCTTGCGTCTCCTTGTCATGGAGGTGCTTCTTGTCCAGGACATACCTAGTGTGGTATGAGTCCTTTCCTTTCTGATGACATGAATTATGACCTATATTTAGGCATGTATTTATATAGATTTTCCCTTTATTTTGCATACATAGACATACACTCATAGCTATTATGGTTATATTTTACCTACTTTGCGAGAATAGAGGTCTACACGGAGTTTTATTGCATTTGTAGGTAATTTGGCGAATTATGAAGCGAAATGGCATATTAAAGCATCAAGCCTTGAAGCGGGACAAAAAGGAGCATAAAAGGAAGATAGGACGCGCCAAAGTATATTGATACCGTCTGACGCGCTAGAGTATTTTCTGATACCAGCGGACTCAACTTCTTTTCAGCCCAAATATTTAAGGTTTTATCTTTAAACCCTAGATTTATCCCTATAATTATTCTATAGAAAAAATCTCCAAAAAGGGAGGCTGAGGGAGCCAAAATCCCCAAAAAGAGGGAGGCTTGAAGATCTTATTGTGAGAAGAGTTGGAGAAGTATGCACTTGGAGATTTCGAAGTCGGAAAAGATGGTAGGGTTTCATCTTGAAGGCGGACTGACATCCTGTTCTTCTTTGTTCCTTGAGATTTGTGAGATATTATTATTCTATTCTACATTCATTGAACGCAAGTTACGATTTTTTTGTTTCATTGACATTGGTTTTGTGTTTATTATTGAGATTTCAAGGTTTTACCCTTTTTCTCTTTTATATTTGATTTATGATTTCATTATAATGATTCTTGGCTAAAACCCTTAAGTGATTCTAAGGTAAAGGGTTGATAGTTGTGGCGTAGATGATGATTGATTGAACCAAAACATATTGGACCCTGAGAGTTGCAAGAAACCTTGTTGTCGAGGCTTTCCACGGCCTGTTCTTGAGTTCCACGGCCGTGGTTCTTCAAGATCTGACCGTGGTTTTCCTCTGTCGTACGTTCTTTGCTTTTGCTTTGATCCAGAGTTAAAGATTTTCTTTAAGATAGCCTTGGCTTACCTTTTCTAGGTAGTAGTGAGACTCAACATCCTCTACTTTGGTTTCGAGTGTCACAACCTTAACCGTTTTGGCTTATCTTATATTCCCTTGGGTTTTGGAATGTGTATTTGAGAGTTTAATCTTATCCTTGGATCCTTTCTATATTGCAGCCTCAACAACCTTTATAGAGAGAGCCTTTGGGTGAGACTTATGGGTTTTGGAACTTCGCCGTACGATTCCCTACCTTTGATATACCTTTGCAATTCCAACATTGTCCTTATACCTTTAGAATATCTTGAACCGATTGCCACAATTGAATACCTAAATCTTTAGAATCGGTGTTTTCCCAATTATCTTTATAAAAGCTTTTGTTATTTGCCTGACAATTTGTGAATTGAATTTATCCCCCAAATCCCTGAGTTCGATACTCTGGAATTCTTGCTTTACTACGCCGATCCGTACACTGCGGGTTCGCTTTGCTTGATTTCAGTTTTTATAAATTTAAGACTTTGACGCACACACTTTCGAACGAATACTTTCCTAGTGTGAGTGGCTTAGAAGCATGATAGGTATGAGTATGAGAATAGGATGATGATATCATGGTATCGATATATGCCGGATATGGCTTTGGAATTTAGTAGGTTGTTGAGGCGTATAGGTTGGATATAATCCTTATGGATCCCTTGGGTCCAGGTGTGACCCCTTTGATTGATAGGAGATTTGATATCTCTTTATGTCTTGTTATTAGGCAATGCTATCCTCCAGATTAGAGTCGATCGCGGTTGAGGTTATCTTGAGGTTGAGGTAAGTCCGTAGGACTTACTTAGCTACATTCCTATATTTGGATGTATGCATGAGTGGTGATTGTTATATGCTTGATAGCATGCGATATTGATTATTACCGACCTATGGTTTATTGGATAGCCCCCTTGTAGTGGTAGTGATAACCTTTCCCTTTCATCCTGTAAGGAGTCTGGGAGGTTCTCTACAAGTCAGGCCAGTCCTGGTATACGGGATGGGCACTTCACCACTCCTCATGGCACACGGGAGGTGCGCCAATACCACTCCAGATGGCTATGGTACCTAGAGGTGAGGATGATATATTCCTCGTGTCACATATTTTCATCTATATAGATATGACTTGAGTGTATGACGTTATAAAGATAATTAAACGAGTAAATGTGTGACAACATGATTGTGTGTTTACCATTCCATGACATCTATATATGCTTATGCATTATCTTATATACGAATGGTTAGCTAACGGTTTCATACCGTGTTGTAGATGCTTTGCAAGATAGGAGGACTACAGAGTGAGCCAGATGGGTGATCCGTTGAGGGCTTCTGCACACTAGGTTGTGCGAGGGATTATGTGATGTTTTGTACATGTATGGATATGTGTTGTTGTTTTGTACTCAACGGTGTTTTGTAAAACCTTTGTTTGTATATATTTATACAGTTTGATGTTTTGGTTTTAATCTATTTGTGCCTTGTTGTAAGATCTGTGAACTTGTTCTCAGGCTAGGGTTAGGATCCATTGTGAGATCCTAGCCCAGTAGCGCCCCGAGTCCCGCGGATTTAGGGTGTTACAGATGCATAGTATGTTCGTTCTAATGAAAAGAATGATATGTTTTCGCGAGCAAAAGTTGGGTCAAATGTTTCAAACTCACACGGAAAAGCCATGGTGGCTATAGCGTTGTTCGCTCCAAACGGTGTGTGCAAGCTTTAAATTTATAACCTTATAAGTATGCTTGAACAAATATGTGAACCTGCAGTGTACGGGTCAACTGTAATAAAAAGCAAGAATTCCAAAGGTCGATCATAGGGACTTAGGTGAAACAAAGTACAGAATAGGTTGTCAAGTATTGCAATTAACCAAAAGCAATTAAAGTAATCAAAGATTATGTGAAAGTCAATTAAGGGGAAATGAGGATTCTAGGGATTAAACCATCTAGTTGTGGTTCCGACTCAAGATCTCAGAAGATAACGCGGACAAAGCTGAGGTTTGCAAAGGGAAGGTGTTTCTACGGTTGAAATAGATTACAGGGTAAGTCTCACTACTCACTATCCCAAACCAAAGCTCCTATCATCGGGTAAGTCTCAAGGTACTAAGGAAAGGAACTATAATCTCAAACCAACAAACCACATAAGGGAATAGAATCGACCTTTACCGGGTAAGTCTCAGGCTAACTCACAAAGATGGGATGAATGCACACTCAAACCCCAATAAAGGATAAACCTTTATTACCTACACTTATGATCATGGGTAAACAAACAAAGGAATCACCGGGTAAGTCTCATCCTAGGCTTGCATTGAACCAGGAAAGGTGTAATAAGGATAGGATTTGGCAAACTAGAACACTTAACTCTCAGTTTCGGATCAGAAAAGGTTCACCTCGTTCAGTCAAGTTCCACCCCGGCCGAGATGTTCATCGACTGAGCGAGGTATCTAGGGTTAAGGTTAAAGACTCGAACTTTCAGGGTCCTGCTGGGATTAAGATCATTCTATCATCGTCTTTCCCACAACTTTCAGCCAATCACCCTAGAATCGCATAAAAAACTTAGCCAACAATCATCACGATAACAATAATCAAATATATGGAAAGGGAATCAATATTCGAACAAGAAAACCTTAAGAAAAAGCTCTCAATAACTGAATCAAATAACAAACAAGTGTTCATCAAATCACAAATCGAGTAAGACAACAAACCAAAAGGAAATCTAAGAAAGTCTTACAAACTCCCTCAAAAGCTAATCTTCAAACTATGAATCCTTCCTTGATCTTCAATCCTTAAATCCTTTCTTCAAAGCTTCCAGAAAATCTCCTAATTGCTAGATGTTCTCAGCCTCCAAGCATGTTTGAACTTGTGGAAAATTCAACCCTTTATATAGGAGAATTATCTTCTAAAAATAATAATATCTTAAAAAGATAATTTCCTAGAAAATATATCCATATCTCTAAAATAGATCTTTCAAAAATAATATCTTCCTTCAAGAAATTCATCCCAAAAATATAAGATATCTTCTTTTCAAAAATAAAAGATCTCAGCCAAAAATATGGATCTCGCCGGCGGCAGGGTGTTCGCCTCGGTAGGGATGCTCCTCAAGATCACCTCGGTCGAGGTGACACTGTACCTGACCGAGGTGAATCTCAACTGAATGTGAAATCTCTCAAATCTGGTCCAAAGTAAATCTTCTTCATTAATTCCAGGCTTCCTGAGTTTTTCCTTAAGCTCCAGAATGTACTCCAATGACTCCTTAGCTCCTTAGCTCCATTTTAGTCCAAAACGTGCAATTTTACCTACAATTACAACGAAACTAGGCGTAGACCTCGATTCCCGTAAAGGTAGATGAAACAACAATATAATCACATAATATACATCCATACATGCAGATTATTGAAGATAAAACGTCTAAACCAGCCCCAAAATATAGACTATAATACATGTTATCAAAATACCCCATACTTGTCCCTTGCTTGTCCCCAAGCAAGTTCCAAATCTTAAGTACAAGATAGAATGGATTATAAGTCGTAAAAATCAATGAAAAACGATTTCAAAACATTTTTGGTGGTGTGCTCCATTCATAGATCTTTCTAAGAGAATGCTTCATGGCAAATAAAATCAATACATGATCAAAACATTTTATAAATATAAGAAAGTTGTTCATCTTTGCATAAAATTATAGAATGCATAATAAATCATATTTATCGAAATCAATCATGTATAATCCAGTTTAAACCACCAAGTCAATCAACAAGCTCTAGGTCTCAAGGGCTTCTAAAAGAGGTCAAGAAATGTGTGAGGGTGGGATGTATATAGGGAATGTGGTGCTAGAATCCGGGAAAAGGATCTTACTTCACTTTCTTTGAAACTCAACATCTTCCACCAATAAGCTTTGCTTATTTTACTTTACTTTTTGGGATGTATGGACAGAGTTGCACAATAACCGAAGCCTAGGAGATCAGCAATCATCAGTTTCTCGAGATGCCTCAAACCCTTGATGCACATACCATGACCCGTTAGGAATATTGCTCAAACCGATTTTGGCAAGACACAAACACCCCGACTATGTGAATGGTGCCGAGTTACTCATCATCATGATTGACTTCCCCAAACCTATTTTTGTTTCTTTCTAACACTTTCAGCCAACATCTCAACTTCACTTTCACTTGCTTTTCTTTGCTTGCTTCCAAATTCCCGTATAGGTAAAGGGAGGCAAATATGTATATGAGGGACTAAAGCATGATCAAGAAGAAGAAGAGAAGAGAATGAATTGCCTCAATCATCCCAGGAAGAATGTGATAGAACTCATCATGTGGTGTCAACCTTCAAATTCAACATAATTTTGATAAAAACAAAGTATTAAACATGCCAAAACTTCAAACAAAGCATTTTGTAACTTAAACATATCATAAAACCTTTCGAGCATATAAAGATTTCAAAATCAATCTGCAAATAGAATCATCATGGAGGTCATATCCAAAAAAGAAGCACAAAACGTTTCGAAAAATCTCTCAGTTAAGTCACATCGGTCGAGGTATTCTAAGTCATCCGAGGTGCTTTACCAATCTGCAAACAGAATCATCATTGAGGTCATCCCGGTCGAGGTCATAAAATTTTTTATCCTTAAACCAGTTTTTGACGTTTTTCTCAAACAACAACCTGTATGTATGCATGTAATTTCAGATAAACACATAGAGCTAAATAAGATCATAAATATCCAAATAGAGTCATACAAGCATACACACAATGTCAAGTAAGTACATCCACATACCCCATACTTGGGACACATTGTTCCAATGGGTCAAATAAGAGTTAAGTAAAACAGGAAACTCACCGGACCTAGCCGAACTGCATAATAAATAAAGAAAAGAAATTCATGCAAGCTCTAGTCCTGATCCGCTGGTGGTGGTTGATGTCGGATGAAGGGATGCTGAGATGTGTCAAATGGATAACCCATCGTGTGCTGAAACTAGATCTCCATCATTTGGCGCTGATAGTGCTGGCTCTCTCTAAGCTCTATAACCTCCACTATCAAGGTTGCGTAAGAGTCGATCATCTGGTCTGTCAGCTCATCAATCCGTCGGTGAGCTACTGGATCTCTCTGTCTGCGGACTCTACGCCGGGCAGGTCGTGATGTTGTTGCTGCCTCCTCCTCATTAGCCTTGTCATCTAGATCGATAACTGGCACACTAGGACCGGCAGTATCAGTACCGGTCTCCATGGCAGCTCCGCCATCATCATACTCATCCTCATCCTCCGTAGGTGCAGGATCTCTAGCATCCTGTAAGTAGGAAAGCTAAGCAGAAGACCAGTACTGCGGATCGAAAGTTGTGAACTGGGCTGACCATAGGATACCCTGAGGGGCAGTCTGCTCCCAAGGCATAGCGACGTAGGGTGTAGTAAGGTCACGAGGAACCAGAATCCGCCTCGTGATCATCTCCTGAAGTCCCAACGGCTTTGCAGCCGCTACCAATGTACAAGCACTCAGATCCAGACCCATAACTGTAGCGATATGGGTCACCAGCCCTCCACAACAGATGTCTCCCTTGGACTTGCCCTTGATACGGTGCAAGTCGTCAGCCAACATGCCTCCAAAATCAGGCACTCCACCAGCCACCATGCAAAACAAACTCAGCAACTTTCCCTGTCTGATCTTCTAAGGCGTCTCAATACGCGCCAAAAGAGTCTCACTGAAAATACGGTGGGCAAGACGGAAAGCTAAGTGAAAAATAATACGCTCCCTGGAGTCTCCAGGTCTCCATCTGTCACTGTGCTCCACCACATGGGTCATCTGCCCTCAAAACTGTCGAGCCACTGCTCGGGATGAAAAATCAGTCACGGTGGGAGTCGGGAAACCAAACACCTCTCGGAACTGATCCATCGGTACAACGTAGTTCCGGTTCAGCAACCGGTACTTGATGATGTTCCTCTCTGGCATGTGAGACGGAACTCACAAACTCCATGGTCGGCTCAAGGTAGGTTGGTGCTCATATCTCCATAAACTGCTCCAGCGCTACCATAGATATCATCTTCTTCAAGTCCTCCGCCACGTGGAGGCATTCGAAGGCTGAGACGTCCAAGAAACGCGGGGCAACTATGGGGCGCCCGCAAATGCGATCGAAGTCCGCCTGATGACGCTCATGAATCACCGGAATAGAAGGTCGAGAAGCAGAAGAAGGGGAAGAACCACTAGGAGCATCTCTCAGAACCAGCTGACGATCGGAATGGGTACTCATGATTGCAGACAAAAGGTCAACTTGGTCTGTCTGACAAACTGAAGAACACCTCGGCTGAGACACAACTCGACTGGACCGAGGCGAAGTGTTGTGCGATTTCCACTCTCTGATTTTCAGTTCTTTCCCCCCAAAATCACTACCAATTGCTTTCTATGGGGTGCTTATACTCTTTTCAGCAATAATAGATGGCAAACAAAGCCAAATTTCTCCTAAATCAGTAAAGAGAGGGAAGTTAGGGTTTTTGACAATTTACCCCAAATTATGCAGATTCGAGGCGTTTATCTTGCAGTTTGTTGCTTGTAATCTGATCCTCTTGCTTTTCTTGGTGTAATCGGAGCAGAAATCGTGGAAAACTAGTGAAAAACGAAGAAACGAGGTGAATGGTGCGCCACGGTTGAGAAGAGGTTTGGAAGGGAAGAGAGAGAAATCTGTTTCGCTTTTTATACCCCTCGTTGAATCTGGTATCACCTCGGTCGAGGTGGTCCCGACCGGACCGAGGTGGTTGACTGGATTGTCAGACCTAGTCGCCTCGGTTGCCCAAGGACATCTCGGTCGAGGCGCTATGACAGCAACCGAGATGTGTCTCAGTCAAACTCTGTCTTCTCGATTTCTCGAACGTTTGTCCTTCCAGTGGAGCTCCTGAGTTGTAATCCTTCCTTAGAGAGTACCTGGTTTCTGTCTAGGACGCCAAAAACAAAGCAAAGCAAAGCAAAAGCAAACTATCTAAAACTAAACTAGAAAAGGGAAAAGAAAGCAATACCTTGGGTTGCCTTCCAAGAAGCGCTTGATTTAAGGTCGCTAGTTGGACCGTACGGCATCCTTAAACAAGGTATAGTGGTGCAATCTCCTCAACCTGGACTTTCGGTTGGTACTTCTTAAGCCTATGACCATTGACCTTAAAGCTTCCGCTTGTTTCACCCCAAATCTCAAATGCACCATAAGGAAAAACATGTTTCACAACGTAAGGTCTTGTCCATCTAGATTTCAGCTTACGTGGAAAAAGGCAAAGGCGGGAGTTGAAGAGTAGGACTAGATCTCCTTTATTGAATTCCTTAGGAATGATATGCTTGTCATGCCATCTCTTCATTATTTCCTTGTAGATCTTGGCATTCTCATAAGTGTTTAAGCGCAACTCTTCCAACTCATTGATGTCCAATAACCTCTTTTCTCCGGCTTCCTTGATATTGAAATTCAACCACTTGATTGCCCAATACGCCTTGTGTTCTAACTCCACGGGTAGATGACAAGACTTCCTATATACCAAATTGTAAGGGGTGGTACCAATGGGAGTCTTGAATGCAGTCTTATAAGCCTAGAGAGCGTCATCCAACTTCATGGACCAATCCTTCCTCGTCCTAGAGACGGTCTTCTCCAAAATTGCCTTGATTTCTCTATTTGCGATTTCGACATGCCACTAGTTTAAGGGTGATAAGGGGTTGCTACCTTCTGGGTTACCCCATACTTCGATAGAAGTGCCTTAAACTTCTGGTTGATAAAATGTGTCCCTCCATCGCTGATGATGATGCGTGGTGCCCCAAAACGTGGAAAGATAGTCCGATTGAAGAACTTCACAACCACCATGGCGTTATTAGTGGGGGAGGCAATGGCTTATACCCATCTAGAGACGTAATCAATAGCTAGGATAATGTAGAGGTTCCCTGCGGATCATGGGAACGGTCCCATGAAATCAACTCCCCATACATCAAAAATCTCAACCTCCTAGATATTGTTGAGTGGCATCTCGTTCCTTCTAGACAAGTTCCCTGTTCTTTGGCATGCATCACAAGAAACAACAAATGTTTGCACATTCTTAAATAATGTAGGCCAAAAGAAAGCAGAACGCAATACCTTAGCGCACGTTTTGTGAGCGCTAGCATGTCCTCCACAAGGAAGCGAGTGGCAATGCCGTATAACACTAGCATCTTCATCTTCTGGAATGCATCATCGAAGCATCCCATCCGGACCTCTCTTAAATAGTAGAGGTTCATCCCAGTAGTAGTGGCGTACATCCTTGGAGAATTTCTTCCTTCGAGCGTACGTCAATCCGGGCGGTATTTCCTGGCAAACAAGATAATTAACAATATCAGCATACCAAGGTTCTTTTTTATCAGAAGCTTGGTGGAGCCAGTGCTCCATCAACTGTAAATGAGGTTCAAAAAAGGGTTTAGGAAGTTTGTTGTCCTCAGTTGACAACATCTCGCTTGTTGTCTCGGTCGGTGTCCGAGATGGGTGACCGAGATGTTCTTCATATAAGAACACCTCGCTTGGTCCAGAAAGTGCCTCGGTCGAGGTACTGCACTGAACCCGAAACTTGAATTTCTCCTCTCCTGGATCAGTTTCTCAATCTTAGCTCCTGGATCTGCTTCCAGTGCCTTTAATCTCCGTATATCTGCATCACAAGAAACATCTATACCTTCCTCCATTAAGCTAAAACTAAGAGCTCTTTCAAGAGGGTCATTAATAAGGATAGAACTCACCAATTCTCTTTATTCTTCTTCATCATAGATGTTGAAGATGTCATCTTCCAGCGGCTCTCCTTTCATTGCAGCAAGCAATACAAACTTCACTTGATCTCCACCAATGTTGAATTTCAACTTGGTGTTCTTACAATCCACATTGCAACCCGAAGTTGCTAGAAATGGTCTCCCGAGAATGTTAGGAACGGGATAATCTGCGGGTATGTCTAGTACAATAAAGTCTATAGGTAAATAGAAGTTACCTAACTTTACGGGAACGTCTTCCAAAATGCCCACGGGATGGGTAATGGAGCGATCCGCCATGTATAACCTTATCTTCACCGTCTTGGGCTCTCCAAGTCCGATTCTTTCACATAGCTCCAGCGGGATGATGCTCACGCTGGCTCCTAGATCACACAACGCCTCACAAGTTATATCCCCAACTTGAATGAGAATGCAAAATGAGCCGGGATCTCTCAACTTGGGTGGCATCTTCTCCTTCATGATTTGAATAAGCTCTGAGGATTTAGATGTTATCCTTACTTCTCCAAAGTCTTCCAGCTTCCTCTTCCTTGATAGAATCTCATTTAAGAACTTCTCATAGGCGGGCATCCCTATAATAGCATCAAGGAAAGGGATGTTAATGTGTAGTTTATTCATCAAGTCAAGGAACTTACCAAAATGCTTGTCTAGATGTGATCTGGCCCTTGACTGAGGGAATAGAAGTGGTGGTTTATAAGCAGGAAGTGGGACATAAACTTCAGATTTGTCCTTCGCTTTCTGGGACTCCACCTCGGATGGCACCTCGACCGAAGTGTTCCTCGTCTGGTTCTGGACCGAGGTGTTCTTCGTCTGCATTGGCACCGACCGAGGTACTGGATCTGCAGTTTTTAGTCCACTTCTCGTCGTTATTGCCATAATCTGTCCCTTGGGGTTGCTCTATGTCCTTGCTGGGAGCTTCCCTGGATCTCTTGGCGCTTCATTTGCCTTATTAAAGAATTGTTGCTCTAAGGCTTTTTATGCCTTCGAAAATGAAGTCATAGACGTCTCCACAGCGTTGAGCTTGATCAAGATGGCCTCCAGCACTGCATCTTTCTTCTCTGCCTGGGACGAATTTGATCCAGCTCCTGGCTCTTTAATGGAGTAGAAGAAGAAGAAGAAGAAGAAGAAGAAGAGGGGTTAAAAGAATTATTAGAATTAGAATAAGGGTTATCCGGATTTTATTGATTAGATCTCCAATTGTTGTTATTGGAGCCTCTATTGTTGTTGTAATTGTTGTTCCGTGACCCTTGGTTGTTGTTTCTTCCTTGATATCCTCCATCTCCCTTCTTCGTCTGAGCCACCAAAAGTTCCTTCAATTGCTTCACATCGTTTTTAAGGGAGATGAGTTGATTATCATTTGATGGAGCGTCCTGGAAATTAACTCTCTGAACTCCATTTTCGGCTCCTTGATGGGAGTACTACTCCATATGCAAAGCTTGCTTTTCAATGAACTCCCAAGCTTCGTCTATCGGCATATTCATGAATGTGCCGGCGGAAAGTAGTTGAAGATTGAATTGAGTAGCTCCATCCAATCCCTTGAAGTATATCTCCAGCAACTCTATCTTTGGAATCCCATGATGTGGGAAATCTAATAGAACATCTTTGAATCTCTCCCATGACTTGGACAAACTCTCCTTGTCCTTCATGATGAATGCATTAATCTTCCCTCTCATTTCAGCGGTCTTGGAGGGAGGAAAGAACTTTGTTAGAAACTCCGTCGTCATCTCTTCCCAAGTGTTGATCTTTCCGGGTGGAAGAGATTGATACCAAGTAAGCGCCCTGTCTTTCAAAGAAAAGTAGAAAGGTCTTAGCTTGAAGTTATTGTTTTCTAGCCTTGAAGGTCTCAAGGTCTCCATCAGAATCTCGTAGTTTTGCAAATGTTGATGCGGAGATTCCCTCTCTAAACCTCCAAACTGGCATTGGCGGATCATGGATAGAACTTGCGGCGAAGTTCGTAATCATGCTCAGGTGGATCACCTAGGTTGACTCCTGGACGCCTCACTTGCTGATTAGGGTCCATCCTCTGTCCTAGGGTTTGTGGAACTCTAGCAAAAAGAACATCTCGGACAGGCATCCGAGGTGGATGTATCTCGGCCGGGGCAACATGGACTGGGTCTTGCCTCGGTCGAGGATCTGGGATCGGTCGATGCAGAATCTGGGCTCTTAGATCGGCCATATCTGCTTCGATCTCTGCAGTTTTTGTGCGAGTTTGCTCTCTTTCTCATTGTAGTTCTTCCTTATTGAGGCGTAGCTGTTCCAGCGCCTCCTTCAATTCGGCCTCAAGATCGCGATTGTCTTGATTGGCCATCTTAGCTTCTTTTAATTGTCGCTTGTATGTCTTTTCTAGTTCGGGATCGTAAGGTACGATTTCCTTCCCAGCACGGGTTCTTCGCATAAACCTAAGAAAAAGATCCTGCGAAAACACTCAAGTAGAGTGGTTAGTAGCAACAAGTAGACAACCGCAACCGGCTCGGTCTAGACCAAGTCCCTGGCAACGGCACCAAAAACTTGTTTGCTCCAAACGGTGTGTGCAAGCTTTAAATTTATAACCCAAGAAGTATGCTTAAACAAATATGCGAACCCGCAGAGTACGGGTCAATTGTAATAAAAAGCAAGATTTCCAATGGTCGATCACAAGGACTTAGGTGAAACAAAGCACAGAATAGGTTGTTAAGTATTGCAATTAACAAAAAGCAATTAAAGTAATCAAAGATGATGTGAAAGTCAATTAAGGGGAAATGCGGATTCTAGGGATTAAAGCATCTAGTTGTGGTTCCGACTCAAGATCTCAAAGGATAATGCGGACAAAGCTGAGGTTTGCAAAGGGAAGGTGTTTCTAAGGTGGAAATAGATTACCGGGTAAGTCTCACTACTCACTATCCCACACCAAAGCTCCTATCACCGGGTAAGTCTCAAGGTACTAAGGAAAAGAACTATAATCTCAAACCATCACACCACCTAAGGAAATAGAATCAACCTTTATCAGGTAAGTCTCAGGCTAACTCACAAAGATGGGATGAAGGCACACTCAAACCCCAATAAAAGGATAAACCTTTATTACCTACACTTATGATCATGGGTAAACAAACAAAGGAATCATCGGGTAAGTCTCATCCTAGGCTTGCATTGAACCAGGAAAGGTGTAATAAGGATAGGATTTGGCAAACTAGAACACTTAACTCTCAGTTTCGGATCAGAAAAGGTTCACCTCGTTCAGTCAGGTTCCACCCCGGCCGAGATGTTCATCGACTGAGCGAGGTATCTAGGGTTAAGGTTAAAGACTCGAACTTTCAGGGTCTTGCTAGGATTAAGATCATTCTATCATCGTCTTTCCCACAACTTTCAGCCAATCACCCTAGAATCGCATAAGAAACTTAGCCAACAATCATCATGATAACAATAATCATATATATGAAAAGGGAATCAATATTCGAACAAGAAAACCTTAAGAAAAAGGTCTCAATAACTTAATCAAATAACAAACAAGCGTTCATCAAATCACAAATCGAGTAAGACAACAAATCAAAAGGGAATCTAAGAAAGTCTTACAAACTCCCTTAAAAGCTAATCTCCAAACTATGGATTCTTCCTTGATCTTCAATCCTTCAATCCTTCCTTCAAAGCTTCCAGAAAATCTCCTAATTGTTGGATGTTCTCAGCCTTCAAGCATGTTTGAACTTGTGGAAAATCCAACCCTTTATATAGGAGAATTATCTTCCAAAGATAATAATATTTTAAAAAGATAATTACCTAGAAAATATATCCATATCTCTAAAATAGATCTCCCAAAAATAATATCTTCCTTCTAGAAATTCAGCCCAAAAATATAAGATACCTTCTTTCCAAAAATAAAATATCTCAGCCAAAAATATGGATCTTGCCGGAAGCAAGGTGTTCGCCTCGGTTGAGGTGACACTGTAGCTGACCGAGGTGAATCTCAACTGAATGTGAAATCTCTCAAATCTGGTCCAAAGTAAATCTTCTTCATTAAGTCCAGGCTTCCTGAGTTTTTCCTTAAGCTCCAGAATGTACTTCAATGACTCCTTAGCTCCTTAGCTCCATTTTAGTCCAAAACATGTCATTTTACCTACAATTACAACGAAACTAGGTGTAGACCTCGATTCCCGTAAAGGTAGATGAAACAACTATATAATCACATAATATACATCCATACATGCAGATTATTGAAGATAAAACGTCTAAACCAGCCCCAAAATATAGACTACAACACATGCTATCAAGCGTGAAGGGGGGGACCTAGATTAGGGCAACGTTGCAAGCTTAGAGTTTATGATGTTAGTGCTTGGTGAAGTAATGAGTGGATCTCTCAGTGATTATGGTTGGGGAATTTCGCCTAGCATTCTCCACGGGGCATACTGGTACGGTTGTAAAGTTATTCATGGAATACCAAGAGATGCATAAGTTGACCAAAAGAGTAAGAGAAGACCGAAGTTTTGAAGTTGATGTCGACATGAGATGTATGAGAAGTATATGAAAGATTGAGGTATGAACCTCTACGGTTGGAATGATGTCACATAAGAAAATGAAGTAAGTTCTACACCTACTCGAAAGAATGGTGCAAGCTTATGTAGAATACGAAGAACTCCTCCAATATGTTTGGATGTCAGAGAAAGAGAAGAAGATAATATCTATTTATTATAAGGCGTGATTAAGTCCTGTAGTTAGGACCTTTATGACTGAACATATGTGCTAGAGCAGGAAATATTATTATCACCATTCCTTTAAAAAGGAAAAAGAGGGATTAAGTTGAAATATTGCTTAACCAAAGCCCCAATAGTCAAAAGACTCGAGCAAGTCTCTCGAGTTCAAGAGATGAGGGATCTTTGAAAAAGGACGGTCAATATTTACCTAAAGATGGAGCAACACACATGTTTAAAGGGCGTCACCCCAACAGATTGGGGTGGATCATTAGTACATTGACCACCTATCAAGTGTTAAGACAAGGTTGTGTCGGTTATTACGTTATGTGACGGGAGAAGAAAAGCCGGAACTTGAGATAACACGGACCCTAGTTATTTCTGAATTCCCAATGTGTCTCCTGATGACATACCAGGACTCCCAATACGTCGGAATGTGGATTTTAGCTCTAAGGTTGAGTTTGGCTCGACTACGATATCCAAGACGCTCTACAAAATGACACCCGTGAAGATACGCGAATTGAGGAAACAATTGAAGGAGCAATTGCAAACTCTTGATGATAAGGGTTCATTAAAACCAATGCATTGTCATAGAGAACACCATACGTTATCTTGAACTCTTGATTTGAAGTTCATATTGGAATGTATCTTGAACTCTTGATTTGAAGTTGTTATGGAGGACACCCGTTTGCAAAAACATAGACGATTATCTCCGTTTGTACATCGATTACCTTGAGTTGAACATGATAACAATGAAGAACAAGTATCCCTTACCACGGATAGATGATCTACTCGACCGGTTGCAAGGGTCGGTAGTCTCTTCTAAAATTGATTTAAGGTCTTATTGTCACCAATTGAGAATTCGAGACTGAGATATTGTAAATACGGCCTTCCGGACAAACCATGGTCTACGAGTTGTAGTGATTCCATATGGGCTTACTAATGCCCCGGATAAGATATTTTGGTCTATTCTCAAAGAAGAGAGAAGTTGTATGACAAGTTGTCTCGGGATGACAACCCCCGAAGGATGTGAAGGAAGTTACAAGTTTTCTTGGATGTGTTGGTCATTACTGGAATTGTGGAGAGATTCTCCAAAGTAACACTATCTATGGCTAACCTACTCCGGATGACAATGAAGTATTGAGTGGGATTAAAATTGACAATGGAGTTGTTGAGGGCTTAGAAGAGATTCATACGTGTCTCGTTAGTAGAAGTAGTGTGAAGTAAAGTACTTCCTTCATTACTTGAAACTTGTAACAAGAATTGAGGAAAAGTAACATCAAAGTTTGGTTTGATAAGAACCAAAGCCAATGATGTAAATTGGAAGTTCGATCTTCTTTGTTAGAGACAAGCAAAGAGAAACATAATGGAAATGCTGCATTGAGAAAGACCCGAGAAGAAAGTTGAGTTTCCGATAAATCGGACCTTTTTGAGATCTTAGCGCGAGTTGGGAAAGTGGTTTACCAGTTGACGTGGCCACCAAGAGTAGAGGGTACTCACCCGGTGTTTCATGTGTATCAGTCAAGGGAGTACATACATGACTCGGGATGGATGGTCAATCATGATGGTATTGTGGCAGACAAGGATGAGGCTAACTGGAAGACAGGGGACAATATCTTTGAGTGAGTTTTTCGTGTTATGTGTCGATTGATGGATCCAAAAATTTAGTGGTATCTCCAATCTAGTAGTCGACAACAAGGAGAAGGAACCGCCAGCCAAGAGTGTACCAAAGTCACTCTGCACTTCGACGAGCGTCATGATAGGGATTCTGGATTACTCCCACAGGCGCGCCTGCACATTGCCGCAGTCGTGCCAACCCTTTCATTCCCGCAGTTGCACCTCAACATCACCGTTGTCAGGCCGTCTCCTTTCCACTGTCGCGCCGACACGTTTATCCTGCGGTCGCACCCTTTTTCCTTCTCGGTCGCGGAAGCTCTTCAGAAGGTTCCTAAGTTCGAGCTTTCGACTTAGGAATTGGATCTTACGGTTATAGAAGATTCTTCCATAGTGTAGGTTGGAGTTGACTTCCTTTTATTTGTTGATCCTTAAGGACTAGAAGTTGGAAAACTTCTAGTGATGGGATAGGTTGTTGATGTTTATGCCTAGTTTTATATCATGTTGTTGAGAGTTCTATTACGGACCAAGATTGTGATTAGCTAGACTTATTTTGTTACAGGTAAGTCCTTTGAGCTTACTTAGCTGCAATTTGTATATTGTTTGAATTGCATGAGTGGGGTGTGTTATTGCATGCTTATAACTATAACTTTAATAAGACGACCTTATTTATTGATTAGCCCAAGTGTATGATAATGGGCGGTGACATCACTGCCCAACTCCGACTTGAGACTGGGAGGTTCTCCGCGACTAGCCCAAACATGGTATACGGGGAGATGCATCGAACCATTCCTGTTGGTATACGGGGACAGAGGCGAGAGTCAGGGGACTTCTCGTGCCACAAGCATAAGTTTAATTAGAAGTGTATCACCTAATAAAGATAATAAATGAGTTTTGTGTAAGCATGTTATGTGTTTTATTTCCGCATTATTGTGTGTATATGCTTGTGTTATTCTTCTGATATCTAGATTGTTAGCTAATGGTTTACCCGTGTTTTAGATGCTTTGTAGGATAGGGTACCTACCGAGTGATCCAGACAGAGTGGTCAACCGGGGTTCGCGTACGATATAGGACGGGTGTGGGATTGTTGTTATTTCAGTTCTTCTATTGACGTCAGTTGTTTAGATTATGACTTTGTTATAGTACTCGGCTGGGAGTCATTTTATTTGATCATGACAATATTATTTATCTAGTTTTTATAATTTTATATTTGTGCCTTGTTGTAAGGTCCGATGAAGTTGCTAGAATGCAATTTTGAAAGATAAAGACTATAACGAGATCTCATATATTCATATATATATATATATATATATATATATATATATATATATATATAGGGTTAGGATCAAGTGAGAACAAGTGTTACAGTAAGAAATAAGAACGCATCTTAAGCGTCGGATCAAACAATCAGCGTTCATGATTTAAAGTGTTTAAATGGGAAGTGTGCATTCTATTTAGTATTGTATTTATTTAAGGTGTGTATGAATTTTAATTTAAGGAAATAAACTTTATATAATCTTGATCGGCTTGTCATTTTTTTATAAATTGGTTTTATGAAGATATTTCATTTAGCGTATAGTGTGATGCACA